>OX377204.1:100240971-100834295 GCA_947396885.1 Heligmosomoides polygyrus polygyrus | reverse complement strand
TTTGCATTTTGTAACTTATCATCGACGGGGACCTATAATTCCATTTTTAGCACATTTTTGAGCGAACGGCTGATGGCGACTTGCATTTACGTCTATTTGAAGACGGAAACGTGTTTCAGGTAAAATGTTTTATTCATGACGTGAAGCAAGTCAAAAATTCAAAGCAAAGCAAAAATAAAAAGTAAAAATGAAATCAAAAATCAACAAAACTTAATGAACATAATAAATAAAAAGTAAAATAAAATGAAGAATCAACAATACTTAATCAACATAGCTGAATATGTTGAAAATGAACTACTTTTATACATATCAAAAATTAATTATTTCTGTTCAAACCTTCTTCAACACTGATGGAACAATGCAAAAAATGTGTAAAACAAATCTGCTCTTCACAATCTGAAACCAACTGTCATAAGCCTAAACTTACGCTAAAAGGCTTCTAATTTCATGCGTAATCCAGCAAGTAGGTCAAACGTTTGACTTGATAGATCAATTTTGAAAGCTTCGATGTGCCATTGATTTTTCTTCATTCGCTATGGCTTCGGTCGAACAGTCGTAGTAACGGTATAGGTGGTCTCCGACCGAATCGTGAAAAACCGATGTCAGATTCGTGATCAGCACCCCAAATAACCCCCCTCGACGAAGTTTCAGCGAAATCGGTGACCCTGCCTGGACCACCCTTGTTAACGGTATGGGTGGTCGCCGACCGAGTCGTGAAAAACCGATGTCAGATTCGTGATCAGCACCCCAAATAACCCCCTAGACGAAGTTTCAGCGCAATTTTTTTTTTCGACCGATGTCGTGTCGGTGGAGTCGGAACTTTTAAGTAGTGCCTTTACTTTTTATTTATTATGTTCATTAAGTTTTGTTGATTTTTGATTTCATTTTAACTTTTTATTTTTGCTTTGCTTTGAATTTTTGACTTGCTTCACGTCATGAATAAAACATTTTACCTGAAACACCTTTCCGTCTTCAAATAGACGTAAATGCAAGTCGCCATCAGCCGTTCGCTCAAAAATGTGCTAAAAATGGATTATAGGTCCTCGTCGAAGATAAGTTACAAAATGCAAAAAAGCCGTCAGCGACGGGAACCGAACCAATGACCTCAATCCTGTGAAGCGAGCACCCTACCACTGCGCCGCCGCCGCTGCTGACGGCGCTAATAGCCGAACCGCTGATTACCGCGCAATACTGCGCCCATTGAGCGCGCCTAACACATGGAAGACACGGCGGCTTCCGCCGGCCATAACTCGCTTAGGAGATCCATTTAGCCAATTTGGTCTACATATCTGTGATCAGCGTCTCGAGCTCTTTCACGTGATATAGGTCTCATCCCGAAGTTCCATGGGAAGCTGACGGCATTCCCTGGTCAGTAGTGGAGCTGTAGAGCTACGGAAAATAGGCATCGTAGAGTTTGAGTGGTTTTTGGTGGAGCCTTTTGGAAATAAATGCAATTTGACGTTATAGTAGATGACTAACAACTGAACAAACTTCTACCAATCTCCGCTACTCTCAAGCAACTACTCATATATTACAACGTCAAATTGCACTTCTTCCCGAAATACTCCAAAGAAAACCGACTCAAACGGAATGGAGCTTCTTCTCCGTAGTTCCATAGCTCCACGATTGAGTAACCGTGGAGTTGGCATGGTGCCTGCACTGATCCGAAGACGTATGCAGCACTGTTATTAACGGTAACGGTTTGACATAGTGATGCCCTAGTAAGAACGTCTTGGGAACACGGCACGGAGTACATCACATGGCTACCTGTTCGACAAGACACGATTTCAACCACACAAAAGACAAAAGACATGAATCAGATACATTGTGTGCGTTCTATTAGTTGAGAAAGGCTAGATCCTAAGAAGTTTACAAAAAAAGGAAACAACTGCGTCCACCTAGAGCAACGGGAAAAAAGTGGTTAGACACAGCGCAACGCCTTCTCCTACCAATTTAAAGATTTTGTTGTTTAACATTTCCGAGAGATCTTACTCAAGCGAAACTCTTAAAGGTTACCCCTACCGCTCGATATTGTGCTTGTTATGAATACCTGCTAGTTTTACAAAAAGAAATCAAGGGTGGGCGAGCGGTTTGAAACCTAGGTTTGGTATTCAAAAGACAGCAGGTCTTCAAAGAAAGATGAGCGATTCTAAATTTAGTGGGGAATTTCATTGATATTTGATGCGTCTAAAGTTTGACAGCGGCTAAAGTCATGGGCGGTCCCAATCCAAACTTGGATCTCGGTACGGTATTTGTCGTGACGTGACTTTCTTGAACTGCAGTCGTATAAAAGCCGACGATTAACCCTCTAATCCAGTCAGCAATGTGGCTTCTCATTGTACTAGTTAGTGCAATCGTGAGTTCACTGCTACAATAACAGTTCTTTATTCACTTCTAAACGGCATAATGCCATCTCTCTCAGGCGATCCGCGAAAGCACAGGTGAGATCTTTAGCCAACTCACGTCCACAAGGGAGGCCAGCCATACGAAATCGTAACCCATATGGCCTCATCAATAGTCCTAGGATATTCGCTTTTGAGGGCTGAATAACCACTTGCTACTGGGGTGAGAATCTGTTGCAGTGGGTGTGGCGGTCTGCGCCGATTGGCCAGATGGGGGGTACCGGCACGATTCCCTACTGTCCGTTGACGATCCTGTGAGAGTATAACATTGGCCTTAAGGGTGGGCTCCTGTTGTTAAGGTGTTGCAGGATAATCGCCGATGCTATATCCACGTATATCCAGCTCTTAAGGATAATAAGGATAAAGGACGGCGTTACTCAATCCCTTCTGGGATGCGCCAGCGCATTCTACTTCTACAGGATGTCGTGGAGGCGACATGAATGCGTATTTGGCCATACAATGACTTGCGGTGGCCAGCCGATGAACAAGTCAGCGCTCTATCCTTCCCAGACAAGTCTGGTACCAATTCACCGACCCCGGAGGGATGGAAGGCTTGGTTGGCCTGGGCGGGAGATCCGAACCAGGAACCTGGTATCGGGTGCACGCGACAGTCGCACCTCCTCCGACTGAGCTACACGCGCCCTATCCAGCTCTTACGTACATATATGTCTATAGATATATGTATATATCTATAGATAAGTGTATACGTATATAAGTAAATATATTACGTAATATATTACGTATATGTATATAAATGTATATACATAGAAACAAGTTCTCACCCCAATAGCAAGTGGTTGCTCGGCCCCTTGAAAGCGAATACCCGAATCAAACACATTGACAGCGTAGAAGAACTCAGTTGGAAAACCGAAGAAGCTCTATGATCCTTGGAGAGCTACCGAATGTAGCGTACATGACAGCATCTTCAGCAACAACATGCACTAGTAACACTGGAGTTACGGATGCTGCTAGAACTGCAGCTCTAGATGCCATCAATCAGAATCGTCGAACGGCAGTCAACGGTCAGCTTCAAAATGGCAATGCTAATCTTCTTCATGGCAAAAACATGTACAAGTTGGTGCGTCGGAACAGTTGAATTGTAATAACTGGTGGAATACACCTGCAAATGCGTTTTAGGATTGGGACTGCGGTCTTGAAGGACTAGCCGAGGTGTTGTTGTCCACTACCTGTTCAGCTCCAACAACAACCCTTCCAAACAACGGTATAGGATCAGCAGAGGTGTAAGTGCACGACCGATAGGACCTAAGTAGTGAGGTGATGCGAGAAACATTGAGCTGTTTTCAGAGCCACCCCAGCATCAATGGAGGACATCTTCAACCAAGGTATTGCTACATGGCCACAGTTGCTTACGGCAAACCAACTTAACCAACCAACTGCTGGAAATCCCGTTAACTACGAAGGTCCTCCTGCTCAAGCCGGTGGCACTCCTGGCGCTCCTGATCCAACACTCTTACCTCTTGCCAATGTGAGTTTAGTCGTCTTCGATATTACTTCTCATTTCTCGGATCTATCCTATTCGGGAGGGCACATAACAGAAAACTATGCAACCAATTGACTCGAGTCTCATGGAGACGCTTCAAGAGGACAAGGGGTAGGAATCGCAAAACAGGAAAATAAACGAACCAGCAAACCAGAAACAAAAAATCGCTGCGTTTGTTAAGACGTCTTGGCGAGCAAAGCGCATTCAAGCACAGCTGACGGCCGCCTGACATGTTATAGCCGGGATCCATCATGTGAGGGAGGGTACATAGCCCTGTCTGCTTACAACCGTAGTGAAACCGAATGCATTTTTTGCGATTTTTCAGCTTAGGCCCTATTTTGTTCCTTAGAAATCGCTCTGTGAATCTCGATTTATTTTGTTATATAACTTTTAATTATGTGCTCCCACCACCACTAGGATAGATCCCATTTCTCTCTGGTCAAATCACGTTGCAGAAAGGCGGTATCCGGCCAGCTAGACCTAAAGATGGACAGTAGGTTTATACCAAACCTCGCAACAAACTGCGCCAGCCCTACGATTGTAGGGCTGATCAGCTTTAACCGCCCTAACTGTTCTTATGCTTTCTCAGTATCTCTAATGCGTTGTTCTAAGAATTAATTGGTGGAGAGAAATCACTCGCAACGTACCTGTAGATTTGGGAGTTAGTGTGCTCGCAGTAATCCTTCGAAAAAGAAACATTAATTCCCAATCCAGTATACGTTTTGCGCCATGGTGGACTCATGGGTGTCGCAGCAAAGCAACTGAATATGCCACACTATGTACAGATAGTGTTTTTGTTCACTATCTGCTACGATTGTTCAGTACAATTGAAAAGCTGTACAAAACTATCTGAAGCGTTATTACATTTTGCTGCCATCCTAGTAAAATAAGTCCTGCTATGCGTAGAAAGCATCAACTTTTCAACGACTAAATCTGACATTGTAGTCTGAAACTACGGATGCTTCTCTAAAGATTTGCTGGCATACTCTCAAGCAAAATTTACTACACAAAAAGTTTAAAAAGAAAATGGTCTCCAAATTTCGCTCCTACAAATTTCTCCACAAAAATGTTGTTATCAAACATCTATTGCAGATGATACAAGGAAAAACTACGAAGGTTGGATGCAGTGCTATAAAGTGCACCGGCAACGGCTTGCTTGTCTGCGTCTACAACCAGCCGTAAGTGAAGCCTCATCTTCTAATATTCTAGAATAGGGTCTGTCCATACTCCGCGACGGTAACAACGACAGAGAAGGGAGCGACAAGGCAAAGCATACCTATCGACTTTTCCCCGAGGATAGTTCGGCGCTGATCGATACATGTCCTACGCCCTGTCGCTCACGCCTCTACCATCGCTCCCGCCGCGAAGTATGAAGAGGTCCATAGGTGTTGAGAAGTCGAACAACGTTAAGCTCATTTTAGAGATTTGGTACAAGGAGGTACGATCTACGAGTCGGGTAACGGTGTGTGTCAGAGTTCAACGGCTACTACGCAATGCTCAACTTACTCTCCCCCGACTTGCGACATTGATACCGGTCTTTGCGTTGTGGCCGATGCGACAACAACAACAACACCAGCAGCTGCTGCAACAACAGCAGCTTCTAGTACTTCAGCTGTGTTTCCTAGTGGAGGTAGGTTTTCGCAACATCACGTCTTCAGCTTGGATTTGGCCTTGTTCATACTTCGCGACGGCAGCTACAAGAGCGACAAGAGCGATAATAACGACTGTGACGACGGTCGTAGTGTGGTGTACGTAATTGCACCATAACGGCTACGTATTGCTAGTCAGTTAATCAATCAACACAGACATCAGCAAGCAGTCATATTACCTATGTCATCTGGCACCAAAAAAGTATGAAGCGTATCTATCCTGATCTGAAGAATTATTGCACAATAGGAATTGTTTCCTTCGAATACTATCGCGCTATGGTGTAGTTACGTAGTCCACAGTCTGTCCGTCGGGATAGTCGACCCCATCGCCGACGCGAAGTATGAACAGGCGTCGGCAGCGAGGAGCGACAGCGACACCGCATGAGTTTGAGAAGATTTCGGCGGTTATAGCTCGGTTTTAATTGATATGCATGTTTTGAACGGGCGACGATTAGCTCTCGTCGCGAAGCATGAACAGACCCTCAACAGACGATAATAGCACCTAGGCAACAATTCCTTCCCAAACACTGATCCAAACACATTCCACTTTTCAACACGTTCATTATCGTTTTCAATACAGCCGATATTTTTTTCAGGCTACAACATAGCGCTGAAAGCGTTTCACATATTCAGGTACGAACAGCAGATGCACCCAAAACACCGGTATGACAGATGAACTAAGGTTCCTGTTCCGTGACATGCACAACTACAGAAGGTGTGTTAGACAGCAAATGTTATTTCTTGCTAATTTCTTGCTGATGTTATTTTATTTTTCATAATTTGAGCTTTATCTTTTTCCAGATCACAGACTGCGCTCGGAAAGACGGTCAAAAACACAGGCAGATATCTGCCCAGCTCCTCCAATATGCAGTACATGGTAGTTGACTTCAGTTTAAAAGAGGGGTGGTCCAGATGTAACTCTGCATTATAGCGATACAACTGTGGTATGGAGGCGACCGCAATACAGCTCGCTGGTACTTGTCCAGTTCCATCAATACAGGCTGGTAGACTGATCGGACAAGTCCCTATCGGCACATACACCTTCACAAGCGCCACTCAAGAAGTTTGTGAAAAGTTAATTATGCTAGAATGCGCACTATAGTAAAGCTGTTGTCAGATCGTTAAATCATGGTGGAGAGTCGTCAGACAGGTCAATGGTCCAGGAATGCAGGTGACATTTAGAGCACAGCATGTTGGCACCCCCATTGCAAGCTTCACACAGGTTAGCGTTAAGAATTTTCAATCTTATTCATTTGCGCAGTGAAAAAATGTGCCAATAATTTTATAATATGACTATTACATTAAAATTACTTGTCTAGTAATTCGAAGTACAAAAATTAAACTACTACGACGAGTAGAAAGATAGCTGTCGAGCAGTTTCAGTCATAGTGCACTCGACGTCCAATGATATGACAAAATGTAGGTGCTTTCAGATGGCTTGGGCTGCGAGTCGAAAGCTTGGATGTGCTGTTGTCAGGTGCCCTACCGTATATGTTGCTGTTTGCAATTATGACCCGAGGTTTGTTTTCCTTCACCGTCATGGACATAACCAACATACCTGTCTGCGCACTTTCCAGTGGAAACGTCGTCGGCCAGCAGATTTACACTCCCGGTACACCTTGCACAGCTTGTGCTGCCGGCTCGACTTGCAATCCAAGTGAAGCGCTCTGCACACTCCCCTGAATAGTACGGTATTCATTGTGGGTCTGGAACATTATAAACTTTTTTCAGCCTACAAATTGTTGTGTTGAACTTCGGCAAATAAATCTTCGAAACATGCGCAATTTACTTATCTTCCAGCGTGTACTTCATTGATTTGATAGTCGTAATTTTCAGACACTAGGAAATATCCTCAGAAAGTCACACTGTTAAGGTATGGTGTTGTTCCCACGTGTAATTAAGTCTCACCTTTTCCTCTAGTCTCAAGCACGAGTCTTTACTGGCGGCTAGTTTTAAAGACAGACAAGGCATGGTGTTACGATAGAAGACTATAGCTGTCATAGTGGCTTCGGGTATGGGTCCCGTAATATCGAATTAAAGCGTAGTTGTGCAGGTTCATGCACAAACGGTCACAGTTCGACTCCGAGCTTCGACCCGACATGCCCTGCAAAAAATGCAAGAACATCGGTTCTAGTGTCAGGCCCGGGTTGACAGGGCGGATGATGGAAAAACCCCGTCATAAGTCATGCAGAAGTGTCAAAAAATCAGTTTCGAGGCAAAGGCATCACCAGGAAGTAACGTGCGAGGACAGAACGACCTCGGCTAAAGGTGCTAGTTCGACTGAAACGGCAGTGACTCTGTCGGAGATGAAGGGAAGCAGGAAAGGTATCCTATTTATTCGGGGTGTGTTTTGGCGGTTAGCGTGACATGTGGGCCAAAGGTTTAACGATGTATAGCCATTTGAAGC
This sequence comes from Heligmosomoides polygyrus polygyrus, assembly GCA_947396885.1. Taxonomy (NCBI): domain Eukaryota; kingdom Metazoa; phylum Nematoda; class Chromadorea; order Rhabditida; family Heligmosomidae; genus Heligmosomoides; species Heligmosomoides polygyrus. Next base: position 100,826,336 of record OX377204.1, on the reverse strand, counting down.
GGCTATATTGGAAGCGAGCTGCAGGGATTCTTGTCGTTTGTTAGGGCCTGTACGCACGTTCGCTGCTGAGCGAAACATGTTACTTATTACAGCTCGCTTCACAGCAGTAGGATGCGCAGACCTGGCTTGAATCATGATGTTCTTGGAGCTTGGCTTACGGTCCCATTTCACGCTAACTACCCCGTTCGACAACTTGACCTGGGTGTTGAGATAGGAGAGCCAACCGCTTTTCGGAGTTTCTCTGGTGAGCCCAATGTACTGAGATTGCTGGTTCAGTATCCTGAAACCCTCATCCGTTTTGGACTGTGTTGACGTTGCGATACAACAATCATTTATATATCTGCAGTACATTAGTGATGAGCGATCAAGCACCTGCTGTTCCGCCTTGCTCATGAAACAGATCGCAAGAACCGGCGATGGTCGTTGACCCATGGCTGATCCCCTAACTTGCGAATAGTACGAGCCTGACCATTTGAAGATATTGCAATGCAAACACTCCTTGACTAGAGTCATGACCTACATTTTCGTCAGCCCAAATGTGTTAATGTTCCTCTCATGCAAATCCAGCATTTCTGGCAATGTTTGTGATGCTTCTTCGTTTTGAACGTTAGTGTTAAGTGAGTGACATCAAATGACTCTATTACACAGCTCTGATTAAAGATGACTTGTACAGCAAATCAAGGAAATTGCTCGTATTGGTTAGATGAGAGGGGACGTTGGTCAATAACTGTCTCACAATATTAATAAGAAGCCAGGAAATTCGATCGGTTGGTCCGCCAACACAACTGATTATAGGTCTAATTTTGTAGGTGTTTGCTGACGTGGACAGCATATCCTCTTGGGAGAGATTGTGAGTCTTTATAAGGCTAACAAACGACAAGAATCCTTGCAGCTAGCTTCCAATATAGCCGCTTCAAATGGCTATACTTTGTTAAACCTTTGGCCCACATGTCACGCTCACCGCCAAAACACACCCCGAATAAATAGGATACCTTTCCTGGTTCCCTTCATCTCCGACAGAGTCACTGCTGAAATTCAGAGAGCTGTAAATGCACAACTGCAGGATGATGTTGTCTCAGTGAACATTCCTAACGACATCATAAAATGACAGCTAGTTCGGAATAGACTCTATAATAAGCAATGTGTCTCAGAGAATTGCATTGTATGTCCACCTGCAAGACTGTGGGATTGCTCAAAGATCGGAGCAATTTAGGAGATCGAGAGCTTAACCTGCAAGGCAAAATATATAGGGGAAACGGGAAGGGTTCTGGCAGCCTCTACGATGGATCCTATGCGTGAGTTCGCCTCTTACATTCGGGCCCCATGAAGTGGCTCCGGGAGTGGGCCGAAAATGCTAGGGTGGCCAAGACGCTTGGTGGAGTAGAGCGCAAATATAAACCTGTGCTCCACTTTCAGGCCTCTGAAGACGACGGAAAGTCGAAACGTCAGACCGCAATAATAAAGATCCACCAAAAAACATTTTGGAGAATTTCAACATCAGATTCACTTGAAATTGGTCGATAAATTTTAAGGTCGTCAGCAAAAGCACAATACGTTATCCCACTCTCCTTCAGAAATTTGACTAAGTCGTACGTGTAAATGTTAAACAGAACACAAACAGAACCCCTTCTTGAGGCACACCACTACCAACAGATCACGGACTGGAAAACGAAGAGTTCACATGAACAACGAATTTTCTATCAGTCAACAATGACGTCGTCCATGTAATTATACGAAAACGTATGTCAACCAACCCAATCTTATGCAGCAGTTTGTTGTGTGATACCTTTATCGAAGGCTTTACTAAAATCGAAATATTTGACATCGACTTTTATTTTTTCATCCATGATTTGGTCTAACAGTTCAGAGTTTAAATCATAGCCGTTACAGTAGACTTTCCTTTTTGAAATCCATGCTGGTACTGCGATATTACTGCATACTTCTCCAAATAATCAACTACTGCTCGCTCTATTTTTTTTCAAAAAGTCTCGCAAAAATTGATGTAATACTGATAGGACTAATAGTTGTGGGAATAAAAAATGGCGGTTTTTTAGGAAAGAGAGCAACGAATGAGTCAACCCATCGACTGGGTCCCTCAGCCCTCATGAAACTTAGATTAAAGAAGTGTTCTAGCGGAACATATCGTTAATCTAAGCTATGAAGGAGCTACCTTTTTAACAAAGTTTAGTGAAATACCGTCAGAAATTAGACTTTCAGACTGTGGCCATTTGAAAAGCAAGCTTTGAATCTCCCATTTATGGAACCAAACTGAGTCATACATTACAGAACACCAAAGCCCCAACGTACTCCGCACCTGAAAAAGGGTTTAAGGCCCGAAACGTCATCAATAAACATTGACATCAAGCTTCGTGAAGGAACATTGAAATCTTCTTCTTCTTCTTCTCCTGAGCGTTTAGTCCCGCGCAGTCGCAGGGTCCGCTGTTCTTGTGATCTGTCGCCACCTCATCCTATCAAGGGCGTCATCTGCCGTGGCGCCGACTTCGGCGAGATCTCTCTTGATGACGTCCTTCCATCTTTTCCTTGGGGCTCCTCTCGGACGCTTTCCGGGTGCCTCGTAATCTAGGGCCAACCTTGTGGGGTGATCCTCTGGTCTCCTGAGGACGTGTCCATACCACCTCAGGCGCTGCTCTCTCATCTTCAGCTGGATCGGGGCAGTCTTCATCACTGCCCTAACATCCTCGTTTCGCACCCTGTCCCGACGGGTCCATCCACATGCCCACCTCAGCATCCTCATCTCTGCCGCGTGCAGTTGCCGCTCCTGCGCCTTACCCAGGGCCCAGCACTCACTGCCGTAGAGGAGGGCAGGTCTTACAACTGTTCTATAGAGCTTGCCTTTGAGCGTCCTGGAGCATCTACGGTCGCAGAGGATCCCTGTGGACTCCCTCCACTTGAGCCAGGCTGCGTTTATCCGTCCCCTGACCGCCTGGTCCACACTTCCTTCCTCGGATAGGTCACTTCCGAGGTAGCGGAATTCTTCCACCTTCTCGATCGTTTCCCCTTGGCAGTCTAGGATCGATCCAGCGCACTGCTCAGAGCTGATGAACTTCGTCTTCTTCACGTTCAGCCGTAGGCCGTTGTCCGCAAGGGCTCTCTGCCACAGCTGCACCTTCTCCTCCAGCTCCTCCTGGTTGTCGGCTACTAGGGCGATGTCGTCCGCGTAGAGGATCGTTCTGAGAGGGCCTTCCTCAAGGTGGTTCACTATAGAGTCAAGCGTCAGCAGGAAGAGGAACGGGCTCAGAGCCGACCCTTGGTGTACCCCCACTGTGATGTCCACTTTCCTTGTCACCCCGTGTGGAGTTCGTATCGCCGCTTTCGAGCCCTCGTACATGTCCCTTATGACCGTGATCAGACGTTCCGGGACACCCCTCCCTCGAAGGGCATTCCAGATTACGGCCCGAGCTAGCCTGTCGTAGGCCTTCTCCAGATCCAGGAATGCCAGGTAGCAGGGTTTTCGTTTCTCCCGATATTTCTCCATCACCTGACGAGCGATGAAGATGGCGTCTGTGGTGGACCTCCCAGGCATGAAGCCCCACTGCACCTGGGAGATGGGTACCATCTCCCTCAGCCTTGAGTCGACCAGTCGTTCGTAGATCTTCATCGTGTGTGAGATCAGTTTGATCCCTCGGTAGTTGGAGCATTCGGAAGCGTCTCCCTTCTGCTTGAAGATGGGGACTATGGTGCTGTTCCTCCAGTCATCCGGCATCTTACCTTCTTTCGTGATTCTGTTGAGGAACTGCGTCAGCCAGTTGATTCCGAGGTCCCCGAGCACCTTCCAAGCCTCTACTGGCACACCGTCAGGCCCTGCTGCCTTTCCGAGTTTCATCTTCCGTATGGCCTTGCGAACCTCTTCTTGCGTCCAGGGTGGGATGGGTCCTTCCGTTGGCTGTTCTTCCTCGGCCTCCCGACGAGGGAACTCTTCGTTCAGGAGTTCCTTGAAGTACTCCTCCCATCTCTCTCTGACCTCGACCGGCTTCCGTAACACTCTACCGTCGGCACTCTTCACAGTCTTCACTACTCGAATGTCGAGGCTAGCTCTATGACGCGCCTTGGCCAGGCGGATGGCGAACTTCTCTCCCTCTGGCCCGTCTAGTTTCTCGTACAGGGCATCCATTTCCGCGTTCTTTGCCTTCGCTACAGCTGTTTTTGCCAGCCTCTTCAGCTTCCTGTAGGCTGTGAGATGCTCGGGTGCCCTCGTCTTTTGCCACAGCTTGTAGGCCTCCTTCTTCCTCTTCACCGCAGCCTGCACCTCTTCGTTCCAGAACCATGCCGATTTATTCCCTCTGGTTCCTCCCTTTGTTTCTCCTAGGGTTTCCTTGGCACATCTCAGGATTGTTTCGGCTACCCTCCTCCAGGTCTCATTCACGGGACCAGCTGGATCTGGAAGGCCTGCTTCAAGCACTGCCCTTCGTAGCTCGTTCCGCTCTGAACCCCGCAGTCTCCACCATCTGATCCTGGGTTCCGTCCTCACTTTGGGCCTGGTGGGTAGAGGTATGCTAAGGTCGGCTACCAAGGGTCTGTGCTGTGATGCCACGTCTTCTCCCGGAATGACCTTCACATTCCGGACTGTTTTCAGGGCAGCCCTTCGAACCAGGATGTGGTCGACCTCCGTTCTTCTTCCTCCGCTAGCATAGGTCACCTTCTGGCTCTCCCTCTTCGCGAAGAAGGTGCTACAGACAGCCAGGTCGTGGGCGATAGCCAGATCCAGAATTCGTTCTCCATCCGGGTTTACCAGGCCGATCCCTTTTCCTCCATGAACCCTTTCCACTCCTCTTCTGCCACTCCCCACATGCCCGTTCATGTCCCCTGCTATGGAGAGGTAGTCGCCTTCTGGTACGGACCTTATGGCTTCCTCGAGCGAGAGGTAGAAGTCATCCTTGTCGTGCTCGGAGCATCCGGTCTGCGGAGCGTAGACAGACATGATGGTCCAGTAACCCTCCTTCGTGTCCAGCCGCAGTGACATGATGCGGTCGTTTATTCTTTGGACAGCCGCTACTGAATCCTTGAGGGACTCCGCGACAGCTATCCCTACCCCGTTCCTCTTGGTGTCCTCTCCGTTGTAGTATAGCTTGACCCCTTCTCCGATCTCCTTGGCTTTCGCCCCTTTCCATCGCGTTTCCTGCAGACACAGGACTTGTATCCTTCTGCGCTTCATCAGGTCAGCCACTTCCCTAGATCTCCCGGTCAGCGTTCCCACATTCAGAGTCCCCAGTCGAACTAGCTTCTTTAGCCGAGGTCGTTCGGCCCTCGGTAGCCCTCGCATACTGACCACAGAACTCGGGCGGGGGTTCTGTGCGCCACTTCCGGGTGACGTCCTAGCCTTTACACTGATTCTATTGCGACTTGTGATCATGGTTTTGTGACGAGGTTTCTCCATCAGCCGGCCTGTCAACCTGGGCCTGACGCTGGCGTGAAGGAACATTGAAATATAACCACCAATAATGATGTTGAGGAACTGAAAATTTTGAATAACAAAGAAATAAGTATAAAAATAAGTATGAAAAACAAAGGTAAATCATTTTTATCCATTTTTTCCATCTCACTTCGACTTTTGGAGTCATGTACTACAGTGATGCTGCCAGACCCATCGTCAGTGCCTAACCAAGAAGGTCGCGATAAAGAATATACTCTATTTTGTAGTGGGACGGGCCCTTGATTCTACCGAGGAACTGCGAAGAAATGTCGCCAGTTCTCTTACTTGTGATGTTAGCTTGACTTGGACGATGCGCAAGATGTAGGCTGATCGCCGGACGATGACGATGATGTGGGTAGTATTATGTCTTCTTATAACAGTGTGGAGGTTGTTGTATGTGACAGCCGTGAGATCACTACTACCAATATGTCCACGTCCGACTTTCCATAAATCTTGGCATTGTTCGCACAGACATTCCGTAAGTTGCTGCTGTTGACCAAGATTGGTATCGACCTTTCATTAGGCTTACGTTTCGGCGATGAAGCCGTCGTCAGAGCCTGGAAAAGTCGAGTTCATTTAAAAAACTACTCGCCCAAATGGCAATTCATCCTGATGGAGTGAATTCCGAAGGAGTCAGAGAGTCCGGAAGCAATGTCGTAGAGCATAGCAACGCTAACCTTAGTGGTGGAATCGAAGTGAACCACCAGTCTCTCGTAGCTGGAGGTGGGCTAACTCGGATGGGTTTGAGAGCTTATATCGAGTGACCACCTGCCCCATGGACACCCTTGAGCACAACCACGTAGGTCGAACCCGTAGAGGTCGACGTAGGGCGCCAGTTCTTGCGTCATCACGATGCACTCCTCCCTGCGGTATTTTTGGATTTCTGGCCGCGATCCAAAAAGCTTCTAGAGTTCTGCGTGCCGTGACGTCTCGCTCGCGAGACATGATCGTGATTTAAATGAACTCGACTTTTCCAGGCTCTGACGAAGTCGACATAACCGAAATGTAAGCATAATAAAAGGTCGATACCAATCTTGGTCTACACCTGAGAGCAATTAGCAATATGGTTGGTTAAGCATGGAGAAAACAAATTGCTACTGTTATGCTTTCTCTCTAGAGGTCGAAGATGTTTAAGTAAACAAATATAAAAAATTTACCGATTAAGCACAAATTATAAATCATATAAAATTATATATGAAAATTGTAATTATATAAAATTATATACAAAATGATAAAAATACAAATTTTGAATATATAAATCACTTTATAAATAAATAAAAAATAAACCTATAAATGCATGAATAAATAAGTAAATAAAAAATAATTGAATAACCTTTTTATCCAAATTTGTCTTCAACCTCTCCAGAAGCTTTTCAAAAGCTGCTTTGCTTTGAATGTTTTGTCGAGCTTTATCATAATTGTTGAGCTATATATTTCAAACGCAGTTGCTTTGTGTGTTTATTTTTGTTTTAAGTCGCAGCATACGGTCTGAAATAAAAGTTATAATGTCAGTATGGTACACTATCGTGGTCAAGATACACTTTGCGTCGACAAAAGTGAACCGAGCAAGCCCAGCAATGCACAAATCCCACCTCCGGACCGAACCCCGACCCCTTTCCTAATGTCTGCCCGCATATCCACTCGGCCATCCAATCGATACGGCCGTGTTGGTGAGCGACACACCTCAAGGTTCCACATCCGTTACTGGACCGCTAACAAGCAAATTGTGAGATCGTTGTAATTCCGCTACTGCTCCAACGCCAAACCTCTTGCAGGTTAGATTTTAACCACAACATGGCAGTTCCAGACGTCGGGTTTGCTCTCTCTGCTCGCACTGAAGCGATACAGTTTTTTTGCAATTTTTGACCTACCCAGATGAAAATTTGAAAACCACTACGGTGCTTCTCAGGCAATCCCCTAAAACCCTCAATAAGTTACTTTTAAAATTCCACTGTGAGTTCGTTGATCTCCTATGTGAGGAACCTCCCAGGAGCAGTGGAGCTTCATGCCTGAGAGGTCCACTGCAGACACAATCTTCATCGTTTGTCAGGAGATAGTGAAATTTCGGGAGAAACGATAACCCTGCTACCTAGCATTTCTGGATCTGGAGAAGTCCTACGACAGGCTACCTCAGACCGTGCTCTTGAAAGTCTTCCAAGTGAGAGGTGTTTCGAAACGCCTGATTACGTCCATAATTGGCATGTACACGGTTCGCAGGAGGCCAATCGAGGTGACAACGATGGTGACGTCACGATGAAGAAACAACATGTGTCGGTTCTGAGTCGTTTCCTCTTCCTACCGACGCTCGACTATATTGTGAACCACCTTGAGGAAGCCCCTTTCAGAAAATGCATGGCTCAAGTCGAGTCGTTCTGTTCTTCGACTGAACAAGAAAAAGTTGCAAGAGCAAAGGGATGCGTCTCCTGATAAATATTGGAATGCCATTGAGAGATAATTTTGCTTTCTTCTGCTAAGCAGCCAGACAACGAGTAAATGCAGCGTCTTTGGATACCATTGGGAAAGAATTCGTAACGTCACCCATATTCGTAGCATGTCTGTCCAATCAATAAAATCGCTTTCTATGTTCAGAGGGCGCGTGTAGGCGCCCTCTGAACATAGAAAGCGATTTTATTGATCGGGCAGACATGCTACGAATATGGAGGCGCGACTGTCGCGTGCACCCGATACCAGGTTCCTGGTTCGGATTTCCCGCCCTGCCAACCAAGCCTTCCATCCCTCCGGGGTCGGTGAATTGGTACCAGACTTGTCTGGGAAGGATAAAGCGCTGACTTGTTCATCGGCTCGCCACCGCAAGTCACTGTATGGCCAAATACGCATTCATGTCGCCTCCACGAAATCCCATAGAAGTAGAATGCGCTGGCGCATCCCAGAAGGGATTGAGTAACGCCGTCCTTTATCCTTTATCCTTTATGTTCAGAAACTGTGTCACGCATTCGAATATTAACTAATTGGCTGGATCTGTTTTCCGAATTCACACTTTGTTAGAAACACAAACTGTTTGTCATGTGCTACAGAAAAAGTTGCTTTCCACTCATTACGAACCGTAATGCTGAAAACATGATTCAGAGAATGGCAACAACACCAAAGTCAGCACCAGTGCACTTTCAGTGCGAAGAGTAAGCGAGCTTGAAGCTTGATGTAAAAAAGCTGTAGCCCACACCCAGATGGCTCGTCTTGGCTAGACAAGGTGAATGTCCTTGGCTGAATGCTATTAGGTTGTCGGATAATAAATGTCGTTTTTGCTCAAAAAGAAATTTCGCTACAAGAAAAGAATGACCATGCTTAATGCAAGTGGTGATCTCCATTATTATCAATAAGATGTCGCCAACATCGTCGCAAGCAATTGATGCATTTCTAGAAGAACTCCGGTGGCTGCGACACGAAGAAGTTGGACACCCTAATTTCGACTTTGTCACGGTTCTCGAATTCTCTCTCCACCAAGGGGTAGTACACCGACCGGAAAAGTGGTAGTCTGATGGCGCCAGGTCTGGGCTATAAGGCGGGTGAGGCAGAAGATCTCAGTCCAACTCCTCAATTTTTTCAGCGTGATATCTGCGGCGTGTGGTCGAGCGTTGTCATGGAGGAATTTCACAGTTGCTGTGTTCTCTTCTTATTGGCGCAGTGCTTGGTCCACGCGGCTCAGTTGTTCGTTGTAAAGATCTGCCGTAACTGTTTGGCCTAGACCTAACATCTCAAAATGCACCAGACCTTTACTGCTCCGCCAAGCACAGAATATAGCTTGTTTTGCGTGAACGTCAGGCTTCGCCATTGTCTTCGGAACTTTACAGAGGCTCAACCATTGTCGCTTTCGTGTGGTATTGTCGTGTTAGATCCACTTTTCATCCGACGTCACGATGCGGTCATAGAAACAGCTGTTGTTGGTTTTGCGGATGAGAATTCCAGCAATGGCGACTCGTGCTGCCTTGTTTCTGTCGCTGAGCTGATACCGCACTAATTTTAGACACCGATTTGACTTTCCGATTCCATGCAAACGATCGACAATGGTAGAACGGTAACGACCGAACCTCTGCGCGAGCTCACGTGTAGTTTGTGCGGGAACCAGCTTGACAGCTTCCTTCAATTCCTGGCCATCCACAAATTCATGACGCCATTGACGTCTCGGAAAGGTGAAACCATCGCTGGCATTGACGTAATTATGGAACCTTGGGCGCAATGCAAGCAAGAGGAGTGCAGCTCACCAGCACTTAAACACAAGTACGAGGTGACGCGACATTTCCCACGTGTGAACGAGTTTTTACCCGTTTAGTTGATCCGTGTCGTACCGTTTGGCCTAGACCCCTCTCGCTGCAACTTGCATTTCACGTACGTACGCGTCAGTTTGCGTACAATGTGGGAAGCTCCACGTCACCACATCCGACTACTACGCTGAAAGCGGTCGAAGCCCATGGGCTGCCCCCTCCCCTCCTACCATTGCGCCGAACTTCGATACCAAATATTTCAGTCAAGATGCGATGGGATTGTGCCGCACTTCTTCCTTGCTTGAAGTCGTACAGCTAGCAAACCCGCACTCGGGATTTTTGCTCGTTGCATCGCTAATCAAGAAAAAATCTTTAAAATAGTCAGCGAATCGGAACGAAACTTTTGCAAAAGATGTCTTCAAAAACGCTTGTTAAAAACGCGAACATTCATGTCAAGTCCGCCTACATTCTTTTAACTCTCTTCTCAGAAAACCTAGCCCAGAGGCTTTTGACTAACTCTAAAAACACCTTTTTTGTCATAGTGTAGCACACCTCGCCGATGTGACATAAGTAAGGTGGACCAATGCGACTTACGATCTAGTCCGTCTATCTCTGTCCTCTTGACCTATTTTATTTTAAACCGCCCGCTCGTATTCAAAATTAAGTCAGACAGCAATAACGTTTAATTACCCAAGCTTGAGGCGCTCACTCCGCAATCGCGGGGATACATTCGATCGACAACCTAGTGACAATCAAGGAGATTTGAGAGGATCTTCAGAACCACCGATACGAGCACTTTGAACGCTACCAACCACCCGCGATAAAAACGCTATTTCAGAGACTAACAAAAGGGCCACTTAAAGTGTTTATTTTAAATATTTTGATTTATTTATTCATGGCGTGGACTACACACATGAAAATACATGTTAGTATAAAAAACCCATAAACTTAATCAAAAACATAAATACAACTGAAGGCAATCATTGTACACGTAAAAGCAGGTCCTTGAAACCATGCAAAGATAGACCTATGACTTCCTCATTTGTGCTCAAAATGTGGTAGAACTCGATTGAATTTCTGTAGGTGAAAAGATAGCTCGTGCCTTCGATTTTGCCATCGAATCATCAAGTATGGGCTTCCCTTTTATGTTTCTCGTCAGTGTAGTGCCAAAAAAGTTGAGTGGGTTTATAGAGGGAAAAGAACTCCCCTGCGGTACTCCGCTGAAAGCCCTAAAAATCTCGAAAAACTGCCCATCTATCTTAACTTGGTAAGCCCTTTCCGACAGGAACTCACGCATCCAGTTCACTATGTGATGTACACCGACCAGTCTTAATTCTACTAGTAGCTTCGCTAATGGAACTCCGTCGAAAGCTTTCGGAAAGCCGAAATAGATCACATCTATATATTGTTTTCTTCATAGCTTTCGTCCGAAGATACGAAACTAATTGCAGTCATTGCGTACTCCAAACTCTGTTCTTCGCCGCAGCCATTCCCGTCCCCGGCGCGAAGTATGAACAGGCGAGGCGACGACAGCAGCGACGAGAGCGACAGCGCTCGAGTATGAACAGATTTCGGCGACGATCGCTCGGTTTTATTCGATCTGCATGTTTTGCACGGACGACAAGTCGTTCTCGTCGCGAAGTGTGAACAGCCCTTAATGAACTCGCTTTAAACCACTTTGGTTGCTCGAGATAGAGCGCAAGCTCTATCGCGAGCAACCAAAGTGGTCTCTCCGCAGTCGCATGCATTTATAATTTTATATTTCACGGTATTAAAGGATGCAACACTAAGCTACTCCACTATCATGTTTTAAGTCCCACTTTTATCTATATCCGTTTTATTTTTTCATTTTTTATATTTCTCCAATTTGTAGCTTGATAGCTAAAACTTTTAATAAAAAAATAAATACGACCGGCCGTTTGATCGAGTTAATACAAACGTTAGCATACAAAGAGCAGAAGCTTACTGAGAAGATTTACTGAAGCCTCAGCAGAATGCCAAATCTCTTTTTCCATCTAAAGAGCAGCTTGATTACTTATTGTTGTGCGCTATGCAATGGGAAAGTGAGTTAAACTACCCGCGACTTCTGTTCATGTTGTTAGGCGTGAAAATGTTAAACACACCTCACCACCCACGACGGGAGAGAAATGATTAGATTAACCTTCATTCATATGTTAGAAGGGTTTCTGTATATGTACTCTTGCCGTAGCCGTTAACCAAGATTGTTATGCTCTTCTTCATTCGGCTTACGTTTCGGCGAGTTTCGCCTTCTTCAAAGCCTGAGATAGTCGATAACACTTACAATACTACCAGCCCAAACATCATTTCATACTACAGGGTACTAATCGTAACGTAGCCGTTAACCAAGATTGTTATGCTCTTCTTCATTCGGCTTACGTTTCGGCGAGTTTCGCCTTCTTCAAAGCCTGAGATAGTCGATAACACTTACAATACTACCAGCCCAAACATCATTTCATACTACAGGGTACTAATCTTAACGAAAACAGAGACGTGATCCGACACCACATTTCCAACGACTAACCTGAGAGATGGATGCAGAACACCACCAACACCCGCATATGGACTTAGTCGTGGCTAAACGAGCTTCATCTCCGAGATAACTCGACTTAATGAGCCTCTGGATAAGATCACGAAGATCGAAACTTGTTCATGTTGTTAGGCGTGAAAATGTTAAACACACCTCACCACCCACGATGGGGGAGACGAGGCACTACTCTTTCCGGTTGACCCGAGGACTCATAGCTGCGATCCGAAGTGCTTCTAATGTCCTGCGCGCCAATATATCACTTCCTCGTGCTAAGATCGACCCTTAGGCTCCTATCAACGTGTCAGCATGGCATCGGAGCCTGTGTTCCCCCAAGGAGTCTGGACCTTACGTTTGCTAAGGTCATCCAAATACTTTTTATTCTGACACAGAAGGATCTTCCTGTTTCCCCTATGCAGTTCTACCCACATTCATGGCATAACATCTGATAGCTCACACCCGATGTCATACAGCAACCTATTTTCCCATTAGGGCAGACAACGCAGGATGGTGTGAGACACATCTTATCGAAGTTTCGGTTTCACACCAGTTGCCTTTTTAAGATGCTAGGAGGGGTATCACTAACCCTAACCACATCGTGGAGATCGGCGTTACGAACACATTTGCACTTAGTTTGTCTGAAATAAAAGGTGCACCAAAAAGTATTTTCGTACCCTCTTCCTCTTGACGAACAGCGCGGCTGGCTTGCAGCCTCGTGCCATACTCCAGTGCTCCCCTGTATAGCGATTACTTTCCGCAATATTAAGCGCCATATCCATCGAGAACAGTTCCTGTTCACTATCAGACGAAATTGATGTGGCGGCTCAAAACATATTTTTAATGATGTCCTTCTTTGTACTAGGAGGGCGAGCAGATTGGCAGTGAATGAGGTAATTTTTAGTTTCTCGCTTGTGAGCTTTATGTGCTCGGATGCTGACTCAACAGCTCAAAGCAAGCATCAATCTCATTCTGAGTGGAGCGTAGTATAACGCAACCGTCTATGTACCTACAGTAAAATATAGGCATGCGCTCCAGAATGAGGTCTTCCACCTTGGACATGAAAGCTGCAGCTAACAAAGGAGCCAATCTCTGTACCATAGTCAACCCTCTACTCTCCTGACCATCGGAATATGTTACACATAAGACATTTGCTAACCAGCGTCATTATCTGAGCTACACTCAGGTCATAGAGATTCACACTTGCTTTGTGCTCTATGAACATTTCAGAAAGAGCCTGCAGAGCGCTTTCTCTTGAGACAATGGAATACAGCGCAGTAGCATCGAACGATTTCATGACACATCATTCCTCTACCGTGGTATCGCAGTTTGGGCGGTTTCTCTATATATCGTGAACAGTGACAGGATGCCAAACACCGCGAGATTACAAAAATGAAGAGTAATAGAACAGTTGTCAAAACGCTCTTACCACCAGGGTACTACGTTTTCAAACCGTTACCATAGGAACAGTGGTTGCGGGGCCGCTACGTCTTCGGGTCAGCGCTGGCACCATGCCAACTTCAAGGCTCTTTCTGAAATGTTCATAGAGCACAAAGCAAGTGTGAATCTCTATGACCTGAAAGCTACAGCTAACAAAGGAGCCAATCTCTGTACCATAGTCAACCCTCTACTCTCCTGACCATCGGAATATGTTACACATAACTCTTTTCAAGGTTGCTCAAAAGTAGAGCTATAGAACTACGGAAAATAAGCTTTGCAGTGCACAAGGGAGTTTTTAGTGTTTTTGGGAATAAATGCATTTTGACATTGTAGAAGATGAGCAGTAACAGAACAAACTGCAATAGCTAGCGTCTACCGATCTTCGCTACGCTGAAGCAACTACTCATATATTACAACGACAAATTGCATTTCTTCCCGCCTCAAACAGTATGAAGCTATGAAGCTTCTTTTTCGTAGTTCTGTAGCTCTACTAATGATTAGCCGTAGAGCTGTCATGATGCCCGTACTGATCCGAAGACGAATCGGTCCCGCAACGACTGTTCTTACGGTAACGGTTTGAAAACGTGATGCCCTAGTAAGAACGTCTTCTGAACAGTAGCAGCACGAAGGGCATGGCTATCTGTTGGACAAGACACGACTTCAACCACAAAAAAGACATGATAAACCGCGATATCCTCGAGGCCTGTCAGCACCCACTCGTGATGCGGGATGGGCCGGCCGCTGATATCAGCATGGAACCGGTTAAGCTGAAGACCTTACTAGTAACAATGTTTAACACATTTGCTTAAGCCTGGAGCGGCTGGTAGAGAGGCTATATGTTGTTACAGGATGTTTTGTTGCGATCAAAACTCTTGCACCAGTCGGGACTCGAACCCGCATCTTCTGCTTTCCGGGCAGCGATGTTCGCCTTACACCACCGGCGCTGTTTGACCGCACGTAACATCCGCGATATCCTCGAGGCCTGTCAGCACCTACATGATAAACCAGATACATTATGCACGTGCTGTTCGTTGAGCAAGCCTAGATCCTCAGAAGTTGACAAAAGAGGAAACAACTGCGTCCACCTAGAACAACGGTAAAAATTGGTTAAACACAGCGCAACGCATATTCCTATCAATTTGAGGACTTTGTTGTTCAACATTTTAGAGAGATCTTACTCCAACGAAACTCTTAAATGTTATCCCTACCGCACGATATTGTGCTTGCTATGAATGCCGGCTAGAAAAACAAGGGTGGGGAGCGGTTTGAAAACTGCGTTAAGTATTCAAAGGCCTGAGATCTTTAAAGAAAGATGAGCGATTCTAGGTTTAGTGGGAAATTTCATTGGTAGAAAGTTTTGATACGTCTACAGTTTGACAGCGGCTGAAGTCATGGGCGGTCCCAACCAATCCAAATTTGGACTGCGGCACGGTATTTGTCGTGACGTGACTTCCTCTAACTGTAATCGTATAAAAGCGGGCGATTAACCCTCTAATCCAGTCAGCAATGTGGCTTCTCATTGCACTAATCAGTGTGATCGTGAGTTCACTTCTACGATAACAGCTCTTTGTTCACTTCTAAAAGGCATAATGCCATCTCTTTCAGGCAATCCGCGAAAGCACAGGTGAGGTCTTCAGTCAGTTTACGCCCACAAATCAGGCCGGCCATACGAAATCGTAACCCATATGGCCTTATTATTACTCCTCGGATATATGCTTTCAAGAGGCCGAACAACCACTTGCTATTGGGTAAGAACATCTTGCAGTGGGTGTGGCGGGCAGCGCCGATTGGCCAGATGAGGGTCCCAGCGCGATTCTTTGCCCTCCTTGACGCTCCTGTGGGAGTATACCATTGGTCTTAAGGGTGGGCTCCTGTTGTTAGAGTGTTGCAGGATGATCGCTATGCTTATATCCACGCATATCCAGCGGCCGAATTCATCAACGACTTACAGCAGTTTAACAGAGAAAATTATAGCCGAAATCCCTGATAGCGTGGCTTATAAAGCGACACGGTGAGCGGTAAGTCGCGTTATCTTTTACGATGTGAATTCTCTGTTAAAGTAATGTAAGTCGTTGATGAATCCGACCCCAGCTCGTACGTACATAGGTATGTGTATACGTATATAAGTGGGTACATTCTATGTATATCTGTATATACATATGCATGTACATGTATAGACATAGGAACAGGTTCTCACTCCAATAGCAAGTGGTTGTTCGGCCCGTCAAAAGCGAGTATCCGAGTCGGTTGGAGAACCGAGGGAAAACTTGATGATCCTTGGAAAGTTACCGTGCATAGCTTACGTGACGTCATCTTCAGCAACGACATGCACTAGTAACACTGGAGTTACTGATGCTGCTAGAACTGCAGCTCTAGATGCTATCAATCAGAATCGTCGAACGGCAGTCAACGGTCAGCTGCAGAATGGCGCCAATGCCGGTACTAATCTCCCTCATGGCAAGAACATGTATAAGTTGGTGCGTCGGAACAGCTCCTAGTCGAATTGTAACGATTGGTGGAATGCAGCTGCCAATGCGTTTTAGGATTGGGACTGCGGTCTTGAAGGACTAGCCGAGGTGTTATTGTCCAATGACTGTTCAGCTCCAACAACAACCCTTCCGAACAACGGTATAGGTTCAGCAGTGGTGTAAGTGCACGGCCGAGTAGGACCTGAGTAGAGAAATGATGTGAGAAACATTGAAGCTGTTTCCAGAAACGCCCCAGCATCAATCGAGGACATCTTCACCCAAGGTATTGCTTCATGGCCAGCGGTGCTTACGGGGAGCGCACTTTACCAACCGGCTCCTGGAGCTCCCATTACATACCAAGGTCCTCCTGCTCAAGGCAGTACCACTCCTACCGCTCCTGACGCAACACTAGTATCAATTTCTAACGTGAGTTTAGCCGTCTTCAATATTACTTCTCACTTCTCGGATCTATGCTATTCGGGAGGAGGACACACATCCAAAAACTATGCAACCAATTGAATTGAGACTCACGGAGCCGCTTCATGGAAAGAAAATAGCAACCACAAAACAGGAAAATAAACGAAGAAGCAAAAAAGAAACAAAAATTGGCCGCGGTTGTTGAGACGTCTCGGCAGGTAAAGCGCATTCAAAAAACAGCTGACTGCCGCCTGTCATGTTATAACCGGGATCTACATTACATTATATTTATTGTGCCATGTACAGCTGACGGTATAGTTAGTGACGAAGTTAGGCATAGTTCTTGGCTTGGCGTAGTTTTGGCCTGATGTACTGACGTAGTTCTTGGCTAGATGTTGTTCGTGACTTGGTTAAGAGATCCGCATAACACAACCATAGTTATTGAGGAGATGTGACGCATAGTTCTTGGTTTGCGATAAGATATCCATATAATATAACCACAGTTGGTGGTAAGATATGACGAATAGTTCTTGGCTTATGAATAATAGATCAATAATACATATATATATATACAAGGTGTCGATCTTCATCGATTCGAACATGGAGATATATCAGAAGACGTGCAGAGAAGCCCCAATGTTATGATTACAGTAACCAGCATCTCGATATAACAAAACGACACAACAAAATTCTTAAATTATAGTTGTGAAGTCGTGTGACTTAGGAATTGTTTATGACAGTGGTTGTGAAGAAGATTGCTATGCTAACTAGAAAAGTTTATCTTAATATTAGGATAGATATAGTACAGGATAGGAAGGATAGGATAGATGAGTCTGGAATGCATGGGAGTTTCAATGTATGAAAAGCTCGTTGTTTAAACGGTTCCATAGATTTACGCTTCTTACGAGGAACGAGCTTTTGTACTGAGTCTTAATAGGTTTATCACGTCTTATCCGATATGAATGTCCTCTATTAATGTCAATTGTCCAAAAAATTTCACGCAGATCAGAGATACTAAGACTGATCTCGTTTGTAGTCAATTTTTATACTGTTGCAAAATGCGTAATTTTTCTTCTGAATTCTAAAGAACCGTTGGGATAGGCGTTGCTCGTACGAAAGCTCCATTAACCCGCAATGGCGGAGCGAACGATAAGTGAAGCTTTGTTGGACATTTTCAATTTCCGTAATCAAGCTGGTTTTTTGTGGAGACCAAATTGGTGAGAAGTATTCTAGTATTGGTCTAACATACAGACAAAGCTTTAAAAGTAAGGAAGCGTCCCTTATTCTGAAAATGCTCTCAAAATAAAGTTTGAGTTTCTAGAAGCTTTTCTTGCCATTTCGTGAATGTAATTATCGAAATTGAGATTACTGTCGTAAACAGTTCCTAAATCACGTATCTGATAGGTACAATTTAGTGCAGCTCCTCTCAATGAAAACAAAATGTTCGAATGATCTCGTCCTATTCTTATGGCAGCAGTTTTTTTGAATTGAAATATCTAATGACCATGAGTTTGACCACTTTTCAACAGCATTTATTCCTTCTTGAAGTTTTTGGCAATCATTAACTGTAAATAATTTGATGTCGTTCGCAAAAAAGGTGCAAGAATATTCAGAAGATAAAGAGAGAGGTAGGTCGTTGATAGAAATAAGAAAGATGCGAGGGTCCAATCATGTTCCTTGGGGAACTCTACTAGGCGTGAGATAGGAAGGGAAAAGCAGTTGTTGACCACTACGGATTGAAAACGTTCACTGAGAAAAGATCTTAGAAAGTTTAGAAGTTGTTCTTTTTTTCACATGCAGAGAGCTTTTTAAACAATAATGGGATGGACATTGAGTCGAATTCTTCAGCCCAAGCAAACAGAAACAAAGTTACCCCTGTCTAGTTCCTTTTGCCATAATGGTCGAAATTAAAGCGGTTGTTGCTGACTTCTGTCTTAGGAAACCATGCTGCTCTTTACAAATGAGGTTATTGTCTTTAAGGTAACTCATTATTTTTTGCATGAGATACGTTCCATTACCTTGCTCGTTGAACTGGTAAGGCATGTAGGTCTATAGTAAGTAACACAATTTTGGAGCCTTTTTGTGAACAGGTCGTACGAGGCCATATTTCCATAGTTTCGGGACTTCACCGTAAAGTAGAAACTTGTTGAAAGATAACGTTAAGGGGAAAACCAAGCCAAGAGCCGCTTTTTTAAGAATATATAAGCAATATTATCCTGTGATGTAGAAAACCTATTTAACAGCTTGCAGAGTGCGCTGTGGACTAATTCGCCTGAGATATCTATCTAGTTCAGTTCACTCTCGGGTTTAGGGGGCAAATGAGCACCTGTGTCAAATGGCTGTTTCTAAACAGATTTAAAATAGTCAGCAAACAGTTTGGACTTGCCTTGATAGTCTTTTATTTGTGTATCACCTAAGATAAGATCGGGGATGGATTCTGATAATTTCAACCTCTTTTTGTAGTACCTGAAGTATTGTTCTCTACGATTGACAAAAATGTAAAAAAAACCATCTGAAGCGGTATTATATTCTCCTGACATCTCAGAAAAATAAGCCCAGCTCTGCGTAGAAAGCAACGCTGTAATCTAGAAGTACGGATGCTTCTCCAAAGATTGACTGACACTCTCAAGAAAAATTTACTACACAAAATATATAAAAAGTAAATTGGTCTCTAAATCTCGCTCCTACAAATTTCTCCACAAAAACGTTGCTCTCAGACATCTGTTGCAGATGATTCAAGGGAAAACTACGAAGGTTGGATGCAGTGCTAGAAAATGCACCGCCGACGGATTGCTTGTCTGCGTCTACAACCAGCCGTTAGTGAACCCTCATCTTCTGACATTTTAGAATAGGGTCTGTTCATACTCCGCGACGGAAACGACGGCAGAGACAGTCAGCAGCAACAAGGCAAAGCGTACCTATCGACTTTTCCCAGGGATAGTTCGCCACTGATCGATATGTATCCTTCGCCCTGTCGCTCGCGCCTCTACCGCCGCTCCCGTCGCGAAGTATGAACAGACCGATAGGTGTTGAGAAGTCGAACAACGTCATACTCATTTTAGAGGTTTGGTACAGGGAGATACAATCTACGAGGCGGGTAACGGTGTGTGTCAGAGTTCAACGGCTGATCAGGACTGCACAACTTACCCTCCACCGACTTGTGACATTAATACCGGTCTTTGCGTGGTGTCCGATGCGACAACAACAACAACACCAGCAGCTGCTGCAACAACAGCAGCTTCTAGTACTTCAGTTGTTTATCCTACTGGAGGTACAGTTGCCCTTCGATCGTTGCGAGTGTAACGTGGTGGTGTACGTAGTAGCGCCATAACGGCTGCCTCTTGTCAGTTAACACAGACACTAGAAAACACTCATATTACCCGCATCATCAATCTCGCACTCAAAAGAAGTAGGTGCCCAAGGTGGCGGGACATGCTCCATACCCCTCGTTCTCTCGGTGTGTCCACCCCCACGCCAACCCTAGAGGCCCTAAGGAGCCCCAACAGAAAGACTCCTCACTGAAGACCCAACAAAAAAGAATAGAACAAAAGCAAAAACGAAAGAAAACAATACTAAGCAAAGTACGCCCCAGGGTCATGGTCACCTCTACCTATCACCCCACGGTGAGTCAGTCGACGCCATCGCATTCGATAGCGCGGGAATTTAAACGGGGACTTGCCACTGGCGCGTTTACATGCCTTTATAACTAAATTTTTTCAATATTCCGGCGACGTAACCCGGACCCGCTATTTTCAGGACTTCAGGTAAGCACTTATACATACATATATATATGTTGTATGAGTTTATATTCAAATGCTACATATGGAGTGACCCCTGCCTTGGGATTGCACCAAGAAGTATAACTGCATGCCACACCTTGACCTAAAAAAGGCATCATAGGAATCGTTTCCTTAGAATACTATCGTGCTATGGGGTAATTACGTACTCCACACACCGCCCGTCACCCTAGTCGCTTTCATCGCCGGCCCGAAGTATGAAAAGGCGACAGCGCTCGAGTTTGAGTAGATTTCGGCGGCATTCGCTCGGTTTTAATCGATTTGCATGTTTTGCACGGGCGACGAGTCGCTCTCGTCGCGAAGTATGAACAGGCCTTAATAGACGATAACAACACGTAGACAGCAATTCCTTTCCAAACACTGAACAATCACATTCCATTTTGAAACACGTTCCATTTTGAAACACGTATATTACCCACCGTTTCAATACAGCTGAAATTTTTATCAGGCTACACCATAATGCTAAAAGTGTTTCACATATTCAGGTACGAACAGCAGATGCGCTCAAAACACCGGTATGACAGATGAATTAAGGTTTCTGTTCCGTGACATGCACAACTACAGAAGGTGTGTTAGACAGCAAATGTTATTTCTTGCTGATGTTGTTTTATTTTTCATAACTTGAGCTTTATCTTTTTTCAGATCACAGACTGCGCTTGGAAAGACGGTCAAAAACACAGGCAGATATCTGCCCAGCTCCTCCAATATGCAGTACATGGTAGTTGATTTCTGCACAAGACAGGGTGGTAGCACCAGGTGTAATCTTGCATTATAGAGATACAACTGTGGTTTGGAGGCGACCGCAATACAACTCGCTGGTACTTGTCCAGTTCCATCAATACAGGCTGGAAGACTGATCGGACAAGTCCCTATCGGCACATACACCTTCACGAGCGCCACTCAAGAAGTTTGTGAAAAGGTAATCTATGTTAGAATGCGCATTATAGTAAAGCTGTTGTCAGATCGTTAAATCATGGTGGAGAGTCGTGAGACAGGTCAATGGTCCAGGAATGCAGGTGACATTCAGAGCACAGCATGTTGGCACCCCCATTGCAAGCTTCACACAGGTTAGCGTTAAGGATTTTCAATCTTATTCATTTGCACAGTGGAGAGAAACGTACCAATAATTTTATAACAGGACTACTGTATTAAAATTACTTGTCTAGTAATTCGAAGTATAAAAATTAAACTACCATGGCGAGTAGAAAGATAGCTGTCGAGCAGTTTCAGTCATAGTGCACTCAAAGACCAATGATATGACAAAATGTAGGTGCTTTCAGATGGCTTGGGCAGCGACTCGAAAGCTTGGATGTGCTGTTGCCAGGTGCCCAACAGTATATGTTGCTGTTTGCAATTATGACCCGAGGTTTGTTTTTCTTTGTCGTGATCGACATAACCAACATACGTGTCTGCGTATCTTTCCAGTGGTAACATCGTCGGTCAGCAAATATACACTCCCGGCACACCTTGTACAGCTTGTGCTGCCGGCTCGACTTGCAATCCAAGTCAAGCGCTCTGCACACTCCCCTGAACTGTACGATATTCATTGTGGGTCTGAAACATTATGAAACTTTTTATGTCTACAAATTGTTGTGTGGAATCTTCGCCAAATAAATCCTTGAAACGTGCTCAATTTACATTTTTCCCGTTGGCAAAGATGACAAAATCTTATCATGATGGTTCCGGTGGAGATAGCGGCATTACTGGGAAGACCTGCGAGAAGCCCCCGTCGTGGCAACTTTGAAGGCGGTTCATTAGTGACATGGGCCGGCTCTTGCAGCAGCGGAAAGCTGAAGCTTAGTTTACTACTGACCGGTTTTCTAACCACAAGACATTGAGAAAGTTACTCAACATAATGATGTATAAACGCTCAACGCCGTTGATAGACAGGCACAAAGTGCATGAAACAGAAGCACTGGTCACAGCGCGGACAGCGTATAAAACCTAGAGGTTCCTCACAGTTTGCTTCTCTACATGGACCAATGACATCGAGAAAAACCATCTTGCTCGGGTTTTCAAAGAGACCAGAATGTGACGTCGTATAACCAGCTTTGAACCAGGCATAAGCAACCAGCTTTTCCACACGAAGATGGCACAGAATCCGGTACACCAGTGACATGACCTTCAATGTCGCTACAACAAATCCATTCTCCATCAGCTACTCGCAGCGTCGACACTTCCTTCAGGATGTTGTCTCTTTTTACAAGTCAAAAGGAAGCTCGTACACAGCTCGTGCAATGATATGGGAGTGAAATCGCTTCATCAGCGACTTCATGTAAATAAGCCCACGTCGGCTGGCTGAATCTGGCTGGTGGCACGCGAAGGTATGGTCCGAATGCTCAAGGTCTTCCCTCGGGGTATAGAAGCTTGGATCGCCACGTGGTTCGAGAAGCCGGCCCATGAGTCCAGAATAACAGTACAGTTACTGGGCAACTGGGACGAAGACACGCTCTAAGAAGGAGAGTGCAGTTTGAGTCATCGTGATATGGGAGTAACCTGCCACGCCGAAATGATTTTTCGGTTATGAGCACGCAACCGAAATCCAATTGAAGACGTACCCGTCATATGCCCACTGCTTGCTTGAATCTCCACGTCCATCAGTTCATCTTGCGGATCCAAGTCTTATTCTTGTTCTTCCAACACTTCCAGCTGTTCGTCTTCGTCAACTTCAAGTTGACGAAGACGAACAGCTGGAAGTGAGAAAAACCCAAGGAGTAGGGGGTCACAATGGAATATGGCGCAGCATGCGTTTGTGGGTCCTTCTGTGACCAGTGACTCGGAGCGCAGGTGGGTAGGGGTTTGAATCGCGTGAGAGAGGTCGGGCGTTCGGTTCCTCTGCGCTGCTGCATTTTTGCATTTCAACTGATTGGTTGAGATTTGGGGGATTCTGACGTCAACACCATTTTCAGGCGTTTTCTGCGCATTTTCCAGCTGTACGCTATGGTGTTCAACATGGTGATGCATAAATGTTCAAGTGCCGTATCCCATTGTGATCCCCTACTCCTTGTGTTTAACGAATTGGCAAAAAATAAACACATTTTCATACTAATTAAGGGGTGAGGATTCCCCCTAATGACTCGATCCCCCCGTTCAGACATACGCTTCAGACCTTTCCCTTGTTAGATACCTCAACTGCGCGCGCCGCCCTTGTAGCCCCGCCTGCGAGGAGGACATGTCATTCATCGAAGCTGTGAAGAGGTTACCCGCCATCGACTGTTATGGTGGACGAAATCGATAGGAAGCCATTCTGCGTTATTATCTACCAGGTTATCCCATTTCCATCATCCGCTGGTACCACTTGCCGCTTCATGTGTCGCTAGCAAATATCCTTCTTAGTAAGCAAGGTGGTGGAATGCCCTCGAATGAGTGATTATTAATGTATATTTTTTCGAAATGAGATTCACGCTTCATTTTCGCTGCACATTGTCTAGGACCATTAATAATTATGGTGCTGCGGAGATTTCACGGAGCAATCTCCATTACCTTTAAGGAATCTTTAATGATCTATTTACGTGCTCTTAAAATTACCAGAAATTTGTTGAAATCCACGCTTTATCGATGTTGAAGGAATTCATATAATGACCACCTTTTATCTTGCACTGGAAAATGTTTTGCTGATCCTATCTATTTCGTACGCTTCCACAACACGTCTTGAAGCCCAACTTGGGATTCTCGCTTTGGAGGCAGTTGGCATTACAGGCAAGTAATCACAGGCTGACCATTCTCCTTTGCCGCACATTCTCGCTGGCACTGAAGAAATCTCACCAGCTGTTATGGTGGACGATTTGCTCTCTTGTCCTGTATTGATTTTTGGGCCATCAAATTGGGACGTCCAAACTTTTACCGAAGCTCCTGCTCCGTGGTAGACCTTTTTGCACAGTGTTATATGTGATTCAAGAGTGAATGTCTTGCTCTATGAGAATGTGTGTCGCGTTTATTGGCTCATTCTTCATTCTCAGGAACATCATTCTCAGGGACAGCCACACATATCGTTCGGTAGGTTTTTCTTGCTCTTTCAAAAAACATATGTGGATGTCGCTCTGATTGTTCTAGCCGACCTTTCCCATAGCTCTGTAAAATCATGAACCGACGCGATTATTGAGTCACCATGCTTTACTAATTTAAACTGAGACATATATCGAATGTGCCCCTTGATTTCGCTAATCCCTTGATCTCAATTTATATTAGAAACGATTAGACTCATTACATTTCGTTGGCAAAACTGTATAGATTCTGCTGGTTTTTAGATTAATAACGTTATGTTCAAGCTGAGTTATAGCAGTACGAAGTCAGCGGTCCGATTCGGCGGTTAATTTTGCAAGAGCCTAATATTAGCTGGACCTGTTTTCAGAATTCACAGTTTGTTGGAAGCACAAACTATTTGCCATGTGATACAGAAAAAGCTGCTTTCCATTCGCTACGAACCGTAGCACTGAAAACATGATTCCGACGGACAACAACACCACCAATGTCAACACCAGTGCACATGTAGTGCAATGTATGAGCGACCCACAAATTCTGATGGAAAAAGCTATAGCCAAGACCGCCTCGGCTAGATTCGAATCGTCTAAGTACTGATTAACTTTGGGCGAACGGCAATTGAAATACTTACGAGACGCCGGTATGAAAACACTGATGCTTTCACAATCTTGAAGGAGCAACGTAGCTCTTATACGGTTTATGCTTCAAATTACTAATTTCATATACAGTGGTGGCAAAATATTTCTGGACACCTACCTCTGCGGCGTTTTTCGATCGTAACTTTGGAACTAAGGAGTTCAAAGAAAAAATAAGTAGATTTTTAGAATTCTCTTGAAATTCTCTTCAACATACAACCTGATGTTATCTTGGCAACGTTATAATTCTCGGATGTCTGTGTAGGACCATTTTAAGTATCTATGAAGCACGACTTGAGTCAACTGAGCTGCGGTCAGCCACTTGCCTTTCATCACCTTCAACAGGACTGCTTGGAGTTGAGGAGGACAATAATTGATTAACAATATGTGAAGACGAAATCGTAGTAGTTCTTCTTTGAACTCTAGGTAGGGGTTGGTAACAGCGTTTATTGGGCTTACGTTTCCGCGAGATCGCCTTCTTCAGAGCCTGAAAGGAAACAAATCTAAGAGTGACCAGTCGACCAAGGGTCTCCTCAACCCTACTGGATTTTGAGACCAATTAGACGCACACAAGATGAGTAGGAGACAGCAATCGACCTCACCTAACCAAGAAGGCAGGCGATCAGGGCAGTTGTGTTTGTGGGAGTACCAACGAAGACCGTACCCTGACTAGAATGCTAGCCGGAGATATGGCCTGAGCTCCCGGGTTATATATAGGCACTCCCCTTCCGGTTGATTTTTGGGTCAGTAGCCTGTACCCAAAAAGCCTCAAGGGCTTTCCGCGCCGACGTCTGGGGCTCACGCGCTAAGATTTCAAATTTGACCTCAAAGTCCTCTTCGTGGTGGGCGTTGACCCTGTGGCCACCCAGTGCAGCGCAAACTCGCGACCTTTGCTGGCCCTCCAGTGTTCTTTGGCGCGTACATGGAGTGGGCGAGAGGTTTCACCGATATACTTTTCACCACAGCTGTGGCAGGTGATCCTGTAGACTGTCCCAGAAATCGCGCAATCTCCCTCTCTGCCAGCCGGACAGACCACACAGTTAGGGGTAGTGCAAAAGCGGTCGTACATGCGGTTTCTTACCAGCCGGCATTTCAGGCTACAGGGCGGTAATTCCGTAAGAATTACCGACTCATGCGAAGCTCATTGTCCCGCGCAAATTATCGATTTTAGCGTTGATTGCTATGGCCCCAATTCATTGTGATCCTGAAGAGGTGTTTCCAGTGCATTATGGATGTTACGTGAGGTCAAACAGCGCCGGTGGTGTAAGGCGAACATCGCTGCCCGGAAAGCAGAAGATGCGGGTCCGAGTCCCGCCTGGCGCAAAAGTTTTGATCGCAACAAAACATCCTGTAGCAACTGCAGGACCATTCGTCGTGTGTGATGAAGTCAGAAAGCTGCGCGGCGCACCATTCCTGGCTTTGTGTGCCGGGGCAGAATCTTGTTAAAAGCACCACTAGGCTTCTCCAAAGCGGGAGTCGGCCCATTGCTTGAGAGCCTTTTCCGGGACGTCCTTGTAAGCCGCAGTGTTGATTTTCAAGTCCATCTTCTACGAAAACAAGCGGAGAGTTTCCTGAAGATGTGACTTCTCCTTAACCATAATGGATTGAGGCTTTTCGCAATTTCCTGAGGTCGTCCTTTGGCGGTAGCAAGCGAATCCACCATAATTCTCTCATTTTGGACGTTGAAGACTGGATTCAACGTAAAAATCTTTACCACGCTAAAGACGATCTCTCGAGCGCGTGCCACAGTGAATCGTTGCAGCAACCTTTTGCATCTCTTCAATCACCTTTTCTTCATATCGTCCGTAAGAGGTTGTCATTTCAGCAGACTATAAGGGAACTTCTCAAGTTGGCTATCCTCCCTATTCACTCTTCGATTATTCCTACGTCTTTTGCCATCTGGCGCATCGATCTCCCAGCGTTCCTTCAGATGTTTCTCTCACGACTTTCACATTTTTCCGATTCGTAGCTGTCGTGGAACGCCTTCTCCTTTTTCTATCCTATTCGTTCTTCAATTCCTTTTACTGAATCCTGAACCGTTCTTCGGGGCACGGAAAGGATCTTCACAATATCTCTCGCTTGCTTGTCGTCCTTCGATAATAGCATTTCGTAGTTTGGAACGCCTAACTATTTTGTACACAAGTACGTGTATGTTATACAAAATTCGGTCAACACATGCGAATGAAGTGGGAAAATATCGGGGAAAAAAGCGGGAGAAAAATTAAAATGTTTAGGTGCACGGGTAAAGTACGGGTAATTTTGCCACACCCGGTTTAATAACTTGTATTCGAAAATTCACAGAACGCCCAGCTACCTTTGCTAAAACAAAGTTAATCAGTAATAGCGTTAATTTCCCAAAATTGACGCTATCGCATTATAGTCGTGCGGGTTCACACAAACGGCAGCCACGTGGCACTAAATTTGGAGCAGGGCTGGGCAGAAATTTTAAAAACTTTCCCAGAAAACAGAAAACAGAAAATCGCGTTCGTCAGAAAACAGAAAACAGAAAATTTCAAAATAGTTATTTGAGTTGCATAAGTTGCTTGAATCTTACTTAAACAGGAAGCTTATCATTATAAAGGTCTAGAAATCGTAAAAATCACTCTAAGGGCATAAAATTTTCAAGTAGAGGACTCATCAACGTTTCAGATTACTTCATAAGGAAAATGACATTTAGCTAGTGCCCATTTTTGACGGTTCCGTTTTCATTTTAATTCAAATTTTGTCTCAAACATTTTAGAACTGACAACGTTTAGCACTACCTGAGTGAAGGCTATTACAAATTGCTACCAACAAAAGTCTTCACGCTTCAAAAAACGATAAATAACGTGAGGAAACAAATTGACCTATACACCCACCTTCAGTTCAGGATCTGACATTGATACATAGTGACAATAGGAGGTGGACAAAACTTAGATCGCGTAAGAAAAAACCGCCCGCGCAATCGATTTGGTCAGGTGTTCGCGGTGGAGCGCGCTTCCGCAACGCACTGTGGAGGCGACGCGACACGAGGCGTCCGGCGCGTTTCGATTCCAAAAATTTTGAAATTTTCTGTTTTCTGACCCAATTTTGCCCCATTTTCCCAGAAAACAGAAAAAAAATCGTCCAAAATCGCCCGAAAATCAGAAAACAGAAAACAGAAATTCCGCCCAGCTCTGATTTGGCAGGGAGCAAAGGCGATCAAATGTCTTGAGAGGATCTCCAAGGCCACTGATCCGAGCACGTTGAAAGCTACCACTAGACTATCCACAGTAAATGTTGCTCCTTTGAGAACTAACAAAGCTGTGCAGTGTGTGATCATGAAACTTCTATGTGCGGCAACGGAAAGGCCGATATTAGAACTCAAGGAACGCGTTTTCGATGTTGCAGCTCTTATCGTAAGCAACTATATTGCTTTCTCCGTACCCTCTTTTCTTAATTTCGTTGTTCCACAATTAATAACTTTGACATAGTGCATTGGAATAGAAAAGTCAGTTTAACTAACCAGACTGCCGTTCGTGTTGTAGGGTAACTACACATAGAACTAGAAGCTTAGAATCAACTTAGAATTGAATGTCTCTATTTGGGAACTTCTTTACAGAAAGAAAATGAGAAGTAAGTGAAAACGTTAGGCCTGTGGTAAACTCCCCTCCGCGCCACTAGCGCGGAATTGCACAGAGGCAGCGACGCACGTTCCGCGAGTCTGGTATACTTCACGAAATTCTGAAGATAGAGACGTTTGCATAATTTGCTGCAGCGGACTGCAATGGGACCACAGCGACAGCATCAACTGTGTACAAATTTTATTTTGAACCAGGATGGGTTCTTCATATGATTTTTTTTGTGCTGGCTGGTCTGTAGTGCCAAATAGCCTCAATTCCAAAACAGTACAGGGTGCGCATTAGTTATGGACCTCATAAAATCGAAGTACCATAATGATACAAACTATTAAAAATAGAGAAATACACTTCGCAATCCGTATAAGATCCTGAGCAATCAAAAATTACAATCTCCATTCGAAGTGCCCTCTCCTTGCGCTTATACCGCTTCTCAGACGAGCTAGGAAGGCGTCGCAGGTGGCACACGGATAGTCCTCATTGATATCGCTCCACGCTTTCGTAAGTACAGCTTTGAACGAACCTAGGTTGTGACATTTTGCAGCTGAGATCTTGTGAAGTAAGTAAGACCAAAAAGTCAAGTGGATCCAGTTCTATTGAATTTGATGGCCATTCTTCGTGGGCGATGAAATTTGCAAACACCACTTCTGGACGACGCTCGACTTGTCTGCAGGAGTAGAGTCTTTCTGGAAGCACCATAACTTGTCTCCAAAGTCAGAAATGCACCGTGACTTCAAAACTTTCTCCAGCACCGATGTCAAGTATATTTACTTATTGATCTTCACTTCAACAGCGACGAACACCAGTGGCGTCTTCCCGCCTGAGGCTACCGCACCCCAAACCATAACAGAGCTCGGATGTTCAGTTTTCGCAATGGCTTTTCTTCTAGAAATGACCTGCTTCTTGTCTGCTGCGAGGATCCGATTGTCTTCTAGATTCACAATAAGTTCTGTTTCGGAAATTTTCTCTCGCTAAGAACGATGCTCCGGTGGGTGTCATCTGCATAGCGCTCCAGAAGTTTCCTGCATTTCTTCATTCGCAGGATCGAGTGGAAATGTGCCGTCTGCTGTCAGCAAGGACGAAGTCCTAGCTTCCCTCTCATAATATTTCTCAAGAGGTACCGCTGGTGTCTTCCAATATCGCCGTCTTCCTCATTGAGCGGCGAGGAATTTTTACAAGACATTTTTGTATGGTTGCAAAAGAAGCGTTTCTATCTCGTTCTTTTCTGTCCGATGTAACGTTTCTATCTCGTTCTTTTCTTTCCGATGTATTTTCAAGCTTCTCGAACCATTCAATTGCCTTTTGAACCAATCGCTAGAAAACAGATATAAGATGAGCAATTTTCTTCGACTCATCCCCTTGTTGCAGACCGATAATGGAGGCGTTCTTCGGATGCGCTTGAAGCATAGTGTAGAATGCGAACAACGCACATAAAGCTTCCCGGGTAGCATAATATAAACAAAACACAAAATAATAGGACTTAAATTTCCAAATAAAAGAACGTCACTCGTGGTTCAAATACGCAAATTTTCGCCGAGGCCCATAATTAACGCATACTCTGTAGAGGAGAGAGAGTTCGAACGAAGAAATCAGAAAATCACTGGTACTTGACCAAAGGATAATCTGAGTCAAAACTTAGATCCTTTAAAAAGCTCCAATGCTTTCTGAATTCTTCAAAGATAAACCTCTGAATTCCAGCGACCCCCGCCTTATAACATCTGGTGAGATATGAATTCATTTCACTTTGGTACTTTCCCAACGACTCGTTTGGCCCTGCCCATGTCCAGAAACTCAAACGGATCTGTGCTGGACACTTTGCTGAGTAAAGCTTCATGGTGCAGTGCCTCCAAAGCACGCTAGCAGCGTGATAAGCGAGCAGTCAAGAATATTCTAGCCTTTTCAAGAACATTTCCAAGGACGTCAAGCAGTCGAATTCAGCTGCCGGTGTGACATGCGATGATTCTAGCCCTGCAAACGGCTCTACTGCAACAAATCGTAAGAGACAATGAGCTGAAGACCATTTCAGGCTTGAATTTATATTCCCTAAATAGTGATTCCAACGACTAGGAACCATTTTCTAGCAATTAGCAGCTGTTGCCTCATTCCTTCGGAAGCCGCATTACACAGAGTTCTGCGGCAGCGCCGCGGCCCTATGCTTAACCATAGGGCAGAGACGCAGAGCTCGCCGCCGGCGGCGTCCCTGCCCTATTCTTAACCATAGCCGCGAGTGGCGTTGCCGCAGAACTCTGTGGGGGCCTTTAGACGTATACATGTGCGAAATTTTGAGGAGAGGGCACGAAGGGAGGCAGTGGCAGTCAATGCCGATCCTCCTCTCCGCCTCAACGACCGTCGCTGTGCTGTGCGCTGCTGTCCAGCGACGGACGTCGCACCGAACTAAGTTTCTCTTTTGCTTCTCGGAAAATACCATCAGTTGGACGACGTAACAGCTCTTCCCGCAAAATTGGCTGCGCCGTTCCCCACTGCGGCGAAAGTGGGATCCGGTATGGAAATATGGTACTCTGGCCTGCACCGGCGAGAGTTGGTTGCTCTAACGCCGAGGCCATCGTGGGAGTATACAATGAGGCCATCGATATACTCCCTCATCCCACCGGTAACGCGTTAATGAGATTTTACTAGAACGAAAGTGTTGTAGGTTACCCCTTCCACTTGCTAATGTGCTTGCTATTAGGTTGGTGCATAAGTTCTCGGACATCTGGGGCATGAAATATTTATTATCACAACATACGAGCAACAATATCAAATCATTTGAAGTAACCACCCTTTACATCAACTGTCTTTCGCCAACGTGCTGGTAAGTCATGGATGCCTTTTCTCCAAAACGTGGCCGGTTATGATTCGAAAAATGAGAGCAGTGCCTCCTTGACATCCTCTCCGTTCCTAAATTGCTGGCCGTCCAAATAGCGATGAAGGCTTGAAAGCAAATGATAATCAGAAGGAGAGAGATCTGGTGAGTAAGGTGGATGTGAAAGAACGGTCCATCCGTAGTCCGCCAACTCAGCCGCCGTCGCTCTAGCAATATGCGGTCTAGTGTAATCGTGTAGAAAATACACCTTCACTTGCTCTCCTCGAGTGGTTTGAAGGTGGGCCCTCAACTTCCTCAGTTGGTTGACGTAAACCCCTGCCGTCACTGTTATCCCTTCGTCCAGCAGCTCCCAGTGTTCTACGCCAAGAACGCTCCACCAAATGCATAGCATCACCTTTTTCACGTGAAGATCGGGTTTCGGAACGTCCACTGCCTCTCCAGTTGCCTCAACCCACTGTGCACGCCGGTGATAATTAGAGTAGAGTATCCACTTCTCATCCCCGGTGACAAGGTTGTCCAGCCATCCGTGGGTACGTCTGAGGGTAAGGAGAGACAGAGCGACATCGGCTCTGCGATCCATGTCATGTTGTGTCAAGTCGTGAGGCACCCAGCGACCCAATTTTTGCGCCCTGCCAGTCGACTTCAATCCCCGAACGAGTGACTAACACCAAGAGTGCTTGATAGTTCGCGAGTGGTTTGGTATAGGTCCGCTTCCACTCTACTTCGGAGGCCCTCCAAATCCAGTGTCATCGGGCGCCCTTCTCGTTCATTATCTTCAACGGAGAATTCACCAATGCAAACTTCGAGAACCACTGGTACACAGTACCTCGAGCAGGAGCACTCTCGTTGTAAACATCCTTCAGGCGACGATACGATTCGTTGGCACTGAGGCCAGATTGATGCAGGAATAGCATGACGTGCCGAATATGCGTCCCAGTTGGGATGAATTGCTTAGCCATAATAGCTGACGTTAACAACGCAGAAGTAAATGTTAGGAACAGCTTTGTAGTCCTTTCCTTTCTCTATCGATCGATCATTTACGCGTTGATACATGTGAGAAATTTGGCGGGAAAATGCGCTTTCAATTCAGTAGGGATCAAATATCCGAGAACTTATGCACCAACCTAATATATGTAAACACCGGCAAGCTTTACAAAAACAATGATAGATTAGCGATATCATAATTATGATAGGTACTTGAAATATTGGAGATTATCAAAGAAAGATGAGCGGGCAATTTCACTGGTAGAAAGCTTTGATACGTCTGCAGCTTGACGGCGGATAAAGTTATGGGCGGTCCTAACCAGGTTTTTTTGCGTGAGCACGGTATTTGTCCTGACGTGACTTTATAGAACTGTAATCGTATAAAAGCCGACTCGATGATGAACACTCTAATCCAGTTAGCAATGTGGCTTCTCCTTGTACTGATTCATGTGATCGTGAGTTCACTTCTACGACAACAGCTCCTTATTTGTTTCTAAACGGCATAATGCCATCTCTTTCAGGCAATCTGCGGGAGCACAGGTGAGGTCTTTAGTAGCTAACGACCACAGAGCAGGCCTGTGCCGTAAGGCGCTTGGTAGGTCATAGGCGCCGGTCAGTAATCGTGAACAATACGACGCAGTCAATCAGAGCGCAACATTAGGAGGAAACGCGAGCAATTACGAACGGCTCGTTCGAATTTGGTCCGTTCGCTCGCTTTTTCATGCGCGCCCTCCGTTCGTTCTTCCACGCACGTTCTCCGCTCTTCCTCATTCATTCTGTGTGCTGCCCTCGGGGTGTGCGCCCGCTCTTATTGTTGGTCTAGTAAAGCTTGGGCAGCATGACTTCTACAGCTGGAGGCGATCAGTCGCAAGAAGTTCCTAAACCACCTCCTACCAAAGATTAGGGACTGTACCCCTGGTACAGGTCGGCCATATGAAATCTTAATCCTTATTTATAGGCACTGACAGGCACAATGACAACGTAGAAGAACTCGGTTGGAGTGCCGAGGTTGGTAATACAAAAGTTGGTAATGCTTTCAGCAACAACATGCACAAGCACCACAGGAGTTACGGATAGTGCCAGAGAAAAAGCGCTAGATGCAATCAATCAAAATCGTCGAACGGCAGTCAATGGTCTGTTGCAGAATGGCGCCAATGCCGGTACTAATCTTCCTCATGGCAGCAACATGTACAAGTTGGTGCGTCCCACTTGAATTGTAATGACTGGAGGATTGCACCATGTAATGCGTTTTAGGATTGGGACTGTGGTCTAGAAGCACTAGCTGAGGTGCTGTTGACCAACGACTGTTCAGCTCCAACAACAACCCTTCCGAATAACGGTATAGGCTCAGCGGTGGTGTAAGTGCACGACCGAGTTGGATCTGAGTATAACCGATAGAAGTGCGAAAAAATGAGATGTTTTCAGAATGCCGGCCCCAGCGACAATGGACGACCTCTTCACCCAAGGTATTGCTACGTGGCCACCATTGCTTACAGCAAACGCACTTAACAACCCGGCGGCTGGAGATCCCGTCAAATACGAAGGCGCTCCTCCCGCAGCCGGTGGCGCTCCTGCCGCTCCTAACGCAGCACTTTTACCTCTTGCCAACGTAAGTCTGCTTGTCTTCGATATTCGATATCCGACCGAGAGACAGATTTACCAACCACTTACTGCCCTCTAACGGTAACGGTGAAAATGCCGCCAAACCTTCTTCTGTTTTTTCTTCAGCGTCTGCCCGGCTGTGTAGAGAGGTCCACTATATCATTAGGCCACCTTGCCCGATCGAACGCTAGATCAGCATGGATACCAGCAGCCTTGAGGTCCACATGACGTATGAGACCAGTGCTGCTTCGGACGCCCTCTAAGACGCTTTTCAATTATCTCGAAGTTAAGGCCTATCTTGCGGACGTTGTCTTCTTTCCCACGCAGAACGTGGCCGTATTATCAAAATCGAGCTTCGCGCACCTTATCCGTTATTGGCGCAACACCGAACCTCTGCCGAATGTCATCGTTTCGGATGCGGTCCATACGCGTGATTCCAGCCGTCCAGCGCAGCATCTTCTTTTCCATGACGTTGAGACGCGTTTCAACTTCCTTGGTCGCAAGCCAGCACTCAGCACCGTACATCTATACCGGCCGGACAGCGCTTTTATAGATCTTTAACTTCAAGCGCTCTGGTATCTTCCTGCCACAGAGCACGCCATTCACTGAGCGCCATTTGGACAAAGCTGCACTAGCATCTGAGCAGTAGCATCTGATGGCAGTTGTCAGATTGCCATCAGATGCTACTGCTAGTCCGAGGTACTTAAAGAATGAAGTGCGTGGGAGCTCGATGCTATTAACCTTGTTGAAGTTGGACTCGGTAACGTCCTGTTCGTTAGATATTCGGTCTTCTTCACGTTCAGTCTGAGTTCAAATCGCTCCAAGCGATCACACCAAGCTTGCACCTCTCGCTCGAGTCCCCTTTATCTTCGCAAGCGAGCATTACCTCATCAGCATAAAGCAACGTCCAAGGGAGGAGTTTCTAAAGATTCCGTGTGATGCATCCATGACGACAACAAAGAGGAGTGGAGAAAGCGCAGAACCCTGGTGCACTCCGACAGAGATGGGAACCTCCATCGAAGTTTCAGCTGCAGCTTGAACTCAACTCTTCAAACTAGAGTAGAGAATTCGCACCAACTCTATGAGCTCTTCATAAACTCCATGATGTCGCAAGGCGTACCATATTACTTTACGCGGTACGCGGCCTAAGGCGTTGTCCAAGTCGGGGACGGCCACGAAGCCGCGCTGACTGCTGGAAAGCTGGATGATGTCACGAATTCGTCCGTCGACAATCTGCTCAAAGATCCTCATGCTGTGCGAAAGTAAGCGAATCGGACGGTAATTGAGGCAGTCCTGCCTTCTTCCAAATCGGAATCGTACTGTAATAACAACATTCTGGTACTTTCTTCCCCTTTATTACGAGGTAGAAAATTCAACAACCACTCAGCAAGATACCAGAGCTTCGAATTCCAAACATCGGCTACCAGATCATCTGGTCCTGTCGCCTTGCAGGGCTTCATCTTCTTCAGAGCCGCTTCTGTTTTCCCCATGGTGATCTTGTGAATAGGACAGCGTGCAAAACCCACAGAAGGAGTGGCCGGGTGAGGAAATTCCATAGTGGAAATTTCCTCAAAGTAATCACGCAATCGCTACAGCGCTTTTTGTGGCCTGTCAGAAGATGGCTGCTCTCATCATTGATGCCAAAGAACTTTTCAGTATCATAGCTTTGGCGATGGCGGGTACTAGAAAGTCGGTACAAATACCGCTCACCATCCGCGACTCGAGCTTCTCGTTGAATCTTCCTAATGAGTAGCTTTTGCAACAGCCACGGCCTTCTCTGCAGCTCTCTTCGCTTGTTGGTACTTCTGCGGTTATCATCTGCCTTTTCGACGAGAAACGCGTGATAAAGCGACTTCTTCTCTTGCACTTTTGTTTTTACGTCGTCTGTCCACAGCCACGACGACGACGCAAGGTCCTTTTTCTCGACCTTGCGTCGTCCAGGCTTCGTAGTGCCGAGTTCGACTGTGCAACTTGTCGGTCGCCTTCTTCCAACTTTCATCGACAGCCGTGACCGTCGGCAACCGCAAGCGAGAAGTCATGGCTGCTTCTTTCTCACTCATTCGCCACCACTTGATTCTTGGTGCACCGCATCGTTCGACTTGCTTCAGCATTGGAGGGGCGATCTTCTAAGTGCAGATCAGCGGTCGGTGCTGTGAAGCGAGCGTCTCATACGGCACGATCTCCGCGTCTGTGAAGAGACTTCGGTCTCAATTTTTCAAAGGACAAAGCCAATCTGAGTCTTGGTTCTCCCCCTATAGAACGAGATTAGATATCAGGTTTACGAAACACGTCGTTCACTATGGTGAGGTTATGTGATTTCGAATACTCAAGGATACACTCACCATTTGCGTTACGCGACCCGTAAATGAAACCACCATGACAGCTGTACCTGTCACTCGTGATCATTGAGGTCACCGGCGACTACGATGCCATCTTTCCAACGCCTCTGCTGCTGCTGTCTTCTCATCAAGCAGGCTCCAAAACTCTTCCTTGGCGTCCTTGGTTCAACTGGAGCAGCCACTATGCAAAGCATACGCAGAGAAGAAGTGATAGAGTCGCTCCATAGAGTCATCAAAGCGCTCGACGTTTACAATCGAGTCATGAAATCGCTCGAAAAGATTATTCCGACTCCACTGATGGCCCTGGGACTTCCACATCGAACAGCCTTAAAGCTCCGTTCTATGTCTCTTGACTTGCTGCAGATCCACCTCGTCTCCTGAACCGCGCAGACCTCAACTATTCTTCGCTCCAGTGCTTCAACCAACTCGCACGAGCGGACCCGGCAACGTACCTATTTTCAGTGTAATCAAGTGGGCCCCGCTTACTTCACGAGACTTCCGGACTAGCTCAGTTGCTAACCCCCCACCCACCCGATGCTGTCCTCGCAGGGACCCTCGCATGTTTTCCACTCTCACCGGGCTGTGCAAGTGCGCGTCAGCTCGCGCGGACGCCGTAGCGCTATCTCGAGATACTTGAACTGTCATACACCTTGCGATGTGACATGGGTCCCCGCAAGCCAGCCTGTCACAAGAGTCGCATGCAGTCGAACATCCGGGTTTGGCTTAGCTCGCACAGCGAGCAGTTTCCAGTGGCACCATGTGAAGGAACGGACATCGCAACCAAAAATACCCCTAAACCTGATATTGATAAATGTCATATCAGGGGGATTTGGCAGTATTTTCACCGTAAATGGGCGGTAAGCGGATGATGAATCTGGCCCTAGTTATTCCTAGAGATGGACAGCACGTTTTCCACCAAACCTCAAACTAACTGCACCAGCCCTATTGTAGAGAGATCAGCTTTAATCTCTTTAACAGATCTTTTGTTTAGTCAGGGATTCTAATGCGCCCTTTTAGTAGTTGCTTGGTGAAGAGCGGTCACTTGCAAAGTATCTGTAGATCTGCTAGATTAACAGTGGTGTAGGATGTCGTAAAGCTGTTGAGCCAAGATTGTTATCGCAGCTTTATTCGGCTTACGTTTCGGCGTAACCACTTTCTTCAAAACCTGGAAAATTCAAAAAGAGTGAGAAATTACTCGTCCAAGGATCATTTCAAGCTACAGGAGTCTCAAAAATTAATGAGAGAATGAAACGAATAGGGAGTAAGGCAACCCGACTGACCTTATGGAAACAGCCGAAAGGCTGGATGATCACCCTCGGATAGACAACGACTAGGTGAGTGAACTCTCCCTTCGGGTCAGCCCCTCAGCTGCCCTCCAGCTGGCGCCATTCAGGGTCAAGCCCAGGTCGGCAAATGGGGCCAGCTCCTGAGTTGCGACCACCCGTTCCTGTCCCCTATTGATCGCGGTATTCTTGAACGCAATCCACAATGCCTCCAGGGTTTTGCGCGCCGCGATATCGAGCTCACGCGCTACGATCGTCACCGCTATCCCAACCACTGCGCCACTGTGGCTTCGCAGTCTGTGTTCCCTAAAGGCGTGGAGAGCTTGCACTTGTTCAGTCCATACACGTGCTCCTTCACTTTGACCCAAAGAGGCCTGCCCGTCTCACCGATGTATTCCTCGTTACATTGACTGCAAGTTATGAGGTACACCGTTCCCGAGACTCGACAGCCGACCTCCTTACTGTACGGACAGACCATGCAGGAAAGAGTAGTAAACGCGCTGTCATAGAGACAGTTTCTAACAAGCTGCGTCTTAAGGTTGGCGCGGGTATCTCCACGACGCTTACGAGGTCGTCTAGCTTGGCCTTGCGAATACAGTTCCGAACTTGGGCGCTGAGTGCACCCGTTATGAAGGGCACTGAAAAACGAATCTTGTTGCGTTCCTGAGCGTTACGTGTTCGAGCTGCTGACGGTCGACGACCTCTCTTTGGCATGTTATCGGTGATGGAGTCATTAGATGTCACGTCACTGTACACGAAAATCTCCAATGACAATGCTATGCAAGCTGTCCATGAAACTATCGTGGAACATCAGGACCAGGTTGTACTTTTTGGACTAAGAGTGACTCAGGTAATGACATTCATAAATAAGTGTCTTCAGTGTAACATCTTCAAGTGGTCCAATGAGTACTACAGGCAGGTCAGAGAGTTGGCGGGTCAGCGTCTGGCTCCTGTGTTAGCCATAGATTTTATGTCTAAAATAGGAGCAGGAAGGACTAGTACACGCGCTGTCATAGAGACGGTTTCTAACACGCTGCTCGTTAAGGTTGGTGGGGGTTATCTCAACGACCCTCACGAGGTCGTCTAGCTCGGCCTTGCGAACATAGTCCCGAACTTAGGCGCTGATTGCATCCGTTATAAAGGGCACTAAAAAAGGAACCTTGTTGCGTTCTTGGTTCAACAGCTTTACGACATCCTACACCACTGTTAAATGACATGCCAAGATTCAACGACAGTCGGACATGGAAGATCTGCTAGATGTTGCACTTGCAGTAACCCCTCCCCTGCTGCTAATCCAAACGCCGACTACCGATGGAGCGTGGAAACATAGCCCTTTCAACATTTCCTCACTTATCCAACATGCCTTGCCTGGTGAAGTAGTTTATTGCTGTAGTTTCCATAATTCGACTTATTCTGTGCGAATTTAGTTAGAAAATGGCTATTTGTTCCCTGTACCAGGCATGGGAAAAGACTCATGTGGTGGATTCAAGCTGCTCGAGTGGAAACTGTTTTCGTCGCTCAAGGGGGTTCGCAGCAGGGTTCTACGCTCTTTGGGCGATTTCATCTGGAAAAATGCGCAGAAAACGCCTAAAAATGTGTAGACTTCAAAAACCTCAAATCTCAATCAGCCATTTAAAACGTTAAATACCGTCACGCAGGAAAACCGAACTCCCAACTTTCTTGGCATGAAGCAGCGCCACTATCAACCGCGCTACGAGCCGCTTACCGGCAAAGCCATCGCGGGCATAAGAGACCCCAAGTGCACAGCTTCCGCACTCCATTGCTAATCGGCATGTGCACTAGCAGCAACAGGTGTACTGTTTTTCTATACGCAGTGAAAATCCACCCTGTAAATTATGTTTTTGTTACTGTTCCCTATAATTGAAAAATTGTAAAAAAATTCAGCAACATCATCGGGATTGCTACCATCCCAGTATAGCAATTCCAATTTCTGCGTAGAAAGCATCAATCTTTTGGAGGTCTAAATCTGAAGCTTGTCTGGAGATTGGATGGAATACTCTCAAACAAAATTTATTACACAAAATATGTAATTCGAAATTTGTATCCAATTCTTGTTCCTACAAAATTCTTAACAAAAACTTTTTATCAGAAACCTATTGCAGATGATACAAGGAAAGACTACGAAAGTTGGATGCAGTGCTAAAAAATGCACGGGCCAGGGATTGATTGTCTGCCTCTACAACCAGCCGTTAGTGAGCCTCATCTTCTGACATTTTAGAATAGGTGTTGAAACGTCGAGCAATGTTCTACTCTTTTTTAGAGATTTGGCACAAGGAGATGTGATTTACGACGCGGGTGCCGGTGTGTGTCAGAATTCAACGGCTACTACGCAATGCACAACTTACTCTCCGCCGGCTTGCGACATTAATACCGGTCTTTGCGTGGTGGCCGATGCGACAACAACAACAACACCAGCAGCTGCTGCAACAACAACAGCTTCTAGTACTTCAGCTGTGTTTCCTACTGGAGGTAGGTTTTAGCAACAGCACGTCTTCAGCTTGGACTAACGGACGATAAGAACCTGTTCATACTTCGGCTGGAGCCCCGCCACAACGTAGTGTGGAGTATGCATTTGATTAAGCACTCTACACTCAACTCGTCGCTACAGTCGCTCTTGTCGCCGAATTATGAACAGGGCCTAATAGCAGGAAAACAGCAATTCTTTACTAAACCCTAAGCCAACATGTTCCATTTTCAAACACGTACATTATACGTTTCAACATAGCTGAGTGTTTTTTAGCAAGCGATACCATAACGCTGTGTTAATATATTCAGGTGCGAACACCAGATGCCCTCAAAACCCTCAAATGACGGATGAGCTGAGATATCTCTTCCGTGACATGCACAACTACAGAAGGTGTGTTAAACTTTATGTAACAAACTTTTATTCGTTTTATACTCATCGTTTTCTTGTATAGGCTCAAAATAGCCTATGAACCCTGTTCTAACAGAGTGGTACTTTGGTATTGAAAAAATTGTAATATACAAAAATATTAAGTTATCTAGTATTTGTTCTGTCACGACATCTACCACTCCACAATTTCAGAACATTTTTTAATTGCTGTCCTACTTTGACCTATATAATTCCCTTAGCATGAAAACATCCGCCTATAGACAAAAACAGTAAACCTGTGAGCCCTTAGGTTGTACCGTCATCAAGCGTTTTTGCGAAAGAGTTCGAAAAACACGAAACAAATCTTCCTCCGCTTTCTCGAAGCAAGAAGGTACAAAAATTCGTAATAAACCTTGACGAAG
The DNA here is from genome assembly GCA_947396885.1 of Heligmosomoides polygyrus polygyrus. Lineage (NCBI taxonomy): Eukaryota > Metazoa > Nematoda > Chromadorea > Rhabditida > Heligmosomidae > Heligmosomoides > Heligmosomoides polygyrus. Next base: position 100,785,501 of record OX377204.1, on the reverse strand, counting down.
GGCGTTCTGAATATTGTATACAATAGTTTGAAAACAATGTTTTTTATTTCACTAAATGGGTCTTTCATTTTCAGGTCACAGACTGCACTCGGAAATACAATCAAAAACACTGGCAATTACCTACCCAAATCCTCCAATATGCAGTACATGGTAATCAATTTTAGCGCGTGTCTGAGCGGCCGCGGCCGCGTCTGAATTATCTTTGCATTGTAGAGATACAGCTGTCCTTTGGAAGTGACTGCAATACAAATCGCTTCTACGTGTCCAACGCCGCTAATACAATCTGGAAGACTCATCGGACAAGTTGCTATCGGTGCATACACCTTCACGACCGCTACTCAAGAAGTTTGTAAAAAGATTAATCTATGTTAGAATGAGCACTATAGTAGAGGTATTGTCAGATCGTCAAGTCACTGTGGAGAGTCGTCAGACAGGTCAACGGTCCAGGGATGAAGGTGACATTCAAAGCACAACACGTTGGCACCCCCATTGCAAGCTTCACACAGGTTAACGTTCAGACCTTTTAATTTTTTTCACCAACACGCAGAGAAGAAATGTGAGTGCCTCAAGGAACTCTTTCGGTTCTCTGCCATCCTTAAGCTTGCAAAGAAATTAAGCTGCCTTGTTGAGTAAGAAGTTAAACATGAGAATACAAATTTAGAGAAATCAGATTTCAAAAAGTAAAAATCGCTTCAGATGGCTTGGGCAGCGAGCCGAAGGCTTGGTTGTGCTGTGGCCAGGTGCCCAACTGCATATGTTGCCGTCTGCAATTATGAACCGATGTTGGTATCCCTCCGCCTTCATGGACCACCGAAAATGACACCTGACTGGCGGTCTCTTTTCAGTGGTAACATCGTCGGTCAGCAGATTTACACTCCCGGCACACCCTGTACTGCTTGTACCTACGGCTCAACTTGCACTGCTACTCAAGGACTTTGCACTCTCCCCTAAGCAGGAGCGATTGTCAAATTCTACTTCCTGAAGCGAAGTGGGATTTACCTATTCAGCCTATATATTGCGCAGTGGAATTTCACTTAATAAATCTTTGAAGCAATGGAATGTTCTTGAAACTGTAGCTTCTTTTTCCTAAAATCGCAGTGCGCCCGAAAGTTTCTGCGCTCCACCACTAATCGGCGCTGGGACTAATTGCAGCTGGGAGCACTGTAACTGCACCTCACTGACAGCCTTGCCTGGAACAATACTTCATACACTAGCATACATATATGTATGTGAGTCAGCTGTTGCTGCAACATTAATAGTAGCGGTTAGTCTTGATGTTCATATTGCCACCTCAAATGTGGCATCAGTATCCCATAAGGGTTCAGCATGTAGGACTTCCAATGACAATTGACCATTTAATTGAACCATTCACTAACTGCGTTTTAACCCATTGACAACAGCATGGCAAATCGCAGGTTTGGCGCGTGAGACAGCACGGACGCTGGAATCTCGTGGAAGCACTGCCCTACGATATTCCAAATGAAGCTCGCTTCTCCAAAGGTTAGCCACATATTGGAAAAGGCGGGAAGTGGTTTGAAGCAAAACATCATAGATGTATTTGCTGCTGCAAGAAGGTCTGCAAAGAAAACGGCGCACGTTTGCCACAAATCGTGCAAAAAAGGTGACCACATGATGTAGCAGGTGCTTGACATATTTTTGTCCAGATTGCTTTCAAAATTTTTACAATGAGTGTGACTAGTTATTTTTCTGCGTAACTATTTTTACAAGATGTGTGTAGCTGTTTGTGAATAGTGCCGATCTTTGCACAGCTTGAATAGTGCTGATTAACTGTTTTTATCAGTGATTAGAAGTAAATGACTGCCGAATCACAGTGCAGTAGCATTGCTAGAAACCAACGTATCTAATGATTACTCGTAAACTACGAAAAAAGCGAAAAAATGGGCCGTAGCGAACAGTTTTATAACCGCGGGCCGAAATCGACCCGCGCAGTCGTCAACTGCCTAAACCTTGTTGTTATTAGAGGCCAGATTCATCAAACGCTTACCGCCATCTAACGGTGAAAACACTGCCAAACCTGATGCCGATGATCTATCAGAGTGTACTTTTCATCGTTACCGGCCAGTAACCGGATGACGTGTCCAAGAGCTGAAATTTGGCCAATGTGGCCGTCAAACGATTTTGTAAAAGAGCTACCGAAAAGAAATACATTTTTCCTTTGTTGGCGTCGCATAAAAAACAAGACAATTTTAAGAAATAAAAATTTGACGACAAGTGATCCAGATACAGAATAACAGGACATACTGTTTAAATGTTTAAATGTTACCATAGTCTCAGCTTCATCTTTCTTCAGATCACAGACTGCCCTCGGAAGGACTATCAAAAACACAGGCAATTATCTACCCAGATCCTCCAATATGCAGTACATGGTAGCTAATTTCACTTCAGAGGAGGGTGGTCGCATCAGATGTAACTTTACATTATAGATATACAGCTGTTCTTTGGAAATGACTGCAATACAAATCGTTTCTACTTGCCCAACGCCGTTAATACAACCTGGGATTTAACAACGACCTACATAACTTTAACAGAGAATTCACAGTGGAAAACTCAGATAACGGCTAATCATTCACCATATCGCTTGATAAGCCGCCCTATCAGGGATTTCGGCTGTAATTTTCTCTGTTAAATTGACGTAAGTCGTTGATGAATCCGGCCCCTAGAAGGATTATCGGACAAGCTCCTATTGGTACATACATATTCACGACAGCTACCCAAGAAGTTCATCGAAAGCTGTAATCTATATTAGAGCGAGCCCTAAGGTAAAGCTGTTGTCAAGTCTTCAAGTCATTGTGGAGAGTCGTCAGACAGGTCAATGGTCCAGGAATGCAAGTCAAGTTCAGAGCACAACATGTTGGTACCCCCATTGAAAGCTTCACACAGGTAATCTCTAAGACTTTTTGATCTTGTTCATCACCAGAGTGAAAGAGACATGTGTTGCCAATTTGATAACGCGGCTACTGCATTAGTACTATCTCTTGGGTAATTCGATGTACAAAAATTGATCCAACATTATGAGTAAAAGGTAGTTTTCGAGCGACTTCCCTCGTAGTGCACTTGAAATTCAATTATGTGAGAAAAGTTATGGTCCGGCCTTTAAGATGGTTTAGGCGACGACTCGAAGGCTTGGATGTGCTGTTGTCAGGTGCCCAACCGCATATACTGCTGTTTGCAATTATGACCCGAGGTTTGTTTTTCTTCAGCAACAACCATATAACCAGCATACCTGTCTGCATATCTTTTTCAGTGGTAACGTCATGGGTCAGCAAATCTACACTCCCGGAAAACTTTGCACAGCTTGTGATGCCGGCTCGATTTGCAATCCAGGTGAAGCGCTTTGCACTCTCCCTTAAACAGCACGATATTAATTGCGTGTCTGGGCACGGTCTACCTTTTTATGTGCAAATTCCTGCATGAAGCTTCGCCAAATAAATTTTTGAGACATGGTAAATGTCCTTTTATCCCCCAGTGTACATTCCATTGGTTTGAAAGTAGTAGTAAATTTCAGACACCATGTATGCCTCAAAGACCACACTGTTAAGGTTTAGTGTCGTGCCCATAAAGTTTCGCCTTTTAACCCCTTCGCGACAATGATGTTCGACGCCTTCCGTCACGCTAGACAATTTTGAGCGATACTGTACGAGAGCGTATCAATTTTCCTTGAAACTGATCTTCAGTTTTGATTACTATAATTTGACTAATAAGAGAATGATTTTGTTTTTAGCTTAGCTCTTAACAAAAAAATATTCGCTAAAAGCTTCGTCAGGTGTGAAAGACAGGCTAGCCCTATAATATTGTAAGGCCTGATCGGAGCTACAAAAGAGAAGGTGTATGTTGCTTGGTTACGCATGGATTGCTTATATACCCACCAGTTAGCTATGAACAACTTAATTCAGATTTGATCTGTTTTAGTGTAGTTTCCAAAAGTTCCTCTTGTTTTATTAGATTCATTTTACTGTATCGTCCGCCAAGGTCCACCGTCGAGTAAGACGGAAAGTTATCTACTCTATTTACTTACTATGCTCCTCTGCGCTTCCTGTGATTTTGGCAGTATCCGTCCTATCCGGGAAGCCTGTTTGAGCAGAAAAGTCGCCTTTTCTCATGTCTTTTGCGTCTACTAGTCCACCCCTTGTACAAGAAGGTGTGCTCAGATATGAGCCGCTATATCAAGGGGTACACCACTTATTGTGAACGTCGCTTGCTTGCTACTAACAAGAGAGCACTACTTAACTACTTTAGACCGAAGATGAAGGAAACAAATGAAATCCCTGTCCTAAAATGCCATTCTGGATGCTTTCATCATTCGAATCAGGATAAAGCAAAGACTTGGGTGTTGTTATTGATGCTTCTTTGAAGTTCCACAACCATGTGGAAGCTACTATAAGAAAAGAAATGTCGTCGCTTTTTTACCCTTCTCAGGAGCGTTCAATGCAATGAAGCGAAGTTATTGGTTAAACTGCACAATACATACTCGGTTGGAGTACTGTTCGAAAATTTGGAGTCATTGTGTTAAGAAATATGTGTTAAGAAATTCTTGCGTGCGCACGGCCCGCAAGCGGCGGCTAATTCCATATCCAGTCGCCTGTTCCGTTCTACTCGTCTTTCGACAGACTCCCTCCCGTCTTGTCTTTTCTCGACCGTTGTCCGCATCTACTGGACACATTTCCCGCCTACGCCCTAAACCGCTCATTACATATTCTGGATTGGTGGAATTCTATTGTTTCACCTACTGAAGGTCGCCTCATCGACGACCACGCCATTATTAATCATTATGTAATTGTTTTGTATTATCCTCACCTGCTCGGTCACGATGAGCACACCCGTATCTCATCTTTTAAAGTCAGGAAAACGTATGGAAACTCTGGATGGTTTGCTTGCTTCTCCAGTACTCGTAAGCGTGGTCAAGGAAGTCAATGACTCAACCGCCGTTCCTGAGTGCGTGAAGAAGCTCCTTCTCGCCATCACGAGTCAGCTGACTGCAGTTCTATCTGAGAATACGTCGTTGCGTACCCAACTGCAGGACATCGCAAAAAAATGAGGCCCTTAAGGAGAATATGCGGTGTTATGAGGAGAGCACCAGTAGAAGCCCTCATGTTTCTCCGATTGTTGCGCCTCCACCTGGACCTCGTTTAGAGATCATGAGTTGTGGTGGGGTTGAGAGAAGACGCTGTGTGGTTTCCGGTAATGTTCCTGAGTGACAATCAATGTTTCTGCGTGATCGCCGCCAGTATGACTTTGATGCCAACATATTGTCTCATTCAGACGTTGACTGTTTTCCTGTAACCGTCTATCGTCTCGGAAGATTTTCCTGGCAAAACCGATTAATTAATGTAGTGTTGATTGCTTCTAAATTTCAGAAACTTGCGTTTCAAAGAGTTTCTTTTCTTTCTTCCTTTGCAGGGGAGGGTGCCTTCCTACAGAAGTCCCTTTCATATGAGGAAAGGAAAGAAAGAAGGGAAGCTCGTGTAATGTAGTATGTAGTATCTGGTCATCCTGCCATAACTAGTGTTCATGCTCCCCACTTTCCTCTCAGAATGCCATTTCATTGCATAATTCAACTCCTGTCGAATGGCGTCAATGGAAGATCAGGAAAACTAGCTTTGCATCCTCGGCTTTTGCTTTTCGATCTATATTGAAGTGCATCTATGCAAATGTTAGGTCGTTGGTCAAGAATAAGGATTATCTTAGTTTAATACTTGGGCAGCACTATGATATGCTGTCCTTTTCCGAAATATGGCTAAAATTTCAACACACACTTGCTTCCCTACGAATCATTTAGAATTATAACAATTTATAGACCATCATCATGTCTTTCACGGGATAACGGCCAGCTGGCCGAGGATTTAAGTGATCTAGTTTCTTGTGAATTCTTTTCTATTATTCTTGGTGATTTCAACATGCCTGGTATTAATTGGAATGGTAATGAATATACAGCTTCTGTCGAATATAAGGTGATCACGGAAATGCTACTTTGTCATAATTTAAAACAGCCTGTGCATGAAGCCACCAGATCTAATTTTGCTCTTGATCTCGTGTTTTCAAATGGTTCAGAACTCCTCGAGAACGTTTAAGTTTCAGTTCCAATTGGGCTAAGTGATCATAATAGTGTGGCATTTGAGGTCAATTGCTCCACACTCTTACCGACTCCAGTTTACTACCAAGATTATTCCAAATGCGATTATAGTAAAGTATGCAATTTCCTAGTTAAGATTCATTGGTTAGATCTTCCTGATCCCCAACCATCTGTTAACAGGAAATATGAAGTTTTCATCAAAACTCTTCATCGTGCCATTCTGTTTTTGTTCCTTAGAGGAAAGCAAGCTCTATTATTTCTAAAAATCTTCCTATCCGTTTCCAAAATATGGCTGATCATCGAATTTGTTCATTTAATTCCGCTCGGATTTCTGGTAACGATAGTTACAAAAATTTCACTACAGCTTTTCTAAAACAGCAGCAAAAATTTTATCGTAGCGTTGAAAAGTGCATTATTGAGTCGGGCAGAAAACAGGGTATCTATGTATTGTTAGATGAGAGATTTTCGATTCTAGGCGAATTGGCTGTTTGAAAAATAGGACCACTTTGTAATCTCTAACGTAGATAAGGCATATCTCCTGTCAAACGTATTTTCTAAGGTTTATCAGACTGATGACATCGAAGTTAGTAATCCAGTAACCCCGGGAGAATTTCCTGCGATGTCTTTTCCTATGTTTACTCCCACATAAATTTATGAAATGTTAATGAAGTGGCCAAAATCCCACTCGCTTAAACCGGACTATATTCTTTTCTTGTTCCTTAAAAATGTTGCGCGTGTTATTGCAGGGCCCTTGTCGTATATTTTCAATCAGTCACTTATGCGCGGTCAAGCACACATTCGTTCCCCAATTTTAAAGAAAAATCCCTCATCTTCGTCGGAAAACTACAGGCCTGTTAGTATAACGTCTGTATTGTGCCGCCTGTTTGAGAAGATTTAGAACGAACAAAGGGAAAATCAAACGTGTCTAACCTGATCGAGTGCTTGAATGATTGGGCATCATCATTCGACAATAAGCATGCATGTGCTGTGATATACTTTGATTTTGAAAATGTTTTGATCGTGTTGGCCACAAAAAGCTGCTTTATAAAATTCGACAGCTTCAATATCATCCATTTTAACTGGTAGAACTTTCCAAGTCCGTATTGGTTCGAGTTTTTCGCAGACAAGGGATGTCGTCTCCCGCAATGTTTTGTCGTCTACCTCGCCTAATATTTTTATTTGTGATCTCCCCACAAGACTGCAGATAGACGGAGTCAGGTGCATTTTTGCAGATGACGTAAAAATTTATCGTGAAGTGACAAGTTCTCAGGATGCTAATTTTCTACAGGATGCTGCGGATTATATCGTCGCCTGGTCTAAGGAGTGGCACTTAAAGCTCGTGCCTCATAACACAGTTCACTTACGTTTATGTCCATCTGAAAATATTAATGAATATACTATAGCAGGTTCCCCTATTGCACGGTCACATGTAATTCGGGATTTAGGTTTTCTATTTACATTTTTATATAATGACAAGCTGAATTTCGATCAACACTTTAATGCAATTTTGCGGAGAGCTGTGAATCGTACATTCCAGATTTTTAAGGGTTTGTCGGCAAACAACAAAAAGGTACTTAACATAGCGTATACTATATACATTAGGCCAATAGTTGAGTCGGAGAGTATGGTTTTTAACCCTCATAAAAAGAAAGACATTATTGTTTTGAAGAAAGTGCAAAACAATTTTACGCACAAACTGCTTATTAGAGTCGGAGGCTTTCATTATTCTGTATTCTAGGATTCCCAGATCTACTATTCGAAATGAATATCTGAATATTCCTTCCCTAAGTACAAGAATATCTTTGGTACGTGCATGGTACACGGTAACAGGGAGAATTAATCTTGATCTTGCAGCACTCAGGTTTGTTTCGTCAGTTGCGCGTTGCGCATGGAACGAAGTTGCATTTGATACGGCTGAAACTTCACTAAGAGCCTTTTTTTTTCGTGAATAGAGCTGGTTCTATGTACCTCAAGCTGACTAAGAACGATGTTTTTTCTGCAAACCTTGGATGCTTCAAGCGTAGTCTCGAACTTTCTATTTAAACCATAGCATCTTCAGTGTGTTCATGTAGAATTTTATCACTTTTGGTAAGTTGTTTTGTTTGTTTGTTCGTTAGTTATCCTCATGTTTTGGCAGTTCTGCTTGTATTTGACGTTTGCCTTAAGCAACGTATTAAACTCATACTTACACTTATGTGGAAGCCACTCTAAGAAAAGCAATGTCGTGGCTTTTCACCATTCTCAGGAGCGTTCAATGCAATGACGCGAAGTTATTGGTTAAACTGCATAACATATGCGTCCTGCCCCAGTTGGCGTATTGTTCGACAATTTGGAGTCATTGCGTTATAAAATATGTACTGTCTCTGGAAAAGTTCAAAGCATTCCCCAAACACAGTCTTTCTTCTTACAGAGACCGCCTCCAAACACTTCGTTTGAAGAGCCTGCAGTATTGAAGAGTTGTCAAGAATTTGGTATTTTGTTTTCGCATCATTCGGATGGAAATCAAACTACATGTAAGTAAATACTGGGACTTTAAGCCATGTCGTGGGAGAGCAGCAAGGATTGCAATACAGCACCGCAAACTAAACCGCCAGTTTGAAAAACTTTCCTTTTTCTCATTTTTTATGAGAACAACGAGATGGTTAAACCAACTCTCCTTAGACATCGTGTCATGCAGAAGTTCTAAGGCATCTAGACTCAAACTGAAAAAGGTCGATGTTCTAGGCGTGCTTCAGATCGAGGATGTCACCAAGGGTACGGAGCCTATGTTGTACTATAACTGTTGACTAGGAGTTCGTTAATATTTTTTTCAGCTGTTGATGAATAGAATGACCACAAATTTGGCTCAAATTTCCTCAAAACAGTTGTTAGAGATGTCCTACCAGTAGAAATAGAGGTTTTTTGACAGTCCACAAGAAGTGTGCTTAGATAGCAGTTGTAGGCGATAAGTGAGTTTGGAATGATTTACCATGTTAGAATCTCGTCTACGTCACTGGATGTTTTGCCTCATCTATTTTATGCCCTTCACGATTGTTCTTGCTTTGCGTGGGCTTTCTCTTCTTCTTATCCGCCCATTCTTCAGGACTGTTTTTCCTACCATAGACCAATTTATTTGTTAGTATTCTCAAAGTTAGTCCTGAAGTTCTGCATTGTTGGTTATCTTGTTGACTTTTTCTACTTCTCCACATATAAGTTTGTATTTGAATTGCCATAGAGTATTTCCTTATAATGGTTATAACTTGATCTTTAATCTACATACACACTTTTTGAATTTTAAATGAATGGATTATTCCGCATCAACATGCGCATTCGAACACGTGTGCCTCTCTTCTACGCCATCGCCCATCAGCTTCTAGAGGCCCTTCAGATACAAGGCCCGCCCCGGAATCATGTTTGTAGAAGGTCGTAAACCTAGCGCGCTTTGTAACTGACGTCCAAGATGCCTTTACATAAGCTTTTTTTTGCTTTGACCTTTCATGTTTTTTTAAGCCTTGACAAAATATTTACTTTTATTATAATAAAACAAAACAGGGCCACTCTTGGCGAAACAAACAAACAGATGTTGCAAAATTTCTTAGGACATTACATTTGCTGATATTCTCAAAAATTCAGATTGCAAACCGCACTTTCCTTTTTCTCTTTATGAGAGTTTTATTTCTTGAGCTTGTTCCTGATTTTACAGCTTGGTTAATAGTTTGCCATTATTGCTGTCGTTCTGCTCTAATGTTTGTGTTGAACGTAGTATTGAGCGCACTATCATGTGCTTAAATAAATAAATAAATAAATATTCGCGTGACCGCACCGCCGGCTGTTCGGAGGGTTCATCGTCCCCGAACCAGCGCGACGTGATGGGACGCATCACTCCGACTGAATCGTTTCGCCCGGCGATGAAGGAATTAACGTGGCCTAAGGGGTCGTTTAGTGTGCGCGCGACGCACGACGCGACGCATGTATAGTGGCGAAATTGATTGAGCGATGCGATTGATCAATTCGGTCACTATACATGTCATCGAGTAGCGCATCGCGCGCACACTAAACGACCCCTAAGGCGGCTGGTGCCAAGTACTCTGAGCTCATACATACATCTCTTATCCACTTGGGATGGCGAGGAGCCGTTATGTCCACAACTGTAGTTGGGCATCTTTTCAAGTCCTTAGCTCGTTGTTTCACGGTCTAATAGCCTGTTGGGTGAGTTTCTGCAGAATGAAATAGTATTTGTGAGGAAACTTTTTCAAATAACTCCGGCTTTTCCAGACTATAGAAAGGCGGCGATGCCCAAATGAAACCATAATAAAGCACCATACTAACCTTGGCTACGCTGACGGAACTTTCGTTAATTTCAATGTCAAAGATGCCAAGATTCAATGACTGTCGGAAACGGTATCAACATTTCCAGGATTTACTGTAAGAATAATCATCACGACATTCACAAGGTCGCCACTATTCCTCCACCGCTACACCGCCAGCGGGTGCGTCGCGTCCAAGTGGTAATTCTCGAATTTGACGGCAGTATGTTGAGTCCACATCAAAGACGACCGTTGGTTCGTCGGTGACCGATCGTCACTTTTACTCGGACGCTACGCCGCATGCAGTTGTGTCGCGTAAACGGGGTTCTGTCGGTCTGTCTGCAGCAGTGGAGTTCGGCAGGTCGGTCTACGACCATGAAGATCGCCGTCATGTGAGACGACTTGCAGGTGCAGGTCTCGAGTAGGGGAGGGGCAGTTTTCTTCTTGGCTCATATAGGATGTATCCTAGGATGGGATGGGAAACAGCACTACTGAAAAAGCTAAAAAAGCTTAGAAAGGGTGGCTTCTCCCGGCAAGGAGAAGAAATACATTCTCGTATATTAGTTGAAGCTGCAGTGTTTGTGAAGTAGTTCACTTACATTCCTGCTACCGTGGTCGAGGAACCAAATGAAGTGGTGGAATACCCTCCCCATTACGATAGTTCGTTCAATGATTTAGACAAGATGTTTAAAAGCGGAAACGTCAACCGTTGCTGCGTTTAGCAAAGTAACTAAAAATACCAGATTGGTGTGGCCAGAGTTTAGTTACAAGTTATCACGTAAATGTGGTGATTCACGAAATCGAATTTTTTGCCACTGTGTAGCCAATTTTCTTCTTATGAATGTGGATCACCACTGAAGGCAAGGTAGTTCTCTTCCGCCCCACCCCTTCCCTATTCAACTAATGTCAGACTCGTTGTCAGGAGCGTCACTTTGCCTAGCACATCACTCACAAAATTATGTACGCTGAAATTTAGAAGCTAATATTAGCTTCGTGTTCCAAAAAACAAAAGACTGTCTTAATGTCATGTCAAAAGATCTTTGAGATATTCTCTTATGTTTATGAGGGGGAAGACTGAGATCACTTTTTCTAAGACCAGCTGGCAGTCAAACTCGCTCCATTTTCACATCTACCTATCATTATCCTTACTCCGTTGTTACCGTGCAGAAAAAATCTATTATCCTTCTACTCCTAACACCTATACCAACAACAGCGCGGAATCTCGTCTCCACCTTCACGTGCTTGATGTTTTTAGAGACGTTTTGGAAGTCTAGAGCGTGCTCTGGGACATGCTAAACCCGTGAAACGAAGCAAGGACTTCATGTATATTATGTAGTTGAGCGCCATACAAAAACCGCTTGACATCAATGCTTAAAATTCTAGTCCATCCCTTATGATTGCTCAAGCTGCTCGGGCTTCAACTGTGTTGCGGATGCACCGCAGGAGAATCTTGCATGGTTCTTTTGGCACTTGACGCTAATACGACTTCAAGAAATTCAATTCCACCGCCTTCCGATTCTGCCGCCAGGTTTCCACGCTTGTATTCAAATCAATAAAGGGTTTGCTCTTTTCCCCAATGTGCCCCTGTTGCTACAATGGTGCTTTCAGTGTCGATCTTTTTGTAACACTTATTGCGACACAAATTTTTGTTTAGCAATATCGAGGTTCGAGAAAGCAGCTAAGAATCCTTGAATATCGACACGATCTTATTAAGAATCGAGTCCACCAAGAAAAAGAATCATTACGTGCAAGACGTTAATTTGAGGCACCCTTACTCGCCAACAAGCAGCACATGCATACTACATATCTTTGCCTAAATGTTTACAATTTGAAAGAGTTTTCAACGATCTGAATCTCTGTTTTCATTTCTTTCCTTTCTTTCTCCTTTTTCTTAATTTCTTTCGAAACTTACGGTCGTACAACAACATCTGACAATTATTGTCGTCAGACGAAAGGATAGTGCCCCTCTAAGATTTGTAATTCGTTTTTCAGTCAAGCATGACAGTGGTCCCAATCGTCGCCGAATGATTAGTTCTTCTAATGATCTGCTTTAAACCTTAAACATTACACCCTCTTTCGGTACTACATGTATAAGGCCTTTGTCATACCATCGCTCATCCCGAGCGACGCCTAACGATATGCTCCCATATCGATCGGACGGCGCGATGGGATCGATATGGGTGCACATCATTAGGCGTCGCTTAGGGTGAGCGATGATATGGCAAAGGCCTAAATGCAAAGAAATCTCAGAAATCAATGTTTCCTACACAGATTGTACAAGAATTACATGTAAAGCCAAAAGAAACAATCTTTGATTTTTGTCACTTCTTATTTGCCTCATTAGCTTTTCAGAGAGATTTTCACAGCCCTCTTTCATATATTCGTAAGTTCAAAAACACGATACAAAACGCCCACACATAGCGAGAGGCTTCACCGCTAGATAATGTGATTAGTATACGCCTTCCCCGGACTTGTCCTTCTATTAGGTTGTCACATAAGTTCTGTCCGATTTTCGACGGTAACTTTACAGTGTAACATCTCAGCGGAAAATGAAGTTTATGGACAAAAGTAAGAACCGTTACAATCACTGCATCTCTTCCAACGATATACAAGAGCATTAACCCCATTTCGGAAGAAATTTGAATTCCTAGAAGCAATGAAACACTTAAAGGCAGTTTTGACACCTGCTTTATTGAGAAAGTTTTTATTCTTGAGGAAGCCATCGGGATGTTTGAAAAGGTGAAAGTCCGTGGTGGCAAGGTCCGGTCAATGAGCGGGCAAGGTAATTACCCGGTCGAAAAACGGATCGTTTTCGTTCCTTATTATAAGGGAAGAACACATCTCCAGCCGACACCTCTGCTGCTCCTCAGTGAGTTCGTGTGACACCCACTTATTCAGCTTTTTCACCTAGCCTAACGCATGCAGGTGCCTCGAAATGGTTGCACCACTGAGTCAAAGTTCTTTACCCATCTCACGTACAGTTCCTCGTGGATCGGCTTCCACTCTTCCGTCATCACGATTGGGTGGTCGTCCTGAACGGCCTATATCTTCGAGGTGCACGTCTCCAACATGAAACTTCTGGTACCATCAGCGCACGGTGTGTTCTTTAGTGGAGTCCTCTCTCCATGCCATCTTGATGTTATGAGTTTCCTTCGCTCACACTGTGGCCACGCTTGGACTCATGAAGCATTATTACACGGAAGTGCATTTTTTCATGGTTTTGTCCAGCACCTAAAACGATGCAATGCTCACGAGTTTTTGAAAACAGTCCATCAAGTTTTATGGAGCAAAGCGCTACAAAATAATATACAACTTTATATACAATCACTTTCTCTACCCAGGGAAAAAACCACAAAGTAACGCCTATCGGAATCGGACAGAACTTATGTGACAACCTATTGCTAGAACTCCATCGCAAATTGTTTTGAAACCGATATTCCAGGTACTAACTAATATTCCAAGTGGGTGCCGACGAGCACCTGTCACCCGTAGATGGAAACAGACGTGATTCAGTGGGTTTAGTCCAGCATTCACCAGACTTATGTACCCTGTAGGTCGGACCAAATTGATCGAAAACCTGCAGAGCTCGACAAAGGGGGCCAGTTCTTGGGTTATTGCTATGCAATCGTCATTTCCGTTGATCTGTGGGTCCTTAGCCGCTATCCGAAGTGCCTCAAATGTCCTGCGTACTGAAATGTCGCTTTCTCTCACTAGATAGAGACGGACACTTGGAACATGGCGCCATAGTGGCAACGAACAGTGACTCTCCCAAAGAGCTGGGTTTTTTTGAGGCAGATCAAATGTTCGTTGACTTAAGACACCCTCAAGACATTAATACACAGCGTTGTGAAATAGCACCCTTTACCATGCTCTGTGAGTTTTGATCAATTTGGTCTGACCTCCAGGGTACTTGAGTCGGGTGGCATACGGGACCAACTCACCCACGTCTATCACCATCTACGGCTGCCTGGTTATGCTCGTCGGCACTCTCCTGGAAGGTTAGTTGACACGCTGTATCTGGGACATCGGCTCTTTACCCTAGCTGCCTTAAGCATGCTATTTTGTTAAGTATAATGAAATGACGTTAGGGGGAGTAGTTTCACCAATATTCTCGACTTTTCTAGACTCCGAAGACGCCAAAACCCAGCCCACGTTAAGCCTGTTTAACAATGTTGGTGAACAGCTCAGAGAAGAAACACAGTGAAGTATAGCCGATATACCAAGATTTATCGAAAGTCGTACTTGGGAGGTTCTACACAACGTATCCACTTTGGAACTGTTTCTCTATTGCATTCAAAGCTGGATTTCTATTTCACTTGCGTCCTGCAATACCTGTAATGGTAAAATCGTTCGTATAATGTGTTTTCTTTGCCAGCAAATATGCTTCGCCTTGAATGCACATCCTTTCGCTTACTTATTGCGTAGGATTGACATGGGAAACCATTATAGTTTGCTGTAATCACAATTCAGGATGATGCCTTTTTCGCAGCTGCATTTAGCTCCTAAACATTTTATCTTTCTTTTATAAGGAACCTTGCATCTTGAAATAAATAAACAAACTGCTTGCTAAAAAGTCAAAAGCAGTAACCATAACATCACCTGTCGTCCCGTTGATCATCGACTTGCTCTAGCGGGCGCCAGCAGCGTCTCAATTCGTCCCTGTCGCGTGACAGAGTGCTCCAATGGATCCTCCTCGCTCAAGGGACACGAAGAGCGTCATAGCGGTCGTTCAGGGCTTTCACGAAGAAGTCCGACCAACGCGTTGGTGGGCGTCCTGGTGTCCTCTTGACATCCCGCGGAATCCAGTCGGTGACGGCTCTCGTCCAGCGGGTGTCTGCGAAGCGCATTACGTGGCCATTACGTAATTTTCGACAACTTGGCCCACGCGACAAATCCTCTGATCTTCGAACATCGGCGAAGCTCGGAACTCCGGAGGCCTTCTCTCACTTGCGTGAGTCGTGTCACTCCGAGCATCGTCCTCTCGATTCCACGCTGCGCGACGCTGATCGCGTGTTCATCCTGCTTTCGTATAGCCCAGGTCTCTGAGGCGTATGTTAAGGCAGGAAGAACAGTGGAGTCGAATAGGTGGGCACGGAGTCGGACGTTCTTCGTCTTCTTCGCGACTTCTTCGACGCTCTTGAAAGCTCCCCAAGCCGCTCGTTTCCTCCTGCTCAGCTCCGGCGGTAGGTCGTTGGCCATATTGGCTTCGCGACCCAGATACACGTAGCTGGAGCATTCGGAGATGTTCGTTCCGTTGAGCGAGAATGGGGCATCAGAAACTTGTCCGTTCCTCATGAACATCGTCTTCGTAAGATTCAGCTGCAGTCCAACGTTCCCACATACACGGTCGAAGTCTGCCAGCATTCGCTCCGCCTGGCTGATGCTCAGTGTTATGAGCACGATGTCGTCAGCGAAGCGAAGATGATGTAGTTGCCGGCCGTCGACCTTCACTCCCATGTCTTCCCATTCTAGTTTGCGCATGACGTTTTCGAGGGTGGCGCTGAAGAGCTTCGGGGATATGGTATCCCTTGCCGAATCCCCTCGTCGACGACTACGTCGTTGTAGAATGGTGAGATCTTGGTCGTGAATCCACTGTACAGCTCTCGAAGGACTCTGATGTACTGAGTAGGAACACCTTGAGTGAACAGGGCTTCGAGGACCGCTTCAGTCTCGACGGAGTCGAATGCCTTCTTCAGATCGATGAACGTAAGGCACAGCGGCAGCTTGTACTCTCGCGACACTTCGATGAGCTTCGTAATGGCGTGTATGTGGTCGATCGTGCTGAACCCTCTCCGAAATCCTGCTTGCTCGCATGGCTGTTCTTCGTCCAGGGTTCTGCTAATCCTATTCAGGATCACTCGAGTAACCATAGCAATACTAGTATTCTTTTACGTCTGAGGCCACCTATAGCAAAGGAAATTTGAAGCGCACCAGTTTTCTAGTAAAACCACTTTTCCTTTCGGTGTTCGATTCTCAAATAATGATCTTTAGTGTTCGTGCATTAATTCACTGTGAGGCTTCTGTGCGATATTGGGCATTGGTCTCGCCCAGAATTGTGTTCACCATATGATGCAGAAAAAGTGGTTATATGCCAGCCATCAACTCACCGAGCTGAAAATTATGGTTCGGCTAACAATAGCAGGGCTGCACTTTAGCGCATTGTGTTATGTCTATGTGAATGCAGGCATGAAACTCAAAATTGGATATAGAAGTGAACCCACAAGATCAAAAGAACCCCTTTCTGCTAAGCATCAACTATCTAAGTCACTGATTGAAATAATTCGGTTTTATTTAGACATTAAAATCACTGGAGTTATTATCAGCTACAAAAAAGGTAGCTCTTCTACAATTTTTCTGAGCTAAGAATGGGCTTTGCTTGAAGAGAGTAGAACGACGCGATTCATTCTGAACTGTTATTTGCCCAATCGTCTCCACAAACACGAAACTTTCGTTCCTCAAGCCCTTGGTGGTGCATCACCCAGCTCTCAGTACCCGTTTACAGACATTGGGTTACATAATTGATCTGCTTTAAATTGAGAATGTCAAAACACACCTACATACGTTCGAAGAATCGTGAGAGGAAGATGTGAATGCTGCCAATATGTTCGGCTATAACTAACAAGGGAGGCCCATGAATTTCCCCCAAAGATTCTCAGCGTGACTTATACGGTCTTGTAGAGCAAAGGACGGGGATGACGGAACTGTGCTTCGTTTTTGCTATAGGCCACTGGGTGGTCCGAAAGTGGCAAAAAATGGTACCGCTTCAGGGCGGGCTGATAAGGCAAAAATGACACTTGGAATGGCCCTGTCGTGCTCTGAACATGACTTACAAGAGGTTTGGTGCTCAAATTAAAGTTTGATTATAGTAATTTCCTACGTTTCCTAGACGAAACTGCAGTGTACATTCAAGTGATTCAATCGCCGTCGCCTGCGGCAACGACTGGATGGCCGAGTGGATAGCGTGGCGGATTTGCGGGAGGGGGTCGAGAGTGTAGACGTTGCCGACCAGTAGCCACGCGGGTCTTGACCGCCTTCGTTCACGACCTCGAACTTTGGTAGAAACGTTTATGATGACGACAACGATGAAAATAAGGCGGACACACAAAGTGACGGCTCGCTCTTCTTTTATACTGACAATCCTTTCATATGAACGAGATAACAGAAAGAATGTTAACATTAGTCAGCTAAGATAATGGAAACATAGGCTCACGAGAAAACTTTTACGAAAACAATTTTTCATTGATCAGCTACGAGATAACAGAGATACAACAGAAAAAATAGAACCGAGATATAACTGAGAAAAATAGAGAGTAAATCTCTATAGAGGGTTCGATTCCGGGGTGGGGTTTCTGCGTCCCTAGGTGGGCTGTTATCGCCTTTGCAAATGGGGATCACGTTTTGGCTCCGGTAGGATACCTTCTCCGCGTCCTAACCCCGCTTTCAACCTGTTGTCAGATGTGGAAGCTGGTACTGTTGCGTGGAGTGATATCGGCATCAAACGATATTGCCTCGCTGAGGAAGTTTCCGTTAAATGCCATGCCCATATGACGTCTTTGGTATGTTCTCAATTACTTTTGGAAGTGTTTCTCGCTGTCACCTCATTTGTGAACAAGATCGACAAGCATTGATTTGACCCATTATCAAGACAAGCTCATTGCTCTTCGGATTTCCTCATTGACTGCTTTTTATTCTTCTCGCAACTTTCACTATATAAGCTAACTGTTCCCAAGTACTGCATATTTTATTCAACTCGTGTGATTGGTCGCCTTGCTGTGTGCTTCTTACTCACCATTCTTTTACACACTTACGGGGAACGGGTCAGGGGCATTGCAGATAGGAGCACTTGCACTCACTTCCTCTACTCTAGAGGTCCAAAATTCAACTTTAGGGTTATTTAGGATGTAGAGCACCAATTTGGCAACCAATTTTGGTGAAACGATAGATTACAGAAGGCTACAGGTCGAAAATAGGTCGGAAGAAAAAATTTTGCTCATATATCGCTCAGGGGTTACTTGGGGTGCTGATCACGGATACGACATCTATTTTTAAAATTTCGGTCGATTACGGTAGGTTACGGGAAAGCGTGCACGTTAGTGGGATCGCTTCTTCCTCCAATGTTGTCAGACACATTTTCCAACCTTTGACTTCAACTTTGATGAAAAGTAGTACAAGCAAAGTGATAATTATGAAAAGAGTGACAGATTCGTGGCCATCAGCTTAAATACTTCCCGACAGGACCATTCCAGGTGCCACTTATGCCTTATTAACCCGCTTTGAAGTGATAGCATTTTTGCCATTTCTGGACCACCCAGTGGCCTGTAGCAAAAACGAAGCACAGTTCTGTAATCATCGTCCGATGCCCTACAATACCATATAGGTATCGTTGAGAATCTTTGGAGAAAGTTCATGGGCTTCCCTTGTAAGTGAGGAATATTGCTTAAGACTCTTCGGACTGTTGAACTCATTTATATTCCAAATAGCTTTATTTTATATTTATTCTTATATATCCTATCATCTCTTTTATATCATATCATGTTATTCTATAAGAAACTATTCCTCCATGAAATAGTTTGCGGATTCACATTAATTTTTCGTCAACTTTGATCTTCCTCATCTGAACATGGGTCTTAATCCTTGTCTTGTTTGTTTAGTACTCTTTCGGTATAAATGCAACATTCACATTCACATTCATTCACATTCACGTTTGTATTCAGAAGCATTGTCTTCAATGCACTCTTTAAAGTTGCTAAACCGACTACTGCACTTTTCATAAGAAAAGCGATTTATTCTGACTAAATTCTAGGCAAACTAAACCAACTTATCACTGCATTCCTCATTATCATCTTATGTATAATCATGTGCTGGGTGGTCTCCTTGTATCTGTGCTTCTGAATGGCTGAAAGCACTGAAGTTTGGCCAAATTGCGATGCACAATGACATCATGTTGTTCCTTTCTTCTATGTAAATTAATTGTTAGCTGATCAACTTGTTTTCCATGGTCCTGTTTAATGTGCGCACCACTGTGCAGTTATAAATAAATAAATAAATAAAGTGTGTTAGTGAAAAAGTAAAAAAATATTATGAACACCCTTACCCTTTTTCCACTTTTTCCAAATTTCAAATACGTTACCTTGTTATTACACCGCGTCCTTAAGACTACATCATGATTCTATTTTCTGAACCCCTGCTGCTCCGCAACAGACTTCTCCCAAACTTTACATGTATTTTTGAGATACTTTAATTTATCCTCTTTCATTATGGTGCACATCAAAGTGCCTTATAAAGAAATACGCTAATTACAACTTTCGCCCATGTATCTAGTCTGTTTGTTTTTGATTTAAGGGCTCGTGCGAAACGGAGTAAACTAATTCTTTGTTTTCCACAATTTTATAATTAGAGTTACTGTCACACTTATATGGCGTTCACCTTTCATAATTTAATTCAAACCCTCTAAGAATTTGGAGCCAGCTAAGACAATCAGAAAGACGTGGGTGGTGTTGAAAATCTTACTACGCGAGCAGTGTGTTATGCATAGAACAATCTTAATGTAATGTTTCAGGATATAAGATATTCCTAATATCCAGCCTCAGTGGCAGAAAGTACTAGGTTTAAAAAGGATCAAGAAGAGAAGCTTCCAATATACTAAAGGGTGCCTATGTTTGCGCCTGAACGCCTACATTGCACAATTGTGGAAACGTAGAATTAGTTTTAATTGAATTCAAAGTAAAAAGAAAATAAACCACCCAACATAAACATTTCACAGAATAATGAAAATGACTTTGGTTTATATATAGCACAATCAGAAAGAATCTGTCGGCACCGTAAGATTACGGCAAGGAATTCAATGCGACTGTTAGTTTTGTAACGTCCGATATCACACCAACAGCATCACGTTCTCATGGACACCCGAATCCAATCTCACAACGATAGTCTGAAATAGACGTGGTAAAACTAGAGCATTATATATCTTACCAGGAAACTATCTAAACGGTAGGTCGGAACGGCCCAAGTGTTGTATATGGGCAGAATCGCCTCTCTCTGGGAAACATGGAAATATAAATATCTCGACCCCAATACAACTCTGCGCAGAGTTAGGGACGACAGAAGTTGGGCCGTTGGCGGTGTTAGCCCTATGCCTGCACGCGGAGGGCAAGCCCAAGTTGGTTGGAAACGGCGATTATGGGGATTACGCCGCCCCTCTACGCACTGCGCCACCATCGCTCGCTCGTCATCGCTGTTTCCTGCCAACTTGGGCCCGCCCTCTGCCTCCAGGCATAGTTCTAACGCCGCCAACGGCCCAAATTCCGTCGTCCCTAACTCTGCACAGAGTTGTATTGGGGTCGAGATATTTGCGTTTTGTTGTTTCCTAGAGAGAGGCGATTCTGCCCATATACAACAATTAGGCCGTTCCGACCTACCGTTGAGATAGTTTCCTGGTTAGATCAACTCAAGAATATGAGTCCTCAAAATTTTCTCTGAATAAGGAGCTACTGCCGGCCTAACATGCCCAGTGAAACAATAAGAATAAAGAGGAAAAAGAGAGGTGAGAAAAAACAAGATAACATCAACTTAAAATAGGCCACTAACAATAGCGCAATATTTTTGCTACAAATGACACACTACTTGCTGCTACGTCTTGTAAGACATTCCAAGTGCGACTGTCAATGAATCTTGGCATGGTCCTGTTAAGAAGAATGTTGATATTTTCGGCCAAGATTGTTATATATCTTTATTCCTGACGGCTGATGTTTCGGCGTTGTCGCCTTCTTCAGAGCCTGGAAGAATCGAATCGAATTCAAGAAACTATCCCCCCAAACTCCATTTCGTACTGCAAAGCAAGTTCACAAAGCGAAAAGGAACTAAAACGGCACCTCGAATTTATAGAATGGATGACTTCAAAACTAAGAGTCGTCCACCGTCAATGGCCGGTAGTATTCACCAACATATAGTGATTACATGGGTTTGCCACTCACTTTCTCACATCCAGCGGTCATTGACGGTGGACGACTTTCAGTTCTGAAGTCGTCCATTCTATAAAATTGAGGTGCCGTTTTAGTTCCTTTTCGCTTTGTGAACTTGCTTTGCAGTACGAAATGGAGTTTGGGGGAATAGTTTCTTGAATTCGATTCGATTCTTCCAGGCTCTGAAGAAGGCGACAACGCCGAAACGTCAGCCGTCAGGAATAAAGATATATAACAATCTTGGCCGAAGCTAAATATCAACATTCTTCTTAACTACCTGCTGCCTTCCAGGGTTGTTCTTTCGGTTGTCTAATAGTCGTGCCTTCGACACGGATTCTTCGGTGCCACAGTGCCGTGCCTTCCGGGACTCTTCTAAATGACACGCCAGCTATGCAGCCACTGTGTACAAGTACAAGGAGAAGGAGACACGCACGCCCGTTCGTCTGACGATACTGACCTATCAGCGCGCGGCGAAGTCTGCACTGCGCACCATGTCAGTCAGTATCGTTTCCGTATTGTCTGAATCGGTCGTCTCGCAATCTTTGAAAACGACAGCACCACGGTCCGTCGACATCAAAGACGGCCGCTGGTTGGACGGCGGTTCTTCCACCGCCGTTAGAGGCTTGGATGAACAATATCTCACGGCAGAATCCAACTGCACTTTCAGCCGAGCGAAGAGGGCAGTTTTGGTGCAACCTATGCAGCACTCCCCCTGTCCAAAGTGGAGTACAGTGGAAACAGGCGCAATACGGATTCGAGGATGTGGACTCTTGGCGATGAATTTTTCCCGCGTTTTTTTTATACTCGCCATTGCCAAGATACGTGAGGGCCTGTTCATACTTCGGGAGCGATTGATCGGTCAGGTAAAACACACGACTCGAGCGACGACGGCGACAGCGCTAGCGTTGGACCTGGGCGACAGCGCGCCACCTACCGCCGCTCACGACGAGAGCTCGAAATTTGCACATGCGTTCGATCAGCTTAATCTATTATCCAAAAAGGTAACCTCAGTGTAACCTTAGTATTATCGGTAAAAAGTGGGACCTAGATGGCGAGACATTTACAAGGTCCCTTTAAATTTTCATGCTGATTAAAAGAAAATTCGTACTGCTTACAGGATTCCGGTTTAAAACCATCCCGACCCTCATATACCAAAAACATATAACTGCTTCAATGACTGCTTCAATTGAAGTCTAGAAAGGAAATTTAATAAGCAGGAAGGCCCCAAAGTGCGAATTTCAATTGTCTTTTTCCCCTGAGCGTTTGCTGTGTAAATGCGTGCGCTATCGCTCCCGTCGCTCCCGTCGCTGCTGTTTCGATGTATGAAATATTCATGTGTTTAATGCGCCCAGATTACGTTTTGGAAGCTTCACATAGTCTAAGACGTGTTCTGAGAAACGTTGCAAAAAGCAAGCAAGCGCGTGCGTACAACGACGCGTGCGGCGTAGCGGCGGAGGAATAACGGCGATGCATCGCTCCCTCTGTCATCTTCCCACACTCTTCATCTTCCGTATCTGTCAGATGAGTGCCACAGCTACGAGGGCTCCATCCAACGCAGGATTGACTGGACGATTGTGCAGAAACGTCCTAGTATAGAAACTGGCCAAAGGTGACTGCAGGAACAGGCACTGTCCTCGTAGGAGCAGGTCCCAGGCATGGAACCGCTGCACTACTCGTGAAGAGGAACAGATTCCCATAATGACTCGTAGCGGGGAGAAGTTCATCACTCTTATTCTACCGCTAGTAGCATGTTCGGTTAGTATAGTAAATCATATATGTATATATTAGGTTGGTGAAAAAGTCTTGCACCAATTTCTTTCAAAATTTTATTGTTTCTTTTGTAAGCGACTTTAGTTTACAAGGTAGTTACCATTTTCATCTTCAACCTTCTGCCATATGACGGAGAGATCATGAAATCCTTTCTTCCAGAATAAAGTCAACTGTGACTCGAAGAAGTGATCCACCTCGGATTCCAATTGAGTCCGGTCGTTGAAGCACCTTTCCCCTAGGCTTTGCTTGAGAGCTCGAAAAAGGTAGTATTTCGATGGCGCAAGTTCTGGCGAAAATGGTGGGTAGGACAACACTTCCCACCTAAGCTCCTGCAACTTCTGACGAGACGACCTTGCAAGGTGGGGGAGAGCATTGTCGTGAAGAAGGTAAACATCCCTCCGCCCCCGCCGTTTGCGCGACATGACCTCGATCAGGTTCTGCAGTTGTGTAGCGTGGATGTTCGCTGTTACTGCGGTACTGTCGTCAGGAACCTCGCGATAGAATTACCTCGAGAACCCCATCAACAGCACAGCATCACCTTCCTCTGGAGGATGTCCGCCTTGATGCTGTGGTTTCCTTGAGGGAGCCACAGGGCCTGTGGTTAACGGCGAAAACCCAGGATTCATTTCCCGTGACAACATTCTCAAGAAAGTCCTTGTTACGAAAACGAACAAGGAGAGACTGAGCGATAGTCAGTCTCGAAGCCTTGTCCGAGTCACAGAGTCAGTCAGTCTTCACTGCAATCATAGTATTCATATGCCGCCAGAAGCAAATTGCCAAGTATGCGAAATATTCTAAAATGTTTGCGCTACAACTACGTGGAATCAAGCAGTCCTTGGAAGTTCCTGTTGACTCCTGAAAATTTTTCAAAATTTTTGGTACAAAACTTCTTCACCAACCTAATATGTGTCATAATGTGTGGCAAGAGGGTCAGAGGCAGAAGAAGGATAGGGATGTGCGTATATGTGTCGGTCTCGTGTTAAGCTGTCTATGCTTCGGTACGTGCACAGTATGTAAGGGGATCGCAGCAGGTTGTGTGAAGGATCTGAAAGGACTAAGATCCGTCTGTAGATATGACCCCACCGTGGTGTAGTTGGGGCTGCAGAGCCACATGTCCCATATAGTTCAAACCCCACCCGCAGTTATAAACATACGGGCATAAAACAGCGCCGGTAAGTCCCAGACTACGGGTCACCTAACGGGCCAGCCGAAATAAACTCCACCTGTCAGTGTGCACCCATCGATGCCGGGCTAGTGTTCATCCAGCTATGCTACAAATGTCGGTTAAACCATCAAAAAAAAATAAAGGTGCGCAGGAATGTTAAGTCATAATAGTTATTGTACGTTTTAAGAGTAGGAGTTGTTGACCACGTTAAGCAAATTCCAGTGGCTGTCACTGAGATGACAAGCATTTGAGACTCAATTAGAATGAATCCCGAAATTAAACCCAACTGACCTCATGCTCGAACTAATGCACGTTGAGTGCTGGTTCGTTCACGAACTATGGAGTTTGCGTCCGATCGGGCAGCGTCGGTAGTGCAATGGCGCAGAGCGCCTGCCCCGTTAAGCAGGGTTGCGAGTTCAAGTCCCGTCTATAGATATAGTTTTCATAACAACAAAAACATGATATAACAACAATTCCAGGCGTTACGCTCCTCAAGGAACGCTGAGCAATTTGAAGTTCAGTTAGGAGTTTCACTGGTAGAACATAGCTTCGACGAGTGTGCGGTTTGAAAGCGACTAATGCCATGGGCGGTTCTAATGTGAATGTGGAGGCGTCAGTTACGGTATATGCTGCTTTGACGTGACTTCCCACAGCTGTGGCCAGTATAAAAGCCGACGTCGAACCCTCTTATCCAGTTCGCAATGTGGCTTCTGCTCATTTTGCTGAGCGCGGTCGTGAGTTCGCTTTTACGATAGCAATTCTTCAACGACTTCCAGGCTGCCTAATGTCATCTCTTTCAGGCAAACCGGGAAGGCACAGGTGAGGCCTAAAGCTTACCGTACCTACGGTTCCACAGCAATAGTAGGAATAGGTAATAGTGAAGGATATGGTCCTAGGGATAAGCCAATACACTAATAACGCAGAAAAATTCGGTTGGAGAATCTAGTAAGAATTAGAAAATCCATGAAGTCTTTGGGCGCATGCCTTACGTGACTGTACCTTTAGCAACAACATGCCCTGGCAACAGTGGCGTTACGGATGCTGCTAGAACTGCAGCTCTAGATGCAATCAATGAGGCTCGTCGAACGGCAGTCAATGGTCTCATGCAGAATGGTGCCACTGCTGGCACAAATCTTCCTCATGGCAGCAACATGTACATGTTGGTATGTCAGTGCAGTTTCCCAGTAAAAATAAGCGTTTTGCTTGGCGGACTGCATCTTAAAAATACGTTCTAGGAGTGGGATTGCAATCTTGAAGCACTGGCAGGAGTAATGGTGCCCAACGATTGTAGCGCTCCAACAGCAGGTCTTCCAAACAACGGTTTAAGCGCAGCAGTGGTGTAAGTGTCGAATAGAATACAGTATTTAAAAAGCACTAGCGAGACATTCGGTAAAAGCTCCAATCTAACTGGACATCAAACCAAATCACAGTTTCTTCCCGTTTGAACTGGAAGGAATGAAATGTCCTAAATGCGCTAGTTTACTCTTGCACGTTTCCTTCAACATTGGGCTCCCGACCATTGATCCAGGAACATCGATCCAACGCGACGCGGCGTCATCGGGCATGCGCATGGGCAGTAGTATGTGGACCGTACTCGCATTTGAATAGAAGTGGTTGCTGGAGCGATTGGGCCACCTGATCGTTTCGGGATACACTTCTGCTCAGGTGTGGTGTGGAGCACGAAATCGTCCTCCTTTTGAGTCGATGGTATGGGCATGCGTCGTCCTGGAAAACTAGAGCGCTGACTTGTCTATAGGCAAGGTCCTCTAGGGGTAAACAACCATGAAGACCCAACAGCAAGGTATACTGCCGTTGCACCGTTCTTTAGAATTAGAATGGGTACCACATCCCAAACAGTGATTGCATGTCGTTCTTAAGCTGGTGTTGGGGTAATTCGCCATTAATACAACTAGGATTTGTCTAGGGAGTGTAAAAAACACAACATTTGTAAGGCGCAAGCAAAAAAGAGAAGTTTGATTACCTCATCAATGAATGTCATTTCTTGTCGCCGTTTTGAAAAGCGCGGTCGTGCACATAAAGCATTCTAGCACGCTTACGGCCAGAAAAGAATTCTGCTTATCTCCCTCATTTTTTTATATCTTAGCTCACTTCAAAGTCAAAGTCTTATGGTCATTTGAAAAAGGAATACGCCTCTTACCATCTTCTGTTATGTACTGCAGTACCGGCGCCTATCATAATTGCTAAAAAGAAAATGCCTGCTAAGTAAAATTCCTCCAGAGAATCCAAAACGTTTCCTAGTCGCGTGATGGCCGAACGCAATTACACTGCACGGATCTGCAACTAGTGCCTAGCGAGGATTGACGATGGAGCGCGAAAACTTTCAGGCGTTCTGCTCCTCGAGTCCCACATTCCGTCACTTATTCATCACCCAGTGAAGTGTCTTGCTCTTGGAGCGGTGAGCTCCTCGAGCTCAGGCAAGGTAAAGAACTCCAGGATGTGGTGCATCCAAGCTGCTCGTGTTGAAACTGCTTTCCTCGCTCAGTGGGAGTCTGTAGCGGGCGCCGAAGCGCATACGGCTGAAAAATGCGCAGAATACGCCTGGTGTAGACGTCAAAATCCCTTAAATCTCAACAAGATGGATAAAAAGCAAAAATGTCGTCGCGCAAGAGAATCGAACCCCCGACCTCCCTCGCATTAAGCAACGCCACTATCCACTGCGCCGCGAGTCCCTCACCCGCAGTGCCATCGCTGACGAGCAAGAGGCCGTAAGCGCACATCTTTCGCACTATATCACTAACCAGCGCTAGGCACTAGTAACAGATCCGTGCAATGTAATGTTTTCGTCGCGTGATCGCCTAGTGCGACGTCGTCACGGTAAGATTCTGGACAACTCGTCCAATCCCTTTGTGCACTTTGAGCGGCGACCTGCGGAGCGTTAGAGCAATGCCTGCCCCCCCCCCCTCCCAAAAAAATTACATTTGCTGTCCACCTTCAAGGAGAAACAGAAATGAGCTACTTTTAGGACTCCTGCCCCAACAACAGCTGACGCCGTCATGACTCAAGGTGTAGCTAGTTGGCCGGTCTTGCTTCAAACGGCAGCAAACGCATTTGCACCGCCAGCAGCTGGAACTCCAGTTCTATATGAGGGCCCCACAGCCGGAGCTGCTCTTCCAGCAGATGTATTACCACTTGGCAATGTAAGCCTTGGTCTCTTCTGTGTTTTTTATTTCACATTGATAATATTAATTTTGGATGAGATCGGTCTGATCTGAACACTGGACGCAATAATTTGATAGCATTTCACCTGTGCCTGTAGGTCAACTACAAACAGGGCAACGGCAACAAAATTTAGAAAACACTGTTACGCCTCGAGAGAGGCATGTATAATTTGCATTCGCTATTTCTCAATATTTCCAAGAGGCGAAGAGATTTTTTTTCATTTCCTTATAGCTAAAAGGAAGACAGTAAGTCAAAACAAAAGCCTAAAGACATTTCACTCTTCCATAACATTAATGAGGCATCTACATTATTTTAAGGATTGTGTAACAAACCTAGCGGCCCGGTATGCCAATGGAGATTCTTTTGAAGAGCTGGGCCTGTAGCGGGAAGGTGCACTTACTCATCAAAATATTGCCCATCTTTGTCGATGACTGTCCTCAATCGTTTCGGCAGGGAATGGATACCGTGGCGATAATAGAAAAATAGATAATAGGATAGAAGTCCAAGGACTTCGATTCAAAAAGTGCCGAAGGTTGACCTGATACCTGACCAACACCCCACACGAGCTAGCGCATGCCTTTTCAACTTATCCCGCATCTGCCGTTTTGACTGGTTGGACTCGCCCATTACAGAAGGTGAGAAGTGGGTACTGTATGTGTCATATATAGCAAAGAATGCTTGGACTCCAGCAGAGGAGAAGCCGCCAGCAGTTCCCAAACGTGATCTGCGCTCAAGGAAGGAGATGCTCAGTGTTTTCTGGAACGTTCGCGGTGTTGTATACTGGGAGTTTCTCCCTTGTGGTGCCACCATTTCCTCCAACACAATGCGAAACCGCACCGCACCGCACTTCAAAAATGACCCGCCAAAAACTCCCGCTATTAGGATGGGAAGAGATTCCCAACCCACACTATTAACACCTTGCCCCAATTGACTACCTTTTTGTTCCGTTCGCTAGCTCACTTTCTGGAGGGAAAACAATGACCGAGCGTCACTCGAATCTGACCTTCGCCTTGTTTTTGAATCGAAACCCCTGGGGCTTCTATCGTCACGGCATCCATTCCCTGATGGAACGATGGAGGACAGTCATCGACAAAAATGGGCGATATTTCGAGGAGTAAGGTTAGTTTGATCAAGAAATTATTTAAAAGTATATAAAATTTAAAATACCTATATAAATTTGAAAAATATCAAAAAAATCGCAAGAACATATGAATCATGAATCACCCTAATAGTAACGTGAAAGACCTTGACCTCTTCGTGGTCGCAACCTGATGTTGAGGCATTCAGTCATAGTTGTGCACGTCGAGACGAATCGCGTGAATCAATAAAGCAAGTAGGCCAGACCTACAAACAAAAGCTACTACGGGAACATAATTCGAAACAGATTTACTCTCTGCTTGCACCTTTGACATCTTTCCAAGAATCAGGCATTTTTTTCAGATGATCCGAGGAAGCACTACGAAAGTTGGATGCACCGTTAAAATTTGTACAGCGCAAGCCGTACTTGTATGCCTATATGATCAGCCGTTAGTGAAGACAGGCGTTTTTTTTTTGTTGAAATTTTTGGACTAGAGACAAGATGCTGAACAACGCCCATAACCATTTTTAGAGATTTGAAACAAGGCGATACGGTCTACGAAGCTGGAACTGGCGTATGTCAAGCTACAACGGCAAACACGCTCTGCACAACTTACCCTCCGCCGACTTGTGACATTGCTACCGGTCTTTGCGTGAAGACCGATGTGACAACAACAACAACACCATCAGCAACAACAACTGCCAGTACCTTAGCTGTGTTCCCAGGTACAGGTGCAGGAGGTACAGGAGGTACTGGTGGTACAGGAGGTACTGGTGGTTCAGGAGGTACTGGTGGCACAGGAGGTACTGGAGGTAATTCTTATTCAACCCCTCACTTTGGATAAATGGCGATGATGGCACAACATTTTTTCGCAAAACTCTGCTCAGCCATGTTCCATTTCTGAGCAATTCGTTTCAGAACAGTAGAATTAGTTAGCGAAGGTAGGCCTGAGTGTTGAAGATGTTGCGCATTCAGGTGCGAACACCAGATGCCCTCAAAACCCTCAAATGACAGATGATTTAAGGTATCTATTCCGTGACATGCACAACTACAGAAGGTGTGTTGGACAAAATTTTTATGCAACAAACTTTAGTTAATCTTATACTCATCATTTTGTTGTACCGGCTCAAAATACCTTGCGGAATCTATTCTAACTGAATGCTACTTCGGTTTTGAAATAACTGGCTACAAAAAAAAAGTTAAGTGATCTAGCCCTTTTTCTGTCACTACATATAACATTCCACAAAGTTGCAAAACCTTCTTTAATAGCTGACCAACGTTGACAATTCACAAAATGTGCAGACTTTCGTTCGTAAGTTTTGAGGTTAGCAATCCCAGGATTTCCTGTGCAACTCTTCTTCAGATTTCCACGTTCCACAAACAGCTTATGTGTGAGCGTTTTAATTGCAGCAGCTTTCATCAAGCCTTTTTACGAAAGAATTAGCAATACACACTAAGATCTCTCGTTGTCTTCGCGCATGAAAAGTAAAGAAATTTGCCATAAACTTTGACGAAGATGTAATTCGAATGCTACATATAACGATTTGTAAACCTTTATTTTTATGTACTCTCATAAGCCGAAACATTTCAGATCAGAGACTGCACTCGGAAGGACAATCAAAAACACTGGCAATTATCTACCATCCTCTTCTAACATGCAGTACATGGTAATTGATTTTAATGCGTATCTGAGTAACCATATCTGAAGCAACTTCACATTGTAGAGATACAGCTGTCCTTTGGAAGTGACCGCAATTCAAATCGCTTCTACTTGTCCAGGGCCGTTAATTCAATCTGGAAGGCTCATCGGACAAGTTCCTATCGGTGCATACACCTTCACGACCGCTACTCAAGAAGTTCGTGAAAAGCTAATTTGTGTTAGAGCTAGCCCTAAGATAGAGGTGTTGTCAGATCGTGAAGTCGCTGTGGAGAGTCGTAAGACAGGTCAATGGTCCAGGAATGCAAGTGACATTCAAGGCACAACACGTCGGCACTCCTATTGCAAGCTTTACGCAGGTTAACGTTCAGACCTTTTAATTTTTTTCACCAGCACGCGGAGAAGAAATGTGAGTGCCTCAAGGAACTCCTTCAGTACTCTGCCATCCTTAAACTTGCTAAGAAATTAAGCTGCCTTGTTGAGTAAGAAGCTAAACATGATATGCAAATTTAGAGAAATCAGATTTCAAAAAATGAAAATCGCTTCAGATGGCTTGGGCAGCGAGCCGAAGGCTTGGTTGTGCTGTGGCCAGGTGCCCAACTGCATATATTGCCGTCTGCAATTACGAACCGATGTTGGTATCCCTTCTCCTTTCTGGACATAACCAAAAATGACACCTGACTGAGTTTCTTTTCAGTGGTAACATCGTCGGTCAGCAGATTTACACTCCCGGAACACCCTGTACTGCTTGCACCTACGGCTCAACTTGCACTGCTACTCAAGGACTTTGCACGCTCCCCTAAGCAGGAGCGATTGTCAAAATCTACGTCCAGAAAGCTGAGATATATCTTTTCAACTTAAAAATTGTTCTGTGCAACTTCGCCGAATAAACCTTTGCATTTTGAAGCACGCCGAAATTTCTTACAGTTTGATACGATACACTGTTACAAAACGCGGTGACGTTTGATAGAAATAATTCTCAGACACTAAAGTAACATCAGAAAACCCAGTGTTATGTTGCGTATTCTCTGTACAAAGCTTTGTTATTCATTTCGCTGAGCTTTACTGTGGCTTTCAAAATATATCAAATTAGCCTCTTAGCAAGCCACAACTATGGTCAGATTTTTGGGCTACGTCACAGCAAATAACGAACCTCCAAACTGCTGTCCGGTCTTCGCGCGTCGAAACTCGTCCAAATTAAGCGACGCGGGAGGACGGAGAGTGGGTGGCGGGCGGGATCGTTTAAAGAATGACTGCCCCCGTTAGCACCCGATTCCAGGTTGTTGGCTACAATTTTCCGCCCAGCCTAGCCGAGCCTTTCACCCCTCCAAGGTCGATGAATTGCTGCCAAAATTGCCTGGGAAGGTGAAAGCACTTACAACATCTATAACGCACATTTATTTCACTCTACATTGTCAAATAAAGATCAGATTTGTAATCAAAACCCAGATAACCCCTATAGACGGTGTTTGGGCGAAAACAGTGACAATGACCTCAGCCGCTCCAACCTGCTGTAACTTACTGCACTCCAGCGTAATGCGAAAAACGGATGTCAGATGTGTGATCAGAACCCAAAAAACATCTTAGGAGAAGTTTGTGTGAAATCGGTGATTATGACCTCGACAGCCTAGTCACCGTACCTGCTGAGATGTCGCTGTTTAACATTCGCTGAAAAGAACAAAACATTGTATAATACAGAAAGTGAGAAAATCGAGTGAAGCACAGCTCACAGTAAACCATATGTATTGTACCTTCACGACTCCGGAGGTCGAGGAGAGGTCGAAAAATTTTTTCGCCCAAACCTCGGCCAGGGGGTTATTTGGGGTGTAGATCACGAATTTGACATCTGTTTTTCGTTTTGTGCTGGAGTCGCGTCGCACCCTGCTGAACCATCTATCGCTTGCACCCTCACGCCAATACAACAGCTGGTGAGAATATCGTTTGAAAAATAAGCTGTTGGAAATGAGCGTTCGAAGCCGCATCCAGTGATATAATCGATCTCATCTCAAAGTCCCATGGTCACCTAGTATCCTTCCCTTGTGAGTAAAAAGCTGTCGAGCAGTCTCAGTCATAATGCGCTTGAGAAACTCCATTGTGTCATGAAAGTGAAAGTCTTCTAATACGGCTTGGGCAGCGACCAGAATGCTTGGATGTAATGTTGTCAGGTGCCCAACCGTATATGCTGCTGCTTGCAAATATGATCCGAGGTTTGTTTTTCTACACCGCCTTCGACATAACCAACATATCTGTCTGCGTATCTTTTCAGTGGTAACGTAGTCAGTCAGCAAATCCACACTCCCGGTACACCTTGTACAGCTTGCGCTGCCGGCTCGACTTGCAATCCAAGTGAAGCACACTCTGCTCTCCCACGAACAGTACAATATTCAGAGCATATCTGAAACATGATCTACCTTTTTATGTGCAAATTCCGATGTAGAACTTCGCCAAATAAATCTTCGAAACGTGCTGAATTTTCGGATCTATCCTAGTCGAGATGGGAGCAGAAAACTTTCGGATCGGTTGTAAAGCTATGTACGCCCCTCACCGTAACGGGTCCTGGTTATAACATGGCAGGCAGCGGTCAGCACGTGGTATGCGGCTTTATAATCCCTCTCACTATAACATATCAGGCGGCGGTCAGCTGTGTTTAAATACGCCTCGCGGGCCTGCACGTCTTTACATCCGCGGGTAGTTGTTTGTTTTTTGTTTGCTTGTGTTTCTTTGTTTGCTTTTTGGATACTATTCTGTTCTCTAGGGGCCGGTTCGTAAATCCCAAGTCAATTGGTTGCGTAATTTTTAGTAATGTGCCCCCCCCCCCCCCGACTAGGATAGAGCCAAGCTTTCTTTTTAAAATATCTTCCAGAGTATATTTCGTTTGCCTGATAGTAATAAATTTCAGAAACTAGGTAATTGTCACAGAAAGCCAAACTGGTACTAAGCGGACCGGTGTCCTACCTGTCGCGCCATCCGCCGCATCGCGGCGGGCGGTCAGGCGGCCACCCCCTCCACCAATAGCAGCAGAACGCCGCCGGTTTGGGGGACCACTACCCCAGACGCTCCCAGGCGTATTTCGGGCACCGTGTTCTCCTGCTGACACGGAGGAGGTCGGCAAGGGAAGGAGCTCCGGGGTGTGGTTCATCCTAAGACGGGTGAATTAGATAAGCCACACACCGAGCTCCTTCCCTTGCCGACCTCCTCCGCGTCAGCGGAGGAGAACACGGAGCAAAACAAAAAAACTAGAATTGAACACAATCAGAACAACTATAGAAGTTAACACAATCTCGTAGCATGTATACTGATTCATTTAAGAAGTGCATCTCACCTGCGAATGCGGAGTGGGAAAAGGAATTATTCCAGAACGAAATTTTTAATAGCCTCCAGGAAAGCTTCGAAAGGGTCTCTACTGCCAATCTGTAAGAATGGAGTCATCCGTTACAACCTAACGAACGCTACAACCTAACGAACGCTAAGCAACCGCCATGTTCACCTCTTGCCGCCATATAAATTCGGCCAAGTATGAGTCAATTCATGCCGCTGTGTTCCTCTGTGGCGTTTGTTTCGCTATGTCAAGCTCCCCGAAACTATCTCAATTATCTGGGTGTGCACTTCCGTGCAAGGATCGACAAAATTGAAACGGTGATTCATCGTAAAGTGCTGGAATCCAGCTATTTCCAATTCCTTTGCTTTATACCCTGTCCAGCGGTCGGAATATATGGATACCTCCTCAACGTTTTCCTTAGTGACTTTGCGAAAGGTCCTCGCACTTCGATCAGGGTTCTTACTGCTGCACTGCTTCGTCTCACGGCAAATGCCGCGGCAATCCACGGAGGCGGTAACACTCTGCCGACATGATTTTTTCTTGGAAAACAGACTCCTACGATTTTACCACCGCCTCCGATTTTTCTGGACGGACGTCCATCAAGTTCCTTGGCAATAACGTCTCTAATGCACTTGTTCCAATCCGCGACCGTCGAGTGGTTTATTTCCAGTTGCTGCTGACACCATTTCACAGCTGTTAGTTCCAGTCTCCAGCTATAAAGGAAGCGGAGGGATTTCAAGAGTGGAAGACGAGAACGCTGAAACCAAGTACCGTCCCTTATGGAAATCCGATTGCTAGTACAAGCCTTCCTGGGGCATCGCCAAAAAAAATCCTTCCCTTTTTCCTTGAAGAACAGCTTCATATTGCTATATGAGCAGTTAGTACACTTTCGTTGACTTGAGAACAGCCCCTTCCATTGCAGAAACTTTACGGCTTCCTCCTCGGTGTTAGTCAGAGAAAATAGATCCATGAAGCACTATAGCTGTATACCCAACAGCTGCATGGGAGACTCCTCGTGCACTGCACTTCATCGACGACGCATCCGTTCAAGGGATCTATCGCGCGGGTGCGCGCCATACTTTGAATTCGAACGTACAGACCAATGCGTTCAATAGCGCCGGCGGGGCTCTGCTGCTATTGCTGGAGGGGCGTGGCCGCCTGACCGCCCCGCACTGCGGCGGATGGCGTGACAGGTCGGGCACCAGCCCGCTTAGTACCGCTAAACTGTTACCATTTTGGTTTTTTACTTATAAACTTGCTTCACGTTTTTAATACGCTTTCTCCCCACAAAACTGACCATCAATCGTGCGTTTTAGACTTTACTGCAGCTTTCGGCAGTATTGTACTTTCGGGACTTCAGAGGTCGAGGAAAAGTCAAAAAATTCGCCCAATTTTCGCCTAGGAGGTTATTTGGGGTGCTAATCACGAATCTAACATCCGTTTTTCGTTTGACGCTGGAGCACGATAGGTTACGGTAGCTACAGGTGACTGAGGCAATGGTCACCGACTTCGCCCAAACCCAAGCGTAATACAAAAACTGATGTCAGATTCGTGATCAGCACCCCAAATAACCCCCTTAGGCAAAGTTTGAGCGGAGTCGGTGGTTATGACCTCGACAACCCTACTCATCCGTACCTACCGTAATCTACCGTTTCCATCGTAAAACAAAAAAACTGTCAGATTCGCGATCAGCACCCCAAATAACTCCCTAGCCAAAGTTTGGCGAAAAAAATTGTCGACCTCTTCTCGACTTCTGGTTTCCCGAAAGTACAATAGTGCCCATCTTTCAGCATACCTTGACTGACTTGTCCTTCTTTTCCCTCATATGGAATCTTGCATCTTTGCGAAATAGGCCCCGTTTATACTTGGTCGCGGTGCGATGCGACGCCACGTATAGTCGCCACATTGATTGTGCGACGCGATTGATCAATTTGGCCCCATTGCGTGGCCATCGCGTCGTGCCGCGATGAAGTATAAACGGGGCCATAAGTAAATAAATACCAGTGCTTGCTAGAGAGGCAAAAGCATTAGCCATATCAGTAATAGTACCACCAACACTGGGATCTTATTTTTTCACGTCTGAGACTACCTGCAGCGAAGGAAATTTGCAGCGCACCTGTTCACTAGCAAAACCACCGTAATCGTTTCGGTGTTCTGAAATTCAAATAATGGGCTTTAGCGTTCGTGCGTTCTCTGTTAGGCTTGTTTGCGATATTGGGCACTGGTCTCGCGCAGAACAGTGTTTGTCATATGATACAGAAAAAGTGGTTACCAACTCATCGAGCTGAAAGCGCAACTTTAATGAACAATAGCAATGCTGTGTACTTTAGTGCATTGTGTTATGTCTATGTGAATACGAGAATGAAACACGAACACAGGCTGGTTAAAGCAGTGAATCCACCAAATCATAAGTACTTCTTTCGACTAGGCTTTCACTGATCGGAATGAATCCTTTGGAGCCAGTGGACGTTCAAGATCACTGAAGTTATAATCAGTTCAAAAAAGGGACATCAAGCAGCGAAAATGATGCTTCTTTGCGATTTTTTGAGGCTACTACTAGTCTCTTGCTTGAAAAGCGTAGAATGACGCGATTCGTCCTTAACTTTTGTTCTTCCTCTCATAATATGACCCTTATCTCTTTAGTCAGAAGATCCAAAAACACGAAACTTTCTTTTCCAAAGCCTTATTGGTGCATCGTCCAGTTTTCACAATCCGTTTAATTGCTATAACTAGTATAAATAATTGTTCAGCTTTTTGATTACTGAGAATACCAACACACCTACATACGTTCGCACTTTCTCGAGAAGAAATGAAGGCTCTGAATGCTTCCAACTCTACTGGTAAAACGATTCCGCTAACTAACTTTATGATATGACTCTTGAGACCGTAAAACTCATTTTTATTCCAAATAATTTTTATTCTATATTTCTATTCCTATTATGTTATTATTCCATAAAAAGGCTCTTCCATGAAATAGTTTGAGAGTTATTATACAATTCAATTTAGGCGGACTGATCTTCCTTGTCAAAACATGGATCTTAATTGTTTTGTTCGTTCAGGCATAAATGTAACATTCACATTTGTTTTCAGAGACGCATTTCCTTTACTGCACTCTTTAAAGTGTGTTAGTAAAAAACTAATAAAAATTTTAACAAACATCCTCACCTCTTTTTCCACGTGAAAATAAGTACAATGTTCAGAAATTTTGAATTATAGAAACCCGTACAGTGAAATTTTTAGTCTTTGCTCAATTTACTCGGCTCTTAAGATATTTTCTATGTCTCTTTCTATTACTCTATTTTTTAAGAGTAAACGCCATTGAATGGATTGCCTGCATGTGATTACGCGCGTCGTATTCACACCAACGAAACGAAAATCAAACCAATTCTTTGTTTGCCATGCTTGTATAATTAGAGTTACTTATATGGCTTTACAGTTTTATGATTTAAAGCAAATCCACTCAGAATTTGGAGCCGCAAGACAATGAGAAATGGGTGTTGTTGAAATTGTTGCCCCGCTAGAAGTGGGTTATAGATGGATCAACCTTGATGTTGCCTCCCTGGATTTAAGATAATTCTAGAATTTATTCGCATTGCCAGAAAGTACTGGATGGATGAAGAAAAGTTATTAAGAAGAAAAGCTTCCGGTAAAGATAATAGTGAGCATATGTTTGCGCGTGAACGCCTACTAGTGAGCATATGTTTGCGCGTGAACGCCTAGATTGCACGGGTGTGGTAATGTGGAATTAGTTTTGATAGAATACAAAGTAAAAAGAAAATAAATCACCCAACCTATATAACGCACAGAATAAAGAAAATGACTGTGGTTTATATACAGCACAATCAGAAAGAAACTGTCGGCACCGTAAGATTACGGCAAGGAATTCAACGCCACTGTTAGTTTTTCAACGTTGGACGTCACACCTGCAGCATCACGTACTCAAGGACACAAACCACACAGCTTTCGTATGAAATAGAGGAGTAAATCTAAAACATTGTGTATTTGGGATCAACTTAGAAAGGTAAGACCTTAAAGTGCTCCTTGAATAAGGAGCTGTTGCCGGTAACGCGTCCAGTAAAAACAATACAAACAAAGAAACGGAGAAAAGAGATGAGAAAAAACAAGAAAACATCCACATAAAATAGCTCATTAAACACAGCGCAATAGTTTTTGCTCTAGTGACATACGACTATCCTGTTCAACATTTTCCAGAAATGTTGTGTCAAACGGTTACCGCTACCCCTCGCTAGTGTTCTTCTAGCTATGCTACAAACATTGGTCGTCGAAAAATAAGGAACGCAGATGATCAGAATGGGCGCAGAAGACTGGGAAAGGTGGCCCTTGAATACAACGATAAATGCGAGACGGGGTTCAGATTTATTATTAGGAAAGAAATGGAGTAAAAAGAATGGAGCCCGACCGGTACGTACGTTGAAGGAGTGCCGCCCACCCTACCAAACAGCCCAGTAGCCGCCCAAATGCCTTGCATGGCTGATTTTTCTCTACCTTTTAAGCTTTCCCTCAAGGAAAGTATTTTTTATGAAGATCAACGTTTTTATGAAACAGAGTCTCAGAAACTGCACAGTTCTCTGAAAATTCCTCTGAATTACCAAAAAAATTGGTGAGGACGCTTCCGGAGCCTAATGTATCGGTGTTCTCCTCGATCTGCGCTAACTACACTGTTGCGGGACTGGTATTAGCTTCAGTGTTTTCGTAGTTCAAGTGGCTACTTTCAAACACTGAGGGCGTTGGAACTGCGGCAGCAACTATAATGTTATTTTGAGAGCAGTACCCAAATTGGGCTCTTTTCCTTACTTTACTGCACCTTAATTCGACAACAAGTGCCCTTAAAATGAATGTAAAGTCGATCGACAGCATCTGCAGTAACCTTATGCAGTTGAGATTCTCGCTCAATTTCCTCTTATTCAACCACTAACTCTTTTTCTCTTCTTCATTGCTGCAGTTTATGAACTCACCACTTACCTCGAAAGAAGTTTTTGAAGGTTTTGTTCACCCTCTTTTAATTCTCTTATGCCCTCGTCTGAGTGGTCTATGATAGACTTACATTTCTCATAGTTATGGTCAGTTGGAATTTCGAAGTCTAGGCTCACTGCAAGCTCTTTGTAGTCTATTAATAAATCATTAAGCGCAGTTTTGCTCAATATGATCGTTAATTTCCCTGTGAGGAATGCCACTTCCATGACACGTTTCCATATAAAGTTGTTACATCAAACATGAAAGGCTGTTCTAGATACTTTCAGCGTTTTTTTAGCGCGGGAGACTTAGCTTTCTTATTTAGAAAATGCGATCGTAAATATAAACAGCTTGTGCTCCGGATATTAAACGGGAAACTTATTTTCGTGAATATAGAGAATGCTATCTTATATTTGATCGTGTTTGTGCTCCAGATCTCAGAGGTGTTATGCTTTGACACGGAGGACTTAGACTTGTCAGGCCGATGCACCAAATGTGGACGACGATAAGGACTTGTACGCCCTAATAATGTGGTTCAATGGATGTGAGATCGAGTATAAGAGATGAAAGAAGAGCTTATTTATGGCCAACTGATCTATGTACAGGTGGAACAAGAACTGTTCTCGGTTCGCTGTATGGTAGCAGCGCTCCTCCTGACCTGCCACGGCTTAAGCATCATTGCAGGCGATGATAAGGCGGTTTACTACACTAAGTACTTAAATAAAGGAGCTGTTCAAGAAATAACCTGGGGCCTGATTCAAAAGCAGAGCAGTCGGTATAGGTAGAGATACAATAAGGAAGTCGTATCCGCCACCCGCAGAGAAAATCAAGAGTCTGAGAGAACTAAGCCCCTCGCGAGGGCAGCTGGAGCCGTATTCATAAACGACTTATACCAATTTAAAGATTAACAAAAAGCGTTATAGTGAAATCTCTGTTAAGTTCCTGGTAACAGATACGACGTACGAAGAGGAGGTTGCTCTGTAACTGCTGCAGCGGCTGGCTTCACGGCTTGGTTTCATTGCGTGTTTGATGAATCACATTTCGCGGTAGTTTCTCTGTTAGATCGTTGTATTCTGAATCCGCTGATGATTTGAAACTGAAACAAAATACAGCGGTGAGGTTGATGAATTTCGTCCCTGATCTCACTGGAGTGCCACTTTGTGAATGGGGAGAGTAATCCTCGTGAGTATCCGAATATACCGACGACGATGGTCGAGTATTCTCTACCCAGTGATTTACCCACCATGTGGCGGGTAATTTTATCACGTGGCACCAGGTTCAGCAAGTGGCTTGTACTGAGATGATAAGATGTTACAGCGAAGTTGTGTCGCATTTGAAACTCAAATAAAATAATCTAAATTGAATCACGTCTATGCAGAACTTGAGCTTAACTGACTCATGCTCAACCCAATTCAGACTGAGTGCTGGTTCGTCCACGAAGTATGGAGTTTGCGTCCGATCCGTCCGTCCGAGCAGCTTTGGTAGTGCAATGGCGTAGAGCGCCATCCCTCGGTAAGCAGGGTTGCGAGGTCGAGTCCCGTCTGAAGATAGAGTTCTTGTCGCAACAAAAAATTATATAACAACAATTCCAGGTGTTAGGCTTCTCGAGGAATGCTGAGCGATTCGAAGTTCAGTTAGGAGTTTCACTGGTAGAACATAGCTTCGACGAGTGTGCGGTTTGAGAGCGACTAATGTCATGGGCGGTCCTAATGTGAATGTGGAGGCGTCGGTTACGGTATCTGCTGCTTTAACGTGACTTCTCACAGCTGTGGTCAGTATAAAAGCCGACGTCGAACCCTCTAATCCAGTTCACAATGTGGCTTCTGCTCATTTTGCTGAGCGCGGTTGTGAGTTCGCTTTTACGATAGCAATTCTTCAACGACTTCCAAGCTGCCTAAT
The DNA here is from genome assembly GCA_947396885.1 of Heligmosomoides polygyrus polygyrus. Classification (NCBI taxonomy): domain Eukaryota; kingdom Metazoa; phylum Nematoda; class Chromadorea; order Rhabditida; family Heligmosomidae; genus Heligmosomoides; species Heligmosomoides polygyrus. The sequence goes on along the minus strand of OX377204.1, from coordinate 100,745,121 downwards.
GTCATCTCTTTCAGGCAAACCGGGAAGGCGCAGGTGAGGCCTAAAGCTTACCGTACCTACAAAGCACGGCTCCATAGCAATAGTAGGAATAGGAAATAGCAAAGAATATGGTCCTAGGGATAAGCCAGTACACTAACAACGCAGAAAAATTCGGTTGAATAATCTATGAAGAAATAGAAAATCTTTCAAGTCTTTGCGCGCATGCCTTACGTGACTGTACCTTCAGCAACAACATGCCCTAGCACCAGTGGGGTTACGGATGCTGCTAGAACTGCAGCTCTAGATGCAATCAATCAGGCTCGTCGAACGGCAGTCAATGGTCTCATGCAGAATGGCGCCAATGCTGGCACTAATCTTCCTCATGGCAGCAACATGTACATGTTGGTATGTCAGTGCAGTTTCCCAGTAAAAATAAGCGTTTTGCTTGGCGGACTGCATCTTAAAAATACGTTCTAGGAGTGGGACTGCAATCTTGAAGCACTAGCTGGAGTAATGGTGCCCAACGATTGTAGCGCTCCAACAGCAGGTCTTCCGAACAACGGTTTAAGCGCAGCAGTGGTGTAAGTGTCGAATAGAATACAGTATTTAAAAAGCACTAGCGAGACATTCGGTAAAAGCTCCAATCTAACTGTGAGTCAATTTTGAGCGAACTCGAGGACATCAAACCAAATCACAGTTTCTTCCTGTTTGAACTGGAAGGGAGGAAATGTCCTAAATGCGCTGGTTTACTCCTGTACGTTTCTCTCAACATTGGCCTCCCGAACATTGCTCCAACGCGACGCCACGTCACCGCGCGTGACACCGAGTAAAACCGTAGCCGTGTTTAAATAGAAGTGGGTGCTGGAGCGATTAGACCACCTGATCGTTTTCGGACCCACTTCAACCCAAGTGTGGGCACGAAATCCTCCTTTTTGAGTCGATGGTATGGGCATGTGCTGTCCGGGGAAATTAGAACGCTGACTTGTCTATAGGCAAGGTCCTCCTAAGGACAAACAATAACGAAGACCCAACAACGATGTATACTTGCGTTACAGCGTCCTTTAAAATTAGAATGGGTACCACATCCTAAGCAGTGATTGTTTGTCGTGAACCTTCACTTTTTTCCACTCCATATCGTGTTAGAGCTAGTGGTTCGAATATGGAGCATCAGGGATCTTACATACATCGCAAAATGAGCGATTCATGATAAATAATACTAAACTTGGTTTGGGATAGTAAAAAACACAACATTTGTGAGGCGTATGCAAAAACAAAGAATATTTTGTTTAACAATACCAATACATGTGATTTTTGTTCGCCGTTTTGAAAAATTCGAGAACTTTTACGCCGGAAAAGACTTTTGCTTATCACCCTTGATTTTTCTGCACCTCAACTCACTTCAAAGCCAAGGTCCTATGGTATTTGAAAAAGAAACACGATTCTTGCGATCCTCTGAAGTGCAGTACTGGCGACCAATATAATGCTTAAAACAAAATACCTGCTAAGCCAAATTCCTCCAAAGAGTCCAAAACGTTTCCCCCCGCGTGATCTCCGAGTGCGATGTCGCTACGGTAAGAGCTCGAGCTGGACAACTCGTCCAATCTCTTTGTGCACTTTGCTCGCCCGACGACCTGTGGAGTTCATGCGACGTTAGAGCAGTGTCTGCTTCCCCCACCCCCAAAAAAAAATTACATTTTACTGTCCACCTTCAAGGAAAAACAGAAATGAACTACTTTAGGACTCCTGCCCCAGCGACAGTTGACGCCGTCTTCACTCAAGGTGTAGCTCTTTGGCCGCCCTTGCTTCAAGTTGCAGCAAACGCATTTGCACAGCCAGCAGCTGGAGATCCAGTTCTGTACCAGGGCCCCAATGCCGCTGCCCTTCCAGCAGATGTATTACCACTTGGCAATGTAAGTCCGGCCTCTTTTATGTTTTTTATTCACATTGATGGTACTAATTTTGCATGAAATCGGTCTTATCAGAACTCTGGGCGCAATAATTTGATAGCGTTTTACCAGTGCCTGCAGGTCAAATACAAACAGGGCAACCGCAACAAAAATCCGAAAACACTACAACGCGTCAAGATAGGCATGCATAATTTGTTTTCTGCTATTTCTGAGTATTTCCAAGAGGCAAATTGTTTTTTTCTTCATTTCCTTTAGTTAAAAGGGAGACAGTGAATCAAAACGAGAGCCTAAAAATATTTCACCCTTCCATAACAATAGTTTTTTAAGGATTGTGAACGAAACCTAGCGGCCCGGTATGCCAATAAAGATTCTTTTGAAGAGCTCATCCCGTAGCGGGAAGGTGTACTAACCCCGAAAACAAAGCAGTTCATCCGATATAAATTTACGTAATACACCAATGTCAAATACATAGGAGTAAATCTAGGGCAGTTACACCGAGGAAATATCTTAATGCCTGCACATAAGGTGAAATATTTTGAGTGCGCTCGCAGTGTGTGTCAATACAGCAGGGGTGTCAATAAAGCAAGTAGGCAAGATTTAAAAACAAAAGCTACTACAAAAACAGATTTACTTTCTGCTCGCTTCTTTAACATATTCCCTTAATAGTGCTACGATCTCACACTTATTTTAGATGATACGAGGAAGTACTACGAAAGTTGGATGCACTGCTAAAATATGTACAGCGCAAGCCGTACTTGTGTGCCTATACGATCAGCCGTTAGTGAAGACAGGCGTTTTTTTAATTTTTTGGACTAAGACAAGATGCTGAACAACGCTCATAATCATTTTTAGAGATTTAAAACAAGGCGATACGGTCTACGAAGCTGGAAATGGCGTATGTCAAGCTATAACGGCAAACACGCTTTGCACAACTTACCCTCCGCCGACTTGTGACATTGCTACCGGTCTTTGTGTGAAGACCGATGTGACAACAACAACAACACCACCAGTAACAACAACTGCTAGTACCTTAGCTGTGTTCCCAGGTACAGGTACAGGAGGTACAGGAGGTACTGGTGGTACAGGAGGTACTGGTGGCTCAGGAGGTACTGGAGGCACAGGAGGTACAGGAGGTAATTCAACCCCGCACTTTGGATTACATGGCACAACATTTTTCGCTAAACTCTGATCAGCCATGTTCCATTTCTAAGCAATTCGTTTTACAAATGTAGAATTAGTTAGCGAGGGTAAGCCTGAGTGTTGAAAATGTTTTGCGTTCAGGTGCAAACACAAGATGCCCTCAAAACCCTCAAATGACAGATGATCTAAGGTATCTATTCCGTGACATGCACAACTACAGAAGGTGTGTTGGACATAATTTTTATGTAACCAACATTTTTACTAATTTTGTACTCATCGCCTTGTTGTATAGGCTCAAAATAGCCTTTGAACTCTGTTCGAACCGAGTGGTACTTCGGTTTTGAGAAAAATTCTAGCACTCAAAAATTTGAAGTTATCTAGCATTTTTTTCTGTCACCACATCTACCGTTCCGCACAATTTCAGAACATTTTCTAATAGCTAACCTATGTTGGCTTTAAACAAGGCATGAAAACATTCATCTCTAGCCATAAACAGTACGATTGTGAGCGCTTCAGTTGTAGCTGTCATCGAGCGCTTTTGTGAAAGTTCCAAAAACTCAATGAGATCTTTCCTTCCTTCGTTTTTTACTCACAATAAAGACCAGAAATTCACCATAAACTTTAACGAAATGTTTCTGAATGACGAATATAACAGCTTGAAAACCTTTCTTTCTATGTCGCTACATGAGTTGAAGCCTTTTCAGATCAGAGACTGCACTCGGAAGAACAATCAAAAACACTGGCAATTACCTACCAACCTCTTCCAATATGCAGTACATGGTAGTTAATTTTAGTGCGTATCTGAATGGACGTATCTGAAGTAAGTTCGCATTGCAGAGATACAGCTGTCCTTTGGAAGTGACTGCAATACAAATCGCTTCTACTTGTCCAACGCCATTAATACAATCTGGAAGGCTCATCGGACAAGTTCCCATCGGTGCATACACCTTCACGACCGCTACTCAAGAAGTCTGTAAAGAGCTATAATCTGTGTTAGAGTGAGCACTATGGTAGAGTTGTTTTCAGATCGTCAAGTCACTGTGGAGAGTCGTCAGACAAGTCAATGGTCCAGGAATGCAAGTGACATTCAAGGCACAACACGTCGGCACACCTATTGCAAGCTTCACACAGGTTAACATTCAGACCTTTTGATTTTATTCACCAGCACGCTGGAGAAGAAATGTGAGTGTACCTAGGAACCCCTTTAGTACTCTGCTATCCTTAAACTTGCAGGGAAATTCAGCTTCAGAAATTGATGAGTAAGAAGCTAAATATGAGCACAAAAATGTAGAGAAATCAGATTTTAAAAAGTGAAAATCGCTTCAGATGGCTTGGGCCGCGAGCCGAAGACTTGGTTGTGCTGTGGCCAGGTGCCCAACTGCATATGTTGCCGTCTGCAATTACGAACCGATGTTGGTATCCGTTCACCTTTATGGACATAACCGAAAATGACACCTGACTGGCATTCTCTTTTCAGTGGTAACATCGTCGGTCAGCAGATTTACACTCCCGGAACACCCTGTACTGCTTGTACCTACGGCTCAACTTGCACTGCTACTCAAGGACTTTGCACACTCCCCTAAGCAGGAGCGATTGTCAAAATCTATGTCCAGAAAGCTGAGATATATCTTTTCAACTTAAAAATTGTTCTGTGCAACTTCGCCGAATAAATCTTTGCAACAATCAAATATTCTCACTCTTGAAGCTGTGGCTTCCTATTCCTAAAATAAGAGCACATTGGTAATCTGTTGCTTCGTTGGGTGTAGAGCCGAGCCAAAATCGAGATATTAACGCATTTATCTGACTAACGCTTCCACAGTTTCGCTTTCGTCAGAGCCTGGAAAGCCAAAATCAAATGTGGATAATCCATCCCAAAGCTTTGTTACATTTACAGTGACAGTTCAGACAGAAAGCAAACCATTAGGAAATGCTAAGACCAAGGACATCTAAGCGATGCACAAGTGATGGTTAGGAAAGGAGTTAGTCGTAGGCTACCTACTCGTTGCACATGCGGCGAGTAGCCTGATAATCTATTGAGGGCCTTCTTGACATGAAGATTTTGAATTCAACTTTTACGGAGGTTAAGGAAGAGAGCAAGCTCTTTGGTGATAGCAACACTTTCTTCCTTTCTGTGGATTTACAGGTTTTGGCAGTGATTCAAACAACTTCTAACATGTCTCTTAGCGTTTGCAGGCTCACGAGCCGGCATCTTGATAGAGACTTCAAACGCTTCGCCATTATGGACCTCCACTTTATGCGAACCAAGCGGTATAGCAACGCCTAACTATCCATCAAGGTGCTCCTTATTTCTTATGAAAAGAAATCACCCAGTCTCTCCTAGGTTCTCCCTTCTACAGACCCCACATGAGGTTAAGTATATTACGCTTAAGACCGTGCAGTCTCGTTCGCCTCCCGTTGGGAGACTGAACATCTTGTTGTTGCACGAGCCCGACCACTCACATACAAGCTGCTGTTCCAGGTTAGGTGGAGAAATTCTTGCTTTCTTATCTCCCAAAGCATCTCTTTACCAGTCTGAATCCAACGGGGTTCCCTCGACAGATCCCTGAACATTTCACCTACATTTATGCCTAGGATCAGACTGCTGTATTTACGGCATCTCGTACGTATTTCGCCACGGAACCACATGTTAACATGAAGACTGTGTTTACTCCGAAACCCTAAACAGTGGAAAAACAAACAATGCAGTGATAAACGAAAAAGCAACAGCTAAGTGGTCGATACCGTTCGCAACAAACATAATCCTTTAACGAAGCTTGATTTTCTCGAATCTAATCGACCTTTGCGCTTTGCTTGCGTATCGGAGTGGAAACAGACGCTTCGGCGGGATTTATTCAACAGTTGTTATGCGGCGCGGTGTTATAGAAAGTACCGCTACCGATTGCATGCGCAGCCTAATCGACATGGATAACGCCACGCCATTCAGCGACTGAAGCATGAATCCCACCGTAGATGTTTGGACATCACGTTAAGAATTATCAATAATAGAATAGAAACAAGAATGTACAATAAAACAGATGAATTAACTTCGAAGTTTTGAGGTTTCCGCAATCTATGTTGACGGTTCTGCAATTGTCAGAGAAACTATAATTTTGTCGGAAACGTTAGGAATATCAAACACTTGGGTGTCATCCTAGTTAGTGCTGGCCGCTCTTAAACAATTTCCGGACATGATGAAACACATTAAATAGCGACAGCATAACGTCATTGCACACTCGGAAGCAGCGGCGCGGCGGCGTCAAATGATTAAGCATAGTGGCATCGATTCCCGCCAAATTGATGCCCCTATGCTTAAGCATTTGCCGCTGCCGCTGTAACTACCACTACTGCCGAGTGTGCCAGCGCCTATATAGAAATACGTAGACTACACATACCTGTTACCTAGATGGACTCATCGTAAGTTACCGAGTCCGCAGAAGGGAGAAGGAAGTCCAAGATTTTTTTACTTATACGAAAAATAAGCACAGAATAATCACAGGATGTAACGAAAACGTCTGAAATTCATAAACGAACAACAGCCATCTCAAAATACCCAGTAAGCGTCTGAAACAACATGTCTGTGTGTCAGTTTAAGCGTTTTTTAGCCTGCAAAAGTGTTTTGTAGACAGTTATAGCCGCGTATTTTTTATGTTTCTGTTTGTGTTTTCTACGCGTGTGATTAATTGTAATTCTTACCAGAAAAAAATAAATAGGATAAATAAACAAGCCGTATATTGGAATAAATGGCGATGGTGCCCTTAACCAACATTTTTTCGCTAAACTATCATTTTGCGTTTCTGAGCAAGTACATTATCCATTTCAGGATAACAACATTAATTAACGACTGTAGAGCTAGGACACTCGAGGCGCTCTACATCATTGCTAGGAATCCTGGGGTGAACTGGAAGGAAGAGCGTCTAACGGTAAATAAAGAACTAGCGTTCTTCTTACTAGAGAAGGGTTTCAACCTCCCATGGAACTTCAAGTTGAGACCAGGACCATTAGAAAGAGCTTGGAATGCTGATCACGATGATTGTTGTAGAAATCGCAAAGTGAAACACATGAGCGAGTTATGACCTGCCGAAATTGGGTCGCCTGACCATAGGCCCGCCATTCCAAAGAGATGACGCTAGAGCGATGAGTCGCTCCGTTAGAGTTACTCGCCAGCTGCGTCGGATGGCAAGGAGGTATTACTCTAGCTCGTCAAGTGTGACATCGTTGGTTCGATCCCCATTGGTGCTGTTTTCTTGCACATCATGTCTATCTTTGAAGCCACCTTTTATTCCAAATTATGACACGCGTCGAATTGAATTCTCGTCAATTCGACAGGACAGTGCACCACTTAGTAGACTCTTATAAGATCACCAGTCCGCGAGTAGCTGTTCTTCGTCTGGAAACCAAAGATCAAGGAACCATCTCCATCATAAATGGATATGCTCCAACATCTGCGGCCACAGATGAAGAAAAGGAGGAATTCTACAAGCTGTTCCAAAGGACTGTCAACGACGAGAAGAGCTACTACAAAGTTGTCGTTGGTGACTTTAACGCTATCGTCGGTACGAATGATCACGACGAATGGAGGCTAGGACCACATGGAACTTCCTCAAGGAACAAAAACGGAGAGCGCCTGATAGACTTCCTATCCGCGTGCCGCCTCTACCATGGAAATTCTATGTTTAAGAAGCCTTCACACCGACGATGAACCTGGGAAAGCCCAAATGGAGAAACACGTTCGGAGATTGACCATGTTCTTACAAACAGACGCTGGAGTCTGTTCGACGTCTCCGTGCTGCCTTCATTTGACACCGGCCCGGATCACCGTCTTGTCCGTGCGAAGCTGACTCTCAAAAAGGGGATGTTCAAGCGTGACACTCATAAACCGGCACCGGTGAGGATCCCCACATTCAAGTCTGAGGAGTTGGAATATGCGATAAAGTCGTATGATTGGAATCTTCTTGAAGATCCATCGGAAGACTACGACCTTCTCTCCAAAGGACTGTTGAAATGTGCTAGCAGCTCTTGCGAAGCCACATCACCGTCTGCTTCAAGACTCAACGCACATGCGATTAAACTCTTGGAGCAAAGAAGAGCTGTTAAACTGGATCCTAATGCTTCCCATCTGGAAAAAGTCACCATCTCGAAGGCCTGTCGAATTGCAGTGAAGGAGTCCATTCAAGCCTACAGAAGATTGAAGCTGTTAGAAGCGGCTGGGAAAGGTTCAAGCATAAAGCGCTGCAAACGAGATCTCTGCGATCAGAAGGCAATAATGTCAGCCCTTGTGGATAAGGATGGAACAACGCAAACGTTTCGAAGAGCGATGGAGGCCATCGTTCAAGAATTCTACACAGATCTGTTCCGTTCTTCCGTCACTGTCCCGAAATGCTTGATACCACCAGCTGAGGAAGTACCTCCCATTCTGGAATCAGAAGTTGCTCATGCCATTAGAAGGATGAAGCCGGGCATTGCTCCCGGACCGGAAGGCATTTCTGCTGATCTCCTTCGTGCGGGTGGCAGTGCCCTCTGCTCACCTCTTGCCGAGCACATCAACCACTACCTTCTACTTGGTAGGATTCCGGACTCATGGAAGGAGTCGAAAACGGTTTTAATCTTCAAAAAAGGTCAGCAGGAGGATATCAACAACTATCGACCCATCAGTCTTCTCTCGGTTGTGTACAAGATCTTCACCAAGATACTGCTTAACCGCATGGAGCGTTGCTTGGATGAATACCAGCCAGTGGAGCAAGCAGGGTTTCGCAAGGATTTCTCCTGCATGGACCATATTCAGACTGTCTCGCAGCGAGAGGAGCCGCGAATACCACCTCCCACTTGTCCTTGTCTTCGTGGATTACCGGAAAGCGTTCGACTCTGTGGAAATCAACGCCGTTTTGAACGCACTTGTGCACGCTGGTATACCATCGCCCTACATCGGACTTCTCGAAGAATGCTTCTCGAACACATCGACTACCATCCAGCTGTTCGATCGAAAGCTTAAAATTCCTATCGGGAAAGGAGTACGGCAGGGAGACACGATTTCTCCCAATCTATTCACAGCGGCACTCCAGGATGCCACGAAAGACTTGAACTGGGACGATAAAGGCTACCTTGTCGACGGTAAACGGATCAGCAATATTCGCTTCGCCGACGATATTGTTCTCATCTCTACCAGCACGGCAGAAGTCGAGGAAATACTGAACGAGCTCAAGTGGCAGGTATGAAGATTGGATCGGACATGAATATGTCCAAAACACAATTTATGGTCAACCAGTGGTGTGACACGGGACTCGTAAGGTTAAGTGGAGTCGCTCGGCAACAGGTCGACTCCTACGTCTATCTGGGAAGAGAGCTGAACATGGATAACGATCTCGCTGCTGAAATCGCCCGCAGGAGACGCGCCGCATGGGCAGCCTTCAGTTCGATTCGCGAAGTCACCGATCAGGTCAAGGATCCCGGCCTCAGGGCCTCGATATTCAACGCCTCTGTACTGCCTGCGATGTGTTACGCGACGGAAACCTGGCCCGACAACAAGACAATCGCCAGAGCGATGCAAACTACGCATCGTGCACTGGAGAGATGTCTTCTAAGGACAAGCCTTCGTCAGCAATGGCAAGAAGGCCTACGAAGCTCGGAGCTACGGGAGAAGTCGCAATTAGCAGACCCGCTGCAGTACATGAAGAAGTCCAAATATCGCTGGGCCGGACACCTGCTTTGACGAAAGAACGATAGATGGAGTCTCCGCGTCACAGAATGGCTCCCGAGAGACCATAAGAGACCACTGGGACGACCGCCAACGCGATGGGCAGACTCATTCTCAAGATCTTTCAGAGAGCGGAGTCTGCCTCACTGGATGCAAGCAGCCAGAGATCGAGCGGTCTGGAAGAGTTGTGGTCCCCGCTGAGAAGACCTCCAGCCGACAAAGGACCATCAAAGTAAGTAAGTATGACACGTGTTTGAATTAATGACTGGAAAATTGTTATACACGTTTTTAAAAATGTTTGAAGGCAGGAAACTGCTATGGAGACATTTATGACAAACCCAGAGTTTTTCTTTGGCCCGATGAAAAACGTTGTGAAAATGGTCAGGTAGTTTGCCATGGCAAATAATTCAATATGACCGTGGAATTCAATATGACCCAGAGAGACAACCTACTGTATGTTTTGTCGCAAATTTACCGTATGTTTTGTGCTCCTAGGTTGAAAACAGTCACCATAGCAGTTTTTGTCTTCAAACAGTTTTGCAAACTTGTATGATAGTTTTCCCGGCTAGTTAATCAAACATAGGACATTTTAGAATAATAGTACGTGATTCCAAAGATGAATCATGATGTGCAAAAAACCGGCAGCAATGGGGAGCAAACCAATGACGTTACACCTGAAGAGCGAGAGCACTACCTCTGCGCCACCGCCGCAACTGGCGGGTCCTTCTTACGGAGCCCCAGGGATCCACCACTCTCGCGTCAGCTGTGTCGCATCCAGGCGACCGAACCTCGGCAGGTCATAACTCGCTCATGCGTTTCATTTTGCAATTTTGACAACAATCATTGTGATTAGCATTCCGAGCTCTTTCTAATGATCCTGGTCTCAACTTGAGGTTTCATGGAAGGTCGAAACCCTTCTCTAGATAGAGGGTTTGTTAGAGGACCCCTTCTCTGCGAGTTTCGCTCTACTTGGTCTGACTTGCTGAGGTACTTAAGTCGGCTGGCCCCTGACTAAAGCTCATTCACCGACGGTTACTTCCAGCTACGGGTGAGCGGTGGTCCATTTCAAAACAACAGTAGTAGTTAACGATTGTAGACCTAGGACACTCGAGGCGCTCTAGATCACAGCTAGGAATCTTAGGGTCAACTGGAACGAAGAGCGTCTAACGATGAACCAAGAACTAGCACCCTTCTTAGATTTCTGCGGGTTTCGATCTGCTTGATCTGACTTGCTGGGGTATTTAAGTCGGGTAGTCCCCGGCTGAAGCTCATTCATCCACGACTACTTCCAAGTGCGGGTGACCGGTGGTCCTTGCCCATCTGAAATTGTCTCTATTTTCTCTAAGAAGATTACTCTGTAGGATGAAATGATGTTTGGGCAAATGGCGTTGTGAATATTTCCGACTTGTCAAGGCTCCGAAAAAGGCAAAACTGTCGAACGTCAGCCGAATAAAGTCGATAACAATCCTGATCGATAGCTTATCAAGAACACATCACAACAAACGGACAACGTCATACCACAATTTATGGGATGTCGAACCTGGGCAGTTGCAGTTTCAGATCAGTTTATTACATCTGCGAAAGACAAATGTGAAAAAAGCAACCCACAACAAGACAGTAATTCAAGAAAACGTAGATTAGCATATAAGAACTGAAGAGCGAATTAAGAAAGGTAGTTGGTACCACTTATTGATTTATCTCAGGAACCATCATATCTAAACAACGATTGGCTAGCAAAATACTTAATTTGGTTTACTGATAAAGCATCGGGCATATTTTTATGAGGAGATACGCCTTCCTGGTCTATACTTGAACATATCGGCATAGAGTCTTGTTTTCGGGAGAGATAAAATGATTTTTAGTATACCACCTCTAGTTCGTGAATCAGCTATCTATCTATCTATCTATCTATCTATCTATCTACCATTATATAATTGAGTTAGCGGTCGATGACGCTTGAGTAATCTAACCTAAGTGAGATAAGCCGCATCATCAACAGGGGGGGGGGGGGGGCGATTGAATGATCTAACTTAAGTGAGATACGCCGCATTATCCATAACGAGGACGGTCGAGTGATCTAACCTAAGTGAGATACGGCGCATCATCCACGCGAGGGCGGTCGTGTGATATAACCTAAGTGAGATACGCCGCATCATCCACAGTGAGGGCAGTGGAGTGATCTAACTGGAGTGAGATACGCCTCATAGTCTACAGCGCGAGCAAAATTTGCTATTGAACTTGGGATGTTGTTGCAGAAGCGAAAGCGCTGCAACAACATCCCAAGTTCAATAGCAAATTACTGCTTACTGCTTAACACAATAGCACCTACGCGCGCTTCTGAGATTTTCAGATTCAGAAGCCGACCTCGTGCCATTAGAATGAGAAGGCCAATAAAGGGGTAAGAGTAGAGGGGAACTTCGAGGGTGGAGAACCGACAGCGATCAGGAGGGAGCGACCTGGAGGAGGCATCGGTGTGGGTCGATAGAGGAAACAATGAAGCAGGCCAGGAGGTGACACCAAGAAGCGTTTAGGCAATAAGGAGGGACCAGTAGGGAGTTACCAACCAAGGAGCGGGGGACAGTAAGGAGGATCAGCTAGGGCATCCATTACCAGTAAGGGAGACCGGATTTAAAAGATGTGACACCGATGTCGCGCAATGGGCGCTCGTTCGCCGTCGTGGTATTGTGAGCGTGGTAGGGGGAGGGCTACTTAATTAAGGTGGAGTAGTAAGATGGATTGCAATGGTCTGGGAGGACCATTAAGAAGATGGTAGAGAAGGGCAATAAGGACCTCTAGGGTGGACCTGGAGAGCGACCAGGGAGGAAAGGAACAACCTAGAAGAGGAACCAGGGCGAGGAAACCAGCAAGAAGAGACCAGTTAGGGGTACAATAGTGGAAACAAAGAAGTGGGCCAGGAGTTGATACCAAGAAGGTGGGAGACTAAAGAGGCGGAGGGAAGACCAGTAAAGGCGGACCAGCAATTAGATCCAGTAAGAAGAAACGAGTTAGGGGGAACTGCTCTTCGGAAGACATGTCAACGATATCTGGAAACGCAAGCTGTTGAGTATGAGAACGGTTGCGGAGGAGCAACATGAGGGACAGAAGTACTGCGCAGCACAAATCAATGACGTTAACGACCGGTCCAGAGAGAATGTCTATGACGAAGGTACTGAAGTGGTGAACGGCTTAATGACGATTAATTAATTAATTAATTAACTAGGTCCTAGAAGATAGCGAATTTTATGTTTCACAAAAACCACTTTCCATAGGTTAGTGATGCTGCAAAGTCGCGCGAAGCGCGCAAGTGCGAGACACGCCATTAGGCGTGTCGGAGCACTTGTAGCAAATAACTGATTTATGTCTACTCCTTTTCTGGTGAGTCTGAGGTGTAACAGCTTAAGAATCACACACGCTTCGAAGGTTTTACGTCGACAAACACGCGAGGGAAGTTCTAGAAGTTTGTTTCTTACTACGGCATTTGGAATTCTGCCGTAACTGTGAGCTCCAGACCGTGCTAGAAGCTTACGAGTGAAATTACTTTAAACCCTCTCAATGCAGTATATGTTTTTTTTTTCCTTCTACGGGTTGAATACTGTGACATCCACAACTGGACGAACATAGGACTTACAGACACGGAGGAGAATTTGCTTGTTCTTTGTAAAGAGTCCTCTAAAAATTTGAAAGTTACGCATAGTTGCAATATTACAACGAGCTCTGATGTGATCAGAGAAATCTAAGTCGCTATTATAATGAAAGCTCAAATCTTTAACGAAATTAGTAGAAAGAAGTGTACAGCCGTCCACGGTGTAGTAATGGACAAAATGAGGTGAATAAGCCTTAAGCAGCATAAAAGTCGTTTTTCAGCGGAAAGAGGCAACCGCCTTTCCTTCGTCCAGTTTACTAAGGAATCAATTGCCAATCGCATCTTATTAGAATCATCTGATTCCATCATCGACTTCTATATTCTTACGTAATGTGCATACATTTTTATCAAAGGTTCTTGAACGACCTGAGGTAAACTACTAGTGTAGACGGCCAAAAGAGCTGGTGAAAGGACACCTCCTTGAGATACTCCACCTAAAACACTCTTCACATTCGACAACGTATCTCTTTTCTTTACTTGAAACGTTGTGTTGGACAAATAATTAGCTAACCATTTGATGAGAATCGGATGAAACTGTAGTCTTTCTAGCTTGGATAACAATTTTTTGTTGGACACCTGATCAAATGTTTTGCCAAATTAAAATATATGGCGTCGAAACTGCACCTGCACTCATCTAGTCGTCAATACATTCAAGCAAGTTGGTTTCCACGCGAAGCGCGAAAAAACCTATGCTAATGCTCACTGATAATTCTGCGAGTAGAAAGGAATAAAATTATGTGCCCTTTCAGCACCTCCTCAAATGACCTTCATAAAAGAGAGGTGATGCTTACAGGACCATAATCGTGTGGGTTACAACAGGTAGCTTTTTTAAAACTGTCGTTATAAAAGGATGTTTCCAACAAAAGGAGTCCTCACTGACTGATTTAAAAGGTATGCAAGAGGACCACGTATAACGCAATTCTTCGAAGGAAGAGTAACGGCACGAGATCAGGTGTAAACCTTGACCATCTTCTTAACGATATAGTAGGATCATAAAGTTTTCCCTTCGAAACATGGAAAGTTCAAAATGACCTCAAATTTGGGCAAAAACTGCGGCAGCGTTTTGTCATCATCATTTTGAAAAACTCTCAAAAAAAATTCTAACACATTTGCTTAAGCCTGGAGCGGCTGGTAGAGAGGCTATATGTTGTTACACACCGTGTAAGGCGAACATCGCTGCCCGGAAAGCAGAAGATGCGGGTTCGACTCCCGCCTGGCGCAAGAGTTTTGATCGTAACAAAACATCCTGTAACAACATATAGTCTCAAAAAAGTGTTTGCCAACAAATTCGCTTTGTCATGTGGTGTTGTAGCAATAACTGCTTCTTGCCCGAGACATCCAACATGATATGAACAATGAATTTTAGGATCTATCCTAGTCCGGGGGGCCACATAATTAAAGAGTATGTAAAAAATCGACTGGGGCTTACCGAGCGACTCCTACAGAGCACGATAGAACCTAAACCAGAAAAATTCACGAGCAAAAAAAAAACGAAAAAAATAAATGTTTTCGCCGCGATTGTAAGCGGGTGAAGTTATGTTCCCTCCTCACCATGTTAGATCCTGGTTATAACATGTCAAGCGGCGGTCAGCACGCGGCATGCGGCTTCATGCGCCCTATTCAGCATGTTATATCCTGGTTCTAACATGTTAAGCGGTGGTCAGCACGCGGCACGACTCCATTGCGTCGCTTTTTGCCCGCCGATATGGTTTTCAAACCGCGGCGATTTAATTTTTTATTTATCCGTTCGTTTTTTTCCTTTGTTTTAGGTTCTATCGTGCTCCGTAGGAGTCGCTCGGTAAGTCCCACGTCGATTTTTTACATACTTTTTAGTTATGTGGCCCCCCCGGACTAGGATAGATCCGAATTTTACTATTTAAATACTTATAAAACCTTTTCTTATTCCGAGACTCAATTACTTTCTTTTCCAAGTGGGTATTGTATTTCTTAAGATATTTTGAGAATTTTTCTGTATAGGTAATTTTTTTGTAATTTTTCTTTTTCTTTGTAACTGAACCCGTTATTAGAACGCCTTACTTCACAAAACAGGCAATCTAGATGATAGCGTGTTTCTGTCAATATTTTGGTAAGCAAGTAGACTTGTAAGACGTCACTAACATCCACGGAACATGATAATCTATCACATCATGAAGCAACGCTATGAAAAGCTCGTATTTTTTCATTTATACATAGATTTCTTTCAAACATTCTAACCAACGAACTTCAGATAGTCATGCATTACCATCGTAGAAAATACATCTTGAATATAATACGTTGTAAAAGATTGGGGTGCTATAAATTTTCAAAGACGCAATGTCGAAAGAAATACTACAATGATGATTGGGGACACAATGATGAGGTTTAATTACCCAAACTTGAGTTTGAGGTGTATCGGTCGTGCTGCGCGTCGGATTACGTTCGCACTGAAGACTCCCAATTCTCCATTGCTTCTCCTAAGCTGGTCTTGGTCTGCTGCCGAGTTCTACAGCGGCTGCTGACCACCTTGTGGCTGGGTGAAAATCTTCAGTTCATACGCCACCGAAGCAGGCCCTTCTTTGCCGAAGATCGCCATTACGGGATCGACAGAGCAATGTACTTCGATCGATAAAATGACTTCCGCC
The DNA here is from genome assembly GCA_947396885.1 of Heligmosomoides polygyrus polygyrus. Lineage (NCBI taxonomy): Eukaryota > Metazoa > Nematoda > Chromadorea > Rhabditida > Heligmosomidae > Heligmosomoides > Heligmosomoides polygyrus. The sequence continues at coordinate 100,729,140 of OX377204.1, read as the reverse complement.
CGTGCTTCGCTAATTGCAGGAGAGGATTACGAGATCTTCTGCTAAGCAAAACGCCAAAGAGGTGAAGCCGGCAACCGAAAGGCTACACGATGACATGGAAAGCGACAATGTGCCGAGTTACATTCGCCTTGTGTTCGAACTTCTCATGGGGACTCGCGAGGAGATCAAGCTCAATAGAAGAAATGGCCACCTACTGGCGGAGCTGCAAAGACTGAGGGAAGAAAATTTATCTCTTGAAGAAAAATTGATAATTCCAAGGTTCCGAAGGAAAATAGCACGACTGCGAGATATTGCGGTAACAACACTAATTCCAGTCCCTCGATGGATCCTGACAGTGAGCTTATACGCTCATAGGTCTTGTCAAACCTCTCGGAACCATCCAGCAGCAACGCTATTGCGAAGATTGCCCACGATATCGCCTGTGTTCCTCAGATCCTCAATTTCTTGGGCATTGAATGCGCACCGACGGCTGTTTACCGCATGGGAATTTCCGGACAAGGCAGGCCTGCTGGCTAAGGTAGTACTACCTGGCAGTAGGGTCGGAAGCGAAACGGTCAGGAGCGCTCCTCGTCTGCGTTTCCTCCCTAATCAAAAGGACATCTACTGGCGCCCTTCTCTAATGAAGGAGGAAAGGATCGTTGGCGAGAAGCTCGCCTAACTAAAGGGATAAGGAGCGGTGATCCAGCTTGCCCTGAGCGCGCAAGCGGTCTCTAACTCTATCCCCTCACCTTCACCTTGGTGATACAACCCTCGGTTCTGTGTCTAGCAGTTCCTAGGGAAACTACTTGGCTCTCCGTGGAATAATAGTCCGATTTCATGTCTACTCACAAATATTCGATCAATGGTTAAGAACTGCAACTCTTTCGTTTCACTTCTTTCTTATAAAAACTACGATGTTGTCGTTTTAACCGAGACTTGGCTCTCCTTTGCATGAGTTAAATCCGCTCATGGGTATAGCTGGCAGACAATATGTGGGCGTAAGATGTGACCTGTTGTATGAGGAGGGTGGATCATATTACTCCTGAAAAAACATTCCTTATCACTTGATTTGCCAGCAATCCGTTAAACGTTTCTACGAAATTTTGATCTGCGACGTTGGAAAAAATAGCTCTCTTCGCTACATTGCCCTCTACGGAGCTCAGTCATGTAACGGTTTGAGCTCCATAAAATTGGCCAAAGTCATTAGTGACCTCTGCATTTGCAGTGACTCATGCATTCTTTTGGACGATTTCAATTTGCCCTGATTAGCGTGTGGTGTAAGTAATAGTATTTCAATTGTTTTCAGGGTTACCTTTGCAGCTCATAGGTTTCAAAAATTGTTGCCTAGTCCCACTAGAGGAGCTTCTGTGTTATTTGGGGGGGGGGGGGTGGGGGGCGGCAAATATAATGAGACACCCCATGCCGTGTCCATATATCTCGTGGCTGGAGTCTGGTTTCGTGCTTGTCGTATTTGTATGTTTGTATGCTACTTACTGAAGCCCATCTGTAAAGTTACCACTTCCGCCCTTTCCAGAAGCATGCCAAAACCCCAGCCTGTCTCATGCCGAAACCCCAGTCTGGCGAGTCGACCTCTGTTGCGCAAATCTCTCCCAATTCCCAACCCCGAGCAGTCTGGGCTCAATATTCACGCAAGATGAGGAGTACGTCTTCTACCTTAACCCTGCCAAGCAGCGAGTCTCGGTGAGGTCTGGTGACCTGTTACCGACCTTCGTTCGGCGGGATGTTCACGGCGAGAAGCACCTAAGCTTTTGAGTCTGCGCCCATGGACCGGTCTACCGGAAGCTGTTTCCCAAGAGCACTAAGATGAACTCCAAGGCCATGGTGAAAGAAATAGAAGAGATTGGCCCGTGACTCGCTCTTAGCCATTCGCAGCGCTTCAAGAAGGTTTTCCTCTTCGACAACGCCGCATTCCATCGGGAACAAGTAACCACGGATAAGCTTGGCCAGCTGGGCTACGCTCACATGCCTCATCCACCGTATTCGCCGGACATCTCTCCATGCGACTACCACTACTTCTTGAGCCTATCGGACTTCCTGGTCGGAAGGGACACAAAAACCCAAGCAGTCCTTGACAACCATATCGAGCAGTTGATCAACACCACTATAATCTTCATGTAGAAAAAAGAAATATCTTCTCAACGGATAAAATCACATTCAATAGGTACATCAGGCTAAGCTCTGAAGAACATAGTTCTGTGCCAAACCTTGTAAACCCGGATGGCATTTTTGTAGTCTACTGAAAAGGCAAATCTGCTACCGATGCAGTTCCAAAAGGTGTACAGCAGTTCAGCGGCAGGTGCTACTAGGAGCGACTCCGCCAAGAGGAATTCTCTCCCAAGAGTTCCTGAGATGATGCCTAAATTGTGGTAACATAAAGAAGAAATTTTTGAAATATTGTCCAAGTAGCCCATATCTTATTCTACTTCATCGGACTTTCTTCCTCTATGAAAAATGTATGAAAAACGTTGCTGAATATAGAGGGGTTCCATGGAAAATAATTTTTAACAAGTGTTACATGAATGCCGATGTCCCTCGGAGATGGAGATAGGCGTTCATCACCCCGATTCCCAAAAAACTCCGTATAATGATCCCAGGAATTACTGTCCAATCAGCATAAACTCAGTAATCGCAAGAACATTCGAAAAAATTGTTGAGAAAAATATTTTGCAGCATATCCACGAGCACAACATAATTTCTAATTTCTAAAGAAGAATTCGGATTTTTGTAGGAACGTTCAGTGGAGAACGCGGTACTTAGTCCTCTGAATGATTGGGCAAAGGCTAAAGAACGTAAAAACAGAACAGATGTAGTCTTTTTCGACTTATCTGTGGCTTTCGACAAGGTCCGGCTGGGAAAATTGTTAGTCAAAATGAAGGTAGTTTGAATCCACCCTATAATCGTAAACTGGATTAGGAGTTTCCTCTCAGACAGGACATTTCAAGCCAGAGTTGGCGATGATTACTAATCGATGCATTCCACACCTAGTGGAGTACCTCGAAGATTTGTGTCAAATGTAAGATGTATGCGGATGACCTTAAAATTTATAAGCAAGTAGACAAAAGTGGTGGTTCGAGTGAGATCCAATATGCTACTGAATTTGTTGCAGATGACCGGGAACTTTTTGGTTTTTTATCTCCGTTGTTATTGGCTGTAATAAATATAATAATAATAGTAACTTCCCATTGAGGTTGAGAAAACACATTGCTTTGTAGCACACCCAAAGCGTCAGCACCATTTTCCAATCTACAGGCTCACTGCAACAGGTTTAGGACGCTCGAGACATAGGTAATCTAACATCAAGTGAATTGGATTTCGATTAACGCTTTAAAGTCTTGTAAGATCAGCTAACTATCAAACTTGAAACTTGTTCAAGACTATAAAAACTACAGGGTGCGCATTAATTATGGGTCTCGGCGAAAATTTGCGGATTTGAACCGTGAGCGAGATTTTTTCTAAAAATTGAACGGCTAATGATTCAAATCAATTTCATTAAGCCTCAAGTGGCTGGTATCGAGGTTGTGAGCTGTCATAACGATGTTTTGTTGCGATCAAAACTTCTAGCGCCAGGCGGGACTCGAACTCGCACCTCCCTCTAACCGGGCGGGAATGCTCTACGCCATTACACCACCGGCGCCGTTTGATCGAACGCAACACATTCTATCAAGACCATCAGCTTAACTGGTTCCATGCTGATATCAGCGGCCAGCTCATCCCGGATACGGGTGGGTGCTGAGCGGTCCCACGAGGTGTGGATGTTGCGTTCGATCAAACGGCGCCGGTGGTGTAATGGCGTAGAGCATTCCCGCCCGGTTAGAGGGAGGTGCGGGTTCGAGTCCCGCCTGGCGCTAGAAGTTTTGATCGCAACAAAACATCGTTATGACAGCTCACTACCTCGATACCAGCCACTTGAGACTTAATGAAATTGATTTGAATCGTTTCTATCAAGACCATCAGCTTAACTGGTTCCATGCTGATATCAGCGGCCAGCTCATCCCGGATACGGGTGGGTGCTGAGCGGTCCCACGAGGTGTGGATGTTGCGTTCGATCAAACGGCGCCGGTGGTGTAATGGCGTAGAACATTCCCGCCCGGTTAGAGGGAGGTGCGGGTTCGAGTCCCGCCTGGCGCTAGAAGTTTTGATCGCAACAAAACATCGTTATGACAGCTCACAACCTCGATACCAGCCACTTGAGGCTTAATGAAATTGATTTGAATCGTTTCTATCAAGACCATCAGCTTAACTGGTTCCATGCTGATATCAGCGGCCAGCTCATCCCGGATACGGGTGGGTGCTGAGCGGTCCCACGAGGTGTGGATGTTGCGTTCGATCAAACGGCGCCGGTGGTGTAATGGCGTAGAGCATTCCCGCCCGGTTAGAGGGAGGTGCGGGTTCGAGTCCCGCCTGGCGCTAGAAGTTTTGATCGCAACAAAACATCGTTATGAAGGGCTAATATTTTGTGTTTTGTTTATGTTATGCTAAATGTAAAGTTTTATCTACGTTCTTCGCATTCTAGACTATGGTTAAAGCTCATCCGAAGAGCGCCGCCATCATCGGTCTGCACCACGAAGGCCATGAGTCGAAGAAAATTGCTCATCTTCCATCTTTTCTCCAGCGACTGATCCGAAAGCCGATTGAATTCGACGAGCTTAAAAGCACATCGGACAGAGAAGGACCAGGTAGGAAGGTTTCTTTTGCAACGTCTCATACCATGAAACGCAGTCGTGGGACAGTTCCACGTCGCTCAGTGAGGAAGATCTCGAAAGAGTAAGGCATCATCGCTACCTCTGTGAGAAACATTTTCAGAGGGAAGCTAGGACTTCGCACTTACTGATAACAGACGGCACATTTCCTCTCGGGCCAAATGAAGAAGGTCCAGCTGAAGAGATGCAGGAGATTTCTGGAGCGCTCCGCAGATGGCACGCAACGGAGCACCGTTTGAAGTGACGAGAAAATTTTCACAGTAGAACATATTATGAATCCATAAAACGATCAAATCCTCACAACGGGTAAGAAGCAGGTCATTTTTAGAGTAAAAGTCATCGGGAAAACTGCACATTAGAGCTCTGTTAATGTTTGGGGTGCGGTAACTTCAGATGAAAAGCGCCACTGGTGTTCGTCGATGTTGGAGTAAAGATCAATAAGGAAATATATTTAAAACCAGCCCTGAAGCACGTTTTAGAGCCGTGGTTCATTTCTCACTTCGAAGACAAGCCGCGGTGCTTTCAGCAAACTCGGCTCCTGCAGACAAGTCGAGTGTAGCTCAGCAGTCGTGTTTGCAGATTTCGTCGCCTACGAAAAATGGTCGTCAAATTCACCAGCTCTGAACCCACTTGACTTTTTGGTCTGGTCAGTTTTAGAGCACAAGATCTAAGCTACAAGATAATACAACTCAAGGTTCGTTCAAGGCTGCACCTACGAAAGCGTGGAATGATCCTGATGAGGACCACCTGCGTGCACCTGCGGCGCCTTCGCGACTCGTCTGAGAACTTACATACGCTCATGAGAAGGGTGCTTCGAATGAAAATTCTAATTTTCGATTGTTGAGGACCTTGGCAAAAACTGCAAAGTGTTTTTCTCCTTTTTGAATTGTTTGCTTTACTATGGCACTTCGATTTTTTAAGATCCATAATTAATGCGCGCCTTGTAGTGATCCATGGGCACTCCTGCGTGCATACAAGTGTTGTGTTAGACCCATTACGGAGTTTGCACTTCCGTTTTTAACCTTTGTCTGAAGAAACACATCCAATTACTTGAAAGCGTTCAAAATAACTACACATGTAAACTATTTAACTATTTATTTGTTGAGGTTCTTCAAGCTGGGATATGCTAACATTCCGACAAGAGTTGAAAGGGACAAGCAACTTGGCTTACCCTCCCTATGAAGTAGGAGGAAAAGGGTTGGTCTAATCATGCTTTTTAAAACTCTTACAAAGAAAATTTCCATTGAAAGCATAGGTTTTTTTTTGATGTTCTACTAACGAGGAATAGAGGAGGAAGACTTAGATTGTATCTCCAAGTGCCAAGGTCACAGGTTAATTTTAACTTCCTCCCTTATCGGAACCTTAAGGATTTTATCCTGCTTATAGGCGAATCTGTATTTCATAACATGTCTGTCTGTCAGTTTAAGTACATTTTTACCCGAAGAGGTGTTTTGTAGATGGTTTTAGTTACATAATTTTATATTTGTTGTTTCTGCTAGTGTCTCATACGCGTGTGATTGATGGTAATTCACGCCAGAAATAAATAAATGATCACTTGTATCTACTGGGTTGTTATGTGCCTTGATATTCTGAAATGAGTAATTACTAGAAAACACAAGATCGAGGTAATTATTTCTTTTTCTAGGTTCCTTTATGCGCTGCGAAAGATGATGACAGAATGTCAACTCTTCCAAGCACAACAGATTAGACGAAGCAGAGGAGGTTCTGTGGTTGAAATTTCGGATATTGAAACCACCCATGACCACTGTATGTAGCTCGCGAGCTAATAAATCATTTAAAACCTTATTAATCTAAACAGTTTCGCAGCTGCACATGAAGGAATGTAGGTGATTTTTTAATCAGAGAACTACATACAGTTGATATTTTTTGATACTAGCTTAAAATTGCTACCTTGATGCATACTTTCCACACAAAGAATTTCATAAGATCTACGAACGGATTCCTTCCTCACTTATGGTGTTGAAAGCGTTTGGTTCACCAGTAGCACTGCACTGCGCCGGATTTTTGAGGTCTACCATATATGAATCTCATACTCGTGAATCACATTACCTAGCATCTATGAAATACTGTAACTTGGTTCCAGACACGTTTCTGAAAATGCATATACAGTGGCGGCAAAACATTTACGAACACCCATATCTGCGGTGTTTTTCGATCGTAACTTCAGAACCTAAGAGTCAAGAAAAAATATGAGTAGACTTTTAAAATCCTCTGAAAATTCTCTACAAAACGTCACTAGATGTTTTCTGGGCAACGTTAACATTAGGGAGAAATTCGAGTTGAAAAAAATAGTAATGAGGTAATGAATGAGAAACGCTTCCTCAAAATCACATAGTGTTACAAAGGACATGAAAGCACATTTATTATCAAAGAATGGTGAATACGTGGTTGGATAGTCCGTGTTCTTGATCACAGCTAAACCTCGGTTCCGTGTTGAGTCGACCAACTTGATGCACCACTCCACTAGAATAGCACTCCACGACTTCTTGGTGACTTTTCCAATTCATCCAGATTCCTCGTCTTCCGCTTGAAGTAGGAGAGAACAATAGTCGATTAACACTTTGTAAAACTGTTTGTCCCATGCGAATTAGATTTTAGCGTAGATCCTTAGGATCTTCTGTAACGTATTGTGATTCTGAATAGGTGTTCCTACTCACTACCTCGATATAATTTTTCTTAAAGTCGAAATTCTCTATAAATTTGGCATTGCCAAGACATTTAGCTGTGTATTGTAGAGAATTTTCAGAGGATTCCAGAAACCCACTCACTTCTTCACTCGGCTACTCTTTTCCAACGTTACGATCGAAAAACCCCGCAGATATAGGTGTCCGTAAATATTTTGCTGTCACTGTTTATCGTAGAGGTTCGTATCAATCACCACTCAAGCTACACGTGTTGAAATGCCCTACAACCCGGAGTTCCTTCCCTGGCCAAAGCCGTGCCCGAACGGCACGTCGGCGTCCAATCGGGAAGTTTAACCAGCCCAGCCACGGGGACCACCCAAGTACACGTGTTAAAATGGCCCACTGGTCACTACCAACCTCGAAGGCAGTACCTTGCAGAGGAGGTGCATTCGATCGATGCCGTGGCTGCCGCGATTATGGTAGAAGTAACGACGAGTTCGCCGCACCCCCGCTGCCGTCACCGCACCCTCCGCTGCTCACTCCGCGACATGTACCGAAGCTTGAATGATACTAACTACCTAGCTTCTCTGCTCATTGGAGGGAGCATCAGCCACAAGCGCAGGCATGCTGTTTCGGCTCGGTGAATCCCCTATGGAGCCAAGTGAAGCACGGCTATCGTGTGCCCTTGTGCCATTTCGCTCTCCGCGTCTTTTTTCAACTCCTCTTGTGACAGCGATTCTCGAAGGAATATGCAGTGTTCGGAAACAAAACGTCACCGATGTTTCGTTTTCGAACACTGCATATTCCTTCGTCGTACCCGTCGTTACTCGAAAAGCGATTAGTCGTCATACGCTGAAAGATCCTAATAAGACAGAACAACTTAAAGTGGCCTGTGATTATTGGGCAAAATCTTCTTCCGTAAGCGGTAGACAGTAACTGGGCTACAGTCCACATTCAGAAAATCTAAGATATTACACACATTCATAAAATCATGTGGAACTCTATCCCTAGATTTGGAAGAGTCAAGCTCAGAAATGCCAAAGATAACAATGTTTTTTCCACGTACATGTTGATTGTACGACGGAAGCGAGCCCTATGTTAGCATAGCATTGGTAGACGGCTAAGACATATCCTGAGAAGGAGTGTCAGAGGAAATGTTACTACGCAGAAGATCTAACTCCCTCTTAAGCTCTTCATTTTGAATGCGGTATAAACTTAGTTCAAAGGTTACCGCCTGGATGACTTTCTTCACGCATGTCGGAACCCTGCTCGACTTATTGATGGCGACGACCTGATCCATTCAAGCACTGGGCAGCAGAGTATCTGCTCCTTAGATACGTTTGACGAAGGGCCACTTCTTAGATCCATAGGCGGTGGACGTCAGTAGATCAGGTCAGTGATCAATAATCAAAGATTTCTGTGCATGGAATGCTGACACGTTGACACGAATACTAGCTGACCTTCCTCTGAAGTAGAGAATACAGAACAGAAAACTGACGACCTTCCGAAATGCAAATAAAAATACAAGATAAAAGTAAATAGAGATTATGAATCAGGCCAGACAAGCAGAAAGACGGTAGAAAATCAAGGCGTTCCTTAATTCTTACGCAAAGAGGTTGACCAGTGTCTCCTAGGTTCTTCCCCCCCCCCCCCCCACCTCTACGGAAACATACGAGATTAGGTATATTACGCCTAAGGACCGTACAGTCTCCTTTGCCTCCCGATGGGTGACCAAAAAGCTCAAACAATTCTAATTCTAACATTATTAATAACAATTACAATACCTATTCCGTAGGATTGACCTGGGAAACTAATTTGCTAGTAGTTTGCTGTAATCATAATTCGGGATAATTTCTTTTCTGTAAATACATTTAGTTTCCGAACGTTTGTCAGTTCCCTTCATGTGGAATCTTGCATATTCACAAAATAAATAATTTAATGAATACCAGTGGTTTCTAGAACCGCAAAGGCGTTAGCAATAGTGGTAATAGTACCATGAACACTGAAACCTTATTGTTTTATGTCTGAGACCACTTGTAGCGAGGGGAACTAGTAGCACGCATGTTGACTAGTAAAATCACCCTCACATGATCGGTTTCTGATCTTCAAATCATGAGCTTTGGTGTCCGTACAGTAATTCTGATATGATGTATGACACAGAAAAAGTTGCTGTCTACCAGCTACCAATTCAATTCACTGAGCTGAAAGCGTGGTTTTGCGTGGTTTTGAACAATAGCGACAGCCTGTATTCACGTAGACATTCACTTTAGTGTTTGGGTTGCAGACCTGTATTACACTGTATTACACTTCAGTACATGTGTACATGAACACAGGCCTGCAACCCAAACACAGATTTGCCATAGCAGTGAACCCACTAGATCACAAGTAATTCCTTCGACTAGGCATCAACTTTTTAGGTCACTTGAAATGAATCGCTTGGAGCCATTGTTCATTCTGAACCACCAAGTTATCATCAGTTCAAAAAAAGAGCGTTAAGAAGGACTAATAATGCTCTTTTACGACTTTCCAAAGCGGCCAGTAGTCTATTGCTTGCAAAGTGTAGAAAGACGCGGTCCATCCTTAACTTTTGTTCTTCCTCTCCTAGTATAACTTCTAGTTCACTAGTCAGAAGATCTATAAACACGAAACTTTCTTTTCCCAAGCTCTCAGTGATGCATTTTCCAGCTTTCACTATAAGTTTGTGTAAAAAGGATAAAAAACATATAGGACGGCATTACTCAATTCCTTTTACGAAGCGCCACAAACTCTACTTCTACAGGATATCGTGGAGGCGTCTTGTGTGCACATTTGGCCATGTAATGACTTGCGCTGACCAGCCGATAAGTAGTAGTCAGCGCTTTACCCCTCCCAGACAGCTCTGGTACCAATTCACTTACCCCTGGGGGATGAAAGGCTTGGTTGGCCTAGGCAGGAACTCCGAATCAGGAACCTAGTATCGGGTGCACGCGACAGCTGGCACCTCCTCCGACTGGGCTACACGCGTCCTCCGTTTATATATATATATATATATATATATATATATATATACATAATGGTATAATTAGTTGTTAGTTTTGTGAGAGGAAATGAGGCTCTGAATGGTAAATGCTGGTATGCTGGTATCTGTGCTGGTGAAACGGTCCTGCTAACTAACTGAGGTGTTGTGTTTCTTAAGCCTCTTGGGACCGTTAAACTTTTTTATTCCAAATAATTTTTATTTCACATTTTTATTTTTATCATGCTATTAATCTATTAAAAAAATTACCCTCTATGAAATAGTTTGGGATTAGCACTATTTTTAGTGAACTTTAATCTTCCTCGTCAAAACATGGGTCTTAATTCTTGTCTTGATCGTTTAGGTATACATGCAACATTCATTTTGTTTGTTCTTTCCATTTTTGTTTTCAGACGCATTGCCTTTAATGCACTGTGTGAAGTGTAATAGTAAAGAAAACTAATAAACTTCTGTAATGAGCGTAGGCATCTATTCGGGATCAACTCTCGAGTGTCTTCAGGATGTTGTAACACTGACAGCCGTTGCTTCATTCCGCTGGCTGAAGAGTATAAAACAACCTCTAGGAATACTCTGGGATTGGTCGTCTTCCTCCGATCTCCGGACGTGTGGTGTCGGCTCCGGCGCCTCCCCGCCCCTGAGGAGCTCCCGAGCCGGAGTCCTCCTTCTCCCCCCCCCCCTCCCCGAGGCCCTCTACCCGTCGCCCTTGTCGTTCATAGTCACTTTGTTGTTAATAAAAATCTTATGTTACTGTCGAGTTCTGTTATGTAAGGGCCCAGGAGGCCGTGTGATCTACCTGAGAATAAACCTGAGTGGACAGGTTTATTATTACGTTGTAACGAAATAAATGGCACTGAACCACTGTAAATTTAAACAGTTAATATCTCGGCTTGTAGGCAAGTTTATTAATATTATTAATAAATTAATATTGTTATTTATTATTTTTAGTTTATTAAACCTTCTGATTCTACACATCTTTGCCAACGTGATACAAGCTTTTTTATCCCAGTAGCATAAAAATCAGAAGTTCTGGAATTGACGAAATCTTCGAAGGCACTTTCGGCATCCTGTTGGTATTTGAATATTTCCCTACCAAGAAGTCGCCAAGATGCTTGAAGAAATGGTAGTCAATTTCCTTCAGATGCCGGGCAGCTATGTTGTGACTGACGCCAAGAACCTTCGCTATCTCCCTGGTACCTTTGTGTGGATCCTCCTCTACCACATCTCTCAGCTCGTCCTCATCAACATCACTATGCCTCCCACGACCTTCATGTTCTTCCAAGCTCTCATCTCCATTCCGGAACTTCTGATACCAACGATACGCCGTCCGAATTGTGGAACATCCTTGACCGAATGCGGCGTCGATCTTCTCATCCGCCTCCTTAGCTGTAGTGCCCAGCTTGAATTCATACAAGTAAATGCCTCGGATTACCCTTTTGTCCATCTGCAAAAAGGTCAATAAAGTTTTCCCACTTTTACATAGAAAATTTGGTACTCACCGGTAGAGCAAAGTTTGCGCTTCTAAATGATATGCCACATGTTACGGTTTCTTCTTGACCAAACGCGTAAAGACGCGCCAAAAAATGGCGCGAGCCAGTGCCATTTAATTCGTTACAACCTAATACATGGAGGTCCCGGCTAGGTTTTTTAAGCAAAAACTTCAACGAACGAGCTCCTTTCCGCATTATCTCTTCTAGCCTATCCGCTCAAAATTTTCATCCCATCTCTCCTCGATGCTGCAAAATCACAATATTTTGTATAAAAGTTAAATCTGTGACATTCCCTCCTCTGATGTGTAAAATTGAACCTCTTTTCTTTCCTTCATTTGATACGAATTTGAAGCGCATGAATTGCTCCCACTAGCACGAAGCCTACTAGAAATTACATACAATCTCATATCTTTATTTCTAGGCAAAAAATGAAGTCTCGGCCGAGCCACACCACAGCTCGTACAATAAAATTATTCAATGAATAATGATGGTGTCCGAATAAGCGCTGTAATCAAATTCTGCCCAAATATTAACGCAGAAAAAACTTAGTTTTTTTAAGGGATGTCACATACAAAAACTATCCGTTTAGTTCTACAATGCGTCATAACCCATGTTCTATTAATATAATTATTCCCCGTGCGTTTTTCGCAATCGCTTTTACACGGCAGTTCTGTTAAACCCTGTTTTTTATTCCAAGAATAGACCCTGCATACATCCATCCTGCCGCATTACAGCCCGATACTTGCACAACTCTACATCGTTTCATAGGTGCAATTAATCTTATCCACCGGACAACTCCTTTGTACCCAATGATAGAATGCCCCTCTCGCAACCTCATTGTGTTACAATAAGATATTTTTGAATTGACAGGTGCGCACGCGCAGGGAGCCGCTCTTGTTCTCCATTTTTGCTCTGCTATTTTTGCCATCCCCGATAATCAGCAAGCAACTACTTCAAGTTACACTTGCACCAGTAGTACTGACCGCCCACCCCCCCCCCCATCCCTCCGAAACCTTTCTCTTCCACATACCTCCCCTCTCTACTCACTCCCTGGTTGAAGACATTAATTATCATAAGCACCTATCCCTTCGTCACCTCATCTACATCGACTGATCTGCTATCCCCGACGATAACATTTCTTCACCAAACGAGTGAGAACAACATTCACGACAGGTATCTACAATGCATTTTATCACTCTCGACTGGAATGGAAAGCCGCCACGAATGCCAACATGTCGTTGGAAGAACAGTGCTCGCATCGCTTCTTATGACAGAATTCACCGAAGTTTTTTCCACGCTTCAGTCCCTGGGGACAGGGACTTCCAAATAGGGTAGGATGTAATGAGCGTAGGCATCGTAGGTATTCGGGATCAACTCTCGAGTGTCTTTAGGATGTTGTAACATTGACAGCCGTTGTTTCATTCCGCTGGCTGAAGAATACAAACGAACCTCTTGGAATGCTCTGGGGTTGGTCGTCTTTCTCCGATCTCCGGACGTGTGGTGTCGGCTCCGGCGCCTCCCCTGAGGAGCTCCCAAGCCGGAGTCCTCCTTTCCCACCCTCCCCGCCGAGGCCATCTACCCGTCGCTCTTGTTGTCGTTCATGGTCATTTTGTTGTTAATAAAAATCTTATGTTATTGTCGAGTTCTGTTATGAAAGGGCCCAAGAGGCCGTGTGATCTTCATGAGAATAAACCTGAGGGCACAGGTTTATTACACTGCTATATCATGAACTTCTCTTTTTCCACGTTTAAAATGCGTTACCTTCTTGTTACACCATATCCTTAAAAGTTTATAGTGTTCTATTGCATTTATTTTCTAGACCTCTGCTGCTCCGCAACTGTCTATTCCCAAAAGAATTCCTTTCCCAAACATTAGTAGTTGTGAGACAATTCAATGCATCCTCTTCATGGTGGTGCACATCAAAAGGCAGAATAAACACACTAGTCACGATTATCACCTATGTATTAAAACGGAATAGGGAGTCGGAAGACATGAGAAATGGGTGGTGTTATAGATGTTACCCTGCGAGCAGTGGGCTATGCATGAAACAACCTTGCCGTAGTGTTCCTGGATATAAAGTATTCATAGAAACCAGTCACAGTGGCAGAAAGTACGGAGAGGATTAAGAAAAAGGATTAAGAAGAAAGGCTTCCGATATAGGTAATAGCGTACCAATGTTTGCCCCTGAACCGTACCATAGCCATAAATAAAATGACTTTGGTTTATATACAGCACAGTTCGAAAAAAATCTGTCGGCACCACAAGGTAGTAGAGCACTTACGACTGTTATTTAGCAACGACATCACACTAGCAGCATTACGTGCTCGTGGACACCCGAATCCAACCACACAACGTTCCTCTGAAATAGACGTGGTAGAACTAGACATTATGTATCTTGGATCAACTGAGGAAAGTGAGACTTTGAATCGTCCCCGAATATGAAACTAATTCCGGCTTCTAACACGCCCAGTGAAAACAGTAAGAAAAAGAGAACATCCACTTGAAAGAGGTAATCAAACACAGCGCAATATTTTTAACATTCTTCAGCGATGTTCTGTCGGTAGTCTGACTGTTACCTCTACTTCTACTCGCTAGGTCTCTTCCAGCTACGCTACAAACTTCGGCCAAAACATCGAAAAATAAAGGGACGCAAGAAGGTTACTGTACACTGTATGTTCTGAAGTTAGGAGCTGCTCATGGAATGGCCAGGTTGAGCAATTTTCAGCAGCTGTTACTTAGAGGATAAGATGTTACAGGGACGTTTTGTCGCATTTGAGACACAATTAAAACTAAAATTGAATCCCGTCTCTCCCAAACTTAAGCCCAACTGATCTCATGGGCGATCCAGAACACGCGTGAATGCCCGTTCGTCCCAAGAAGTACGGATTTTGCGTCCGATCAAACAGCGTCGGTGGTGTAATCGCGTAGACGCCCGGCCGGTAAGCAGGGATAAGAGATCGAGTCTCACCTGGAGATAGAGTTTCCATCGCAACAAAAACATCGTTAAAACAACAATTCCAAGCGTTATGCATTGCAAGGAATGAGCGATTCGATGTTCAGTTAAGAGTTTCACAGGTTGAACAAAGTTTCGACACCTTTGCGCATTGAGAGCGGCTAATGCCATGGGCGGTGCTAATCTGAATGTAGAGGTGTATGTACGGTATCTGCTTTGACGTGACTTTCCACAGCTATAAACAGTATAAAAGCCGACGGCGTACCCTCTAGTTCAGTCAGCAATGTGGCTTCTGCTCATTTTGCTGAGCGCGGTCGTGAGTTCGCTTTTACGGTAACAATTCTTCAATGATTTCCAGGCCGCCTAATGTTACCTCTTTCAGGCAAACCGGGAAGCCGCGGGTGAGACTTTCAGCTTGCGGTACCTCTAAAGTATAGCTCCATAACAGTTGTAGGAGTTGGTAATAGTGACGGATATGGTTCCATTGATAACTTAATACACTAATGATGCAGAAAAATTCCGATGGACAGTCTAGGAAGAATAAGATAATCCTTGAAGACTTTGCACGCACACCTTACGTGACATTACTTTCAGCAACAACATGCCCTAGCAGCAACGGGGTTGCGGACGCTGATAGAGTTGCAGCTTTAAATGCAATCAATCAGTATCGTCGAACGGCAGTCAATGGTCTCATGCAGAATGGCGCCACTGCCGGTACTAATCTTCCTCATGGCAGCAACATGTACATGTTGGTAAGTCGGTGCAGCTTCGCAGTTAAATTAGCATTTTGTTTGGCAGACTGCATCCAACACGTTCTAGGAGTGGGACTGCAATCTTGAAGCACTAGCTGAGGTGATGGTTCCCAATGATTGTAGCGCTCCAGCAGCAGGTCTTCCGAACAACGGTATAAGCGCAGCAGTGGTGTAAGTGTCGAATAGAGTACAGTATTTAAAATTCATTAAAATTCATTATCGAGACATTCGGTAAAAGCTCGAATCTAAATCCGAGCCAATTTTGAGCGAACTCGAGGACATCAAACCGCATCACGGTTTGTTCCTGTTTGAACTGGAAGAGAAGAAATATCCTAAAACTGCTGGTTTACTCCTGCACGTTTTTCTCAACATGGGCCTTCAGGACATTGCCACAACGCGGCGCGGCGTCGTCGCCCGTGCGATGTGGACGTATAATAGTGCTGGTCGTACTCGTGTCTAAATAGAAGTGGGTCCTGGAACGACTAGGCGACCTGATCGTTTCGGAACCCACCTCAACCCAGGTGTGGTGTGGAGCAAGAACTCAGCCTCCTTTTGAGCCGATAATGTGGTGCCTGCGTCGTCGGGGAAAATTCAAACGCTTAGTTTCTAAATACTTGATCCTCTAGGGATAAACAACAATGGAGATCCAAACATGGACCCATGAGGCGCTGCTCCTACGTACATCGCAGACTCATGTTAGATGCAATTCGCGATTAATACTACTAAGCTTTGTTTAGGGATTGCATAAAACACAACATTTGTGAGGTGCAAACAAAAAGACAAGAACAGTTTGATTAACTCTGCCAATGCATGTGATTTTTAGTCGCTGTTAAAAAAAATTCGGGTGCGTACATAAAGTACTCTAGCACTCTTACGGCCGGAACAAACTTTTGCTTATCTCTCTTAATTTTTTTATACCTTAGATCACTTAAAATCCAAAGCCTTATGGCCATTTGAAAAAGAAACACGCCTCTTGCGATCCTCTGTTAAGTACTGCAGTACTGGCACCCATTATGATGTCAAAAAAAAATGTCTGCTAAGCAAAATTCTACCATAAGCTCCGGAACTTTTCCAGCGTCGATGTTTCCTCGCGTGATCACGGTAAGAGCTGTAAGAGCAGGACAACTCGCACACCCTCCAATCCCTTCGCGTACTTTGAGCGCACGACGACCTGCAGCAGAGTTCGCGCGGCGATGGAGCGACATCTGCACTCCTCTCAGAATTATCTTTACTGCCTCACTCCAAAGAAAAACGCAACATTAAAACTCTTTTTAGGACTCCTGCCCCAACGTCAGTTGGCAGCGTCTTTACTCAAGGTGTAGATAAATGGCCGGTCTTGCTTCAAACTGCAGCAAACGCATTTGCAGCGCCAGCTGCTGGAGATCCAGTTAAATACGAGGGCCCCACAGCCGGAGCTGCTCTTCCAGCAGATGTATTACCACTTGGCAATGTAAGCCTCGGCCTCTTCTGTGTTTTTTATTTCACATTGATAATATTAATTTTGGATGAAAGCGGTCTAATCTGAACTCTTGAAGCAATGATTTGATAGTTTCACCTATACCTGTAGGACAACTGCACACTGGGCACCGGCAACAACAATTAGAGCATACACCTATGCATCGAGATTGGCACGTATAATTGATTTACTGCTATTTCTGAAAAATTCCAAGCGGAGAGTTGACCTTTCTCCTAATTTCCTTGCAGCCAAAAGAGAGATACGAAGTCAAACAAGAGCAGAAATGCATTTCACTTTTATACAACATTAGTGGCGCCTCTGCTTCCTTTTAGGGATTGTGTCACAAACCTGACGGTCTGGTGCACCAATGAAGAATCTCTTTAAGAACTAGACTTGTAGCGTGAAAAGCGCACTGACCCCGAAAGCAAGGTAGTTCATCCTATATAAATTTAAATATTAAAGAAACAGCAAACAAAGTTAAACGTTTAGAGCGCGCACGCTGCGTTTATGCCTGGTGTATCAATAAGGCAAGTAGGCAAAATTTGCAAGCAAAAGCTACTACGAAAACAGATTTCAAAACAGATTTACATTCTGCTCGCTCCTCTAACACGATCACACATTTATTCCAGATGATACGAGGAAGTACTACGAAAGTTGGATGCACTGCTAAAAGGTGTACAGCCCAAGCCGTACTTATCTGCCTATATGATCAGCCGTTAGTGAAGACACGCGTTTTTTTTCAATTTTAGAATAAGTGCTAATATGATGAACAACGTCCATGCTCATTTTTAGAGATTTGAAACAAGGCGATACGGTATACGACGCTGGCACTGGCGTATGTCAAAATTCAACGGCAGATAAGCTCTGCACACTTTACCCTCCACCCACTTGTGACATTTATACCGGCCTTTGCGTAAAGACCGATGTGACAACAACAACAACGCCATCAGCAACAACAACTGCAGCTAGTTCCTCCGTAGCTGTGTTCCCAGGAGGTGCAGGAGGCACTGGAGGTAGCTCTTATTCATCCCCGCACTTTGGATTAAATGACGATGATGGCACTTATCCAACGTTTTTCGCTAAACAATGATATAATTTTGCGCTTCTGAGCAAGTACATTATCCATTTCAGAACAACAGCATTAGTTAACGATTGTAGACCTGAGTGAAGAAAATATTGCACATTTAGGTGCGAACACCAGATGCCCTCAAAACCCTCTAATGACAGATGATATAAGATTTCTCGTCCGTGACATGCACAACTACAGAAGGTGTGTTGGACATAGTTTTTATGCAACAAACTAGTTTTACACTCACAATTTTTTTTTTGAAGAGGATCAAAATACCTCATGAACCCCTTTCCAGCTGAGTGGCACATGGGTTCCGAAAAAAATCTAGTACACAAATTGTGAAGTTACCTTAGTATTTTTTCTGTCAGTACGACTACCATTCCACACAATTTCAAAACATTTTTTAATGCTATCCTGAGCTGTACATTTCTCTGGTTCATAAAAACATCCTTCTCTAGTCATAAACAGTTCGTCGGTGAGTTCTTCAGTTGTGTTTGTCATTCCTGCTTTTTCTTTTAAAACTGTTCGAAATTCTCAATGAGATCTTCCCTTCCTTCGCTTTCAACGCTCAAGAAAGTACAGAAATTCGTCATAAATCTTGACGAAGAGGTGTTCTGAATGTGGTATATAACAGTTTGAAAACCTTTATTTTTGTGTCACTACATGGTTTGAAGCATTTTCAGATCAGAGACTGCACTCGGAAGGACAATTAAAAACACTGGCAATTATCTACCCAGCTCATCAAATATGCAGTTCATGGTAGTTGATTTTAGTACAAAAGAGGATGGTCGCATCAAATGCAATTTTGCATTTATAGAGATACAGCTGTCCTTTGGAAGCCACTGCAATACAAATCGCTGGTACATGCCCAACGCCGCTAGTACAATCTGGAAGGCTCATCGGACAAGTTCCCATCGGCACATACAGCTTCACGACCGCTACTCAAGAAGTTTGTAAAAAAAAAACTAATCTATGTCAGAATGAGGACTATGATAGTGGTCTTGTCAGATCATCAAGTCACTGTGGAGAGTCGTCAGACAGGTCAACGGTCCAGGGATGAAGGTGACATTCAAAGCACAACACGTGGGGACCCCCATTGCAAGCTTCACACAGGTGAACTCTAAGACCTTTTGATTTTATTCATCAACACGCCGGAAAATGTGAGTTTGCCTAGAAATTCTTCCAATACTCTGTTATCCTTACACTTCCAGAAAAATTAAGCTGCTGCATTGAGTAAGAAGCTAAATAGTGTAAACAAATTTAGAGAAATGAGATTTTAAAGTGAAAATCGCTTCAGATGGCCTGGGCAGCGACTCGAAGGCTTGGTTGTGCTGTGGCCCGGTGCCCAGCTGCATATGTTGCCGTCTGCAATTACGAACCGATGTTGGTATCTTTTCGCATTCATGGATAAAACCGAAAATGACACCTGACTTATGGTCTCTTTTCAGTGGTAACATCGTCGGTCAGCAGATTTACACTCCCGGAACACCCTGTACTGCTTGTACCTACGGCTCAACTTGCACTGCTACTCAAGGACTTTGCACACTCCCATAAGCAGCAGCGATTGCCAAAATCTACGTCTAGAAAGAAGCTGGAATTTACATTTTCAAATTAAAATATGTTCTGTGGAACTTCGCCATAAATCTTTGCAACAAGTGAGTGATCACACTCTTGAAGCTGTGACTTCCTATTCCTAAAATCGGAGAGTATTGGTAATCTGTTGCTTCGTTGGGTGTAGAGCCAAGTTCCAAATATTAACGCCTTTATTTGACTAACGTTTCCGCCGTTTCGCTTTCATCAGAGCCTGGAAGTCAAATGTGGACCATCCATCCAAAAGCTCTATTTCGTTTCACAGTGACAGTTCAGACAGGAAGCAAACCATTATGAGGTGCTACGACCAACACATAAACAATGCGCACGTGATGTTTAGTGAATGAGTTAGTCATAGGCTACCTATTCGTAAGGCATACTGCGAGCAGTCTGATAGTCTAATGAGAGCTTTCTTTACATGAAGCAAACGCAAATAGGTCGCCCAGTCTTGACATGAAGACGCTGAACTCAAAGGAAGAGGACGAGCTCTTTGGTGATAGCAACACATTTTCCCTCCTGTTGATTTACAGGTTTTGGCTGTGATCCAAAAAACCTCTAACATTTTGCGCTTAGAAGTTTCAGGCATCTTGATAGACACTTCAAACTCTTCACCATTATGAACCTCCGCTCCATGCGAACCAAGCAGGATAGCAACGTCGACTTATCCATTAAGGTGTTCCTTAACTCTTACACAAACATGTCGCCCAGTCTCTCCTAGGTTCTCCCTTCTACAGACCACACATCAGGTCGGGTATATTACGCTTGACCGTGCAGTCTCCTTAGCCTCTCGATGGGAGGCTGAATATCTTGCGGTCGCACAAGCATGATCACTTAGACGGTCACATACAAGGTGTTTTTCAAGTTAGGTGGTGAAATTTTGGCATTGCCTTCTCTCAAAGAATCTCTTTACCAGTCTGAATCCAACGGGCTCCGTCAACAGACCTTTGACCACTTCACCTACACTTATGCCTATCAATAGGATCAGAGTGCTGTGTTTACGGTATCTCGTACGCATTTCGTCAAGGAACCATATATTCGTTGTTTACGCTGAAGCGCCAAAAGTGAAAAAACAAACAATGCCGTAGTGACAAACGAAGAAGCAATAACTAAATGGCCAATACCGGTCGCAACGAAAATATTTAAGTCGAAGCTAGATTTTCTCGGATCTAGTTACTGCCGAGTGTGCCAGCGCCTATATAGAAACAAGCAGACTTCACAAACCCTGTTACCCAGATAGACCCATCGTCAGTTACCAAGTCCCCAGTAGGAAGAAGGGAGCCCAAAATTTATATTTATCCGAAAAATTTTAGCCGGCAAAAGTGTTTTGTAGACGTTGTAGCCGTGTATTTTTATATGTTTTTATTTCTGTTTTAGTCTTCCATAATTTTTTTTTCTTGTTGTTTGTGCTAGTGTCTTATATGTGTTATTGATTGTAATTCAGGCCAAAAAAAAGTGATCACTTGTACCTACTGGGTTTGGGTTTAAAATGTACTTTGATATTTTGAATTAACTGCTCGCGCGAGTCGGCAGAAGCATTGGAGCGAAGAAAGATAGATATCTGCGCGTGTGCAGGAGACGAGGTGGTCCTGCCGCAAGTCAGGGGACATAGGACGAGGGTTCAAGGCCGTTCTATGTGGAAGTCCCAGGACCACCAGTGGTGTCGATATGATCGTCTCCGAACGTTTCCGTGACGCGATAGCAAGCGTAGAACGTTTCTGTGACCGCTTGATAAAGATTGTTGTCGCCGAAGAACAGCGTCGATGCCACTTCTTTTCTGCATATGCTCGCAGAATGGCTGTTCCAAGCAAACTAAGTACGAGTTCTGGTCCCTGCTTGATGAGAAAACAGGGAAAGTGACGTCAGAAGACATGATTGTTGTGGCAGGTGACCATAATGGTCACGTCGGAGCAGCGAAAGACGGCTACAGCTGTCATGGTGGTTTTGGATATGGGTCGACAAACGCCGATGGTGAGCGTATACTTGAGTATGCAGACTCACATGACCTCACCACCGTGAACACCAAATTTCGAAAGCGTGACTCCCGCCTCATCTCGTTTTATAGCGGGAACGCTAAAACGCAGATTGACTATGTCCTTGTTAGGCGTCGCGACGAAGGCCTTGTCACAGACACGAAGACCGCGCCGTATGAGACGGTTGCCACGCAACACCGTCCAGTGATCTGCTCGCTGAAGATCAAACCATCGAGATGTAAACATCTCGAGCGATGCGGGTCGGCTAGAATCAAATGGTGGCGACTGAACGAAAAGAAAGCGGCAGTTATTCCTCGCATTCGGTTGCCGACGGTGACAACTGTCGACGAAACCTGGAAGGATGCTACCGATGCGATAACTCGGGCTGCGCGCCTCGAACTCGGCACAACGAAGCCTGGACGGCGTTGGGTCGACAAGAAGGCTTGGCTGTGGACTTACGATGTCAGAGAGAAGGTCAGGGAAAAGAAACGGCTATATCACTATTTATCGGTGATAAAACAGTCGATAATTGGCGGAATTATCGAGAAGCGAAGAAAGCGGCAAAGAAGGCAGTGGCCGGTGCTAAAGCCGCACACTACGCTGATGTGAATGAAAAACTGGAGACGCGCGATGGCGAGCATTATCTTTACCGCCTCGCCATAGCTCGCTGTCGCCAAGCAGAAGACATCGAGAAGTTCTTTGGCATTAACGACGAGAACGGTCATCTTCTGATGGATCGTAAGAGGGCTGTGAAGAGATGGCGCGAATACTTCGAGGAAATCTCGAATGTAGAATTTGAACATCCTGCTGTTCCTTTTGCATCACCTGTATACGGTCCCGTTCAGAAGATCACAGTGAGCGAAACTGAAGCCCTGAGGAAGATGAAGTCAGGCAAAGCCACTGGTCCCGATGACCTGCCAGCTGACCTGTGGAAGTCGAAGGGTTGGTACCCTGCCGACTGGCTGACGGAGTTTTTCAATCAGGTTGTCGCTGAGAAGATAGTGCCTGAGAGCTGGCAGCAAAGCACGACCATCCCCATTTGAAAGAAGAGGGGCATCCTTCGGACTGTTCTAGTTACCGTCCAATCCGCCTTCTTTCGCACACCATGAAAATCTTTGAGCGAATTGTCGATGGACGTATCCGGGATGCCGCCCAGCTTTCCACGAATCAGTGTGGCTTCGTCTCTGGCTGTGGCACTGTTGATGCCATTCACGCCGGTTGCCTTCTGCTAAAGAAGCACCGCGAAAAACAGAAACTGGTGCATTTTGCCTTCCTGGACTTGTGGGCCTTCGACCACGTTCCGCGAGACGTTATATGGTACGCGTTGCGGCAACATGGTATCCGTGAAGAACTTATTGAGTGGGTGCGCGTTCTCTACTCTTGCCCAAAGAGTCGAGTGCGAGCGCCAGCGGGAACCTCGATGGAGTTTCCAGTCTCTCGGAGTGCACCAGTGATCTGCGCTATCCACACTGTTCTTCGTGGTCGTCATGGATGCAATATCACGAGATCTCCAGATGGCTGCACCTTGGACGTTGCTGTCTGCTGATGACGTCATACTTGCATGTGAAGATAAAACCAAACTCGTTCGACAGGCACTGACGTGATGCGATCGCTTGGCATCGCATCGGTCTCAAGCTAAAAGTCGAAAAGAGGGAGTATTGACGACGGATGTGAATGAGCACGGATCTATTAAGATCAACGGTACTGAGCTCTTACGAGCTACATCTTTCAAGTATCTCGGATCAACAGTTACGTCCGATTGCAGATTAAAGTAGGAGGTGAATGCGCGCCTGAATGCAGCCTGCTCCAAATGACGCTCGTTGACTGGGGTCCTCTGCGACAAGACAATACCTGAGCACCTCAAATCAAAGGTGTATAGAACAGTCGTCCGCCCAGTAGCGATGTACCGCGCTGAGTGCTGGGCAAAGAAAATTGAGAACTGCGTCAGTGTAATGGAAACGAAAATGATACGGTGGACGGCCGAAATTATGCGTTTGGATCGCGTTCGCCACGACACCATACGGTAGAGGTTCGGTGTCGTCCCGATATTCGACAAGCTGCGCGAAGATCGTCTGCGATGGTACCGCCACATCCTTCGAGCTAACAACGACATCGTCCGTAAGATTGGCCTGAATCTTGAAGTGGAAAGCGGCGCCCGAAGCAACGTTGGCGAGATACGTTGCACGTGGACTTAAAGATAGCTAGTGTGCATCTTGATCAAGCATTTGATCGGGAGAATTGGCATCACCACACCAGAAGAGCGGATCGCTCTGTCAAGCGAGACAGACGCTAATGAAAATGACGATGATCCTGAATTAACAAGTAATTACTAGAAAACACGAAATCGAGGTAATTAATATTCCTTTTCTAGGTTCCTTTAGCGCTGCGAAAGATTACGACAGTATGCCTAGTCTTCCAAGCACGACAGATTTCACGAGAAAGTGGAGGTTCTGTGGTTGAAATTCCGGATACTGAAATCTCCAATGATCATGTATGTAGCTCACAAGCTAATAAATCATTTAAAATCTTATTAATTTGAACAATTTTAACAACTGCACATAAAGGGGTTCTATATAAGACTACTAGCTTAAAACAGCTACCTTCATGCGTTATGTCCATACAAAGAATTTCATAAGAACTGTAATATGAATGTATTCCTTCAGCACTAAAGATGTTGAAAGCATTTGGCTCACTAGCAGCATTATACCTCCGCCAGATTTTTGAGGTCAATCATATCTATGAATCTCATATTCATGAATCATATTATCTAGCATCGATGAAATACTGTGGCTTGGTTTCAGCCATGTTTCTGAATATATATATATATATATATATATATATATATATATATATATATATATATATATCATAGTGGCTCGAAGGCATCAGCGCAATGTATTGAGAGTTGCTCGATACGGATCTCACCTTAGCATAAAAATAACATAAAAGGCTTGAGTGATACCGACTACCTAGTTTCTCTGCGCATTGGAGGAAGCATCAGCCACAAGCGCATGCATGCTGCTTCGGCCCGGTGAAGTCCAAATAGGCGAGCCAGGCGAAGCACGGCTATCGTGTGCCCTTGTGCCATTTCACTCTCCGCGTCGTCTTTTCAACTCCTCTTGTGACAGCGATTCCCGAAGGAATACGCAGTGTTCGGAGAAGAAACGCTACCGATGCGAGCGATTAATCGTCATACGCTAAAAGATCCTAGCAGGCAGAACAACTCAAAGTGGTCTGTGATTATTGGGCAAAATCTTCTTCCGTAAGCGGAAGACAGTGCCCGGGCTACAGTCCACGAAGAAAATCTAAAATATTACATAAATTCATAGAATCATGGTAAACTCTATCCCTAGATTTAGAAGAGTCAAGCTCAGAAATTCCAAGGATAACAGTAGAGTGATGTTTCTCAATTTTTCCGCGGACAAGTTGATTGTACGACGTAGGCGAGCCCTATGGTAACATTGGTAGACGGCTAACCAAGAAACTGTCTCAACGGTAGGTCGGAACGGCCCAAGTGTTGTAGATGGGCAGTATCGCCTCTCTCTGGGAAATAACAAAATGCAAACACAGTTCCCTCTCGTTATAACGCGTTTGAAGGGATCGGAAAAAATCCGCGTTATAACGAGAAACGTATCCTAACGCTGCTCTTTTAACAGTTTTTAAGCACATATTTATCTAAAATCACAAATAATAACTATATATGGCTATAAAAATAAAATACGTGGCCATGAAGAGAGTGTCAAGGCAAAGAACAACTTTGGAATATTAATTAAGCTATGTTGTTAAGGTATTCTGTTATATGCACAAGTATGCCAAAATGTGAGGAAAAACCGAGTATCAGGAGCAAAACGTGATCAACAGCACAACTGTACAACCCAATCTTGCTGATCTCTTATTATAATCAAAACTATCGCGCCAGGCGGGACTTGAACCAGAACTCCCTGCCTGCGGGCAAGATTTGTGCCCACTACACTATCAGCGCTGTTAAATCGCTGCGCTATGTTTTTGGTGCTACTGGCTTATCGGCACTCTTCCACGATATCGGGATGTTGCTTGTGATCGAACAGCGCTGTTGCTGTAATCCTGTCCGCAAAGCAGAGGGTACAGGCATAAGTTCCTCACGGTGCGGATGTTCTGGTCGCAACAAACCATCACGCGAATGTAGACAGCCTCTATAGCAACTGCTCCTGGCCTGGAGCAAATATGCAGGATATTGTTTTGTATAATTTGAGTTTTAATCCACAGCTTCTTTCGTTTGTGATAGAGGGAACCCTCCAACTTACGGCAGCTAATAGAAGAGTAGGTCTGTTCGCAAACGCTCTGAGCATCTTGCTCCTCTTCATTTTCTATATGGGAGCCCGGGTCGCGTTATAACGGGAGTCATTTTTAACGCAGAGTTCCTCCCGAAACCGCACTATAACGGGAATAGCGTTGTATCCTACGCGTCTTAAGCGGAGTTGAATTGCATTGGCGTAAAGGTAAGCTGGCCGGGGCCAGAAAAATCTCGTTATATCGAGAGTCGCGTCTTATCCGGAGAAGTTATAACGGGAGGGGACTGTATCTCGACCCTAGTACAACTCTTCGCAGAGTTAGGGACGACGGATTTTGGGGCGTTCGCGGCGTTAGTCCTCGGTCTGCACCCCTAGGGGCGCGCTTAAGTTGAAATAGCGATCGTAGGGATTACACGGCCCTCCCTCTACCCACTCCGCCACCACCGCTTGCTCGTGATCGCTGTTTCCAACCAACTTGAGCCAGCCCTCCGCGTGCAGGCAGAGGCTAATGCCGCCAACGCTCAAATTCAGTCGTCCCTAACTCTGTGCAGAGTTGTGCTGGAGTCGAGATATTTGCATTTTGTCGTTTCCCAGAGAGAGGCTATTCTGTATATATACAACATTTAGGCCGTTCCGACCTATTGTTGAAATAGTTTCCTGGTAAGACAAAGCTCTTCAATGTGTGTGCGGTACGAACTAGTTCAGCTGTTATCGCCTCGATAACCTTCTTCACGTCTTCACGCATGTCGGAACCCTGATCGACTTATTGATGACGGCGACCTGATCCATAGAAGCATTGGACAGCAGAGTATCTGCTGCATTGGATACTTTCGATGAAGGGCCACTTTTTAGACCCATATGGGTGCACATCAGTAGATCAGATCAGTGACCAAAAATCAAAGATCCTTGTGTTCGGAATGCTGGCACGTTGACACGAATACTAGCTGACCTTCCTCAGAAGTAGAGAATACAGAACAGAAAACTGACGATTCTCCCATTCAGAAGTAAATAGGGATTAGGCAGCCGGCCAGATGAGCAGAAAGAGGGTAAGAGGTCAGGGCGTTCCTTAATTCTTACGGAAAGAGGTTGACCAGTCTCTCCTAGGTTCTCCCCCCCCCCTGCAAACTCCACATGAGATTAGGTGTATTACGCTAAAGACCGTGCAGCCTCCTTTGCCTCCCGATGGATGAGCAAAACGTTCAAACAATTCTAATTCTAATAATAATAATAATAATAATAATAATAATAATAATAATAATTATTATTATTATTATTATTATTATTATTATTATTATTATTATTATTATTATTATTATTATTATTATTATTTCGTAGGATTGACCTGAGAAACTAGTTTGCTAGTAGTTTGCTGTAATCATAATTCGGGATGAATTCTTTTTGTAGATTAATTTATTTTTTAGATGCATTCACTTTCCCAACATTCGTCAGTTCCCTTCATGCGGAATCTTGCATCTTCACAAAATAAATAATTGAATGAATACCTTGGTGGTTGCTAGAACCACAAAGGTAATAGCGATAGCAGTAATAGTAGCATGAACACTGAAACCTTATTCCTTTGTCTGAGACCACTTGTAGCGAAGGGAACTAGTAGCACCCTCGTTGACTAGTAAAACTGCCTTCACATTTTCGGTGTTCCGATCTTCAAATAATAAGTTTTGATGTTCGTATATTAATTCTGATATGATGTGTGATACAGTAAAGTGGCTATCTACCAGCAACCAATTCATCGAGCTGAAAGAGTGGTTTTGATGAACAATAGCAACGGTCAGTATTCACGTAAACATGCACTTTAGTGTTCGGATTGCAAGCCTGTATCACACAGTACCACACATTAGTGCATGTCTACGTGAATACAGGCCTGCAACCAGAACATAGATTTGCTATAGTAGTGAACCCACTAGATCACAACTAACTCTTTCGAGTAGGCATCAACTTTTTAGGTCACTGGTTGAAATGAATAGTTTAGAGCTAGTGGACATTCAGAATCACTTAAGTTATCATCAGTTGAAAAAAGAGACATTAAGTAGGGGAAATGATGTGCTTTTACGATTTTCCAAAACTGTTAATAGTCTATTGCTTGTAAAGTGTAGAAGGACGCGGTCCATCCTTAACTTTTGTTCTTCCTCTCCTAGTATGACTCCTAGTTCACTAATCAGGAGGTCAGAAACACAAAGCTTTCTTTTCGCAAGCTCTCAGTGGTGCATCGCCCAGCTCTCAGAATCTGTTTGTAGATAAGTGTAAGTATAAGTTTATTAAGTTGCTTAAGGCAAATGTCAAATACAAGCAGAACTGCCAAAACATGAGAACAACAAACGAACAAACAAACAAAACAACTAACCAAATTCCTAGCCAAGAGTGATAAAACTTCTATGTGTACATAAAGAAGATGCCATGACTTCAATAGAAGGTTCGAGACTTTCCGCTTGAAACATCCAAGGTTTGCAGAAAAACCATTGTTTTTAGTCAGCTTTTGTAAATAGAGCTGGTACATTGAACCAGCTCTATTTACAAAAAATTTGGTTCTTAGTGAAGCTTTAACCCTATCAAATGCAATTTTGTTCCGTGCGCCACGCGTGACTGATGAAACAAGCCTAAGCGCTGCAAGATCAAGATTAATTCTTCCTGTTACTATCTTATGTACCATACACATATCAAAGACATCCCTCCTTGTACTGAGGGAAGGGATATTTAGATACTTATTTCGAATAGTGAATCTGTGAATCCTAGAATAGTAAAAGCCTCCGACTCTAATAAGCAGTTTGCGCGTAAAATTGTTTTGCACTTTCTCCAAAACAATAATGTCTTTCTTTTTATAAGGGTTACAAACAATACTACTCTACTCAACTATTGGCCTAATATACGTAGTATACGCCGTGGTAAGTACCTTTTTGTTCTTCGTCGACAAATCCTTAAAAATCTGGAATGTACGATTTACAGCTCTCCGCGCAATTGCTTTAAAATGTTGACCGAAATCCAGCTTGTCATTATATAGAAAACCTAAATCCCGCACTTCATGTGACCTTAAAATAGGGGAACCTGCTATACTATATTCATGAATATTTTCAGATGTACCCAAACGTAAGTGAACTGTCTTATGAGGCGCGAACTTTAAGTGCCACTCCTTAGACCAGGCGACGATATTAACCACAGCACTCTATAGAAAATTAGCATCCTGAGTACTTGACACCTCACTATACATTTTTGCATCATCTGCAAAAATCTTGCACCTGACTCCTTCTACTTGAAGCCTTGTAGGAAGGTCAGGACTAAAAATATTAAACAAGATAGGCGACTAAACACCACCTTACGGAAGCCCGCTGACGACATCCCTTGTCTACGAAAAACTCGACCCAATACGGACTTGGAAAATTCTACCAGTTAAATATTGTTCTATCCAGTTTACTAGTTTGGATGAAAT
Organism: Heligmosomoides polygyrus polygyrus; assembly: GCA_947396885.1. Taxonomy (NCBI): domain Eukaryota; kingdom Metazoa; phylum Nematoda; class Chromadorea; order Rhabditida; family Heligmosomidae; genus Heligmosomoides; species Heligmosomoides polygyrus. Next base: position 100,699,792 of record OX377204.1, on the reverse strand, counting down.
TGAAGCCGTCGAATTTTATAAAGCAGCTTTTTGTGGCTAACACGATAAAAACCTTTTTCGAAATCAAAATATATCACATCACATGCGCGCTTATTATCGAGTGATAATGTCCAATCATTCAAGCATTCGATCAGGTTAGTCATGGTTGATTTTCCCTTAATGAAACCATGTTGTGATGCCGAAAGGATGGAATTTTCTTCTAAGTGATCAACTATGTGTTCCTTCAATATCTTCTCAAACAAGCGACACAACACAGATGTTATACTAACCGGCCTGTAGTTTTCCGGCGAAGATGAGGGATTTTTCTTTAAAATCGGGGTAACGAATGTGTGCTTCCACCTCTCGGGAACTTGGCCGCGCATAAGGGACTGATTGAAAATATATGACAAGGGCCCTGTAATAACACACGCAGCATTCTTAATGAATGAGAAGGGAATATAGTCCGGGGTAAGCGAGTGGGATTTTGGCCACTTCATTAGATAGAGGATAAAAAGGATAAAGGACGGCATCACTCAATTCCTTTTTCGCGAAGCGCCACGCATTCTACTTCTATGAGATGCCTCGGAGGCGTATTGTATGCGTATTTATTTATTTATTTATTTATAACTGCACCTTAGTGCTCTCATAAACAAGGAAATGACAAACAAAGTGATCTTCCACAACACTGGTAACCTATCGAGGAAAACAACAATGTAAAACGATCGTAGTATCACTATGCCCTGAATTTCGATATTTTTAAGTGTTCTGCAGCATTCAGAAGCTCACATACAAGGAGCCTAACCCAACTAATGCAATAAATGAGAATGAAAGTAATAAGCAATTTAATATAATATAGTTTAAGCAGTTAACTAAGTCGTGATATAGCGGTGCAGAGGTCGGTTAGGTACTAAGTATAGCTATGGCGTGATTCCGGCTGGATGAGAAGAATCACTTTCGAGCAGCCCACACGAAGGAAGCACCTAGGAGTCCGGTCTTAGATCCGGTCATACCTAGGCCTTCATTACGCTTCCATTCGGTGCTGCTTCCATAGGAACTGAATTAACTAAACCGACTAGCAATAAAACATGTCTGAAGGTAAAGACGCATGTAGTATAATGAAGAAAATATATTATAAAGAAGTGGATATATTTGACCATGTAATGCCATGCGGTGACCAAACGATGAATAAGTGCTCTATCCTTCCCAGACAAGTCTGGCGCCAATTCACTCACCCCGGAGAGATGGAAGAGTTGACCGGCCTAATCGGGAAATCCGCACCAGGAACCTGGTATCGTGTGCACACGACAGCCGGCACCTCCTCCGACTGCGCACCATGCGCCCTCCGTTTCTCCGTTTCTAGATATTGGGAATGTCAAAGTACACCTAGATACGTTCGCATTTGTGAGAGGAAGTAGAGGCTCTGAATGCTAGTGGATACTGGTATCTGTGCTGGTAAACGGTTATACTAACTAACCAAGGAGTGTTATTTAGGCCTCCTCGGCCCGTTAAACTTAATTTTACTGCACGTAATTTTTAATTCATACTTTTATTTTTATTATGTTAAAAGGCAAATTACCCTCCATAAAATACTTTGCAGGTTAACATTGCGAATTTCGATCTTCCTTATCAGAACATGGGTCTTAGTTCTTGTTTTATTCGTTCAGGTATAAAAGCAACATTCACATTTGATTTCAGACGCATTGCCTTCAATGCACTCCTTGAAGTGTTCTTATTTAATTATTTATTTATTTCTATTTATTTATTTAAGAAAACAACTAATAATATAATGAACACCCCTTTATTCCATGTTTAAAATGCGTTACCTTGTTGTCATAAAAATTATATCGTTATTCTACACTCTGAACTCTGCTCCGCAAATGTCTTTTCCCAACAAATTCTTTTCCCAAACTTTATATGCACTTGTGAGAGATTTCAATTTATCCTCTTTCATGATGTCCTTAAAGTATATCGTTCATGGTGGTGCACATAAAAGTGCAGAATAGATCAACACATCAGCCACCATTATCGTTTATGATTGAAACAAATCCACTCAGAATTGGGAGCGGCAAGACAATGAGAAATTGGTGGTATTAAAGATGTTACCCTACGAGCAGTGTGCTATGCATGAAACAACCTTGCCGTGGTGTTCTTGGCTATATGGTATTCATTGAATCGAGCCACAGTCGAAGAAGAAGGAGTTGAGTGGATTAAGAAAAATGATTAAGAAGAAGAGGTTCCGATTCCGATAGGTAATAGTGTACCAACATTTGCGCCTGAACTGCTGCAATACGCGAGAGTGCTAACACACAGAATTCGTTTTGATTGAATCCAAAGTAGAAGGAAAACAAACCACTCAATCTAGACATCGCACAGAATAAAAAAAATGCCTTTGGTTTATATACAGCACAGTCCAAAAAAACCTGTTGGCACCACAAGGTAGTAGAGCACTTACGACTGTTATTTGGCAACGTTCGACATCACACCAGCAGCATTACGTGCTCGAGGACACACGAATCCAACCACACTGTGTTCCTCTGAAATAGACGAGGTAGCACTAAAGCATTATGTATCTTGGATCAACTGAGGAAGGTGAGACTTTAAATTGTCCCCGAATATGGAACTAATTCCGGCTTCTAACACGCCCAATTAAAACAATAAAAAAGAGGTAAGAGAAATCAAGAAAACAACCACTTGAAATAGGTCATTAAACATAGCGCAATACTGCTACTGCTACTAATGGCATACTGAATACTATGCTGTTTGACATTCTTCAGGGATGTTCTGTTGGTTGTCTAACTATTACCTCTACCTCTAGTAGCTAGTTTTTTGCCAGCTACACTACAAAAGATCGAAAAGAAAAGTACGCAAGAAGGTTACGCCTACTCTGTATGTTCTGAGGTTAGAAGCTGTTCATCGATTAACCAGGTTGAGCAATTTTCATTCGCTGTTACTGACATGGTAAGATGTGACAGCGATGTTTGTCGCATTTGAGGCTCAACTAAAATGACTAGAATTGAATCCCGTCCCTCCCGAACTTAAGTCTAAGTGATCTCATACTCAACCCAATACACGCGTGAATGTCGGTTCGTTCCACGAAGTGTGGAGTTTATGTCCGATCAAGCAGCGTCGGAAGTGGCGTAGAGCGCCTACACCGGTAACGCCGGTAAGCAGGGTTGCGAGTTCGAGTCCCGCCTGGCGATAGAGCTTTCATCGCAAGAAAAACAGGATATAACAACAATTCCAGGCGTTAGGCTTCTCGAGGAATGCTGAGCGATTCGAAGCACAACTAGTAGTTTCACTGGTAGAACAATGTCTTGACACGGGTGCGGTCTGAGAGCGGCTAATGTCATGGGCGGTCCTAATCCGAACGTGTAGGTGTCAGTACAATGTTTGTTTGACGTGACTTTCCACAGCTGTAAACAGTATAAAAGCCGACGACGTACCCTCTAGTTCAGTCAGCAATGTGGCTTCTGCTCATTTTGCTGAGTGCGGTTGTGAGTTCGCTTTTACGGTAACAATTCTTCAATGATTTCCAGGCCGCCTAATGTCATCTCTTTCAGGCAAACAGGGAGGGCGCAGGTGAGACTTTCAGCTTGCCGTACCTACAAAGTATGGCTCCATAACAGTTGTAGGAGTTGGTAATAGTGACGGATATGGTTCCATTGATAAGTTAATACACTAATGATACAGAAAAATTCTGATGGAGAGTCTAGGAGGAATAAGATAATCCTTGAAGACTTTGCGCGCATACCTTACGTGACATTACTTTCAGCAACAACATGCCCTAGCAATAACGGGGTTGCGGACGATGATAGAGTTGCAGCTCTAAATGCAATCAATCAGTATCGTCGAACGGCAGTCAATGGTCTCATGCAGAATGGCGCCGCTGCCGGTACTAATCTTCCTCATGGCAGTAACATGTACATGTTGGTACGTCGGTGCAGTTTCCCAGCTAAATTAGCGTTTTGTTTGGCGGACGGCATCTGACAACAAGTTCTAGGAGTGGGATTGCAATCTTGAAGCACTAGCTGAGGTGATGGTTCCCAATGATTGTACCGCTCCAGCAGCTGGTCTTCCGAACAACGGTTTAAGCGCAGCAGAGGTGTAAGTCTCGAATAGAACACAGTGTTTAAAAAGCATTAGCGAGACATTTGGTAAAAGCTCCAATCTAAATGTGAGTCAATTTTGAGCGAACTCGAAGACATCAAACCGCATCGCTTCTCCCTGTTTGAGCTGAAAGGGATGAAATGTCTTAAATTCGTTGGTTTATACTGCACGCTTCTCTCAACATTGGGCTGTAGGACGTTGCTCCAGCGCGACGCGGCGGCGGCGTGCGACGTGGACTACAGTATGCGAAATGGGACAGACATAACTCCAACGCCGCGCGATCTCCTGTAATCGCGATAAAATTGGACGAGTTATCGCGGTCCGACTAGTGACGTCATATGCGTGCGGTAGCCGCGCCTTGCTGCTGGGCGCGCTAGAACGCGAAAGTATGTGCCGTCGACTGTAGACTGCGTTTTCCGTGTGGAAGAAGGAAAGTGGTAGGATGAGTTACGTTTGTGACTCCTGGTAGGGCATTCTATGCTTATCTACGTAAGATTACAAGATTACTGTTACTCTGTTGTCCCACAAAGTCGTGCTGATGCAAGGTGACAACAACAGAACGCTCGTTGAAGGATATGCTGTCATCTAATTCACTGTATTAATAGCCACCGCTACAGCCTAAGCTGTGAACTATTTCATAAGAAGCCCTGTGTTCGCGCAAATTCGTCCCGATTTGGTCGACGACGTGCAGGGATTTCGAGACTCATTCACGCGCATTCAAGGTGGATGAGTGGATGAAGCCAGACGTTTGGAGCCCAGCGGCCTGACGCTGTTCATACTTGTCCTATAGCTACGACAACGCCCTGTTTCCAGTTCTTACGATCTGTGGACGTCAAAACAGTTGTAGCTTTGACCGCTTGAACACTGGCAAAATTCCGCGCTCCATACTAACCATGCGTCACCTGTTTGCAAGTCCGCGTTTCAGCGTCGTGACGTCGCATTAGGCTAGCTCGCGATGTGGCGTTGGAGTTACGCCCTGAAGCCTATGCGGAACGTACTCGTGTCTATGCATGAAGTGGGCACTGAAGCGGTTAGACCACCTGATCGTTTCGGGACCCGCTTTCACTCAAGTGTGGAGTGAAGCACGAAATCTGGCTCTTTCTGAGTCGATAATGTGGTGTCTGCGTCGTCCGGAAAAATTAAAGTGTTCATTTGTCTATAGGCTAGATCCTCTAGGAGTAAACAACAATGGAGATTCAACATGAACCATGGGGCACTCTTAGGTACATCGCAAACTAGTGTTAGATGCAACTCGCGATCAATACTACTAAGCTTTCTTTAGGGATTGTATAAGACACAACATTTGTGAGGTGCAAACAAAAAGACAAAAAACAGTTTGATTAACTCTATCAATGCATCTGATTTTAGTCGCTTTTTAAGAAATGGCGTGCGCACATGGAATATTCTGGCACTCTCACCGCCAAAATAAACTCATGCTTATTTCCTTCAATTTTTGTACCTTAGCTCACTTCAAACCCAAAGTCTTGTGGTCATTTGCAGAAGGAACACGCCACCTGCGATCCTCTGTTAAGTACTGCAGTGCTGGCACCCATTATAATGTCAAAAACAAAATGCCTCCTAACCAAAATTCTCTCAGAAGGTCCAAAACTCTTCCTCTCGTCGACGATTTGTCGTGCGATCATAGTAAGAGCTGTAAGAGCAGGACAACTCGCACTCCCTCCCAATCCCTTCGCGCACTCTGAGCGCACGAAGACCTGCAGCAGAGTTCGCGCGGCGTTGGAGCAATGTCTGCCCCCCTCCGCTCTCAGAATTACCTTTACTGCTTCACTCCAAAGAAAAACACAACATAAAAAACACGAGGTGCTTTTAGGACTCCTGCCCCAAATGCAGTTGGCAGCGTCTTTACTCAAGGTGTAGATAGTTGGCCGGCCTTGCTTCAAGTTACAGCAAACGCATTTGGTCAGCCAGCAGCTGGAGCTGCCGTTCTGTACCAGGACGCCAATGCCGCTGCTCTTCCACCAGCAGTACTACCACTCGGCAATGTAAGCCCGGCCTCTCCTATGTTTTCGTTTATTTCACTTTGACAGTATTAATTCCCAATGGAAGCGGACTAATCTGAACTCTGGAAGCAATGATCTGATAGCGTTTCACCTCTTCCTGTAGGTCAGCTGCAAACCGAGCGTCGGCAACAAAAATTGGAACACACACCTATGCATGGAAATGGGCATGTATAACTGTGAAATGAAACGAAATGGTCTCCTGCTATTTCTCAATAATTGAATAAAGCGGTGAATTAAGTTTTTTCGTTGCAGCCAAAAGGCAGCTACTGAGTCAAACAAGAGCCAAAATGCATTTCATTTTTCTATAACATTAATGGAGCATCTACTTCATTTTAGGGATTTTGTCACAAACCTAACGGTCCGGTATGATAATGAAGAATCTCTTTCAGGTTAAATCTTTGTACCGCGCTCTCAGTATTTAGGACAGGTATATCAATAAGCCAAGTAGGCAAGATTTGCAAACAAAAGCTCATACGGAAACATACTTCAAAACAGATTTACTTTCTGCTCGCTCCCATGACATCTTTCCATAAAATTGCTACGATCAGGAATTTTTTTCAGATGATACGAGGGAGTACCACGAAAGTTGGATGCACTGCAAGAATTTGTACAGCGAAAGCCCTACTTGTGTGCCTATATGATCAACCGTTAGTGAAGATAGGCGTTTTTTTTTTGAAATTTTTGGATTAGAGGCAAGATGATGAACAACGTCCATATTCATTTTTAGAGATTTGAAACAAGGCGATACGGTGTACGACGCTGGAACTGGCGTATGTCAAAATTCAACGGCTGCTACACTGTGCACGACTTACTCTCCATCGACTTGTGACATTGCTACCGGTCTTTGCGTGAAGACCGATGTGACAACAACAACAACACCATCAGCAACAACAACTGCAACTAGTTCCTCCATAGCTGTGTTCCCGGGAGGTGCAGGAGGCACTGGAGGTAATTCTTATTCATCCCCACACTTTGGATTAAATGACGATGATGGCACTTAACCAACGTTTTTCGCTAAACTATGATATAATGTTGCGTTTCTGAGCAAGTACATTATCCATTTCAGAACAACAGCATTACTTAACGATGACTTGAGTGAAGAAAATGTTCACATTCAGGTGCAAGCACCAGATGCCCACAAAACCCTCTAATGACAGATGATCTAAGATTTCTCGTCCGTGACATGCACAACTACAGAAGGTGTGTTAGACATAATTTTTATACAACAAACCATTTTACTAGTTTTACACTCATAATTTTGTTGAAGAGGCTCAAAATACCCCGTTCCAACTGAGTTGTACGTGGGCTCTAAAAAAATTCTAGTCCACAAAAATGTGAAGTTATCTAGTCTTTTTTCCGTCACTACATCTACCATTCCTCACAAACTATTATTTAGTAGCTGATCAACGTTGATATCTACAATTCTCCTGTCATAAAAACTTCCACCTCAAGGTTTTGAGGCTAGCAGCCTGAGATTCCCTGAAATTCTTCTTCAGAATTTTCACGTCCCATCAACAGTTCATGTGTGAGCGTTTCAGTTGTATCTGTCGTCAACCCTTTTTGTGAAACAGTTCGAAAAACGAAATAGGATTCCTCCCGTTTTCTATGCACAGGAAAGTACAGAAACTCGCCATAAACTTTAAAGAAGAGGTCGAATGCCGTGTATAATAGTCTGTGACCTTTATTGTTTATAAGACCACGCGGGTTGAAGCATTTTCAGATCGCAGACTGCACTTGGAAGGACAATTAAAAACACTGGCAATTATCTACCCAGCTCATCCAATATGCAGTACATGGTAGTTGATTTCAGCACAAAAGAGGGTGGTCGCATCAAAGGAAATTTTGCATTATAGAGATACAACTGTCCTTTGGAAGCGACTGCAATACAAATCGCTGGTACATGCCCAACGCCGCTAGTACAATCTGGAAGGCTCATCGGACAAGTTCCCATCGGCACATACAGCTTCACGACCGCTACTCAAGAAGTTTGTGAGAACTAATCTATGTTAGAGTGAGCACTATGATAGAGGTGTTGTCAGATCATCAAGTCACTGTGGAAAGTCGTCAGACAGGTCAATGGTCCAGGGATGAAGGTGACATTCAAAGCACAACACGTCGGCACCCCCATTGCAAGCTTCACACAGGTTAACGTTTAGACGTTTTGATTTCATGCCCCAGCACGCTAGAGAAGAAATGTGAGTGTTCTGTGAGTGAAATTTTTTCAGTACTTTGCTATCCTTACACATTCAGAGAAATTAAACTGCCTCGTTGAGGAAGAAGCTAAATATGAGTATACAAATTTAGAGAAATCAGATATCAAAAAGTAAAAATCGTTTCAGATGGCTTGGGCAGCGACTCGAAAGGTTGGTTGTGCTGTGGCCAGGTGTCCAACTGCATATGTTGCCGTCTGCAATTACGAACCAATGTTGGTATCTTTTCCCCTTCATGGATATAACCGAAAATGACACCTGACTGAGTTCCTTTTCAGTGGTAACATCGTCGGTCAGCAGATCTACACTCCCGGAACACCCTGTACTGCTTGCACCGCCGGCTCAACTTGCACTGCTACTGAAGGACTTTGCACGCTCCCCTAATCAAGAGAGATTGTCAAAATCTACGTCCAGAAAGGAACTGGGATTACCCTGTTCAACCTTTGTATTCTGTAGTGGAACTTCACCTAATGAATCTTTGCAGCAATCGAATGTTCTTGAAACTGTAGCATCTCATTCCTAAAATCGGAGGATATTAGTATTCCATTGCTTCGCTGTGTACACAGCCAAATCTGAGATGTGAACACATTCATTCAGATAGCATTTCTGCCGTTCAGCTTAGTCAGAACCAGAAAAGATAAAGTCGAATGTAAGCCATCCATCCCAGAACTATTTCATTTCACAGTGACTGGTCAGATAGGGAGCAAACCAATACAAGACCCCACGACCAACGAGACATAAGCGATGCGCAACTGATCGTTAGGAAGTGAGTTGGTCGCAGGCCACCTCTTCTTCGTGCGGCGGAGGGTAGTCTGATATTTTGATTAGGGTCTTCTTGACATGAACACGACGAGGTCAAAGTCTACAAAGATCAGAGAAGAGAGCGAACTCATTACTGATGACAACTCCTTCTTGTTGATTTTCGGGTTTTCGGCCGTTATCCAAAAAGCAGCTAGTCAGACCTGCTTCTATTTGGCCGTGGGATCTCTGATATGATTCCTATCTAAGCTTTTACTGCGAAATCAAATAGTACTCTGGGATCCGGGTTATAAGACGACATGCGGCTTTGTGTGCCTCCCTCACATGATAGATCTCAGTTATAGCATGTCAGGCCGCGGTCAGCTGTATTTGAATGCGCTTTGCCCGCTGAGACGTCTTTACAACCGCGACGATCCTTCTGTTTCTTGTTTGTTTGTTACCTTGTTGGCTCCCATTTCGTCCTCTTGAAGCGTCTCCGTGAGTTTCAAGTGCACTGGCTGCGCAATTTTTAGTTATGTGCCCCCTCCGACTAGGAGAGATCCTAGTAATCTTTCTAGACTTAATACTGAGGCAAGGCACAGCGATGCTCCTGTGTTCCGATAGAGCGAGGATCCGCCTTTCTACTGTGCTCGATTTCTACACAGAGGAAGGCATTACAGCAACTTTCCGCACAACACCTCGTAGTGAGCCGATCCCTCAATGAACCCTTAACCGTTTCACCTACACTTATGCCTACCAATAGGATGAGACCGCTATGTTTACGGCATCTCGTACGTATTTCGCCAAGGGACTACAGTGTTTATGTCGAAGCGCAGAGCAATGAAAAACAAACAATGCCGTAGTGATAAACGAAGAAGCAGCAACTAAATGGCCGACAGCAGTCTCAACGAAAATAAGTCTTGAACAAAGCTTGACTTTCTCGGATCTAGTCGACTTTTGTGCTTCGCTTGCGTATCGGACTGTAAACAGACGCTTTGACTGGATTTACTCAACACTCGTCATGCGGCGTGGTGTTACAGAAAGTACCACTATCGATCGCATGCGCAGCCTAATCGATATTGGTGACGCCACGCCGCTCAGCGACAGAAGTGTGAATCCCGCATTGGACATTTGCACACCACGTTAAGAATTATCAATGATAGAATAGAAGCAAGAATGTACAATAAAACAGATGACTTCGACTACGAAATAATTAGACCATCCAACCCCTGTTACCCAGATAGACCCAGTTACCGAGTCCCTGGTAAGGAGAAAGAAAGCCAAAATTTATCATTCGTACAAATAGGCTAGCAGAATCGGAATCATTACAGATTGTAACAGCAATGCCAAACCATTCCATAAATAAACAAAAGCCATCCCAAATACCCAGCAAGCGCCTAGAACAACATGTCTGTGTGTAGGTTTAAGCATTTTTAGCCTGCAAAGGTCTTTTTTAGATGGTTTTAGCGGCATATTTTTGAATTTTTTTGTCTTCTAAACGTGTGAATGATTGTCATTCTCGCCAGAAATAAATAAATAGGATGGATGAATAAACAAAGAAGATATTCCACTATTTTCTGGTCACATCCCATTATTTATTTAATTGCTTTGCTTTCTTGTGCTTATTTAACTCTTACTCTTTTCTCAAATTGTATGTTCATATTCCTGACTCTTCTCTCATAAAGGCAGATTTCAAAGATGTCTTAAAATATACTCCTCTTCTTCAACGAAGATAATAGTTTATTTATTTTTTATTTATATAATTATGTACATTACATTACATTTTTTATTAACTACATTTATATTATTCGAAAATCGAACAATTTTATTCGAACTTCTAAGCCAAAAAACAATTTCCAAGCTCAGAACCTGATTCGAACAAATTATTCGAGTATTCGAATATTCGCATAAACGAAAACTGAGGTTCATTCGATTTTCGACCATCCGAAAAAAATTGATGACAGAGTAGAGTATTCATTCATGCGAAAATTTCTGCCTTCGAATTTATTCGTTCAATAGAATTTGTTGTTTAGTTTGTATTTATATTAGGTTGGCAACTAATTTCGTGGACTCTCAAGCGCCTTCAACAGAAGTGTTCATAAACAAATAACAAATAACAGTTTTCAAACAAAGTAAGATCTCTTGGAACGCGGGACTGCTTCCCATTTATCAGCTACCTGGCCCATCCCACAGCTGTCGAATTCTTGTGGTTTTGAAGCCAAGAATCCTTGGAGGTGCATTTTGACATGGTCCACATTAATAGATCGTCCTCCAACCAAGAAGTGCTGCAGCGAGCTATAAAGGTGCTAGTCATTTGGTGGACAGCCTGTGCTGTAAGGTGGGTGAGTTAGACGCTCCCAGTTGAGGTCTTCAATTTTTTGAAGCTTCCGATTGTTGACGTGTGATCTGGCGTTATCCTGCTGATAGATAATTCTGCTTCTGAGAATCTGTCTGAACCGACTCCAGCGGAGTTCAGCCTGCGCGCGGCCAGGCTGAGAAGAGTAGATTTCAGCACTAATGCTGTAACCGTTCTTGAAGAGCTCCCAGAAGCTGATACCTTCTTAACACCACCTAACAGAGGGAACCTAGCGAACCGGACGCCTCAAAAAAATAGAAGACCTTGACTGGGAGCGTCAAACTCATCCACCTTACAGCCCAGACCTTGCGCCGAGTGACTACCACATTTTTAGTTCGGTGCAGTGCTTCTTAGTTGGAAGACGATTTATTAATGCGGACCGGATCAAAATGCACCTCCAAAGATTCTTGGCCTTAAAAGCACAGTAATTCTATGGCCGTGGGATAGAGCAGTTACCTGATATATGGGAAGCACTTCTGCGTTCTGAGGAATCTTATTTTAATTAAAGATTGCCATTAGTTATTTCTTAATAAATACTTTTGCTGAAGATTCTTGAGAGTCCACGAAATTAGTTGCCAACCTAATATATTTAATTTATTGTTAGTTGTGCTTTTAAGAAATTTCACTGAACGAAGAGATTCGAACGCAAAAATTTTCGCACGAATGAATGAACGACTCTACTCGTTCATCAATTTTTTTCAAATGGTTGAAAATCGAATGAACCCCAGTTTTAATCGAATATTCGAATACTTGAATAATTTGTTCGAATAGAGTTCTGTGCCCGAAGAGTCTTTTTTGGCATTAAAATTTGTTCGATAATCGAATAAAATTGTTCGATTTTCGAATAATATTCGAATTCGGCTCCGTTTCGATGTTCGATGCCGATCGAATTTGCGACCTTTTAAAATCGCCGATGTTCAAATTCGAACAAAAATATCGAATACTCGACTATTCGAATAAATATCCAAATATATTCGTTATAATGAAGAGCCACGGGAGGAGCATAACACAAGGGTTCGTCTGAAGACGGTGGCAAAACTAACGTTTTTATATCTTTGTTATGCAACTGTATTTTATTTAATTAAGAAAAATTAAATAAAAATTCTGACATTATTTTTACACCTTTCTTTACTTCTTTAAGTCTTCGCTGCATAAATGTTTCGCATTAGATATATAGACGCAAAGACGTGTGTAGCGCAGTCGGAGGAGCTGCCGGCTGTCGCGTGCACCCGATACCGGCTTCTGGGTCTGGATTTCACGCCTAGAACAACCAAACCTTTATCATTGTGGGGTTGGTGCATTTTTACTGGAGTTGTCTGTGAAGGATAAAGCGCTGATTTCTTCATCGGCTGACCACCGCAAGTCACCATAAAGGCCAAATACGCATTCAGATCACCTCCATGGCATCCCTCAGAAATAGAATGCATGGCGCATTCCAAAGGGATTGAGTAACGCCGTCGTTTATCCTTTATATGGAATCAAGGTCAGCAATGTGCTAATACAGACAGATTTATTCAATACAGATAGATGGTTCATTCAGATGGCGTGTGCGTGCGGGTGTAGACAGATGGAATCGTGCCGAACAGATGAATCTAACTGCACAGAGTGCAGACGCAGTCACCGTTGAGGCATGTAGCCACCGTGCATCCCTGAAAATCACGAGAATTCTGAATTTTTACGTAATATTTATGTGCCTTTGTGCCTAAGTCCTACTCATTCATCTTCACTTACCTTGCGTTTACCCGCTGACATCGTTTTTGAACTTATTTTTAATAGAAAAATTAGTTGTGGTTCTGCGATAAGGAGCGCACGCGACGCGCGACACGAAGTAACGATACGCGCCCATATCGATTCATCGCGTCGCGCGATCGATATCGAAGTTTACCGTTGCAACGAGTCGCGCGTCGCGTGCACACTGAGGGCTGGTTTATACTTGCGCCGCCAGGCGACGCGGCGTGATGGTCGCCATGGATATCGATTTTTCGCGCTGCCCGACGATATCTGTTTCGAATATGGTGCCGCGCAGCGCAGCGGCGCAACTATAACCAGGGCTAAGGGTCCAATTATACTTCGAGGCCGAGGGACGCGACGCCACGCATTATGGCCATATTGATCGAGCGACGCGATCAATTAATTCGTCGCGTCGTTCGGCGTCGGAACTATAAATGGGGCCTAAACGCTCCGTTAGGTTCGTTTATATTCCTTAGTCTTGCCAAGTAAAGCGACAGAAACGACTGACCGGCTAGGCAAAGAACAGATATCGATTTTTGTAAAGCGATAGCTAGGCGTTAATCGATTCGCGTACTTTCCCCGAGCGACTCAGCCGCCCCTGTCGCTTTCGTCACTGACTATGAACTGACCTTTAGAACACTAGCAGTCGACATTGGACTAAAACCAAATTGCAGGCACTATCGACGGTCTCCCTCTCCTGGGGTCAGACTCAACCGCTTATCGCCCTCTAACGCGGAAAATACAACCAAACCCCTTGATACGACATTCATCAGCAACGGGTTTGTTGATGTAGAGCTTTTTCTTGACATATAACGCTTTTTACAACAACAAAAAAAGGAAGAAATGACGAAAAACGTTGCACTATTCGGTACTACTGGAGAACTCTCCCTGGGCGTATACAACAAGGCGTCAACCAATCATACTCCCTCCCTCTCTGCTTATGCACACCAGGGGCCAGATTCATCAATCGCTTACCGCCTTCTAAGGTCCCGTTTAGGCCCCGTTTATACTTCGACGTATTGTGGCCATATTGTGGCCATACGCCACGTATTGTGGCCATATTGATCGCGTCGCCCAATCAATATGGCCACAATACGTGGCGTCGCGTCGCTCGGCGTCGAAGTATAAATGGGGCCTTAAGGCCGCCACAGACTTCTGCGGCGCCGCTGGCCGGCCAACGGCACCGGCGGCACTGCTCAGCGGCTTGACTCATCATCAGTGAGGGCGGTGACGGCGAGGTACTGTACTGTTTCTAGTGGGGACCGACTGGTGCTTAACAACAACGCGCCCCGATGACGATCGCGCGCCCGCATCGACCGTCTCCGCTCTGGATCCCGCCGCGAAAGGGCAGAGCGCAGAGCGCAGACAGACAGACGCTGGAGCGGCGCCGCCGGGTGGAATGATTCAAGTCATTTCCGCCAGCGACGCCGCCGGTGCCGCTGGGCGGCGCCGCCGGTGCCGCCGGTGCCGCTGGCGGCGCCGCTGGAGGCGAGCTCTGCGTCTCTGCCCTATGGTTAAGCATAGGGCAGCGGCGCCGCCGAGCGGCGCCGCAGAAGTCTGTGGCGGCCTTTACACTTCCGACGCCAAACGGCGCGACGGCATGTATAGTGGCCAAATTGATCGATCGCGTCGGCCAATCAATGTGGCTACAATACGTGGCGCCGCGTCGCACGATGACGAAGTATAAACGAGCACTAAAGGTGAAAATACCGCCAAACCTGATGCTGATGAATGTCACATCAGGTGGTTTTGCGGTATTTTCACCGTCAGAGAGCGGTACACAGTTAATGAATCTGGCCCCTGGTGTGCATGGGCAGAGAGGAAAGAAGGAATATGATTGGTTGGTGCACTACTGTACACGCCCAGGGAGAGCTTGCCAGTAGTACCGAATGGTGCAAAGTTTTCGTCGTTTGTTTTTTATGAAAGGCATCATTTATCAAAAGAAAGCTCTCTGTCAATTTATGCAAGCCGGAGAGCATTCAGTGAAGCGTTTTTTTAAAATTCCACTCATTTTGATCTACCAGAATCCCTTAAAAGGTAGCTTTCGCACATGTGGTAGAGTTTCACTCGGCTCGGCGTTCA
Organism: Heligmosomoides polygyrus polygyrus; assembly: GCA_947396885.1. Lineage (NCBI taxonomy): Eukaryota > Metazoa > Nematoda > Chromadorea > Rhabditida > Heligmosomidae > Heligmosomoides > Heligmosomoides polygyrus. Next base: position 100,684,568 of record OX377204.1, on the reverse strand, counting down.
TAGCCTCGGATGCTCAGGGAATTCCATGTTTTCTAAGGAGATTTAATCTAAAACTGTTTCCCAGCATTCTTACAGTAGTTTCATTTTAAAGGACGATTCCCCTAAAACTTCAAATTCAAATGGAGCCTTCCGTTCGCTTAGCTTCAGATTTTTTAGCCCATCGAACTTCCTAATTCTATATCATGGCACGGTATCAATGAGGATTCTTCTGTTCCTTAGAAAGATCTCTGGATAAAAGCTACAGTATCCCTCCTCATCACTAGGGGGCCCCTTACCGAGGGAAATGGCGCATTAATCAACGGACGCTGTCAAGTTCATACCTCATGTTCTTTATCTATTTCCTACCACTTAAACCAAATGATTTTTAGCAAGCCTGCGAGCCCTTCTACGATAAAATATCCACTGGGCTATTTTGGCACGTTACAGTAGTGTTCATGCCCTTTGTTACCAACATAGCCGAGAAAGTCCACCTTTGAACTGGCCACCTAGTGCCTCTTTACGGCCTTAGGCCCGTTTACACTTCGACGCCGAGCGACGCGACGCCGCGTATAGTGGCCATATCGATTGCGCGACGCGATCGACCAATTTGGCCACTTTACCTGTCGTCGCGTCGCTCGGCGTCGGAAGTATAAACGGGGCCTTAATGACCTTTCTTCTAGTCAGATCGGAGCGCTGACGGCACCGAGTGGGATACGCCACGTGTTGTACTTCTAGATTCCTTTCTGAAGACAGTATGGCATGATCTACCATATGAGAGTGCCATGTGACGAATATCTACTAGTACGATCGCTACTTGAATCGCTTACCGCCTTCTAACGGTGAAAATACCTACAAACCCTCTGATCTGACATTCATCAGCATCGGTATTTGGCGGTATTTTTACCGTTATAGGGGGTAAGCGGTTGATGAATCTGGTGGATGAGCTTGTGAGCTCTGCTTCCTCTAGATTTTTTGCTTATTTGTTACGCAAGGCATCTTCAAAAGAACCCATTCGTAACTTCAAGAGCTGCTAGACGAGCATCTGGACAAGGATATGAAGAATTATGACCAGCTTCGCTCTCTAGAACCCTCGGGGGATTATTCTAGCCAACACAACGTACTTACAGTATCCTACCGTAGCTTAGTACTTATAGGGAACATCTAGTATCCATAGGCAGCGTATAGAATCCGCTAATCAGACTCTGAAACCTCCTTCCTTATGTAGGTTCAACTGATGTTAAGCCTTGGTTTTGAAATAAGTTTTAATTATTCTTTAAAAATATGTCATTTTTACGGAAAAACGATTCTCCATTTTCTAGTTTTTAGAAAATATTTTTTGATTTTTTTAAACGCTCAATATTCCAATGAACCTACCCGGCATGTGATGCTCTTGCAGATGGTGTCACCGAAGAAACACGAGAAATCGGCCGACACCAACGAGATGAGCGCCAGCACAACGATCAGGCACAGGACGAGCTTCGTGAACATTCTTCTTCTGAAGACCGGAGAGCAGTGAAACCGGCGGTGAAAACGGCGGCGGAAGGACAATGGGCCCGAGACGGCGGCGGAAGTCAAGAAAAATCGACATCAAGCAGATTCTCATAGCGGCTCGGAAGCCGAGAAGCGAAAAACCGGGTGATAAATGGTCTACTGGGGCCCGGGTGGGTCGATTTCTGCCATTCTAGAGAAGGAATGACATCGAAGGGCTTCGGATCTATCCCAATCAAGGGAAGGGAGGCATATGGTGGTTTACACCTCCATTCCCGAGCTTGAGTCTCAACGAGAACTTCATGGTACTCTGCGGTTGCCCCTCCCGACCAGGATAGAGCCGGAATTTCTAACGGAGGCTTCTTCATGAAAGGTATAGGTGCTACGTAAGCCTTCTTCTAAGGCCAGATTCATCAACCGCCTACCGCTTTCGGACGGTGAAAATACCACCAAACCTGATGGTGAAGCCATATCAGGGGTTTATCGGTATTTTTACCGTCAGAAGGCGGTAAGCCGTTGATGAATCTGGCCCCTGGTTGGCTAGGTGGACATTGGAGGAGCTCTGACGGGGCAGAAGAAGTCAGGTATGGCAGATGAAGACTCCAAAGTCTTCAGAAGACCAAAAGGCGTCTTCGAAGGCAACGACGAGAGCAAAGACAGAGAGGCGCCCGAAGAAGACCGCTGGGCGTGGCAGCTGATGCACAAGAACGCCCTCAGCGAGGTAAGTAGGCGGCGCTTAGGCCGCCAGCGGCGCCGCACTTCAGAAGCGAAGCGACGACGACTCGCCGTCGAAAACTACGACGAGCTGGCAGCCCTCGCTAGAAACCTCGGGTCGGAGAGCGTCGTCGTTCGGGCAGCAGCCGCGAAACACAATGAGCAGCAGCAGCAGCGGGAGGCTGCCTGCCCGAGGGTCACGAGGTTGAGCGCTCGCCCCTCTCGGTCGGTGGTCCCGATGTAAAGCCGCCGCCGGCCGGCTGCCCCGACCGCCGGCGACCTTCCGACGATTACACATCCGTATCGTCGTCGTCGTCGCTGCCGTTGCCGCCGTTTGTTGCTAAACAGTCGTCAATCAGCCGGCCAAGTCGAGCGCCAACGAAACGCTTCGAGTGCATCAGAGCACGACGGTCAGCATTTGAATGGCCGGCCAGGGAGTTGAAGGCGCTGAGGGACCGGGTTAGATGGACTGCGCCACGCACTCTGCCGGGCAAAGCTTATCTTCATGGGTAGCTCCATGAGCAATGGTCATACGGAGTACAGTTGACGTCTGGCTGTCGGTGGACATCGGCCACGAATTCTGTAGTTTCTTTTAAGGATTTTTTCCTTCTTGCTTTAGATTTCTAGGTCCATGTCGCGAATATGGTCAGCATTGGAAACCATGGAGCACACTAGCCAATCATAGCCAATCAATCAATTTTTGACACGTTCTTCTTTTGACATTAAGAATTACGATTGGTAAAGTTTAGAAATGGATTAAAATACCACACTGCAAATATACTTCCAAATTATTTGAAAAACGGGACTCGACTCTTCGGAGGAAGCAAGTCCAGGAAAAGTTCGTGCCGTTCAATCACATCCGTCAGAACGTTCTTGGGTTTATTTCACAATTCAGAAAGGCAGAGATGTTTCGGAGCGTCATATTGTAGATCTTTCGCTTGTCCCAGATTGCTCGAGCAAACATTGTTTTCGCCGAGTTTGTCAGTGGTTAAACATTTTTTGGTCCATGTCGCGAATGTGGCCAGCACTGGGAGGTGGGAGCGCTCCAGTCAATCATAACCAATCAGAGCAGCCACCAAGCACATGTCAGCCAATCAGAGTACCGACGATACACGCCCTCTCTGAACGGCACGCCCATTCGAAGCGTACTGATTGGCTGGAGTGCCCCGTTCTCCCAATGTATGCATCGATTATTCAAATTTAAATAGGTATATGTCGCGAAGACGGGCAGCATTGGGGACGGGAAAACCGCCTCCAATCAGACCGCATTGAATGAGACAGTCGGCTGATCGGATGGCATGTGTACGGTCTGTGCTCTGCTTGATTATGATTGGCTGGCGCGTCCGCATCCCCAATGCTCCCCACATTCGCGACATGACGGATTTAAACCATTTTTCGTGACAGGTCCTTATTGTAAAGGCGTTTTTGAGGCAGGCTGGGCAGATCTTCAGAATGAAGAATCTCCACATTAAAAAAACGCACGAATTCTGACCCCTCCAGACGTATGTCGCCAGATTTTCGATCAACAGCAGCCAGCTGGCTTGGCTGGAATGAGTTATGGCTACGAATTCGCCCGAGAAGTCCATAGTAACCGGTCGGAATGGTTTAGGTGCTTATTGAGAGATCTGTTCATCTGGAATCATATTCGCATAGCTTTCGCTTACTTCAATAAATTTAAATTTAAATATTTATTTATTGACGGAAATCATGCGAATATGATTCCAGATGAACAGATCTCTCAATAAGCACCTAAACCATTCCGACCGGTTACTATGGACTTCTCGGCTGAAGCCACAGCAATAACTCATTCCATCCAAGGCCAGCTGGCTGCTGCTGATCGAAAATCTGGCGACATACGCCTGGAGGGGTCAGAATTCGTGAGTTTTTTTTAATGTGGGGATTCTTCATTCTGAAGATCTGCCCAGCCAACCCCAAAAACGCCTTTAAAATAAGGACCTGTCACGAAAAATGGTTTACAATCCTGCCCACCATCAGAATTATTTGTTGCTTGTGAAGCGCCTCGGTTTCAACTTTGTGTCGACACTCATTTTCACTCCAAAGACCACGTTGTAACGTCAGCTGACCTGCTGCTGGCTGCTGCAGAAGTCAGTCTTCACGTGCGAAATTTCATTTCCAAGTTTCCGACAAAAAAGGAGGAAATGATGAATGGAGCCGTGTCATATGACACATCTGAGATCATTCATTTAGAAATAGATGAGCGTTTCTCCAGCAGCAATCAAGACATGCAGCTGAACAGTATTCAACCTTGAAATCGAACTTAAAGAGCAAGAAATAAGAATAATGAACGGCAGTGGAACAATTCCTTTGCGGAATACGCCACAGATTCTACTTCTGCGGCATTATGAAACCCATCTTGGCCCATACAATGACTTTTGGCGGTCAGCCGATGGAAAGTCACGGTTGTATCCTTCACTAAACAAGTCTGTTCATCGAAGTATTTCGCAAGAAAGAAGCAATTTTTCACATAAGTGAACTGCATTTGTTTTTTCGCTTATTACTTCTAGTCTCGTGATTTGAGGGCGAAGCCCCCAACCAGAGATATGGTAGAGCAGAACCTTCACTGCTCCTATGAACCCCATCCACCCTCTATCGCATGTACGCAATTTCTTCTCCGAAGTGCCCATTCTCTATCTGGCGAGAAGCAGATCATGAAAGTTCCAATCCGAAGGGCTTAATCTGTAGAAACATGATTACGGACACGTTGGAGGACTGCCGCACGTCTTCTGCATCTCTACACACGTTGGACGACGTCTCCAGCACGTCTTCTGAATCCTGAGCACGTTGGACGACGTCTGCCACATGTCTTCTGAATCCCTACGCACGTTGGACGACGTCTGCCACATGTCTTCTGAATCCCTACGCACGTTGGACGACGTCTCCAGCAGGTCTTCTGAATCCTGACGCACGTTGGACGTCTGCCGCACGTCTTCTGAATCCCTACGCACGTTAGACGTCGGCTTCCGCACGTCTGCTGAATCCTGACGCACGTTGGACGACGTCTTCGGCACGTCTTCTGAATTCCTACGCACGTTGGGCGACGTCTGCCGCATGTCTTCTGATTCTTTACGTACGTTAGATGACGTCTTCAGCACGTCTCCTGAATTCTGACTCACGTTGGGCGACGTCTGCCGCATGTCTTCTGAATCCCTACGCACGTTGGACGACGTTTGCCGCACGTCTTCTGAATCCCTACGCACGTTAGACGTCGGCTTCCGCACGTCTGCTGAATCCTGACGCACATTGGACGACGTCTTCGGCACGTCTTCTGAATCCCTAAGCACGTTAGACGTCGGCTTCCGCACGTTTGCTGAATCCTGACGCACGTTGGACGACGTCTTCGGAACGTCTTCTGAATTCCTGCGCACGTTGGGCGACGTCTGCCGCATGTCTTCTGATTCTTTACGTACGTTAGATGACGTCTTCAGCACGTCTCCTGAATTCTGACTCACGCTGGACGACGTCTGCCACATGTCTTCTGAATCCCTTCGCACAATGGACGACGTTTGCCGCACGTCTTCTGAATCCCTACGCACGTTAGACGTCGGCTTCCGCACGTCTGCTGAATTCTGACGCACGTTGGACGTCTGCCGCATGTCTTCTGAATCCCTACGCTCTGCACTCGATCCCCATTCATGCCCTGACGCGTTACCCCTTGAATATCTCGTAAAGTTGGAAGATCCGTCGCGAAGGTTATAGTTCGCCAGCAATCGCCCATGGTTAAGCTGAAAGCAAAGCCGGCTGGCATACGCCGCGCTGTCGTAGGCATCTCTTGGCTTCAGTCCCTCCTGCCCGTGACTGACAACGTGACCGACGATTTTAGCGGATTATATATAGTGAGATTTATGCAATAATTTATTTCGCGTAAATAAATAGGCAGGTCGGTTGGTGACAGCCATGAAAAGTATGAACGGAGAAAAAGAATAGCAACAAATCATAGTTGCTATTTTGAATGGGGTACTAGCCTGCGAGAAGTATAGGAAATAGGCGAAAATCTGAGCAGTCTACACGTGTGCCTGTTCAGCATTAAAAACAGCTTTATTCCATCTTAAACAAATTTTCATTTATTCAAATTGATCTCTTTTCTTTAACCTGGGTGGAAGTGGTGCACTCCGCGGGAGTTGTGACCAAGCGTGACTCGAACCCGTCCCCCATGCTTACCGGGTAGGATGCTCTACGGCACTACACCACCGACGCTGTGAGAGAAATGTATTGGACACAGCAGGAGGCAACCCACTACCCTTTAACTAATCAGTCCAATCAACAGAGCAGGCACTTACCGGTGATCCTTCGTGTCCTCCGTGTCGATAGTCCTTTCGTCGAATAAATACTGAGGCTTAGTGCCTGCTCCTCGTCCTCTAGTGAGGATGGGTCGAATCAGATCCGCCGTGACAGCGACTTTGACGTCACTAGAGGACGAGGAGCAGGCACTAAGCCTCAGTATTTATTCGACGAAAGGACGATCGACACGGAGGACACGAAGGATCGCCGGTAAGTGCCTGCTCTGTTGATTGGACTGATTAGTTAAAGGGTAGTGGGTTGCCTCCCTGCTGTGTGCAATACATTTCTCTCACAGACGCTGTTGGTGTTTGATCAAAAGCAACATCTACTCCTTGTGGAACTCGTCAGCACTCACCCGTATGTCGAGATGGGCCGGCTGGTGATATCGGAACCACTTAAGTTGAAGGTTTCGGTAAGGGGGAAAAATGACTTCAATCCTTTCTACCAACACCCTCAGCTTCACTGGTTCTATGCTGATATCAGTGGCCGGTTCATCCAGATATACGGGTGAGTGCTGATGAGTCCCACGAGATGTGGATGTTGCATTCGACACGGGTTCGAGTTCATCCTGGTGCTAGAGTTATGATCGCAACAGGACATCGTTATAACAGCTTACAACCTCAGTGCCAGCCACGTGAGGCTCAAAGAAGATGAATTGAATCATTGTCAACCAGCCCAAAAAAGCGGCGGCTGTGACTGTGCAGATTATCGCGGAATAAACCTGCTTTCCACGGGAAAGGCGCTCACAAGAGTACTCAAATCTATCCTAGTCCGGGGGGGGGGGGAGGGCACATAACTAAAAAGTAGGTAACAAAAGGAATTGAGTCTTACCGAGCGGCTCCTAGAGAACGAGCTGGAACCTAAAAGAAACCAAAAAACGAAAGAATAAACAAAAAATAAAAAATCGCCGCGGTTTTACAACCAAACCGACGGGCAAAGAGTGTAAGATCCCAAACTCGCTCGGTCCAGCTGCACCGCGTGTGTTGTGTGAATGCACACAAACACCGCATTTGACGACACCGCCCTAGAAATGCGCCTCAGCACACGTGAGCTGCGTTAGCGCCGACGTTGGCATTCGATCGATGCGCATTGGTCTGTTGTGTGCCCGCGGTGGGCTGGTGCCAGACTTGTCGTGGCGCAGTGGGTAGAGGGGCGGGTTCAGGCTTGGAGGTCGGAGGTTCGGTTCCTAAGCATGGTGGTGTTTTTGCATTTCATTCAACTGGCTGGATGAGGTTCAGGGGTTTTAACGTATACACAATTTTCAGGCGTTTTCTGCTCATTTCCCAGCTGTATGCTTCTGCAGAACCCGGCTGCAGACTTCCCCCTGAGCGACGAAAGCGGTTTCCACACGAGCAGCTTGGATCGCACCCACCCTGGAGTCCCTTTCCTAGCCTGATTCTGCGCTCGAAGAGCGCAGAATCCAGCTGCGGATCCCCCTGAGCGGCGAAAGCAGTTTCCACACGAGCAGCTTAGATCGCACATACCCTGAAGTCCCTTCCCGAGCCTAGTTCTGCGCTCGAGGAGCGCAGAACCCAGCTGCGGACTCCCGCTGATCGGGGAATGCAGTTGGAGGGCGATTTTTGGACGACGCCGTCGAGTTCAGTGTGTTGTGTGCATTCACACAACACACGCGGTGCAGATGGACCGAGCGAGCTTGGGACCGTAGTGGCAAAGAGCGACGGAATGAAGCCATGCCGCGTGCTGACCGCCGCTTGACATGTTAGAACCAGGATCCAACATGGTGAATAGGGCGCATGAAGCCGCACGCCGCGTGCTAACCGCTGCCTGACATGCTATAACCAGGATCTAACATGGTGAGGAGGGCACACAACTTTGCCTGCTTACAACCGCAACAAATGTAATTATTCGTTGTCTTTTTTGTGACATTTTCTTGTTTAGGGTCCTGTGTTGTTCTGTACGAGCCGTTCGGTAAGTCTCAAGTGAATTTGTTACATATAATACATTTTAGTTATGTGCCCCCCCTGGACTAGGATAGATCCGCTGCCTCGTCCCGGCATTGTTCGTGTACGACAAGCAGATCGAAGTACGTTTTCGATTTGTTAGGCAGGTATGCATATCATTGCTTTCTGGTTCAATACTGTTATCGCCAGAATTATGCGGAAGGCATAATATTTAGCGGCTGATAAGGAATTCAATTTGGAGAAGGTCAATTCGTAATGGACCTCATGTTCGCGGACGATAGGGCTATCTTTGCAGATAGTGACACCAGGGCAAATAGTATCCGCCGTGAGATTGTCGCTAAAACTCTTCCTTACGGACTGACTGTGAACGCGGAAAAGACGGGGGCGCTCACAACTGGCGGCACCCCTTAAAGCCAGGTTTATACTATACTTATGCTCTCCCAAAAATTTCGAATATTCGAATGGTTTCGAATACCGAAAATTTTCGAGCATTCGAAATCGAATATATTCGAAAGACGCGATTTTTTGAATATTCGAATTCGAATACATTCGAAAAACGCGATTTTTTGAACATTCGAATTCGAATACATTCGAAAAACGCGATTTTTCGAATACTCGAATTCGAATATTCAAATTCTAATGAAAATCATTCGAATACCTATTCGAATGGGTCATTCGAGCATAAGTATAGTTTATACTTGCGCAGCCTGGCGGCGCGGCGTGATGGTCGCCATAGATGTCGATTTTTTGCGCCGTCCGGTCGATATCTATTCCGACTATGGTGCCGCGCCGCGCAGCGCTGCAACTGTAGTTTATATATAAACCAGGGCTAAGGCCCATTCACACTGCTGCGACAGTGCGGCGCGACGGCACGTTAAGTGGCCAAATTGATTGATCGCGTCGGTCGATCAACGTGAGCACAATACGCGGCGTCGCGTCGCTCGGCGGCGAAGTATAAATGGGCCATTACCGGGACGACTCCAGGATTGAACAAGTCAAGGAGATCAAGTACAATACCAACCGTATCTTTTGGTCTCTGGGCGGAGAAGCGCAAAAACCATTTCCGTCGCTTTTTTATAGCGCTCTTCAAACTGTGCACTTTGGAAAAAAGCTCCGATATTTGGAATCAGCACCAAATGATCTGTTCGTTGAAAAGAAAAGCGCTCAGTAATTGTTTGGAATATTGATTCGATGAGCTATTATTCATAACGTGACCTTTGGCTGTAATTATTTCCCGCGAGGGAGGGGGAGGGGCTGCTGCACCACATAGAATATAGGTCATCGAACCAACATTTAAACAGTTACTGCGCATTTTTCTCTTCTTCGGATAGATCAATCGATGCCAATCCGAAATGTCGGACTTATTTTTCAAAGCACGCAAATTGAAGAGCGCCATCAAAAACTGGCGGAAAGGCGTTTTTGCACTTTTTTCGCCACAAGACCAAAGGTACGTCCGGTATTGTGTTTCTACTCTATGGTACAGCAGAGCAAAGTCGCATGTACGGCACAATCGACAAAAGGATTACTGGCGAGACCGCGATAGCCTTCGGCTCACTAAAAGTGGTGTCTGTGGAACAGAAGTAACGCAAGGCTGAGATAAAAATGTATTTCTATCCATTGTGATGTCATTCTTCCTCTTTCGTGACTAAGGGCTATGGTATACTCCCGCGTCGCGCCGGCGAAGAGCTCGAGGCAACTGTCAACGATGCGCCTTCGCTGGAATGGCGGACGACGCAGTTGGTGTCGCGGTTGTCAGCTGTCGCGCTGTCGCTCCCGCCACGCATCCCATCAAGGGGTGTTATACCTCCGCGTGGTGGGAGCGGAACATATTTCCACGCTACGGCCGTCGCCGTGCGGTGCAATGTCGCGCCGCTGCGGTGGACGGGAGTATACCATAGGTCTAAGGTCAACTTCAAGAAACCGGTAGCCTTACAAAGGAGGTGCCACAGCCTCACTTCGTAATCGGAAACACACACAAAACTATCAGCAAGATCTGCTGCTATCCGCTCATTGTTGAACCTGAAATCCGAAGACGCAGACTCGAGTGGTTTGGGCACGTAAGCCATATGGCAGCTCATCATGAGCATAAAGGATAAAGGACGGCGTTGCTCAACACCTTCTGGGATGTGCCAAGCATTCTACTTCCACTATATATCGTGGAGGCAACTTGAATGCGTATTTAGACTATGCAATGACCTGCGGTGGTGTCATAACCTAGCGCTTAGTAGCATTAAGCTGGGAGACGACTCCGTAGGGCAAAATCACAAAACAGCATAAGGTTCGCGGATTATCTTATCAGATAATCATGCGGATACAACTTCCCCTTTAGCAGGTATTAGGTCGTTAGCAAAGTTCTGTCGTTTTTTTTTTGTTACCGCAATTTTAAATACTGTGATTTCGAATACGCTTTGTAAAATTGTTGCCGCGTTATACGTTTTTCGAAAGCGTTTTTCGTTTTCTTCTCTATTCAACGGTGTCTTTGTTTTGGTTCCGAATGTACTTGTTGAGATTTTCAGTACTTGAAAAAAACGACGTCGACAAAAGGAAAATTCGTGCGTATCCATGATCACCAGACAAAAGCTTCACCGTTTGGGCTTCGATACTCTCGATCATCCGCCGTGCTCGCCCGACTTCTCGCGTATGATTATCATTTTTCAAACATCTCAAAGGCGTCATTTGCGAGAAATTCTCTATAAACCGATATGAATGCAGAATCCCCTTTCGACAAATTCATTGCTTCACCGGAGCTAGAAACAGAGAAAAACTAGCTGTTCCTTGGCGAAAATGTGTAGAATGTTATGGTTCTGTCATGCTTGGGCCGAGATATTCGCATTTGAAGTTGGAGGTCAACAAAAAAACGACACAACGCTGATCAGAGCACTCCTTCCGTAAGGGCCTGTTCATACTTCGCGACAAGAGCGACAAGAGCGACAAGAGGACTGGAGCGACTGGGGCGACGGATGTAGTGTGGTGCACGTAAATAGTTACGCATTTCACACTACATTCGTCGCGGACGGAGTGTGGAGTACGCAATTATTTACGTACACCACACTATGTCCGTCGCCCCTGTCGCTCTTGTCGCGAAGTGTGAACAGGCCCTAAATGGACTTCAGAGCTGCATCGCTGCGCGACGAGATCCTAATGATAAGCTCGCATATCGATTCGCCTCGAGCAATCGATTTGGCGCTTAGGGATCATTTAGCGTGCACGCGACGCACGACGCGACGTAAGAACGCTACATTAGGCCTGTTCATCCTTCGCGACAGCAGCAGCGACTGGAGAGACTGGAGCGACAACAGCGACTGGAGCGACAGCACCGGCGCTCGAGTATGAACACTTTTCAGCGGCCCGCGCTCGGTTTTAATCGATATGAATGCTTTGCACGAGCGACGAGTCGCTCTTGTCGCGAAGTATGGACAGGCCCATTGGCTCATCGCGTCGTGCGCCGCGTGCACACTAAACGCTCCTTTATATTTACATCGTGTGTCGCCGCGATAAAGTGCTGAACGTCCCTTAGGCCCCATTTATACTTCGTCGCGGCGCGACGCGATGGCCACGCAATGAGGCCAAATTGATCGATCGCGTCGCACAATCAATATGGCCACTATACGTGGCGTCGCGTCGTCCCGCGACGAAGTATAAACGGGGCCTTAGGCCCCATTCATACTTCGGCGCCGAACGATGCTATGCCACGTATGGAAGGGGATGTGTGTGAGGAAATAGAAGCGTCATCTGAAGCGCTCGAGAAACCTAAAAGGCTCTCGAGCGAAAAAAAAAACTCGTCAAATTAGTTGGAATCTATCCAGACCACTGCTGACTTTCAAATACCTCGAATTCATCTTCGAAAACTCTCCATTTAAAGTCGCCTAAAGCCCAAACATGAACCTGAAACTTCCCCGTCATCGATACAAGAAACCCTTCAACTCCATTACTAAGGCAATGTCTGCCGGTAAGCATCTAAGAATCTACAGATATGACCGCCAAAGTTCCCTGTTGTTCAATTCGTATGGCTCAAACTTCCAAAACACCGCCAGTGCCAGATATCTGTGGAAATCAGCTGCACAGCAGGCCGATGTTGGTCTGGATGTTCTGCGGCGGTATGTTGGCATTTCAAACGGTTGCCGATGACACATCAGAGCAGTGAAGAATGAGAAACACTGACACATCGAGAAAAACATTGGGAAAATTAAAACATAAGAAGAACACATCGTTGGGCACGCATCTGTCACAACATAGGCTGCAAGATGCTCGCGGTTTAAGCAGAAATTCGAGCAAATCTTGGCAATTCAGAGCGGTTTCTCTCAACAACAACAAAAAAAAATGGATTGCGCTGCGATTTTCCAGTTATCTTGCTCGTTAGACTGTCTATTCCGCCAGTATCACTTTCTATGTAGCAAGCAATCGCGGTGCAATACGGCAGTAGAGAGGCTGGATAATTAGCAAAAGATACACATAATTAGTAACTAAAAAGTAATTAGACATTTATGTGACGAGCAATACAAGAACACTTACCATTTTTCTACTTCTACTGGTTTCGAGGCCAGGCCGCCTTCCCTCTCCTAAATGTCGTTGCTGGCGTCATTGAGCCTCGCCTGGAATGGGTCTTATGACCTACCACTTACAAATCTACTTCAATCCTGCAACTGACCACAAAATTAAATAATTATTCGTGTCACTTGAGCCACACCCCGGAGTCCCTTTCCTGCCGAAAATTGTTGCTCTGTCGCTGTAATGCGATCTAATGATAATCATCGGTGTCGCTCGGCGGCGTGGCGTTCTACCCCCCCCCCCCGCCCTTTAAAGAGAGGCGTGGCAAATGTCTGCGTCTCCACTATCTCGTAAGGCAGCAACCGCACTCTCGAGCAAGCCCAGGGGGTTGGGGGTGGGCGGGCCAGGGGACGAGGGGGTAGAACGCTCGACCTCCGTGTCGCTCGCGCTGACAACTTTAGGTTTGTTCATAGTCCGAGACGAGAGCGACAGAAGCGACTGATCATCATATCGAGGTGCGATCCTAGTTGGTGAAGGCAGCTCTTAAACGATTTCATAAGAAATCGATCTGTCAGTGTTGCAATATATTAAACTCACTCATTCCATAGAAAACAACTGCATTAACAAAATCAAAATAAATAAAAATATGAAGGGTATAATATTTGTGATCTAGGTCATCATACTTGCAAAATATTAGGGCCCGCTACGACGGGAGCGAGAGGGCAAAGCACATATCGAATAGTGCCGAGCCATCGCCTGGTAAAAATCAATACGTATCAACTTCCTTGTCGCTGCCGTCGCGAGGTATAAACAAGCTCTTAGGACGTGAAGTACATTGTTTTGTCTGTGTCCAAAAAGTTGATTGATTGATGGTGTCTTGGCCCAATTTTTTTATTTATTTTACTGGCGTTGTTTTAGCTGCTAGATAATGACCGTTCTCGGTGCGAATCTAGTACAAGGGTCCATTCTTACTAGATTTGCACTGAAAATGGTTCCTTCTCCTGAGTAGGAACTCGGAATGTGGATCTATCTCGGCACGGCAACCAGATTGGTGGGTACTAAGCGGGCTGGTGCCCAACCTGTCGCGCCATCCGCCGCATCGCGGCGGGGCGGTCGGACGGGCACGCCCCTCCACCAATAGCAGCAGAGCGCCGCCGGCGCTATAGGCCCGGTTTATACTTCGTCGCGGCGCGACGCGATGGCCACGCAATGAGGCCAGATTGATCGATCGCGTCTCACAATCAATATGGCCACTATACGTGGCGTCGCGTCGCGCCGCGACGAAGTATAAACGGGGCCATAGACCCCATTGGTCCTTACGTTCGAATTCAAAGTATGGCGCACCCGCGCGATTGATCCATTTAAACGGGGCGTGCCCGCTACTGGTGGAGGGGCGTGGCCGCCTGACCGGGTGGCGCGACAGGTCGGGCACCAGCCCGCTTAGTACCGATTGGTGTAGTTTACTTGTTCATATATGCTGTTTCTATTTATTGTGTTTCGTTATGTCGGCATATCGTCTAAATAATGGCCATCACCAACTAGGATCGCACCAAAATATTTAGTACCAAAAATTTAAAAAAGCCCAAGTGCAAACTTCGACACTCGACAGAGGTGAATAACGCGCTCTAATGCCAATTACTGGAGCCGCCCGCGCCGAGAACTCTAAAGGCCCGTTTATACTTCGACGCCGAGAGTCGCCACGCCATGTATTGTAGCCGAATCGATCGATCGCATCACCCGATCAATGTGGTCACAATACGTCGGCTCTATGGGCCTGTTCATACTCAGCGTCCGCGGCGGCAACGACAGGAGCGGCAAACCAATGCATAGCTATCAATTTTCCCAAGCAACGACTCGGGACTGATCGATACGTATCCTTCGACCTGTCGCTCCCGCCTCTGCCTCTCGTCGCGAAGTATGAACAGGCCCTGTTGCAGCTTGTTCGTAGTCCGCGACGAGAGCGACAGAAGCGACTGATCATCAGAACACATCGATTTCCTCTAGGCTATCGTTTAGCATTAATCGATTCATACACTTGCCAGGGACGACACAGTCGCTATTGTCCCTCCCGACGCGGAGTATGAACGAAACCTTCTTAGAACAGACAAAGTAGGCATTAATCTCCGGATAGTTCTCACCACGATCATCCAGCATTAACAGCGATCTGCGGGCTAGAAAGTACAACCCCCGTGGGTATGGGTGTCATTCCAAGGAATAGACACAACTTTTTTTTTAAATTTTCGAACATTTTATTCAAAATCGAAACCGATCGATAGCAAGAAGTGAATAGATGTCTCCGCTAAAGTATCTTATAACACAAACGAGAAACAAAACCACGATCACAGAAGGTTCACAGCGGGTAAGGGCCTGTTTCTAGACAATAAGTGGATCACAGGACAGCTGAACAATGTCAAACACAGTGGAATCCTAGCATTCAGTAGTTTTTCAGACAGGACAACAGGTCACACAGTCGAAACACTCGAAAAATAATAATTTAGATCACGAACACGAGCGAGGGCTATCGTGCGCTTATCCGAGTCCATGATCTTCGAATAGGCCTTGAGGTGTTTCTTCCTGAAAAAATGGACATAAACCACGTAGGTACATGACAGCTGGACATGATTTGAAATTTTTTGCGAATATTGCAGGAAAATGCTAGAAAAACTGGCGCATTGGCTCAGAAACCCATCAGTGTACCGGCATTTTCTTCCGATTCACCCCTGTTCATCGACATAGGGCGTAGATGGTTTCGTAGACAGCAGGGAATAAGCAGCAGACGATGACGATGAAGAGCCGAAAGAGTGGTAAGGAGTGAGCCCAGTGGCTCTGAACCCGGCTATTTATACACCAAAGTTTCCCGCCGAAGTAATCAATACCGAACATTGAAATCGTTTACAGGTCAACACACGAGAAGACCCAGTAAATGAGCTCCAACACACACTTTGCCCCCCCCCTCCCAAAGCGAATCCCTCCCATCCACCCGGATGAGATCGACTAGTTTCGATCGATATTATCGATTTCCGATAGAAGCGTCACCATATTCGAAACTTCTTCAGCAAGACAAATACGTAAATATCGCCTAGTTAGCTCATTCCACCTAAAGCACAGGTACCATCACATTCAGCAGGAGGAAGTATCCCAGTAAGGTGTGTCCACCCTCTATATGATCTTGAATAAACTGGGAACGATACAGCCAAGAGAGACCGGCACAGGTCAAAACAATAAAAAACGGTAAAACGAAACGTGCTCTGTTTCCCGCCTAGTTTTGTTCACACAAATGGACAGCGCCCACACTAGGGGTGTGCGTTAAATCAATAAATTTGAATTCCATTACATTGCACCAATGTCATAACAGGGCCCTTGCGCGTAAACTTGCGTGTGGCTGGTGCAGTTGCATAGAAATGATTTTCTACACCGTAATTTTCTGTCTGCGCCCTCCTAGCTCAGAGATCGCGCGTCAGCATCCACGCTGCCACGTTCGGTCGATGTTCTGTGCGCCCGCGATGACACTCTCGGCAAGCGGGTCGTGGTGCAGTGGGTAGTAGCCGCGCTTCAGCGAGGAAGGTCGGGAGCTCGGTTCTCCTGAGTAGTGGCTTAACTGGCTACTTGACCTTTGAGGGGCTTTGACGTGTAAGCAATATTAAGACATTTTTTACGCATTTTTCCAGCCGCATGCGCTCGCAGAGCGCAGAACGGACTCCCCCTGAGCGACGAAAGCAGCTCCCCACAAGCAGCTTGGATGGCCCACACCCTCGGGTCCCTTTCCTAGCCGAATTCTGGAGACAGGTGATGTGTAATGCTTCGTTTCGATTCATCTAGGTTCAGTTCGAAACTAAAACCCACTTAGGAAGTCGAAATTCTGGACATAAGTGATGTATGAAGCTCCGTTTCCATTCATCTAGGCTCTTTTCGTAACCAACTCGACATGTGATTAGGCGTGAAGGAGAAGGAGACGACGCAACTGCACCAGCCACACGCAAATTCACGCGCAAGGGCCGTGTTATAACATTGGTGCAGTGTAATAGAATTCAATAAATTTCACTAAAAAGTATAGATAGCAGCGTAATATTGTTTCAATCGAAAAATACCAGTGGGACCCTTTTATATACCATCTTCACGACAGGTGGGCACTTCCAAATGAAGCCTCTGAACGAACTTCTTGAGTTTTTCAACCTTCGAAATCAAACCGAACACCTATCAGATAAAAACGAACGCCTTCCAAATTAAATTACTCAATTATTAAAAATTATTTCAACAACCTTTCAATCTCATTCTCATACCCAACGAATAGAAAAGGCTGTTGAAATAACTTTTAATAATTTAGTAATTTATATTGTAAGGCGTTCGTTTTTATTTGATAGGTGTTCAGTTTGATTTCGAAGGTTGTCACAATTCAAGAAGTTTCAAAGGCTTTATTTGAAAGTGCCCACCTGTCGTGCAGATGGTATATAAAACGGTCCCATTGATATTTTTCGATTGAAAACAAAAATACTACGCAACAATACTAAGCAGCTCTCTCTACTTTTTAACGAAATTTAACGACTTCACGGAAGCAGACACCCACCCCTGGTCTACAGCTTGTTGTGATAGACAATCCCTTCCCAAAAGTATCATGCCGCCAATGTTTTAGGCTGGAAAGTGTCTTAAAATAAAACAAAAAGCAACATGTTGTGATTCTTTTGCAGCCCAACTCCAACACAAAATAGTTAACCCGTCCGTGCGTCCATGCGTGCGCACACCTACATTGGATATTGATCGATTTTTATCCGCAGTCAGCCGTTAAGCATGATGGCCATTCTATTAACCGCTAACTACTTCTGAATCAACGCTACCTCTTGAATGAGATCCTGAGCGGCGATAGCCTTGAGCACTTGTTTCTTGCTGGTCTCCTGAATTTCGCCGGCTAACAGAAATTCGTCCAGAATAAAGTAGGCCTTCTCGAAATTGAAGATGATATCCAGCTCGCAGACCTGGAAGTGGACGATGAGGCATAGAACATCCAATATTTCAATGAAACCTGGTTTTCGTATCAAGAAAGGAAGAACACAACGCACACTTCCGAAGTACTTATCCAGTAACTCGACGTATCGGTGGATGACCTCCAGGCAAATTAGCTCGTTATCCGTCTGTTCGATGGCACAACAGAAGTAGAGCGATGCATACCTCAACAAGTCCAGTATAAAGGGTGTCTTTAAAAATGATACACTGTTCGAAAGGTGATAACTTCGCTCACAGTAAAGGTACTAGAAAAGTTAAGAGCTCACATCAAAGCTTAAGAAAATAGAAATTATCTGCCATATAAGCAGTATAGAATGCGCCACGCACTCTTGATTATGTTTTGCTTGACTACATGTTATAATTTCTTCACAAAGTGGCCGTTTCGATTGATCTGTGCTTCTTTTAGGAACTAAAACTTACAAACACACTACGGCTTGCCGAAAATGTAGGGTATCCTAGAAAATGAAAGTGCTATGTGAAAGGTTGTAACATTGCTGCTGCAATGGTCAGGATTGCGCCATGCCCCCGCTTGGAACCTTGCATTTCCGACTCGACTCATTGTGCATGTGCTGGATGCATGTTACAGCCGTGTTACTACTTGCCCAGATTGACCTGTGCTGTGCTTCTTTTAACGTTTTCAACTTGAAAATTACGTGAAAGACACGTGACATGCGAGTTTATTGATTACACAAATTAAATGTTAGCGGGAACACCTATTTTCCAAGGGCGATTCTGTGGACTGATGAAGCAACGCTCATGTTGAGTCGAGAGGTTAATCGGCATAATTACAGCAACTGGGCGACGGAAACGTTAAAAAAGCACAGCACAGGTTAGCCCGGCCGAGTAGTAACAAGATTGTAACAAGCATTCAGCCAATGCGTTTTTAATCGAGTCTAAAATGCACGGTTTCAGGCGGGAGCATGGCGCAATCTTGTCCACCTACATGCCACAGAAAGCTTTCAGTCAATCAGTGCTTTCATATTAGTCTCAAACATCCTCAAAAGCTTCACTAACAGCAATGTTAGAGCCTTTCAAACAGTGCCCGCATTTTTGACATTCTCTGCATTTGTGATCTTAAGTTTTGAACCTGAAAAGGAGCACGAATCAACTGATACGGCCACTTTGTGAAGAAATTATAACATGTATTCAAGCGACACGCAATCAATCGAGTGTAAAATGCAAAATTTCAGGCTTGTTCATGGCGCAATCCATACCGCTCATACGCCAAAAAAACTCCATTTTCTTAAGCTTCCATTTGAGCCCTTAACTTCTTCAGTACTTTTAGTGTGAGCAAGGTCATCACCTTTCAAACAGTGTATACATTTATTTGAGACACCCTGTATAACACCCTTTCACGTGGAATTCGACACCTCTCAAATAAACTAGACACTTGTAAGCTAGTCCGATTTTTGGAATCAAAGCGAAGTCTTCCAAATTAAAACGACCTTCAGGCAGGTTAAATTACAGACCTAAGACGGTTAGAATAACTTTTGCTCAAGAAAAAATTGGTATGGCTTTGCAATTTTTTTTTAGTTCACCTGCCCCCAGTAAGTGCAATAATTTTTATATTCCATGTGCGACTGTCCTTGAATCTCGGCATGTCTTAGAACAGTATGGCAGGTAGTCGTCGAAAATGACTCTTGGACGGGTAATTTCTCTAACTCCCCTTGTCTTTTCCAGGCTCTGAAGAAGGCGGTTACGCCGAAACGTAAGCCGAATAAACGTTCGATATCAATCTTGGCACGACAGCTCGACGACTACCTGCCATACTGTTCTAAGACATGCCGAGATTCAAGGACAGTCGCACATGGAATATCTTACGTGACGTACCAGCAACGTATTCGCGACTGGTGATGGAGGCCTTGTCTCTAAGACAGAAAATTGTCTTAGCCAGACAAGGCACCCACTTTCTCAAGCGGTGCCTGCAACACGGCGTGATTCCTCGGTTCATTCGCGGAAAGGAATTGCACAAGTTATGCGGCCGCACAGTGGACGACAAGCAGATTAAGAAGATCGAACTGCATATCTTGAGGATGGCGATTAGGAGCAAGCAGAACGATGTGTATAGACTGTTAAACAAGTGTGTGTCGAAAGAGGTATGCTGTGAACGTTTTCTGCCTACCGTCCTTTGGAAGAGAATCGTGGGTGAGTCGAGAGGAGTTTGTGATCTTATCCGTTCTAGAGTTAAAGTAAAGTTGCAGCGAAAGTTTCAGGAGTTAATGGGTGGAAAGAGCAACCGCGGGCAGGGCAATCCCTCGACCCATATCACCTCTTCATTCCTCGGTCAGGGTGTGGGTGATGAGTGCTCCCAGAGGGTCACTGTCCTAGGCGATGTCTCTCTGTCGCGCGAGGCACTTGCTGCACTGGAGATGGGCCCCAGTTTCGCTCCTAGTCAGCGCTTGTCGCATGGCGTAGCGCGTAAGTTCGTAGGCAGCCTGCAGAGGCTACGGGATCAATTGCGCTGCAAGGCAAAAATCGATGCGCAAGGCGATCAGCTGGGTACCGCAAACATCGCGGCAATTCCGCCCCCGCCTTTCCCTAGTTCGTTTCTCTGTGCGCAGGAGCCAAACTGGGCGATCGATAAGAAGTTCCGCATATTGGCCACCTCCTTACTCACAGTTCTGCAGAGAAACATGGCAGGGCGGATGACTCCAAATCTCACAGCTGATCAGCGTAGAGGTCTGAGGGAGATCCGGAACTTGACGGCTTCAGGAGCAATTAAAGTGGGCGTTAGTGATAAGGGAGGCGAGTTTGTGGTGCTACCACAAGAACTTGATAGGAGTATTACCATACTCCACCTCCAGGACAGCACCGTCTACTGTCAGTCCACTCCTGAAGAATTTAGTAAACAGTTCCGCCGTCTAAACCGAAAGTGGGTTGAGGTTGCAAAGTCAGCAAACCTCCCTAGAAGCATTACAGCGCGGCTGAAGTGTGAGCATCCCGTCTGCCCGGTCTTGTATGTTCTTATCAAGACCCATAAGTTGCCACCAGGTGGTGCCCTTAGCGACCCTTCGCTGTATAAGGTGAGGCCTATCATAAGTGGCATTGGTGGTCCTGCAGACCGTATATCTTGGCTGCTGAACTTGGTTCTTACGCAGCTACTACGGTTCATTCCAGCTCACCTTCCTAACACCAGCGCCCTTTTGGATAAGCTCCGGGAGACTAATGTAGAAGACACCTGCGTGATGGAGTCGTTTGACGTCACGTCGTTGTACACAAATGTCTCCAAAGGCGATGCCATGCAAGCGGTACACGAGATCCTTGTTGAGCATGAGGTCCATCTGGCCCTTTTTGGACTCAACATTGCCCAAATAATGGTGCTCATAGATGAGTGCCTTCAGTGCAACATATTCAAGTGGTCCAAACAGTACTACAGGCAGGTTAGAGGCCTAGCTATGGGTCAACGCTTGGCTCCGGTGCTAGCTATAGCGTACATGTCAAAAATAGAGAGACCCGTAATGGAACGCAGACCTTTGCTGTATTGTCGGTATATAGATGACTGTTTCATCGTATGTCCCACGCAGAGCGAAATGGATGCCTGCTTCGAGTTGCTTAACCATCAGGCTGAGCATATTAAGCTCACAAGGGAGAAACCGACAAGTCACTGGTTGCCGTTCCTCAACGTGGAAATTCGTCTCTCTAGGAACACCTTCCAAACTAGGTGGTACCGGAAGCCCAGCAACAAGAACATCATTGTGCACTATCGTTCCGCACACCCAGATAGTACTAAGAGGGCCATTGTCCGGAATATGTTCCAAACAGCTGCTCTGGTGTCCTCGAATAGCGAGTTCAAGTCCTCATCTAGGGAGATGGCATCTCGCATTGCCTTATCCAACGGGTATGTTGCCCACAACATGCCCAAAGGCCGTCAACCACGGGCACCAGCACGAATACAAAGGGCACAATTGCGTGGTCAAATCGCCTTCACGGTACCTTTTATCTCGGACGCTCTCAGTGCTCAAGTACGGGAATGCGTTCGTAAGGCTGACCTGGGTGACATCGTTAGGGTCGTTGAGGTGCCTCCGGCTAACCTCAAGGCGCAACTGGTGAGGAACCGTCTTTATGACTGCGCTTGTGAAACGCCCTCCTGCGTGGTCTGCCCATTCGGCAGGGAAGGCGACTGTAGGGTTTCAGGAACAGTATACCTCATAACTTGCATTGAATGCAAGGAGGAATACGTTGGTGAGACGGGCAGACCACTTTGGGTAAGGGTGAAGGAGCATGTGGATGGGCTCAACAGGTGCAAAGTCGCCACACCCTTGGGGGAGCACAGGCTGCGAAGTCATAGTGGCGCAGTGGTTGGAGTGGCGGTGACGATCCTGGCTCGCGAGGTCGACATCGCAGCGCGCAAGGCCTTGGAGGCGCTGTGGATTGCGTTCAAGAACCCCGCAATCAATAGGAAGGAGGAACGGGTGGCCATAACCCAGGAGTTGGCTCCATTTGCCGACCTCTGTGGGCTTGACCCCGGGGGGCGCCAGCCGGAAGGTCGCTGAGGGGCTGACCCGAAGGGAGGACCTCATTCACCCACATTTATCTCCATCTGAAGGGTGACTCCACAGCCTTCGGCTGTTTACATAAGGTCAGTTGGGCTGTCTCCCTCGTGGTTCGTCTCTTTCTCCCATTAGCTTTTGAGATGGCTGAAACTTGAAATGACTCTTGGACGGGTAATTTCTCTAACTCCCCTTGTCTTTTCCAGGCTCTGAAGAAGGCGGTTACGCCGAAACGTAAGCCGAATAAACGTTCGATATCAATCTTGGCACGACAGCTCGACGACTACCTGCCATACTGTTCTAATTTTTATATTATATTTTCAAGGGAAAAACATTAGCTCAAATTTTGATTCAAAGCATAGCAAAGCAGCTACCGTTTAATATAGTACAGGAGGAAATCGCACTAAGCACTCGACTTGCTCGTTGTGATTGTTATTCGAGTGATAGTATTAGTGCTGCTTACGTGGAACAAGTCGAGGATATTTGTGTTCTTCAATTCAACAATTGCAACTGCTGTATTGTCTATAGGAGTGTAACAGGGGCGCACACAAAATTCTGTGCGTCAAATTTTTTAAACGAAAGTTTTTAACGGAAAATTTTCGTTAAATTTGTGTTAAATCGTTATATCTCGTTAAAAAATACAATTAGCTGCAAACCGCTATTTCGAGTGAAAAAATTAAGGAGAACCTCGTACGTTTCAACTTCAAGATGTCAAAAGCTAAAGTTCAAGGAATGGAGTGTAACACTGCAATGTAAAATAAACAATTGAACATCAACGAACACGGAAAAATAAACAAGCCTTCAGCAACAAATTATCTGCAGGGTATAGAATAAGAACAACTATGGAATTACCATTCAACGCAAGATGACCATCGGTAAGGCATCCTGAAATGTGCGATCAGGCAGATACCCGGAGATCCCCATCCCTTCCTAGTTCTTTGCGAAACCGTATTGTCTGAATGTTTTACAAGCATATCCAATCTCGATGCGGGCGCCAGCCCATTAAGTACGGAAAGGACTAATAAAAATACAATTAAAAGCCTATCAGTGGAATGTTAACACGGTGACGAACGCACGATTATCAAGTGTCTGGTGCGTGGGGCCAATCCATTTTTTTTTGAAACGTCGGGATCGTGACAAGACATCATGTCACACGGTCCCACACTGCCGAGAAGCGTGACACGTCGTCAAAGTGTTAACATTAGGAAAAGTTGCTTTCCTAAATTCTATGCTTTTCTAAAATCGTTTAAAAAACGTCCAGTGGCCGAAAACATTCTTTCCGTCTCGACTGTTCCAGGTGGCGGTCAAAATTATTCTGGGCAGCGCCAAGTGAGAATAGGCATATCTTATGAGGAGGTTAGACCAGTATCTTTGTGGATTCGTTGACGCGCTTGCGGCTCGGCGAAGAAATTTCTAGCTCAAAAATGCATTAAAGGATAGAAGGATAAAGGGCGGCATTACTCAATCACTCTCTCCGCCACGCATTCAATTTCTACGGGATGTCGTGGAGGCGATTTGAATGGGTATTTGGCCATACAATGGCTTGCTGCGCCCAGCCGATGGGGAAGTCAGCGCTCTATCCTTCCCAGACAAGTCTGGTACCAATTCACCGACCCCAGGCGGATCGAAGGCTTGGTTGGTCTGGGCGGAAAACCGCGAAAGAAGTACCAGAAACCTGGTATTGAGTGCACGCGACAGCCGGCATCTCCTCCGACTGCGCTACACTCGCCCCCAAGATGCATTATTTCCAAAAATTCAAAACAAATTCATGAAAACAGTAAAATATTCTTGCAGATTCCAATAGTTTTGTTTTTTTTAGAACAGTCCTAATCAGGAGGATGAGACCTTCAACATTAATGAAGACTAAGGGTAAATGTGATAAAGTCACTGAGAAGAAAGTCCGTTAAAAATTCCGTTAAATTTCTAAAAATTTCCGTTAAGTCGTTAAACCAGATTTTAACGAAAAATGCCGTTAATTCGTTAAATCGTTAACCGTTAAATGTGCACCCCGAAGCGTAAGTCTTCGCAAACAGTATTTTTCTTTTCCATGACGTGTTTCAGCCAGACACTCTTCAAACTTCATAAGACGTTACTCAAAACTGGATAATTATAACATCAAAGGGAGTACTTCAGGGAGTACTACAATTGTGAAGAACATACATATCACCACCACTATCAATCGAATAAAAATCGTAATGAGCTAGTAGGGTGCTTGGTGCGATCTCTCCCTATACTACATTTACCAACAGCTGCTTTGCTGTGCCATAAAACAAAATGTAAACCAATATTTTTCTTTGGAAAATGAAAACTTTATAAATTTATTACACTTACTGGAGTAGGCGAGCTAAAAAATATCAAAGAAAGTTGTGGCCAGTTTTCCTTGAACAAAAAATCATTCTAACCATCATAGTGAGTAGCATAAACTCTCTGGAGGTCAATTCGAATTGGAAAAGTTCGCGTTAACTTCAGAAGTCTTACCAGAATACTATCTCAACGGTAGGTCGGAACGGCGCAAATGTTGTATATGGGCAGAACAGCCTCTCTCTGGGAAGTAACAAACTGCAGGTATCTCGACCCCAATACAACTGCGCAAAGTTGGGTGCGACGGAAGTCGCCTGTTGGCGCCCTGTTGATTCACCTGCTCCACAGCCGACGGGCGCGCGCGGGATGAGGGCTGGTATCGCGGATTGGCGCGCTGCACAGGTGGCGTAGTAGGGAAGAGTTCGGGCTCATGAACGGGGGTGGGGGGTTTGGATCCCGCAGACTGCGTTTGTTTTGCACTTTTGCAAAATCCATGTTTATCATATAGGTAATCCACCTAGGGTATTATAATGTGTTATAGAGCATGTTTACACACAACATATACTTCAAACTACAGATTAGCTAAAATGTTCACTTCTGTGTCACTTATTTTAAGCCTATTTTGTTGAAACTGTAGTTATGTAACGATAGATATTTTGTGGCACTAGTTAAAAGTTCCGACTCCACCAACAAGGCTTCAGTCAAAAAAAATTTTTGCTGAAACTTCTTCTGGGGGGTTATTTGGGATGCTGATCACAGAATCTGACATCCGTTTTTCACCATTCTTTCTCTACCTGCCGTCACCGGCAGAAACTTTAGGAATGTAATCCTAGCCTTTATCCAGCCGAATCGTGAAGAATGGATATCAGATTCATGATCAGCACCCCAAATAAACCCCCTAGACGAAGTTTCAGCGAAATCGGTAACCCCGCCTGGAGCACCCTTGTTAACGGTATGGATGGCGTCCGACGGAATCGTGAAGAACGGATATCAGATTCGTGATCAGCACTCCAAATAACGCCCCTAGGACGAAGTTTCAGCGCATACCGTTAACAACGGTGACCCTGCCTGGACCACCGTTGTTAACGGTATGCGTGATATACGTATATGTAAACATGCTCTATAACACATTATAATACCCTAGGTGGATTACCTATATGATAAACATGGATTTTGCAAAAGTGCAAAACAAACGCAGTATGCGGGATCCAAACACCCACCCCTCGTTCACGAGCCCAAACTCTTCCCGACTACGCCACCTGTGCACCGCGGTAGTCCGCGATACCAGCCCTCATCCCGCGCGCGCCCGTCAGCTGTGGAGCACGTGTATCAACAGGGCGCCAACAGGCGACTTCCGTCGCCCCTAACTCTGCGCAGAGTTGTATTGGGGTCGAGATACCTGCAGTTTGTTACTTCCCAGGGAGGGGCGGTTCTGCCCATATACAACATTTGCGCCGTTCCGACCTACCGTTGAGATAGTATCCTGGTTAGGCTGGCTTAGAACAGTGTCAAATTTAACGAGAAAATGGTATGCAATACGCTTCAAACACACCGCGCCTCAAAATGGTATACACCCTTTGCCCGGTCATAAAATTTTTAATCTTCTAACTACATCGCTTTTTACAGCTTATATAAAACAGCAGAAGATAGGAATCTTCGACTATGTCAAAAAATGAGGTTACGGCATCTATTGATTCAGCATTCCTCAGTGCTTACTTGATAGACAGTGCGAATGTCGTGTACATGGCGCTTTTCAACAAAGGATAACATGAATTTTCGTTTATAGTCTCACTGAGTCATCAACTTAGACCGTAATTTGGCTGTCGAAGCTTTTGCACCCTTATGAAATTTTAGGACCCTACTGATGCTTGGAGGTGAACCGGATAACATGGCAGCGAGGGTCTGTTCATACTTCGCGATGGCAACGTTTGGTCGGCCGGGCAAATCATGCGTATCGATTTTTGCAGAGCGATCGCCCGGCTAAAATCGATAGTATGATTTGCCATCGCTCCCGTCGTGAGGTATGAATAGGTCTTTATTTCTCGTCGTTCAGGAAATTCAAGAAGGTGCTTTTTGACTGAGAGATTCTCCAAATTTTTGCGACAGTAGGGAGTCATGAATTACGCTACTCGCGCTTCACCACTTCATACTGTATTAAGAAATTGAAGTATAGTGAAGTAGGAAACATCTTTCCTAAACGAGAAATATTCGCCACAATCCTTTAAAATCCACCTCGGAAGACTATTCTGGCTCAAAATATTTGTCACAGTCCTGTGGAGTGAAAATCATACCATAACCGGTGACTCCATGAAATTACAAATCCATGGGTGCAAGTCCAACCCCGGGGGGGGGGGTGGGGATCCACCTGATGCTCTCGATGAAATCAATAAACGCTCTGACGGCGTCTATACTTCCAGAGGACTGCGTGTCGACCGCTTAACTGCGCGCAGCGTAGTTCTTTGAATTTGCTCCAGGTTTCACACCGTTCTGTCATGTTTTCTCTCCTCCTCCCTCAACTAGGTGTGCAGTTTTAGACAGATTCGTCCGTTTACCGGGACTAGAGGATGTAAGGTAAGCATGTCTGAACTTTAAGTTGCATGACGTTTTATTCCTACCATGATTCTTGCAGGATTAGCAGGTAGAGCTGCACCAATCCATGAAATCATTTGTTAAATAACGTCAACCAAACGACACGCACGAAACTGACGGACGGCGAACAAACCTGTACCGTGCTCTTTTTAGGCGTCAAAAAACCGTGCGCCGCGTATAATTGCACGCTTTCCCTCGGAACGTTCTGTATTTGACGGCAGGACGTTCTGACTAGGAGCTGAGTGTCTATTAGTCACAGAAATGGATATGCAGGTATTGAGAACGTGAGTAGCAGATAGTGACATCGCTTGTAACCAAGCGACATACACACACCTAGAATCTGTCTTTTCTGCTACTTAATATACACTCCACGGATCTCCCTCGATAGAGAGCCTTCGTGCTCTCTTGTTAAGAGGGATCTCGGGCCGCTCGTCGCAGGGCCACGTGGCGCGTCCCCGGGTGGTGGATAGGGGAATTAAACGCGAACCAAATGCAACCGTGTACTGCCCAGAGACGCAGGTGGGATGCAGGGGATGGACTCCTTGCTCCTGCTGTGTCGGGTCGACGCGTTCCTTCTGCGTAGGAGCGGCATGTTCGTGCACAGTGTGCGCGGATGTGTCCGTGACTGCGGATTGTAACTGTGTCGGCTCGGCCAAAAGCTTGCACTCGGTAGACTGGGAGTACATGTAAGGCGATTCGAGGCCGCCTCAAAAGTCTCGCCCCCTCTCTTCGGGCAGTCTGGCTGGCTGCCCGGAGTTCTTCGCCCGCACGACAGAGCCCGACTAGCTACCAGTGTGTACTCAAGTCAAAAACAGCAGCACTAAAGGGTCTCATTCCCCTGACCCCGAAAGAGCCCCCATTTCTACAGCGATGGGAAGGACGAGTACGGAGAGGCTGCTAAAATCTCAGGGCCTAACCAGGCTGCGCAAATTGAGAAGGACTAGGATGACGATCTGTACTTACAACGCCCGCACGCTTGCATCGGAAGCATCCGTCGAGGACCTGATGATGCAAGCCAGGAAGATCAAGTACGACGTCATCGGACTGACCGAGACGAGAAGACACCATCCCCTACACGCCGCCTACAACTCCGGAGAAGAACTGTTCCTCGGAACATGCGACAGCAGAGGAGTAGGCGGCGTTGGTGTCCTCGTCAACACGCACTTGGCCATGAACATCGATTCGTACGAGTCTCTGACAAACCGAATCGGACGTCTGCGACTGAAGCGATGTGGTTCCGTGCCAGCTTTGACTGTACTCGTCGCGTATGCCCCAACATCCGACTACGACGACGAAGAGGTCGAAGCCTTCTACGTGGAGCTGGAGAAGTTCTATAAGGAAGATCACACCTTCTACAAGGTGATCGTCGGCGACTTCAACGCCAAAATCGGACCGCGAAGGTCGCCGGAAGAACTTCACATCGGAACCCACGGTTTGGAGTGGAACGAGCAAGGTGAAAGGCTGTCTGAGTTTATCATGTCGACCAAGACCATCCATGGAAACTCGCAGTTCTAGAAGCCTCCCTCCCTACGATGGACCTGGGAATCCCCCGGTGGCCAGTTCCACAACGAGATGGACCACATCATCTTCAACCGCAAATATTGCCTGACCGATGTCTCCGTTGTCCCCAAGTTCTACACGGGATCGGACCACCGCCTCCTTCGCGCAAGGTTCCGCTTTTCGCGTCAAGGAGAGAAGGCCGCGAAGTTCAAGAAGAGGAGTCCCAGAACGACCATCAACTGGGACCTCTACACCTCTCTTGTCGGCCTTTGGGAAGATGCCGTCATGGACAACGTCGACGAGGAATACGATCGCTTCGTGCACCATCTTCACGATAGTGGTAAGGGAGCCGAGAGCTTGAAGACCACCAAGAGACGTCTGTCTCCGGAAACTCTCGAGCTGATACGCCAGCGTGGAGCAGCACGAGCGTCAGGCAACTACCAACTGACGTCCGAGCTTGCGAAGCTATGCAGAGAGGCGATAAATGAGGATCTTAAGGAGAGAAGGGCGGAAGTGGCTGAAGCTGCAGAGGCAGGGTTGAGCATCCGCAATGCCCGCCGGAACTTCGCCAACTTCAAGACCAAGATGACAGCTCTCCGACGTCCCGACGGAACCGTCACCTCTTCCAGAAGGACCATGGAGAGGGTCATCCACGACTTCTACTCCGATCTCTTCGATAGCCTCGTCCACCTGCCCCATGCCATCTTCCGCAGGATGGATACGTCGTCCCCTCTGTTCTCCCTTCCGAGATCCGACACGCCATCTCGTCGGTGAAGAAACGTACAGCACCCGGTTCTGACAGGATCAGAGCTGA
Organism: Heligmosomoides polygyrus polygyrus; assembly: GCA_947396885.1. NCBI lineage: Eukaryota > Metazoa > Nematoda > Chromadorea > Rhabditida > Heligmosomidae > Heligmosomoides > Heligmosomoides polygyrus. The sequence continues at coordinate 100,654,986 of OX377204.1, read as the reverse complement.
ACACCTGAAGAACCTCCCGCCAGCGCTCATCAACACCTTGGCGCGGCTCTTCACACGCTACCTGTCCGAATGCAAGGTTCCATCTCAGTGGAAGACCAGCAGAACCGTCTTGCTGTACAAGAAGGGAGACGTGCACGACATTGGCAACTATCGTCCGATCTGCCTGTTGTCCGTAGTCTACAAGCTGTTCACTCGAGTCATCCTGAATAGGATTAGTAGAACGATGGACGAAGGACAGCCATGCGAACAAGCAGGATTTCGGAGAGGATTCAGCACGATCGACCACATACACACCATTACGAAGCTCATCGAAGTGTCGCGAGGGTACAAGCTGCCGCTGTGCCTTACGTTCATCGACCTGAAGAAGGCATTCGACTCCGTCGAGACTGAAGCGGTCATGGAAGCCCTGCTCACCCAGGGCGTTCCTACTCAGTACATCAGAGTCCTACGAGAGCTGTACAGTGGATTCACGACCAAGATCTCACCATTCTACAACGACATCCTCATCGACGTAAAGAGAGGGGTTCGACAAGGGGATACCATATCCCCGAAGCTCTTCAGCGCCACTCTCGAAAACGTCATGCGCGAACTAGAATGGGAAGGCATGGGAGTGAAGGTCGACGGCCGGCAACTGCACCATCTTCGCTTCGCTGACGACATCGTGCTCATAACACCGAGCATCAGCCAGGCGGAGCGAATGCTGGGCGACTTCGATCGTGTATGTGGAAGCGTTGGACTGCAGCTGAATCTTACGAAGACGATGTTCATGAAGAACGGATGGGTTTCTAATGCCCCATTCTCGCTCAACGGAACGAACATCTCCGAATACTCCAGCTATGTGTATCTGGGTCGCGAAGTCAACATGGCCAACGACCTAGCACCAGAGCTGAGCAGGAGGAAAAGAGCGGCTTGGGGAGCTTTCAAGAGCGTCGAAGAAGTCGCGAAGAAGACGAAGAACGTCCGACTCCGTGCCCACCTATTCGACTCCACTGTTCTTCCTGCCCTAACATACGCCTCAGAGACCTGAGCTATACGAAAGCAGGATGAACACGCGATCAGCGTCGCGCAGCGTGGAATCGAGAGGACGATGCTCGGAGTGAAACTACTCACGCAAGTGAGAGAAGGCCTCCGGAGTTCCGAGCTTCGCCGACGTTCGAAGATCAGAGACGCTGTCCCGTGGGGCAAGTTGTCGAAAATTAGGTGGGCCGGCCACGTAATGCGCTTCGCAGACACCCGCTGGACGAGAGCCATCACCGACTGGATTCCACGGGATGTCAAAAGAACACCAGGACGCCCACCAACGCGTTGGTCGGACTTCTTCGTTAAAGCCCTGAACGACCGATATGACGCTCTTCGTGTCCCTCGAGCGAGGAGGATCCATTGGACCACTCTGGCACGCGACAGGGACGAATGGAGACGCTGTTGGCACCCGCTCGAGCAATTCGATGATCAACGGGACGACAGGTGATACAGGTGATAATATACACTAGGAAGTCTTACTTCAGCTAAAATGATTAAACTTCTTAATTCGATCAAAAACAGCTCACATTTTCGGAGATATTTTTACGAAATATAAATGAGACAAGGTAATAATAAAAAGAGACATGCTACCCACCTTTTGTAGACAATCTTGAGATCTTTGTATTCGAGAAAAGCACACATCTTTGGCTTTCGAGCGAGAATTTGAGTAATCAGTTCACGACATATCTTCTTTTTCATCTGAAATAGACGCAGAGTTCAAGAAAAGCGGAAGTGCCGCAAGAAGAATGATAGAAACCTGGTCCACTTTTGGCCGATAGCTCATCTCTACTCTTACCAGAAAACTGCCTCAACGGTAAATCAGCATCAGCCATCGACCCTGCGGACCACTAACCAATATAAACTTTCGGTAACCCCTAAAACTCGTCCGCACTTAACGTAAGTTTAACAACGAGTCTAACTCCGTTTGGACACCAGGTGGTGTTCGAGGAATTTCCCCACACGCTTGCTCTACGTGTTGCATGTCATGCAGACACCATTACGTCAGTGTCTTGCGCTGATGTAATCCATGTACTCTACACGTTTTTACTAGCAAATGCCACTCGCGACCAAGGGTAGCGACGAGTTCTCCGTCAAGAATGGGCAGGTTCGCTCACAGTACCCAGGCGGTCGTTGAGGCATCACTTGCTCCTTGTTTATCGATAGAATGCGCTCGGAGCTGAGACCGTCGGTGGAATTTTTAGTTTTTCTTTCAGTTTAGCCGTTTTATCGTGTTCATATTGTGTTTCCTTCGTATAGCCTTGTTTCTCGTGCGACTCTCACTTGCATTTTCTGTTTCTTCTCCGTTTTTTGAGCACGAGAAACAGGGATATTCGAATATTAATATAAACACGATAAAACGGTTCCAACTGAAAAAAGAAGAACTAGGGATTCCACCGACGTTCCCACCACCGGGCGCATCTTATCGATTAACGAGCTGATGGAGCAAGTGGTCCCTCGACGATCACCTGGGTACTGTGAGGTAACTCGTTTAATTCTTGACGGACAACTCGTCGCCACCCTTGGCGATTTAGTCGCGGGAGGGATCTGTGAGTAAAGACATGTAGAATATGTGGTTTACACATCTGTAACATCATTGACGTAATGGTGTCTGTGACGTGTGCAATACTTGGAGCAAGCATGCGAGAAAATTTACCAAACTGCACTTGGTGTCCAAAGATTTAGGTACATTTTCCTTTCACAATGAATAGCTGAAGATGCTAGCAGTAGGAAGACTATCAAACCTTCCCTGAACAATGTGAATTACAGAATTCCAGCGACCCAGACAGTTTAACTGAAAGGGGATCGGTCCCTACCCTTAATAGATCTGAGGTCATAGTATGTCTAAAACCAAACGCGTTAAAATAACGAAGCATGAAGAGTCTGTACCTTGTCCTGGTATGCCGTGTACCACTTCTGCAGCCGTAGTTTCCCCTGCCGACTGAACAGCAACATGAACTGCATCATCTTGCCGCTAAAGAAGAAGAATAAGCAACAACAGACATTCTTCCCCACTCAAGCATCTCGATTTGAGCAGCGCAAACATACAAGGAAGAAATAGAGGGCAAGAAAGGAAGCGAATCATGTACAACAGCTTCAGAATCACTAATGATAACGTTGAACCGCAAATGGAAAACGAAAAACGTTGAGAAAAGAGTTCTTGCGGCTGCGTCGCGTGCGCAGCATTGGAGCGCAGAAACTACGAGGCGTATGGAGCGAGAGCAACTCAACTTGAATTACACAATTAACGAAGTTGTAGGTTATTTATAACCTACGTGTTCTTATAAAAACAAGCTGGCAGTATTTATTGATGACTTGTTCGCTTTTGAAGAAATCTAGGCCTGGAATAAATCAAGTGACTGTTGGCGCCTATGTACGGTAACACTACCCATGGATCGTAAACCCGTGGGTATGCGGGGTATAACGGGTAGAGATAAGGCAAGAGTCAGAGACGTAGGCTTCATCGTGGGTATCTTTACCCTCTATACCAACGGGTTAGTCGTTGATGAATCCTGCTCCTGGAGGCCTGTACCCGTAGTTGAATTCTGTTTGATTCTTCACTGGGGTTCAGGCTTAACGTCCTAGTGACGACTATAACTTGATTGCCTGGGCAAAGCCTGCGAATCGATTAACGATGACCGACCAAAAATCGATATGAAGGCGTCATCCGCGAGATGATTCGCTGCCCCGCGAACTGTGAATAGGCCTTTAGGCCCCATTCAAACTTCCGACGCCGAACGACGCGACGGCACGTACAGTGGCCAAATTGATTGATCGCGTCGCTCGATCAATATGGTCACAATACGTGGGATCGCGTCGCTCGGCGACGGCGTCTGAGTATAAATGGGCCCTTAGCGGTCTTCAGCATCGTCTTCGGACCATGCAGTCATGGATTCGTTTGAGCGGTCTACGTTTACCTTACGCCTTACTCCTTTCGCGTACCAGAGTGAGCCAGAGAGTGTGTTCTTTGCCTAGTGGATACGATTGCTGAAATGACTGGATCGGCTGGGTATCAGACCTTGGTGTGGCACACAAGGGCCGCATCGAGTGTGGTCCCAGGAAGGCCTGATTGGTCGTTGCTCGGATAGACTGTAATCGGCTAGCGCTGTCCTACCTCCCCATGTAGACCACATTAATGACTAGTACCGTGTAGTACTTCGTGACTGTTCCATGGCATCCGTTTATTATACACTACCACCTTTATACACGGCGTCCTAACAGGCGACGACAGCGACTTGATCGACCGGGCAAAGCCTGCGAATCGATTAAATGACCGACCAAAAATCGATATGCGGGCGTGACTAGCGCGCGTCGAGTCGCTGCCGCCGCGAACTGTGAACAGGCCGCTAGTGTTCTTCAGCATCGTCTCCGGACCAGGCAGTCCGAACAGCCTTTGTTTACATGCCGTTTCGCCCCTTTTGTCGTGCCAGAGTGACCCAGTGAACGTGTTCATTGCTCAGCGGATACGATTGCTGAAATGACTGGATAGGCTCTGTATCAGACCTTGGTGTGGCACGCGTGGGAAGAGCAGTCGTGGCGCACCGAGTGGGCGTGTCACACAGAGGGGCGTGTTCGATCGGTGCTATGAAAGGCTATAAACGGCTAGCGTGTCCCTCTCTCACCAAGTAGGCCACATTAACGACTAGTACTGCGTAGTACTTCGCGGATTTCCATGATATCCGCGAATTTATGCACTGTCGCATGCCTTCATTTCTATTCGTGTAGTTGTCTTTGGTTTCATATGGCTCCGACTGCTGGATGACCTAAGAGTGTTTGACATTTCGTAAAAGTCAAGACCCCACTAATGGCCTGTTCACAGTCCGCAACCGCAAATCGCGTTCGGGGAACGCCGACATATCGATTTTTGCGTAAACCACGCCGTGACGCAACATTGCACACACTCATAGTGCCCTCCTTACTAGGACAACATTCATATGGGCGACAAGAATCCAAAGAAACATATTCCGCATGTCATTTAAATACTTTATCAAATAGAATTATCCCATAATCACAGACACGACCTGTTTTGAACTCTGAACATAAGAACTAAATCCCTTTCTACTAGAGCTCGTCTTTCTCGGCTCTGATAATCTTCTCGAGCACGATCTCGAAGTGAAGCGGAGCGTTCGGAGGAATACGTGGTGCACGTCCTTTCTCGCCATAACCTGGAAAGTCGTTGATAAATTGTTTGTTTTTAAGAGAAGTGGGCACTGGTCGTTAATAAAGCCTACATGGTGACGGGAACACGCCAGCCAATCAGAGCATCGACCGAACACGCGCCGGCCAATCAGAACATCTGCCGCACCTAACCCAATTAGGTGGCACGACTACTCGATGCTGTTCGATTGGCTAGCGCGCTCTGGCCTTTCCATGTAGGCCACATTCACGACAACTACCGAAAAGTTGAGAAAACTGACCGAGCTCCGGTGGAATCACCAGCTTTCTCCTTTCACCCTCACACATGTCTTCCATGCCGATCTCCATGCCGTTGATGATCTATAGCGATGAAATCAGAAGAATTGTGGAAGCCAGACCTACGGGCAGAACCTGGTTCCTCTTCCACTTGAAGACGAATGGCTTGTTTCGGCTCCAGCTCGAGTCGACAAAGGTCCCGTCCTCAAGGTGGAGGGTGTACTGCTGGTGAATTGTGTCGCCCTCCTCGGCTTTGATGCAGTTCTCGTCGTCAATCTCATGAGTGACCTTAGAAATCACGTTATAAGGCTCGACTATACATGTCACAAAGATGCACCGCGGGGGTGCGGGAACGCGCCGTGGCTCCTATCGTAATCACAGCAGCCAATCATGTGGCCTGCGTGTGCGGCTGAGCCGGTGTATGATTGGCTGTCTCGGTTACAGTAGGAGCAGCACCGCGTTTTCGCGCCCTCGCAGCATGCACCTCACAAGCCGAAGGAGATCTGCAGACTTACCGAGATGTGCACGCCTTCTTCGGTGATCCACTTGTCCCCGGGGCTCGGTCGGAACAGACTCTTCAACTCGACGAAGTAGTACAGTGTTTCGCCCTTCTGAAATCAGATTGTTGAGCTCAAAGTAGGGAGAACTGTTTCAGCGACTTACGCTAACGTTCGTCTCGTCATCCTCATCGAATCCTTCCTCAGGAGGGATGGTCACCTGAAGATCTGTAGGTGACCGATGTGTGAGAATTTCAAATGAAGAACCGTTGACAAACATTTTAAAATTGCTTTAAAAGCTACATTATACTTCGTCGATGGAGTACTTTCAAAACAAATCTTTCAGCGTTTTGAGAAGGTACGATGATTCTTTTACTTTATACTATTGTCGCTCGGTGTCGCTCGATGTCGCTCGTCATCGCTGGCCGCATAGCGTCATTTTCTGAGTATTAGTGATCTTTTCTGCAGTTTGTAAAAGCAGATGCCTCAGATGTATCCATGCCACAGTGCTCGGTGTCGCCCATTGTAGCCCGATGTCGCTCATTATCGATTGCCGTAGCTTACGGTCGCCTAGTGTTGTTCTTATAAGAACTCCGTGCGATTAACATCTTCAGACAAGAGTGCAGCTGTGCAGTTTGTGAGTGCAAGACGCTTCAGATGCCTCCATGCAATTGTCGCTTGTTGTCGCCTATTGCCGCTCGTTGTCGCCCATTGTAGCTCGTTGTCGCTCATTGTCGCTTGCGATCGCTCGGTTTCATTTTTCCGAATCCGAACTGATCTGCGATTATTATTGTATCTCTGATGAAGAATGATCTTCAGATCTGCAATTTGTGAGAGCAAGGTGCTTCAGATGCATTTACACCATCGTCGCTTAGTGTCGCCTATTGTCGCTCGATGTTGCTCGTTGTCGCTTGAGGAAACTTTGGACGCATAGCGTTTTGATGATCTTTGCTGCAGCTTGTAAAAGCAGATGCCTCAGATGTATCCATGCCACTGCTCGGTGTCGCCCATTGTAGCCCGATGTCGCTCATTATCGATTGCCGTAGCTTACGCTCGCCTAGTGTTGTTCTTATAAGAACTCCGTGCGATTAACATCTTCAGGCAAGAGTGCAGCTGTGCAGTTTGTGAGTGCAAGACGCTTCAGATGCCTCCATGCAATTGTCGCTTGTTGTCGCCTATTGTCGCTCGTTGTCGCCCATTGTAGCTCGTTGTCGCTCATTGTCGCTTGCGATCGCTCGGTTTCATTTTTCCGAATCCGAACTGATCTGCGATTATTATTGTATCTCTGATGAAGAATGATCTTCAGATCTGCAATTTGTGAGAGCAAGGTGCTTCAGATGCATTTACACCATCGTCGCTTAGTGTCGCCTATTGTCGCTCGATGTTGCTCGTTGTCGCTTGAGGAAACTTTGGACGCATAGCGTTTTGATGATCTTTGCTGCAGCTTGTAAAAGCAGATGCGTCAGATGTTTCTGTGCTGCTGTCGCTCGGTGTAGCCCGCTGTAGCTCGATGTCGCTCGTGTTATCGGCTGCTGTAGCTTGTGCTCGCAAGAACGACCCGATCGCAAGAACTCCTCTGTGAGTATCATCTCCAAGCAAGAATGCAGTTGTGCAGTTTGTTAGTACAAGATGCTTCAGATGCTTAAGTACAACTGTCGCTTGTTGTCGCCTATTGTTTCTGGATCTCGTTTGTTGTCGCTTGCAATCGTTTATGGTAGCCTGGCTATGTTTTCCGAATACTCATCTGTGAAGAATTACCTTTTCAGGAGTTTGTGGGAGAGCAAGGTGCCTAAGATGCATTCACACTATCGTCGCTCGCCTAGTGTCGCATTCCGCGATTATCAGTTCCAATGAAGGAATGTCGCTCCTGTGGAAGAGCAAGATCTCCGGATACTTCCATACCATTGTCGCTCGATGTCTTCTGTTGTCGCCTGATGTCGCTCTGTCACGTATTCTCACCACTGTGATTTGTCGGCGTTTGAATGCTGATATTAGCTGAGTTAACATTTTTCCATCTCGTATACTCGCTCTAGACATCAAACAGACGTTCCATATCTCCCATCGCCCGGTGTCCCTAGTTGTCGCTAGTTATCGCCCGTTGTCGCTCTGTCGCTCAGAGCCGCCAAGTTACTTAGAGAGCCTGCTATTGGCTAACGATGATTTCTCATCGTGAAGATTGCTTACTAAGGAATGACTAAAGCTATTGGTGCCTGGAAACACTGACCTTACGCTGCTCTCCGACGCACATTCCCTCCATGGCGATGTCCATACCACGGATCACTTCACCTCTGCCGAGCACGAACGTGAACCTGAAACCGCAGAATTAAGAGGCCTTTTGGTGCAATTTCTTGGAATCAACGGCCATCTTTCTTGCCCTTTGATCTTCGATTACGTGAACTCACGGTTTCTGGCCAAAGTTGCTGCCGACAACCTTTCCGTCCTTGTCGGACAGCTTGTAGAACTGGTCGAGCGTGTCGCCAGGCTCGGACTGCAGCTTGCACTTGGACTCTGAACGAAATACGACAGTTATCGGAAGTTAGAAAGGCAAGCTAACGAATTCCAAAAAAATTATTTGCAAAGATTTTCATTTTTCATTTTTTTACCAATTTAGTCCTTATTTACTGATACCAGCTCTAATTAATCCAATTTTCGCCACTACACTGCCGTAGATAAAACAGCTGATTAGTGCGTCTGTCCGTCAGTTCGCGCAAAATTAATGGCCAGTGAACGTGGTTCACACCTCGATCGGCATAATCGGTCTGCGCTCGATGTTATCCGTTTGTATGGGGAATTATCCTAGTGTTATGGCCGATGTGCAGGCTTCACAACGTAGAATAAATATCGTTGGGCCAGTCAATAATTTTCGTCTAGAAAGTAGGAACCACGCGAATTTCTTGGCCGATGCGCGGACCAATCAGCATTGATCGATCACTATTTTGTTCCGAGTTGGCCTCTCTGGGAGGGCAGATATGTATGTTGGCTGACGAACAGACTTCAGAAATGATAAACAGTGTCTGTTGCCCAAACAATCGCTCGATATCATCGATTTTTTGTCATAGTTGTCTGCTCGAAGTAGCACCGACACGAACATGATGGCCAATCGACAGGCTTCGCAACAGATAAGTAGTATCAAGCGACCAATCGATATAAATCGATATTATTAATTTTTGACGAGTTGGCCGCTCGAGGTGAGAAGGTTGTGTATATGATGGCCAGCGAACAGGTTTCAGAACATAAACAGCATCGACCGATCAATCAATATCGATCAATACTTTCAACTGCTTGGGTGAAATCCCAGCCAGTATCGAGACCGATTGCTGTCGCTTACGCTCGACTGGTGTCGCATCAGTTATATTGAAGAAACCATGTAAGGGTGCTCCAGATGCTTTCACTGATAAATAGTATCGATTGACCGTTCGGTATCGATCGATATTATCGATATTTGTTTAAAGTTGGCCACTCGATGTGCGAACGTGGGTATGGCTGTCGATAAACAGGCACCACAACAGATAAACAGTATCGATCAACAGATAGATATCGGTCTATATTATCGATCGACGAATCAATACCGATCGATATTATCGATTGGAGAATCAATATCGATCGATATTCTCGATTTTTGGCTGAAGTTGACCACTCGAGGTGCGAAGTGGGTATGACTGTCGATGAATTGGCACCGCAACAGATAAACAAGATTGATCGACGAATCGGTATCGATCGGCATTATCGATCTACAAATCAATATCGATTAAAATTATCGACCGGCAATTTTCTATCGATCTATGTTATTGATTTTTGACTAAAGTTAGCCTCTCGAAGTGAGTATGATTGTCGATGAATAGGCTCCACAACAGATAAACGGTATCGATCAATGAATCGATATCGATCGATACTATCCACTCCTTAGACGAACGTTCGCCAGTAGCCAAATCGTCCGCTTTAATGACTGACGTTGGTGTTCGACAAGTATGATTTAGGTAAATAAAGCCGATTGGGGAGTTGTTCACCTGGAATTTTCTTAATGATCTCGATCTCGATTCCTTCGTCAGTGGTCCATTTCCGATCGCTGGCTGCTGCCCACGCTCCGCCGACCAAGATGAGCAGCAACAACATTCGTGGCTACTGTAAATTGTCAAATTTTCTTCGTTGAAGGAGCGAATTTGATCTCGGAATCCAAATTCAAGAAAATTCAAGAAGACATGCAGCAGCCTAGCACACTTATTTGGTGAGAAGTACCACCGTATCGTAGTCCATTGTCTACACCGGGCAAAAACGGTATCTACTTCGATTTGGGATCGTGTTGAACTCCAATAACACTGCACTTCTATGGAATGTGAAGAAAAATAAAGCACAAAAGCAAGAAAACTGACAAAAAGAAAGGAAATCGATTTGAATTGATTAGCAATCAGTGTTTATCCCGAGGAGTTTAAGAAACGGCATCCATCTTAAGGATATAAGGATAAAGGTCGGCGAAGCGTCTATGCATACGTCGAACGCATGGTGGATTCCTACAATACCGCTCCTGTTTTTTTTTGTTTTTTCGGCGAAATAGGCGCAAAAAACTGCTGTTTTCATCGTTTTCCCGTAACTCCCTTCAAAGGAGCCTATCGAAAAAGCAAAAGTTACCATTCGAATCCAATGTGGGTGATCTGTCCAGTGATGTGAGTATCCTACGGTGGTTTTGGAAGGAAACAGATTTAAGACCTATAAAACCTGGATTCTGTCGAGGCAAATATCTCGGACAATAGTACGAGAGGGTCGCCGCCGTCATGTTTTATAGGTCCCTAAAACTATTTCTCGCTAAAACCACTGTATGATACCTACATCATTGGATAGATCGCCCATGTTGGATTTGGATGGTAACTTTTGTATATTGAACAGGCCTCTTTGAAGGGATTTGTGGGAAAACGATGAAAACGGCGGTTTCTTTCGCGTTTATTCCGCCGAGAAACCAAAAGCCAAAAGACTGGAGCGCTATTGTGTTGGAGCTCTCACAGTAAAATTTTGTCCCTTATTCTTCTTTGATTGATATGTGCCTGTTCATACTTAAAGGAATAAAAAAGAAAACAACGGGTTTCAGTCATTCTTTCTCGGGATGCGCCACGCCTTCTGCTTTTACCAGCTTCGCGGAGCTGATATGAGAGAATATTTGGTCATGATAACCATGCCGGTGTTTTGCCCTGGCCATGCGCATCTGTCACTCCAAAACATCAACAATGGAGGGATGAAGGACTTCTTGGTCCTTAGAAGTGACTCAAAACGTGAATTGATTCAGAAAACAGACGGCGCCTCCTCCAACTGCGCTACACACGCCCGTACCTCCACATAGAATTCAAGAAATCGAATCAAGCTGGTGTATGCTATTCTCGCCAAGGCTCCTGAACAATGTATTTCGACGAGCATGTGATAGTGCAGTTGGAAGAAGCGCCGCTTGTCGTATGAACTCCGATTCGAGGTTTTTGGTTCGGGCCCAGCTCAGGCCAGAACGTCACATCCATTTCTCCGGATCACAGATCCATCTTTTAAGCTCATTCAATACATAGGTGTAAAGTGTTGAAACCACACAATGTCGAAGGATTAATGAGAAGGCATCATCTGCAGTGATACAACTGCGGTGTGACGAGTTTCCATGAACAAAACGAACATCAGAACGTTTTCTGCTGGTTTTTAAATCCCGACTGCAATCTACTAGCGAATCGGTCCTTGAATCAGGTTTATGGCGCCGTCGCACTGGAAGAAACCTATAAGAAGAAGCCCAGCCGTGGAACGATTCAGTGGAACGTCAGGTCGCAGTGTAGCACGGAATGGCGATCAATCTATGTGGAAAGAATAGGATAAACGTGCCAAGCAGCCTTTTCTAGCGGCATTTTTAGCGGAACTGCCTCTCTTCGCAGTTAGGTCTGGAAAGGCCTAGAAGGAAAGCACACATCTTTGCTATGAACTTGAACTTTTTACAACATCAATCCGCAAAAGAGGTCTGAAAATTGATTTTAGATAAGATTAAAGATCGATTTTTATTTGGTTTTTATAAAAACAAACAAATAGAAATCGATTCATACTCTTATCCAAAGTCGAATCAGTGAAACGTAGCAATAATTGGTATATGTCACGAAGGTGAGCAGCTCTGGGAATTGGGAGCGCCAATCAATCATAACCAATCAGAACATCGACCAAACACATGCCAGCCAATCAGGATCTCGACCGTACACGGCCTGTACCAATGGCATGCGCATTCGATGTGGCCTGATTGGCTGGCTCATTACCCACCTTCGCAACAGTACCTACTGACTTTATGAAGGAATTTTTCTACAAAATTATTGAATAAAGACAGAGGACGACGTCATTCAATTCCCTTGTGGGATACGCCATGTATTCCGCTTCTATGGGGTTATGTGACGGCGAGCTTTTACAATGAATACCACTGGCCAATCGTTGGACAAGTCAGTGTTCTATTCTTCCCATGCAACACTGGTACCAATCCACCGACTCGCAGGGGTGAAACGCTTGGTTGGCCTGGGCGGGACCCGAACCAAGAACCTTCAAAGGGGTCAAACGAGATTACCGCTTCCTCCGACTGCTCTAGCATGTACCCAGATTGTCTCCAATACGTGATTAATCTTGACTTTTCCTAGAAGTGGAAAAATCTATAAACCTAACACTTGGCAATGATCCGCCCTTTGGGTACAGAAACACACACTAGTGCATGTTAAAGAGCTAATCCGTTTGTCTGTCACAGCGTCTGTGCGATCTCCTGTCCACACAATGCTTAGAGCAAGCTGCATTAGGCGAGATTTATACTTATAGCCGGAGCGGCACGGTGGTGTTGGGAAGGTAATCAATATCGATCGCCTGCGCCGTTCAATCGATACGGATGGATCTCATAACGCCGCGCCGCTCGCTGTCTGAAGTATAAATCCCGTCTCACTGACCAGGACACAACATTAACATTTAAGTTGGGAGACTCATCCTATGGACTGGTTTCACAACTGCGTGTGAGCACCATCGATTAGGCAGTCATTATCGATCGGTTTTATCGAATTTTTCTGAGAGCCAATGGCTGACTACATAATTGAACGGCAGCACACGGTGACTACTGGCCACGTGTACTGACTGAATCCAACGAACGAGGCAAATGTATTCGAGCCTATGCTGGACTGATCGCGGAACCGATCCCTAGCCAAGGAGCTACCTATACACGTATCTTTTCGTGTCTTCTAAAATTTCGGACAAAAATTCGAAAACCAAGAGCGAAGCCGGTTTTCAGGAGATTTTCAAGCGTTTTCTTATCGTATTAATAGTTGAGGAGGCAGGTGACCGGCTCTAGGCCAGAACCATGAAGCAGGGATTGCCTAGAAGCCCCACAATTCAAGGAAAAAAGTTGAGTCAGAAGAATTTTGCGAGTTCATGGCGCAATCTTATGGCTAACAAAATTCTCCAGGTGTCCTTGCGGTAGTGAAACAATACGACGTAGATTTCCCATGTGAAGTCTAAGTTCAAGGAAGAAGGAGGCTGTTAAAACTGGCTTCTCCGAGGATATTTAGAAAGCTACTATCCAAGTAACTGAAGTCTAACAGAAGAAGACTCTTAACACGACGACTGGCAGACGTGCTGGGTAAAAGAGGAGCTGGTAATTGAAGGAGACGGTGCTAATGACCTAAGACGATGTCACGGTGACGGTCTGAAGGAGTGCGAAGGATCAATACGTGAAGGTCAGTGAGACAGACCCCCGGCCCCGATCTGGATGGCGAAACTGGTCGGGATGGATGGCCGTTGGGAGGAGATTCTTCGGCGCCGCTCTGGACGACGACACGACGGACGGACGGGTCCGGATCGAAGACGTGACGATGGACGGCCGACTAATTGGGCTGGTTTAGCCTAGAGGAACGATTCTGGGAGCTTTGACGGTTCGCCCAGCTCGATGAGGTCTTGAGGAGCTCGACGAGGACTTCGCCTGAGAGAAGAAGACAGAAAACTGCTTTCTGCTGGAATCCTTAGGATCGACGGATTGCTAGTGGAGTGTGAACGGGATCGACTAACGCCCGAAAGTTCCGATCCTGAGCCGATTATCGGTCCGATGTTTCGTGAAGACTCTGGCGCGCTGGAAGAATAGTAGTCTCTGTCTTTAGCGATTTGAAGAATCAAGCGAAGCCCTTCGTCTGCGTGTACCCTTATCCTGTGCCAAAGTGACCCATTCGTCAATACACTTTGTTCAGTGGCCTGTGTGCACAAGCATGATAGCTACGGGCACTAAATCTACACCGTAACTTATCGTTTATCTTTCAGTTCCAGCTCCCGCGGCTTCATAATATTCGCAAAGTCATCAAGAACTCACTCTCCACGTCGGCGATTGCGTTAGGCCCCGTTTATACTTCCGACGCCGAGCGACGCGGCATCACGATGGCCATAGATATCGACTTTTCGCGCCGCTCGATCGATATCTATTCCGACTATGGTGCCACGACGCGGAGCGGCACAACTATAAACCAGGGCCTAGGCCCGTTTGTACTTCCGACGCCGAGCGACGCGACGCCATGTAAAGTGGCCAAATTGATCGATCGCGTCGCTCAAACAATGTGGCCACCATAGGCCTTTGTCATACCATCGCTCACCCCGAGCGACGCCTAATGATATGCACCCATATCGATTCCATCGCGCCGCCCGATCGATATGGGAGCCTATCATTAGGCGTCGCTCGGGGTGAGCGATGGTATGACAAAGGCCATACGTGGTTTCGTGTCGCTCGGCGTCGAAGTATAAACGGGGCCTTAGCCGTCGCTCCGGTAGCATTCCTTGCCTGGTCCTTGCGTGTTCAGAGCACATTTTTAGTGAAATGATACCCGAACAACGAAAATAATCAACTGTTGTATGTTGAGGTGAACTTTCCGTCAAAGCAGAGAACAACATATAAGAACCTAAGAGGAGCAACAGTAGCGGTGGAACGACAGCACGTACGAATTAACGGCGTGAAATGCGCGCGCCAATTGAAATATTCTGCAATTGCACAACCTATGTCGCCTAAAAAGATTATACGGTGTAGAAACTGTGCCCGTACGGTAGGCCCCGTTTACACTTCCGACGCCGCGCGACGCTACGGCACCTATAGTGGCCAAACTGATCGATCACGTCGCTCGATCAATATGACCACAATACGTGGCGTCACGCCGCTCGGCGTCGAAGCATAAACGGACCCGTAGACTCATTTCTGTCTTGTGTACGAAAGGTCCTACAGCATACTGAGGGTCTGTGACAAGTTTTCCCGCTTTGAGCTGCTACATATCGATTGATCAAAATTTGGAAATTTAATTTTTATTGCTAGAAATCTCACACACATACATTATCTACAACAATAATAACGATCAACTCTTTACAATGAATACATTCCGCGAGTTCGACATACACATACACATGTTGAGATCAGTTGATGTCGTCGTCAGTCATGTAGTTCTTGACCATATACGAGAACTCGTCGTAGTCTATCAAACCGTTGCCGTCAACGTCGGCCTGAAATCGAACCCGAGTCATCTTGTGCGTTTTCGAAGCTTTTGAAGCTTCAGATTTTCGGAGAAATCCGGAAATAAGGCCAATTTTCAGACGAATCAATTATAACCAATCGCCTACTGCCGTTTGAATGTTTCCGCGCTTGCTACAGTATCCCCAAACCTGCACATCAGCCAAGCTGTTATCATCGGAGCGCGTTTTTGTCATTGAGAGCCCAGAGTTACAGAGTTGCTCGTGCTAAAACCGCTCTCGTTCCTCAGTGCGGATTACCCATCGAACGAATATCCACGTGGACGCCGACGCGATCCACGACGCTACAGTATCCCGCCAACCTGCACATCAACCCACAATTCGAACTACAGTAGGCGATTAGTTATAAGTAAGACTTTTCGGACTAATTCAATTAAGGCGGAAAAGTTGAAGAAAAAACCGATCGAACCAACCTCCAAGAAGATTTCGTCGATGATCTGATTATCCGTGATGTCGCCTAACTCCCGAAGTATGTATTGAAAATCCTTCTTGGAGATAACACTCGACTCGGACTAAAAATGGTCTTTATCGGGCTTTGAAATTTCTTTATTAAATAAATAAATAAATAAATAAATAAACAAATACGTTCAGTGTTTTCCATAGAGTAGGGGGTCCGAAGATGTTATTCGCTGAACTTAATGGTTAATTATCTCTGCAAATTGGAAGCTACATTGGTCTGCGTCGTCGTGGCACCAAAGAGGCGCAGTAATGTTCCGCTGAGCTGATTTTGAGTGAAGTGTTCAAAAAAGAGGACGCTTACAGTGTATAGGAACAAAAAACATTGAACAAACATGAAATACAGAGCTGGAATGAAAAAAAAAACACGAGAATGAAGTCGACTGATACTAGTCGAGGATGTGGTCAACAACCAATCAGACCACCGCCCAAACGCGTGCGAGCCAATCAGAGCACCGACCATTTCTGCCTGCTCGGGTTGGCGAGCTCATGAATGGTCGGTGCTCCGATTGGCTGGCACGTGTTCGGTCGGCGTCCTGACTGGTTGTAGATCACATTGTCGTCTATTGTAGTCCCCTTTATTCTTGTGTGTGTTTTTTCTATCCCAACGATGTCTTCCATTCTATTCAGTCTCATTGCTGTGATTCCTCCCCCTCATCATCTATGTCTAGTGCCGTAAACTGAGGGCATTTTTATAGTCCGCAACGTCAGCGACTGATTTGCTCTGCAGAACATATTGACCGATTGGAAGCGAGCGATCGCCAAGCGAAAATCGATACGGATGTTTCGCTCGACCGATCTGTAACTCCTATCGCTCCCGTCGCGGACTATGGAACGGCTCCAAAGGAACATTTACACTTCGACGCCGAGCGACGCAACGCTATGTATTGTGGCCACATTGATCGAGCGACGCGACCGATCAATTTGGCCACTACACATGCTCACGCGTTGCTCGAGGTCGGAAGTATAAATGGGGCCTAAGAGAGCGTTTTGTGCACCGACAAACACGATGTAAAAGTAAGCTCCCATATCGATTCATTACGTCGCGTCGCAGGATCAATAAAGGAGCTTATCATTACATCGCGTCGCGTGTCACGTGACATTAGACGATCCCCAAGGGCCGAAGATCTAAGGCCCTGTTTATACCTCGTCGCCGAGCAACGCGGCTCCACGTATAGTGGCCACATTGATTGGGCGACGCAATGGGTCAACATGGCTACTGTGCATGGCATCGCGTCGATCGGCGTCGAAGTATAAACGGGCCTAAGCGCATATCCTTTGTACCTATGTTCATATTTTTATGTATTTTATGTAATTTTTATTAATTTCACAGGATTAGGAAATCCAACTCTGTCTGACATACTCTATCGAAAACGCTGAAGCATTCTTTCACGACTTCGTTCCAGCTGCGCTTCTTCATGTACAACCGTCGCATCACCACACAGAATTCATCGAAATCGATCTGATGATTTCCCCGTTGATCGACCTGAAGCGGCAATCGATAATTGATCTATTGATCACTTTGAAGACTGGTGATCAGGCGAACCTCGTCGATAATCCTGTCAAGTTCATCTCTGGTTTGTTCAAGGCCCAGATTTCGAATAGCCGTCTCTAGTTCGTCTAGAGCTATGGCACCACTTCGATCTGAAAAACGAACGGTTTAGGCACATAAGACATAAGAGTGGGCACAACTAGATGTGTGGCTAGAAAATCCGTTAGCTATAAACATCCTAAGGGACTTCAATAACACGAAGGTCATCAGGCAAAGCCCTGTTTATACTTCCGACGTTGAGCGACGCGACGCCACGTATACTGGCCAAATTGACCAATCACGTCGCTCGATCAATATAGCCAGTATGCGTGGCGTCGCGTCGCTCAGCGTCGAAGTACAAACGGGCCCTAACTCTCCGTGAGGGTTCGTCTGGCGCAGTACAAATCAAAAGAGGATCATCCATTTGATATTTCTGACAAGGATGCGCTCTATCGCATCCCAGCTTGACGACACGAAAAGAAATTGTGTCATAGGATATAAAATGAAAAAAAAAAATAAAAGAAAACGGTCAGCCCGTGTCCAAAGGTTGGGTATTTGGAGCTGGCGCGCTCCAACGCAAACACGGACCCTGTGGGAACGCGCGAAACTGAGAATTTAAATTGCTAGCGCGTTGGCGCTTGTCGCCCAACTTCCATTTGGGCGTGTTCGTACTTTGGGACGGGAGGGACGGCAGCCACTGGTTGGCCAGGCAAATCATATGTACCGATTTTTGCTGTTTAATCGCTCGGCAAAAATCGATAGTATGATTTCCTGGCCGACTAATCGCTCCCGTCCCTCCCGCCACAAAGTATGAACGACCCTTTTGCCTCCACTTTAGTTCTGTTCTTGCCATTGTCATAAGGAAGGTTCTAGCTTGAGTTTTGTGTTATCCTTCGCGTCATAGAGTATTAAGGGCTGCGCACACTCCTGCTACTTGACGCAGCTCCAATGATGAAGAATAGGGCAGAGACGCAGAGAACGTGCCTCTGCGTCAGGGGCGCGGCACGCCCAACGCCAGCGCTCCAAGCGTCAGCTTCACGGAATGAGCTCGGTCATTCATTCCGTGAAGCTGACGCTATCGCTCCTGAGCAAGAGATAAGATAAGTAAGATAGGAAAGCCCTTTCCTCAACCAAACCAGCCAACCGGTCAGCTGAGCGATGGTTGGCAGTGGTGCAATGCCGACACCAGAGAAAGGAAGAACCACCGCCCCTCACCGCAAGCATGTCCTGAGCCTGTGAGCGACACCCCGCCCCGTTCTGACGCACTAAAGCCGCTGCCGAGGGTGTCCAACCCTTTAGTTGAGCAAACGTTTATTTCACTTAGGTAAGATTCGCTTTTAGGTCCAATATCGACTGCGGACAAGCGTAGAAGCTTGAAAACGGTGCCATTATTCCATTCTTGGAGGATTTGATTGCAAGATCATTATCCTTGTAGTTTTGCCTTGATAAGACTTTCTTCACTGCAATGAGATCGGTTGGTAGAGTGAGGTTCATTTTGGTATTTCTGGACACTCACAGCATCCGTGTGATGCTAATTGTAGCGACGATGTTACTGGCGGCGATCATACTCAACAAAATCGTAATTGGTTGTAGAGCGAAAAAGAAGACAGAGAAGGCAAGTACGCTCCTCTTACGAACAAACTGTAGCAGACGTTGAATTGACTGTCGTACTGTAGGGAGTCGAGTGGTAAAAGAAGTATGAACATAAGCGATCGCTCGGCTGTTGAACGCTGTCGCGTCCGCGCGATCGCTCCTGTCCTGTGATTGGCCAGGCGCGCTGTTTCCCGCAGTGGCTTGCCGATGAGGCGCGGCCCGAGACATGGGAAAACGGCTGATGTGAGCAGCGAATTGGAGCAAGCTCCGCCCTTCCGACTCTGCCAGTCGACATCGATCGTCTTTATGCTCCGGTGGCAAAGTCAGCTCTCTCGTCTATACTCCCATCCTGCCGGATGGCTATCGCGGGGCCCCGTTTCTGCAATACGTCTTCACGGCTTACTACGGAGTAACATCACCACCAGCGGCCGGATTCATGAACGCGGCCGGAGGTAAATCCTACCCCCCCCCATTTACCTCGACGGCCACTTACCCGCCACTTTCCCTCAACTTACTCCTGTTTCTGATTCATGACGGCCAAAGCAAGGGTTTTGCTTCACTGCCAATTTAGGACCCAATGCATCCTTCCGCTGGCCTGCTGCCAGCTCTGAGCTGGCAAGGGGCCAGCAGAGGGATGCACTGGTCAGAAATTGGCAGCGGTGCAAAACCCTCGCCTTGAAGGTAAATGTTTCCCCACAGCCTCAGGGAATTGCGTCCAATACAACCGATGAGGATTTCGGGAATTATTTTCGCTTCCGTTCTATGTGTGGTATTCGCTGCTGATCACGTATCGCAACAAATGCCATGAAGGCGCCAAAGTTAAAGGGGAGCCGTAGTAAGTAGTAAGTAGCCTAGACGAAGTCATAACCAGCGCGGCAAATATTGATAGGTCAGTCAAGCACGACCAACCAGGGGCCGGATCCATCAAAGACTTACAGCAACTTAACAGATAAAATTACAGCCGAAATCCCTGATTCCGCGGCTTATCAAGCTATGGGGTATGGTGGGCGATAAGCCGCGTTATCTGAGTTTTCCGCTGCGAATTCTCTGTTGAAGGTATGTAACTCGTTGATGAATCCGACACCAGATAATAATGTGCGGTGCGATCGTAATGCATCTTCGTGGTTGTACTTGTATCATGAATGCTTACGTTTTAGGGGACTTTCAAATCTTCCTTGCGACCACGAGGGTGTGTCGTGGTGTTCACCTAGTCTCCTTCGAAAGAATTTGTGTCACCGAAATGATTGGTGAAGAACGATAAGAGGCAAGACCGAGCGATGAGCAAATCGTTAGGCAATGAATAGCGATAACTGGATCAACGGCGATGTTGGTAGTTGCGTAATTTATGACGTTCGCAGGTCAACAGCACTGAACTGCAGGTTAACGGGGTTCAGATCGTTTGCATAGCGACGCGAAGCCCACTGTCGCTGCTACGCGATCATCGTGTCGCGGTCTTCTGCGAAGGAGTTGGTGCTATGAACACCATGTCTTCGAAACGATAGCGTAGTAGCTAATCACCCAGTGATGAGCAAATCGCTCAGCAATGAACAGCGGTATCATCATCGTGTAGCGATAATTACGTGCGACAAGGTGTTCTCTGCAGAACGGGTATGAACACCAAGGCCTAAGTGCACAATCGACAGCGGCGGCTGCAGCAGCCGTGATTAAGCATAGGGGCATCGATTTGGCGGGAATCTGCACTCACTTGGATAATATACTATAGTAGAATAACAGAAGAGTGGATAATTGAGATTTATTGAGCAACGTCGTTCCTCTAAGCGTACAGGTGAGCGGGCCAGCTTAGGTGCAGCGAGGCCCGCTCTTTTACTACCGCGTGAGCATCACCGAAGACGGTGATAGAAGTCCGCTCGCTGTGCTGATCACTAAGGGAGTAACAGACGACATTTTTCTGAAACTGATCATGAATATAGCGCATTGGGTCGTCGTGCTAGTCGCTATTGCACCATGAATGCATGTGTTTCAGAGTGAAGCCTCGGCACGTACTGCAATAAAAGACGAGAAAAAGAAGAAGTCACCGAAGACACCGAAGAAATCCTCGCCCCCCACAAAGACAGCGTTGGAAATAGAAGACATTGTAGCTAACACTGCTCTTTCCATAGATGACAAAACAGCGGCAGCACTGGCAACCGATGCTAATAAAAACAAACAAAAGACGGCTTCCACTGAAGAACAGCAAAAGCAGAAAAAGAGCAAAACCCCATCTAGTGAAGAGCAGCAGCGAAAGGATAAAAAGAGGAAGAGCACATCTAGTGAAGAGCAGCAGCAGAAAAAGGAGAAAAAGAAGGGAGATAAGAAAGACAAGAAAAAGAAAAAACCGAAGAAGGAACGGAAGAAGGAGAGCAAGAACGTTTGCCCAACTCAGGTACGAACTGAGAAATAATGAGAATAATAGCCCCGCTTTGTCTGAACATCCTGAAATTGTCATGAGAAAAGGAGACCAGACATTCACGCTCTATTTTAGGCTGAAGGTGATGCATCGCCGCAGAAGCCACCGAAGGTGAAGGCAAAACCCTCGAAAGGCAAGAAACCGAAGCCGTCCAAAGAAAGGGGCACCCCTGAAGGTTCGTAAACAATCCCAGTTGTAGAATAAGTGTAATGACCTACTGCAACACCTCCCGCTTTTTTGGTAGTTTGGCGGAAAAAGCGCAAAAAATCCTTTTTCCTCGCTTTCTGATGCCGCTGTTCAAACTAAATGCTTAAAAATAAATCCTATACTTGGGATCAGCACCGAATGACCTATCAGAGAAAGCGAAAAACGCTCAGCAAATGTTTAAAATAGCGATTCGATGAGCTACACTCAAGATGTGACCTTTGGATGTAGCTATCTCCCATGAGAGAGGAGGTCCGCAGTGCCGACCAGTGGCCGGATTCATCAACGACTTACAGCAATTTAACAAAGAAAATTTCAGTTGAAATCCCTGATAGCGCGGCTTATCAAGCGATATGGTGAGCGGTAAGCCGCGCTATCAGGGATTGGGCTGTAATTTCTCCGTTAAATTGCTGTAAGTCGTTGATGAATCCGGCCACTGGTCGGCACAGCGGACCCCCTCCCTCGTGGGAGATAGCTACACCCAAAGGTCACATCCTGAGGTAGCTCATTGAATCGCCATTTCAAACATTTATTGAGCGTTTTTCTCGCCGTTGATGAATCCGACCCCTTACAACAATCTAACGATGAAAATACTGCCGAAATCCCTGATAGCGCGGCTTATGAACAAGCGATATGGCAAATGTGCCATTGCTTCCTGTTGATAAGCCACGCTATCAAGGATTTTGGCTGTAATTTAACCGTTAGATTGCTGTAAGTCGTTGATAAATCTAGCTCCGGAATATAGCTAATCGAATCGACATTGTTAATATTTACTGGGCGTTTTTCTCTTCATCGGATAGATCGTTCGATGCCGATCCCAAATATTGAACTTATTTTTTAAAGCACGCAATTTGAACAGCGCTATCAAAAAGCGGCGGTAAAGGTGTTTTTTGTGCATTTTCCGCCTAAAGACCAAAAGATACAGCTTGTACTGTACGTGAAGCCGCCTAGCGCAATAGTTTGCCTAAAAGAAAGATCTTAGGAAGTGTGTTCGCCGATCTAGCTGCAGCACTGTTCCGCTTATTTGTGAAGTTTCAGAACAAGGATAGCCTAAAAACCAGATCCAATCGCTTTCAGGAACTACGCAGGATACGAAGATGACTAGTGAGACGCAACCGACTCCAGTGGTGTTGCCACATCGTAAAAAGAGCAAGGGTGGACTGCTGCCCCCAGTTAAGGTATGCTGAACGAAGGCATTCCCGGTCGGGGTACGCCGTGAATACCGTTACTGTGTTATGAAAGCCTCGACCTTACACTTCGAATTGATAGACACTTCTGAACATTTCAGGTAGCTGGAAAGGAGACAGATTCCTCGGCAAAGGTAGGTGTACTAAAAGTGAACTCAGCTTCCTAATTTAGGGCGCCATCAGTTTCTTCTTAGCTGTCCTAGTTCGGGAGCCATAATATAACTAGGAATATTCTCAATCATGATATCAAAAATAGCAATAAACGCTGCTTTACTTATAGGGTGGCACCATCCAATTAGGATAAGTCTGAATTTTTACGCCAGCAAATATTAATTTTCAGCGTCTGGTGTCGAACCCGATAGTGACACCCGTGACGGACGAGTTCCCGACCGAAGATGACGCCAAGACGAAGATGACTCTAATGATGACCGTAGCTGAAAATCCAGAGCCAGTTCCTGGAAAGGGGAACGAACGGAAGGAAGAGCAAGTCGAGGACTATGGGGCGAGAAAGCGGAAGAGAGGGAAAGAGGTACGCCTGCTCGCGTTAGAGGACTCAAGCAAGACGTTGACAAAAACTTCGTTATTTTAAAGCTAGTACGTAGCACAAAACCAAAAACGTAGCATTAGGGGACGTTCAGACTTCATCGCGGCGCGACGCGGCGTAATGATAATTTCCAATACCGAATATTCGCGCTGCACGCTCGGTACAGTAACTTATCACTTCTCGGCTTCGCATGGCGATGTTGATCTAAGCGGCTCCTTAGGAGAAAGCTCGTGTCAAGTAACCTTTGTAGCAAGATCTTAGGTTACCTTATCAAATCGATAATTCGAGCACGGCATGTAGTGAATTCCGGGATCTGACGTTAGATACTCCTTAGATACCTCGCCTCTTGTAGTATTGTCCGAAAGAACGAGTTGTCATACGCCGGCACTAAGACCGGCCGTCATCTGTCATATTGGATGCGTTCGATAGGAAGCCTTTCCGCTTCTTCATATCCTCCATTTCCGTTTACCCATCTACACCACCCATCTTGCTGTTTCATACAGGTTACTTGTACTTGTCTACAGGAGCCTTTCTTGATAAACAAGATGCTGTGGCGCCTTGGGCCTGGTTTATACTTGCGCCGCCACGCGGCGCGGCGTGATGGTCGACATAGATATCGATTTTTCGCGCCGCCCGGTCGATATCTATTCCAACTATGGTGCCGCACAACAACTATAAACCAGGGCTTAAGTGGATGTTCCGGCAAAACTGCGATCTCCACAGCTGCCGATAAGTTGATCTGCTCCCTTTGATGCATGATTTCGTATTGATTGTCAGATTTTCTTGCTATCCATAAGGTTATCACCGCGTGCACCTTTAACTTCCCACTTAAAAGTGGGACTATGTTAGGATAGACCTTAATATATGGATTAGTATAGACCTTTAGATTTTAGATTAGTATTGCGGCGTCTTATCTTTAAGTTGTGTTGACGAGTTTTCTTCCACCTCTTTTACTACTTCCTTTTCATATTCCCTGAACTTTGAACGGAATTAACATTTATGACAGAACGATGTCTCGACCCACAGCTCTAAACCAAAGCAAATTGATGTACCGTTTCTTTTGGCAACACATTTGGCATCGCTTTCATTGGTACCACTCACATAATTACTTCTAATCGGTTATTGCTAATTCGGACATTCATTCGAAGATGGCACTAGCAGCATATCATCTTCGAATGGAGACCGTCTTCTTGCACAGCGTAAACTCGTCCGATCGCATGTGCTCGCCCTCCCTTCCGCCCTGTCGAGGTATCTAAAGTAACGCACCCGCAATTCGCCCTTGTCCGCTGCAGAAAGAGTTGTGTATTCAAGCCCCCATCCATCAGACTCTGATCGGGGCATAACAAGAGAATTATAACTTTTCGAATAGACCAAAAGTTGAAAAAGTGGTGGCTAGGGCTCAAATTACATAGATTGTTTTGAAATAAGTAGAAGATTTTGTAGAATACAGGATGAGAGCTTCTGACTTCTAGAGCGCACCTCTCTCGAAAGATGCTAGACGGAAATGACTCGTTTCAGAGAAATATCTCCGATCCGATTGTCACGCCATGTACGGACGAATTCCCAACGGACGAAGAGAATCTAAAGCAGGAAGCGGCGAAGGCGGCCGCAAAAAAGAAATGAGCCTGGCTAGCAGAGCAGTTGTTAGGAGCGCAACCATGTATATCAAATGCAGCAGTTTTTAAACAAAAAACATGAAAAAGCGTAATCGAAACCGACGCCCACGATTTCATATTGTACATGTATTACTAGAGGACTATCTTGATTATAAACATTGTGAATGGTTTGGAGTTGTGCTGTTCATTGTTATTCTGTTATTCAACTCGGCGTGCTGTGACGAATATGGCTATCAAGTGAGCAAGTGATAAGTGTTGTAGCTTTTTAGGCTTTCACATACTTGAGATGAATCTCTTAAGGCCTCCGCACACTTTTGCAGCAACGCGGCAATCGGGAGGCGGTAAAACTGCCTCGTGAAAGTGAGCGGCGCGGCGGCACTCATCCTTAAGCGGCTTTCACACTGCCGTTGCTGCTGTTGCGCAACCGATGCCGTAATGATGATGCATACCGCAAAGACGCAGAGGAGCAACAGCAGCAACGAGGGGGCTTTCACACCTCTGTTGCCGCAACCCTGCATCAGCAGCACCGGCATCGGTGGCACAACGGTTGTGTGGTCTCAGCAACGTGGAATGATCGCCATCATTCCTTGTTGCTGATTCTCGTCAACGGACGATATCACAAGTCTTATCCCATTATCTTATCTCACCGCGTTGCGGCTGCAAGAAACATCGAACTCCGCCTCTTTTTCATTGCTTGTTGCTGCAACAGCAGCAACGGCAGTGAGAAAGCCGCCTTAGTTTTGCCGCTGTCATGCGATGGGAATGTGGAATCAGAAATACTGGGGAGGATTGCTAAGGCGGCTTTCACACTGCCGTTGCTGCTGTTGCGCAACCGATCCCGTAATGATGAAGCATGCCGCAGAGACGCAGAGGAGCAACAACAGCCCCCTATTGTTGTATACGCGAGTGAAACATGGACGATGTCTGTGAAGTGCACCAAAAAGCTAAACGCCTTCCACCAGAGATGTCTTCGATGGGTGTTGAGAGTACGATACAGAAACGACCCTGTTCATACTTCGCGACGGCAGCGACGATAGCGACGAGAATGCAGCGTCAGCAGACCCGGGAAGTATGAACAGGCGACAAGAGCGACAACAGCGACTGGAGCGACAGCGCCGGTGCGCGAGTGTGAACATTTTTCGGCGGCGCGCGCTCAGTTTTAATCGATATGCATGTTTTGAACGGGCGACGAGTCGTTCTTGTCGCGAAGTATGAACAGACCCAACGACGTGGCTAATAACGAAGCCCTAAACTGGAGCAGAAAGACGTCTACACCACGCAGGCACGTCCTGCGAATGCCCGAGCACCGATTTCCTCGAGTGGCTATGGGTGGATTCCTGAAAATGGCAGCAGAGCCAGCGGTCGTCCGAGAAGCACATGGAGGCGAACATTCGAACCTTTAACTACAAAATATTTCCAGAGACGAAGGTGAAGGATTGGAACAAGACAGGCATCAGAAGAGAAGTATTGCCACCCGATATGCTCAACAGTATCGGAGGAACTAACTAGGGAGGGGTTTCGACCTCCCATGGAACTTAAAATTGAGACCAGGATCATTAGAAAGAGCTCGGAATGCTGATTAGGAATATGGCTGACGAAATTACAAAATGAAACTCCTGAGCGAGTTATGACCTGCCGAGTTGGGTGACCTGACCACAGGCTGGCCGTGTGACAGAGCTGGCGCGAGAGCGATGAGTCAAAGGGAATCCGTAAGGATCCGCGCTAGCTGCGGAGGTGGCGCAGAAGTAGTGCTCCCGCTCGTCACCTGTGACGTCGTAGGTTCGGTCCCCATTGATGCCGTTCTTTTTGCACATCATGACTTATCTTCGAAAATACCTTTTATTTTAAATTATGACACGTGTTTAATTAAACAGTAGGGAAAACTATCGCACACGTTTGTAAAAATGCTTGAATGAAAAAAAAACTGCTATGGTGACATTGGTGACACCTCTAGACGTTTTTTCTTCGGCGTGTGAGCAACTTGTCTGCTTTACACATTTTTTTTGCTTTGTTCCATGAATGCCAAGGTTGTTAGAAACAGCCCTAGTGTTCAATATAATATTTGGAACCTATTTGTGCTCTAAATAGTTAATAAAAATGTCATATGGCTTTTGTGCTCTAAATAGTTAATAAAAATGTGTGTATGGTAGTTTCCCCGGCTATTTAATTAGACACGTGTCATAATTCAGAATAAAAGGTCATTTCGAAGATAAACCATGATGTGCAAAAAGATCAGTATCAACGGGGACCGAACCACGACGTCACACGTGACGAGGGAGAGCACTACCTCTGCGCCACCGCCGCAGTCGGCTGATCACCCTTGCGGAGCCCCTATGACTCACCGCTCTCGCACCAGCTCTTTCGCACGGCCAGCATGTGGTCAGGCCACCCAACTTCGGTAGGTCATAACTCGCTCGGGTGTTTCATCCTGCAATTTTGACACCCATATTCGTAATCAGCATTCCGAGCTCTTTCTAATGATTCTGATCACATTTTGAAGCTCCATGGGGGCCTAGGCGGGGATGCGCCATGCACTATATTCCTGCGTTTTATCGTGATGCAGACTGAAAGAGAAGCCAGTGAAGAGGATGTTCTTATTCCTTCCTATCAATCCTTACATCAATCCAACGAACCCGTAGAGGTGAATACGATACTATCGATCGATATTATTGATTAATAAAGGCATGCGGCCGAACCATAAATGTACAAGGCAACGGCACTTCTTGCTATCTCATCGATGCTTTCAGATAATACGACATTTGAGCCTCGAAAAGGGTGAAGAGCAAAAATCTGCGAAAAACAAGGCAGAGAAATTCAGCTGACCTGTGTCGAACATATTGAAGACCTGTCGATATTCCGATAGCTCATCTTCCGTATAGCCGTCCAGTGCGGACAGCAACGGAGCCGCTGCGCTACTGGGCGTTTCTCCACGATCCGAATGAAGTTTCAGCTGAAAAAATGGGATACAATTGAACCGAAGGAAATCGTATGAAGCGCTGAAAACCATCTGCGCTCAAAGTTTGTCCAAATTGTTGGGCCAGTAGCCATCTTGAAAAAAATGAAGGCGAACTTCTCAACGTGCAGGGCTCCAAGGCCGTTTTAGGCGCTTCTCACCTTACGTAAGGAGCCCTGTGGCAGAAGGCCGCGTGGCGACGTGAAGCATCCGTTGGCCACCAGCGACACCCGCTTCATGCCTACAAATCGAGACATTCTGAAGCGATGCGGAGGCGGCGACGACGACGACGGCGTCAGCGTCTCACTCGGCAGCAGCTCTAGTGGTGTTCCGGACGGATTGGAACGTGCGACAAAACGCCGCCGGCGTAGAATGGGGCGAGTGAATTATTCAGGTGTCGGTGTCGGCGACGGAGCCGGTGTGCCCCGTCGTCGTTTCGTTCGAGCCGTGTCGTAATCAATAGGCTGGAACAATGCCAACTCCTGAAGTGGCTCGTTACCAGCGGCCGGCCGCCCGGCCGGCTCCGCCGCCGTCAATAGGAGCTGAACAGGAGCTGGAGCTGGAGCTGCTGCTGCTGCTGCTGCTGCTGCTGCGGCTCCTAGCGATAGATTAGGTCTCGGGAATCGATCCGGCCGGAACAAAGGGAGGTAATGAACACGAGTGGGCGGCTGGCTGGTCAGGCGGCGACAGTCTGTGGTCGGCTTAGGGGGGCCGACAACGTCTGAGTCACTCCACTGGACGGGTTGAACGACTTCTTGCTCTTTCCGATGCCCAACAACGAACAATTTGTGGAAAACTGCGAATTCTAGTTTTTCTTCGAGCTCATGTAGGACGATGAGGTGGAATAGCTTTGAAAACCCAGCGGTCAACTGAAGGTGAACTTAGGGCCTGTTCATACTTCGCCACAAGAGCGACTCGTCGGCCGTGCAAAACATGAATATCGACCAAAACCGAGCTCGCGCCGCCGAAAAGTCTTCATATTCCAGCGCCGAGCCACTGTCGCTCCAGTCGCTGTTCTCGCTTTTGTCGCCCGTTCATACTTCCCAGGTGCTGCGCGCACTGCGCTCTCGTCGCTCTCGTCGCACATGCAAAACATGCATATCGATTAAAACCGACTGAGCGCTGCCGAAATCTGTTTATACTGGAGCGCTGTCACTGTCGATCTTGTCGCTGCCATCGCGAAGTATGAACTGGGCCATAGAACAAGTGGAACAGCGACTTCACGCGTGTGATGGGATTTTCGCCTTCTGGTGACCGACGCTTGTCCGATACGTGGACAGGATTGCAAGTGACGATTCGTGCTACAACTTAAATCATCAACCGCATTCACTCGCAGTTCATCCCTAGGAGTTTCAGAGTTTTCCTCGTCTTAGCCCTAGTTTATTGGTGTGCCGCCGCGCGGCGCGGCACCGTAGTCGGAATAGGTATCGATCGAGCGGCGCGAAAAATCGATATCTGTGACGATCGTGATGCCGCGCCGCGTGGCGCTGGAAGTATAAACTAGGGCTCAGGCGTTCCAACGTCCTAAAGTTCCGTCACACTGTCAAGAATTACGCCATGAACAGAAATTTCTACACACTTCTTCCATCATTCGTATCTTGGGTTCCACTGTCGTGCCTTTAGCACCAGTATGACCAATAGATGGTGTGGTTAAAAAAATTATCTCTGCTTGAATTCTGAATTTTTTGGTGACTTGTTAAATTTATAATTACAAATATTATATTTGTGTATAATATTCAGTTCTAATTTTATTTAAATTCACTTTCATATACATTTATAATATTACATATATACAACCATTTTCATCTCGAATTGGACACTTTCAAATCAAAATGGACATTATTCTAAGGCTTTTGAAATCAAGACGAACTCGGAATGACCTTCAGGCAGGTTAAACTGCAGACTCAATAAGATGGTTAGAATAGTTTTTTGTTCAAGAAAATTTGGTGAAAATTCATTTGAAATTCTTTAGTTCACCTGCTCCAAGAGGTGTAATAATTTTGTAAAAATTTTATTTTTTGAAAAAAATAATAAATTAAATGTTTTAAAGCCTAACAAGGCAGTAGTCATTTAGTGCATTGGGAGACAAGATCGCGCCATGCAGTCAAAAAGTTCGTTTCCAACTTTATTTGATTGATAGTGCTGCTTACATGAAACATATGGATAAGGATATTGTGTTCTCTGCAATGGTTTTGTTGTATCGTTAACAGCTGTCAAACTCTATCCAAACAGAAATTCAGCTTCTTTCTATCAATTGAAATCGCGACGTATTGGACGACAGTATGGCGCAATCTCTTCCTTTGGCATTATAAAAATGGCTGTCCTTCTGCTAATTAAATCAAGTATAAACCATTATTTTTTCTCAAAAAAAAAATGAAAATTTTATAGTGTTGAATTTTAAGTGAATGAAAAAATAATGGTTCATAGCTTTTTTAAAGAGTAGGAGGGCGGCAGTCCTTCTAGTGCAAAAAGAAATGATTGCGCCATGCTCTCGTCCAAGACGTCGCGATTTTCACTTGATTGGTAGTGTAAATACTGCTTACATGAAACAACAAGGTGGGAATCTGCGATGCGCGTTCTTCACAATTGTAGTTGCTGCAAATTGTTTTGTAAAAACCTTTAAAACAAGCTATAAAGCACTAGTTTTCCACGAAAAACTAGAATTTTATAAAATTTCAAACAAGTGTTCACTTATGGGGTAAGTGAATTAAAGGTTTAAGGAGATCATACTGAAATTTTCCGCGACGAGCTTTTCGAGTGCTTGGCGCAGTCTGGTCTTTCAGGGCACTATATGGTTGCTGCTTTGCTGCGCTTTAAAATAAAGTTTAATTTGTTATTTTTCTTCAAAAGTGAAAATTTTATAAAATTATTACACTCATTCGGGCAGCTAAAGTAAAAAAAAAACTGTAGACAGTGAAACAAGAACAATTGTTAAGAACTCACATACCTCGTTGTTCCATGTAAACAGCATTTACACTATCAATCAAGTAAAAATCGCGACGAGCTTTTCGAGTGCTTGGCGCAGTCTGGTCTTTTAGGGCACTATATGGTTGCTGCTTTGCTGCGCTTTAAAATAAAGTTTAATTTGTTATTTTTCTTCAAAAGTGAAAATGTTATAAAATTATTACACTCATTCGGGCAGCTAAAGTAAAAAAAAATTCAGAGAAAGTTATTCTAAATTTTCCTTGAACAAGCATTTTTCTAACCCTATTGATCTTATTGAATCTGCAACTCAATCTCTATGAAGGTTGTATCAATTCGGAAGATTAGGATTTCAAAAGTCTTAGGCGAGCTTAGAAAAGTGTCCAATTTGACGTGAAAAGTGTCCAATTTGAGTTGAAAATGGTATATTTAGGGAACCGAGCTAGAGAAGAAATCCTGCGAAAGACTACCATAACAGTCATTAGTGAGAACAAGTCTAGAACAGCAATCTGTTGATATGGGAGTGGGCGGTGAAATTGAGTCCAAAGGACGTGTACGACTTTACGAATACGATTTTTTCTTACACATCCTACAACGTCGTGTTTGCCATATTATGAAAATACACGGCTGTAAAGAAGGCTGACAACATGAGCGAATTAGAAGCCGTTAGAATGAATAGTCCTCTACGGGATGGGCGTCAAAGAAGAAAGGTCGTCTCGAGCACCAAATCAGCCGCTCAGAAGCGCTGCCGTTGCGGCGGCTGTTGAGTAGCTGGAGAGGATTTCGAGAAATTGCCGGAATAGCCGGGAAATGGGCTGCGAGGCGACGACAGAGAAGTGCCCTTTGTACTTTTCCCGTCGTTCAACGAGGGGCGAGGGGCCAGTGCAAGACGAAAGTCGCTCGAGGATACACCACCACCACCTCACGGCGGCCATCCGTCCCGTCAGATGACTGCCACATGTCGTCGTCGAGTCGGCGACCGAGTCGTAGCATACGGCCGTCGACGACCCCGTTTAGCCCTAGCAACGAGGCCATTCTGCTCGATTCTCAATGGAGTTTTCGAGTTCGGGAGCCGGAGGAATAAGAGAATATAAGAGTAGGGAGTTCTCCGG
Organism: Heligmosomoides polygyrus polygyrus; assembly: GCA_947396885.1. Lineage (NCBI taxonomy): Eukaryota > Metazoa > Nematoda > Chromadorea > Rhabditida > Heligmosomidae > Heligmosomoides > Heligmosomoides polygyrus. The sequence goes on along the minus strand of OX377204.1, from coordinate 100,623,006 downwards.
AGCTTTTAGGGTCTAGCAAACTGCAGAAGCTAATCTGACAAGGAAAGGTTCCCAACCCATGGTGAGCTTTGGCGATGCTATTTTGACAGGATCTAGCACCGCGTGAGTGGAGTCCAAAATTACAGTTAGTTTTTGCTGGACGCTTTTTTAAAGACTTGAAAAAGAGGTGTGAAGACGTGTGCGCAACACTCATCAACCTCTCGACACCCCACGAGGTGTGCCTCGGTGGCGCAGTCAGTAGGAGTGCCGTCTCATAGGATCACACCGGCGGGTTTTTCAGTTCGAATCCGTGTACTGTCAGTATTTTTGCACATATCAGCTTGTTGTTATTACGCTTTCTCATGATCACAGGAGTCAATTTTAGACCAACAATGCTTACAGCAAATGTTTACAGCAAGGCTGTCCACTTCCGCTTTCATGTATACTAGTTTTCAACGATGCGTGTCTTCGCCATATCATTTAGTACTACGATATGGCCCGAGTTCATAATATTCAACCGCAGGCTATGCGTGTTTGTGCGCAGTTACGGTATCATTGATGATACGGTAAGATATGGTAGTGGTGCAGCCACGCATCGTTGGAAAACTAGCACGTTTAGAGTCTCAAATAGACAGCGTTGTTTTGTTGGAAACATTGATGGTCTAAAATTGACTCCTGTGTTCATGAGAAAGCGTAGTAACAACAACCTAATATGTGCAAAGATATTGGCAGCACGCGGAGTCGAACTCAAAAGCCCGCCGGTGTGCCTCTATGAGGCGGCCCTCCTACCGACTGCGCCACCAAGGCACATCTCGTGGGGTGTCGTAGGGGCTGATGATGGTTGCGCACACGTTTTCACACCTCTTTTTCCGGTCTTTAAAAAACCTTCAGCAAAAACGAACTGTAATTCTGGACTCCGCTCACACGGCCCTACGTCCTAACAAAATATCATCGCAAAAGCTCATCATGAGTTGGGAACCTTTCCTTGTGAAATCTGGGAAAGATGTTGGCGAGCCTCACGCCGCGTCTGCTCTACGTTAGGCATGAACTGGAACAACGTTAATATGATTTCTTTGCCATACAGATTCGTTAGCATTATATATGTTTAATTACCCAAGTTTGAGGTTCTTACCGCCGACTGTCAACACTTCTATTCTATTCATACCACTACAGTACTATTCTTATCTCTTAGTTGTCTTAACGACATGGTAAATCTTATTAATCGCCATTCACTATTTTCGGCTTTCGGAGTTTTCCTCTTTTATAAGAATCTTCTTTACTAAGGATTTCCGTGGAGATCCTTATTCCTTTATGTAGCAAATTCACAAACAAGCAGAGGAGCATTGAGTAGAGACTTCTAAGAGGAAAGAAGTTGGGGAAAACGCCCAAATCGTAAAGCAAAAAAGGCCCCATTAAGTGCGAGAGGCGAAAGAATGAGGCACAGCTAACGTTCGGAAAGCGACTTTTACGCCAGACTCGAAAACATTTGTTCGTTGAAGCTCTAGAGCAGTTTTTATTTTTTCATGGACCGATTGTGAACATGAGAATGGATCGATTAGCCCTAGTTTATAGTTGCGCCACCACGCGGCGCGGCACCACGACCGCCATAGATATCGATTTTTCGCGCCGCCCGGTCGATATCTACCTCGACCATCATGCCACGCCACGCAGCGGCGCGAGTATAAACTAGGGCTTAGGCAGCATTCAGCTTGCCAGGAATAGTACGATCGACATTGGTATCCATCGCAGCATTCATAGCGCCGCGCAGTCACATGACCGAAGAATAAATTCCGCGATGGCATGTTTACACCCGGTTCTAGCCTAAAACGAAAAGAACAAGATAATAGCACCAGCCCTAGTATACGTGACCTAAGGATCCAGTTTATTGTAATGATAGCATTTTACGTTCATTCGTTGAGAAGCTAGTTCCAGAGTACACCAATACTGATAAGCGCTCTATACATCGCCGGGCGTCGGAAGTCTAAACGGGCCTTACACCTGATCTAGTGCATTCAACACGTTTCATTAAGCCGGATACGATACGTCAGATGGGCCACTACACTAGAAGAGGAGGTAAGAATAAAGTGAAGAAAGGAAAGGAATGGGTAGCGTGCCTTCGGCACTGTTCATACTTCGCGACGGCAGCGACAAGAGCGGCGAGAGGCAAGAGTCGCTGTCGTCGTGAAGTATGGCCCTTCATTGACCGGCTATTTGTACCCGACTCCCGCCAAAAACGAGAAAATCAACAAATGATCTCGCAGGACTAACATACTTACTCTAACGCCAATCCCCTACGTCTCTAAGATTCAAGGCGGGCTACACACATTCTTAGGACATGAAGCATGATCTGATTCTTGCCCTCAAGACTGCCTCATGACTGTTGCACTAGATAGGGTCATGCCGAGCGACCATATATATTACACCAAGCAATGATCTAATGTACCGTCGGTCAGCTTCCGGTTCACCCCTCTTTTGTTCGTCCACAGCGGCAGAGACTGTTTATTTGGCCCCGTTTATACTTCCAACGCCAAGCGATGGGACGGCATGTAAAGTGGCCATATTCATCGATCGCGTCGTTCAATCAATATGCCACCATACGTCGCAGTTCGAAGTATGAACTGGGCTTCGATATCAAGCAATACAGCAGAGACGATGGCGATCCCGCGGAGAGCGAAGAGGAGAGTAGAATGAGTCCTGCGGCGCGGACCCGGGCATTTATACTCCGTTTCCCGCCAACCGATCAATAGCGCAAATTCAAAGGGAATTCAAATGAACACGTGGGAAGTAATTGCATTCTAATCTATACTGTAGCGCCCCAGGCCCGTACGCTAACTTCGGATTGCAATTTCTACAAAAAAACAGAGATCAGAAAGAAGCCGCATATTCTCAAACAACGTGTCATGCGTAACGAAGGCTGCGCAATTAGGCCAGGCAGCGCCTTTATGGAGGTCTTGTGATCACTGTAGGGTAGAGTCACACTTCTCATTGCACTAGCTGTGGTTAAACTGCATGCGAGTGTAGTAGTCGACTAGGTGTCGAGTTGCCAGCGTTTCGGAAAGCCTGTTCTTCTTGCACTCTAGGTTTCCATAGCACTGGATCTCTAGGGAAGTCATTTAGTTATTGAAGCATGAATCGTTTTTTCGCCAAGCTGCACACGAACTACACAAAACTTTCAACCTTCAACTTTATCTTTATGTATGTCGGTGTGACTTCGAATGCGTCAGCTAGCCGAGATAATGCAGCTTTATTCGGCTCATGTTTCGGCCTTTTCGCTTTTGTCGAAACCTGGAAAGCCAGAAACCTGCAGAATTATCCCTGCAAGCATCACTTCAATTTTAAAGCGCAAATGCAAAGGACCGCATGGACCAGAAAAGAGCCATGTAGCCGACGCTAGAAGGCTCACCTAGATGTGCAGAGAAAGACTCGCTGGAGTCTCCCACAGACCAAATAACTGGTAGGTGCCCCAGAGAAAACAGAAACACAAACATTGAAGGTGTTCTGGATACACAGCAAAAGTTCCAAAATGAACATGTGTAGAGACCAGGAGCCTGACTCTTCAAAGTTACAACGGTAACTTTTAACAACGATTTCTCATCACAAAACTCAGATAACGCGGCTTATCAAGCGATATGGTAAGCGATAAGCCGTGTTATCTGCATTTCGCTTATAATTTTCCGTTAAAGTTACGTAAGTCGTTGATGAATCCGGACCCAAAACTCGGTTTCAGCATTTCTTTTATGCATGATACTCACTGTACTCCTATTGAGGTACTATTGACTCCTGATTACCGTACGCTAGATGAATCCCAAAAAACGTCTCGCAGTCTGGCACCTTGTACTTCCATGTGTATCTCACACGTACTCACAGTTTCGCCTTCAGGAGCCAAATTCATCAACCGCTTACGGGCCGGTAACGGTGAAAAGTACCGCCAAACCCCTGGTATGAAATTCATCAGCGTCAGTCAGCATTTTGTTCCGGTCAGCGGTTGATGAATCTAGCCCCTGAAGTGCCAGAAACGAGAAGCGGCTTCGCCATTGCCACCTCGCAGTCGCCGAACGCTAGATTTTGCCTACCCGTCTTAAATATGCAATCAGTTCCAACACTCTTATCTTTTGTTCCGTTTTTGAGACAAATTTTACGAGACCCAATATCCAGATTATCATATAAAACCTGCAATGAGACGATGCCCAGCCATAGCTAATGAACTCGCTCCATTCCTTGACCTCTGTGAACTCTGACCTTCATCGTATTCATGTAGTACTTGAAGTTCTAGACATTTGGTCTGAGTGCGACTGCGGCTGGTCTCCAGCTGCACATCTAAGTGAGGTCCTAGCTTAGGTTGCACGGTTCGTTTCTGGCCCACACGGTTCTTTGCATTTGCTTTCTCAATCTGGAATGCTGTTTGGTGGGATAATTTTACACGTTTCTGGCTTTTAAGACTCCTGCAAAGACAATAAGGCAGAAACGTCTCAGACGAATAAAACTGTATTATCTCGATAGCTGACGCATTGGAAGTCACAACGACATGTTCACAATGCCGAGAGTTATGAAAAGTCGAGCATGGAGTATCTCCACTTACCCATCAGTCAATAGTCTTGTCCAATTTTTTCCTCCCAAGGCCTATGTTATAGACCCGCGTCGCGCTGGCGACGGCTCGGGGCAACTGTCAATGGTGCGCCTTCGCTGCATGGCGGACGGCGCAGTGCGTGTCGCTGTTGTGAGTTGTCGCGCCGTCGAACCCGCAACGCGTCGCAGAGAGGTGTTAAGCCCCGTTTATACTTCGACGCCGAGCGACGCGACGCAGTAGCCATATTGATTGAGCGACGCGATCAATCAATCTGGCCACTTTACATGCCTTCGCGTCGCTCGGCGTTATAAGTATAAACGGGGTTTTATACCTCCGCGTCGCGGGAGAGGAACGTAGTCCCGCGCTACGACTGTCGCTGGTCGTCACTCATCGCCGTGCAGTGCACACTCACACTTGTTTCGATCGCGCGTCGCGATGCATCGCCGTCACTGTGCAATCGCATGTCGCTGCAGTGGACGGGAGTATGCCATAGGCCTAACCAGGAGACTATCTCAATGGTAGGTCGGAACGGCCCAAGTGTTGTATAAGGGCAGAATCGCCTCTCTCAGAAACAGCGACCATGGGGAATATGCCGCCCCTCAACCCACTGCGCCACCACCGCTTGCTCGTTATCGCTGTTTCCAGCCAGCTTAAGCCCGCCCTTCGCGCACAGGCAGAGGGATAACGCCGCCAACGGCTCAACTTCCGTCGTCCCTAACTCTGTGCAGAGTTCTAGTATTGGGGCAGAAATATTTGCGTTTTGTTATTTCCCAGAGAGAGGCGATTCTGCTCATATACAACACTTGGGCCGTTCCGACCTACCGTTGAGATAGTCTTCTGAAGTTTATAATTGCGCCGCTGTGACGTGACGGCGCAAGTGTAAACCAGGGCTAACGTAACCGTACTAGATGGATATTTGATGCCAGCGAACCTCGATAAACTTGTCCTGATCCTAAACAGAGTAATGTCCACCACTAACCTATTAGGATGGCACATGATGTTATAACAAAAATATTAAACAAAAATCTACTAGGACAAAAGTGTTAACGTCGAATAATCTGACACACAAGATATCAAGCATGATAAAGCCAATAATGAAGGGATCCGAAGGGACTGATTCAAAAGAGGTAGGAGCAAAGGGTCGTGCCACGGACTCAAGTGTACAAGATGGAACACGAATCAGAGAAAAGGTCGAAAAACAAGAGTCCCGGCGAAGTGTCGAATTATCGTGGGAGAAAAACCTAGGCCTAGCTGATTATAGGAGAAATTGGACGCAAAAACTGGAGGCGTGGAAGACGCAAGAGAGTGAAAGGCCCGAGGTGGAGGGAATGAAGGCAGTCGCGCCAGGACCAGCCTCAGGCCCCGTCTATACTTCGACGCCGAGCGACGCGACACCATGTATAGTGGCCATATTGATTGAGCGACGCAATCGATCAATTTGGTTACAATGCGTGGCGTCGCGTCGCTCGGCGTCGAAGTATAAACGGGGCCTCACGCGAGCTGGCGGCGGCGGGAGCGACCCGTTGCATCATTATCGATCGACGCGGCGGAGTGTGGACGGCGCAAAGATGAGTATTTTTCTGTTTTTTGATATTTTCATTTGAGTTTTTGGGTAGTATGCTTGGTTTTTTGCGTCTATGTCACGTTCTCGTTGATCTGTAGCTGGTAAATGAATTGTCCTGAAATTTGCTAAGCCTTGAGGCTGGTACTTCGCTCGGCGGCAGACTGTTTATATACGCTCGGGTAAGGTCGATGATCGATGACTTCAATAACCGAGTGGACACCTCTAGAGAAAGACTGGAGAGACTTCTGACCTATGCTACTTTATGGCCTAGGGTTAGAATCGACAACTAGGAGATTAATCGCAAAGACCCCCAGTTGGCTGGGGATTTTGGACGGACCACTTAGCTCAGAAGAATTGAAGGCTTCGTGGAAGCATCGTCAACGCTCTGCAGAAGCAGATGCAGAGAAGCAGCTTCCTTAACTGGTCATTCTGGAGCGATGTCCGCCTAAGATTGACATCTAAAGTACTCATTTACCGATAAAGCCCCGTTTATACTTCGACGCCGAGCGACGCGACACCACGTATGTGGCCAGATTGACTGAGCAACGCGATCGATGAATTCGGTCACTTTACATGACGTCGCTCGCTCGGCGTCGAAAGTGTAAAAGGGGCCTAAAGGAGGAGGAGGGGGAGGTAGGTCCCGCCACGAATGCCCTTCACAGGCTGACTAACAGACCAAAAACGAACGACACACGCCAACTAACCTCGATTTTGCTGGCCAACCTAATGAACGGCTTAGCAGCAGACATGCCTGCAGAGCACTCTGGCGGTCTAATGAAGCTGTGAAGTACAGAAATAAGACCAGCAGCTGCAGCTGCCGCCGCTGCTGGCGTTTCTTCTCGTCAATCTTATTGTGAAAGCTTTTCAGGGAAGTTCTTATAACGATCGTTTCGGTGATACATCACGTTCCCGATGTCTCTCGAATGCACTTTCGCAATGAGCTTTCTCACCAAGGCGACCGCGGAGTGTAACTGCGACATAGCAACGGGGACAGATCATTACTTCTGGGAGGGGGGGGGGGGCAGAAACGAGAAGACTTCTTGTAGGGATTGCACTAAATCCAATATTATCGATCGATATTGATTGACGTAGTGATAAGTTAGAAACCATCGATTTTTAATCGATTTAGTTTTTAATCGATAATCGATTTTTCTCCAAATGTGGATGCTCGAAGTGTGAATCGTACGAATACAAAATCCGTTTGCTTAACAAAAAGGCAATTTGTATTGATCAAGCGGACAAGATCGGCATTATCGATTTTTGGCCAGCTAACATATCGATCGACGTTATCGAATTTTGTCCAGAAGTGACTGTTTGAGGTGGGCTTCGTGCGAAAATATTAGCCGATGGACAAACATAATTGCAATAAACGGCATTGATCAGTCAATCAATATCGGCCGGCAGTTTCATTTTTAATCTCAATCTTACGAATCGTTAAATAGAGAATCGTTATTTTTTATAATTTTCATTAAATTTTAGGATAAAGGATAAAGGATAAAGGACGGCGTTACTCAATCCCTTTTGGGATGCGCCAGCGCATTCTACTTCTACGGGATGTCGTGGAGGCGACATGAATGCGAATTTGGCCATACAATGACTTGCGGTGGCCAGCCGATGAACAAGTCAGCGCTTTATCCTTCCCAGACAAATCTGGTACCAATTCACCGACCCCGGAGGGATGGAAGGCTTGGTTGGCCTGGGCGGGAAATCCGAACCAGGAACCTGGTATCGGGTGCACGCGACAGTCGCGCCTCCTCCGACTGCGCTACACCCGCCCCATGGATAAAGGATAAAGGACGGCGTTAGTCAATCCCTTCTGGGATGCGCCAGCGCATTCTACTTCTACGGGATGTCGTGGAGGCGATTTGAATGCGTATTTGGCCATACAATGACTTGCGGTGGCCAGCCGATGAACAAGTCAGCGCTTTATCCTTCCCAGACAAGTCTGGTACCAATTCACCGACCCCGGAGGGATGGAAGGCTTGGTTGGCCTGGGCGGGAAATCCGAACCAGGAACCTGGTATCGGGTGCACGCGACAGTCGCGCCTCCTCCGACTGCGCTACACGCGCCCTTATCCATTAAATTTTATAACTAAAAAATATATTATATTATAAATAATATTATAATTTTTTATTAAATAAGGAATGTTAGCCGGTGGAGAGGCCTCACAGCTAGTGGGCACAATTGATCGGGCAATCAATACTGATCGATATAATCGATTTTTGTCAGCAAATGGGCGACGGAAAAGAGAATCCAGATAGATATGTACTATTCTGAACAAGATGTATCGATGAGACATTCAATATTGGTCGGTATTATCGATTTTTCTCCTGATGTGGCCGTGAGGTGACTATATGCTGCCTCGTGGATAATCATGATAGCGGTGAACAGCATTTATCGGCCAATCAATATTAACTGGCGTTTCCTATTTTAGTCCTAAATTGCAAATCATTATCAGTTGGTCAATCAATATCGATCGATAATGGCAATTCTCTGTCGGAGCTTACAAAAGACCGATTGAATAATGGAATTAAGATGAATAGTCAATATTAAATACAAATATTATTATGGCTGGACAATGAAGAAGGCAAAGAAGAGCATCTGAAGACAATTTGATGGCGTATGGACGCATCTGGTGCCAACAATAGCAGTAAAGGATTGTTTATAGGCCGCATGCGCCCGATGATCCGCAGTCTCCTCGGAGGAGGAGGAGGAGAAAGAGAATCGAAACCTTCGTTAGAAGGGGAGGAGATCAACCTGCTGCTTGGGAAAAAGCCCTGGAACAATGGCCAAGCAAATTTTCACAGCAGGATTTTTTACGGCGGGATAAAGGAGCAGTTGGGAAGTTCGAACGGCACATGTCGCGAATGTGAGCAGCATTAGATGGTGATATGGGAGTGCGCAAGATAATCGAAACCAATCAGAGCACCGCTCGAACACACGTTAGCCGACTGAGGCACCGTCTATGAATGCTATACGCTATCGATGCAGCCTAACTGACTGAAGCGTTCCCACCAACCTCCCCGTGCTGCCCATATTCGCGACATGACTCATTTTTCATCCATCTAATGTAGACAGGATGCTTCGAATGCAACTACCAACGAATATTCTGTCAGTAATTGGCTATTTCAGAGACACCAGCTATAATGACTAGGAAATCCGTGAACAGCAAGCCCTCCGTTCAGTCCGTATCGACTCGCAGCGGCAGATTATGTACCTTATCGGAACCAGGCGTCGGCGTCGAACTGTCACCATGGTCACAGAGAGCAGCCGCTAGACCGGCTAAGCCGTCCACATCTGTTCTCGAAGGCATGGGGAGATTTCTAGGTGACCATACAACGTACCTTGATAGCCTCGATCATCGTCGATCCTTTGCTCGGCGTCTTGTCGCCGGATTTGTTGCGGATGAGCGCGCCGCGTTGCCGTGCCGATAGCGAAGCCATCTCGGGACGGGCGGCCTGAAAACACTGGATTGTTTGGAGAAATTTGCGGAAAAATATGGACGAGGCGTTGCAAAAATGAGATTGAGATGACGCAGTCCCGAACGGCGGAGGATATGGCTCAATCGGTAAGAGGCGCTCGCCTGCCGGGAAATATCGATCGTGGTTTAGGCGTCGAGGCGTTGTCATCTCATAATCCCTTGAGTAGCAGAGCTCGAGTGCTGGACATCGTGACCGAATTTGTACCATTTTCACACCAAACAGGACCTTTTTCGGATCTATCCCAGTCCGGGGGGCATATAACTAAAAAGTATGTGAAAAATCGACTTGGGACTTACCGAGCGACTCCTACAGAGCACAATAGAACTTAAAACAAAGAAAAAAACGAACGGATAAATAAAAAAAATCACCGCGGTTTCACAACCGTATCGGCGGGCAAAGAGCGACGCAATGGAGTCGTGCCGGGTGCTGACCACCGCTTGACATGTTATAACCAGGATCTAACATAACTTCACCTGCTTATAACCGCGGCGAAAAAATTTTTTGTTTTTTTTGCTCGTGAATTTTTCTGGTTTAGGTTCTATCGTGCTCTGTAGGAGTCGCTCGGTAAGTCCCAAGTCGATATTTTACATAGTCTTTAGTTATGTGCCCCCCCCCGGACTAGGATAGATCCCATTTTTCAAATCAATTTGGACACTCTTCTAGGCCAGCTTAGGGCTTTTGAAATAAAAGCGAAAAAAATTACAATTAAAATTGCTTCTTCTTCATTATACTGTTGACTCTCCAGAACGGTTACAATAATTTTTGTTCTATAAATTGTTTTTTGTTTTGTTTTGAGTTTTGACGGAAAGATTTTATGATTGCCCCTCCCGACTAGGATTTTCTATCCCAGTCGGGAGGGGCAATCATAAAGTGTCAATTGCGTACGTCATCGCATGCCGCATAACGACTTCCCTGAATTTAAATAAAAATATTAATTTAAATTAAAATAAAACAATAATAATTTAATTAATAACAATAATTAAAATAAAACAATAATAAAAATAAAAATAATTTAAACAAATAATAATTTAAATTTAAAACAAATAATAATTTAAATTAAACTAATAATACAATAATATTAATAATAAAATAATAAATAATAATGTCCCCTCCGACTAGGATAGATCCGAAATTTTAGTAAAACTTTCTTTGAAATTTTAATTTATCTAGCCAAGATGTAAATACATTGGTTAAAATTTTATAAAATTTTATTTTTTTTGGGAAGGTTAATGGCTTAAAACTTGGTTTAAAAGGCAAAAAAAGCCATTTTACCGCAAAAAATTGTGCCATGTCGTCGTCCAAGATGTCGTAATTTTTATTCGATTGATAGTAGAATTTCTGTTTACATGGAGTTCGTCAACTATTAACGATATAATATAGAAAAATAAAAAATAAAAACTCTAAAAAATTTTATAAAATTATTACACATATCCTCACTTTTATGGTTAATGTAAGCGGTAAAACGCTGCGGCGAACTTTTTGAATTCATGGCGCGACCTGTGTTAATATTCTGTTTTTTCGGGACGTCATTTAGCTAATGTAGAATATCAATAAATAACAAAAACAACTGTAAATAACACACATATCTTCAGTTTGATGGCTTATGTAGGCAGCACTGCCAGCATCAATCAAGTAAAAAGCAAAACGAGCTCTTCGAAAGCTTGGCGCGATCTCGTTTTTTCATGGACTGAATGACTACTGCATCGTTCAGCTTTAAAACAAATTTTAATTCATTATTTTTCCTAAAAAACAAAGATTTTGTAAAATGAATAGATAAACTAAAAAAATAAATAGAATAAAAAATAAAAATAATAATAAATAAAATAATTACAAATATTATATAGTCACTTTGGTGCTTTATGTAAGTGGCATTTACACTGTCAATCAAGCAAACGCTGCGGCGAACTTTTTGAGTGCATGGCGCAATCTGATCTTTTAATGAGCTATATGCTTGCTTCTTTGCTGTACTGTAAGAAAATTTTTAATTTATTATTTTTTTCTAAAAATGAAATTTTTATAAAATTATTGCATACCATTGATAAATTGGGTACTGGTTAACAAACAAAAAAATAAATGTTATACCAAATTTTCTTCGAACCAAAATTATTTATTTATAATTTAAATAATTACTAATTACTTTTTCTAATTGGCTTTAAGACTTTCGAGATCAAAGCGAACTCCTCCAAATCGAAATAATCTTCAGGCAAGTTCAACTACAAACTCAATAAGTAATTAAATATAATAAACAAATAATAAAATAATTATTTGTTTGTATTTGTTATATTCAATTATTGATTGAGTTTGTTGTGATTTAAAAAATCTTAAAGCTAACATAGAAGAGTGTCCAATTCGATGGGAAAATGGTATGAATCCATATGACTTGCAAGAGACAGAGCGAGTCTGTAAGGCACCTGTTAGGCCTATGGTATACTCCCGTCCGCTGCAGCGACGCGGGAGTGCACAGCGACGCGACGGCTCGCGATGCGCGTCGCGAGCCGTCGCCATCGCTGAGGCTGACATAGTTCACGCAATTCTGCAGACGGAGACTTTTGCAGAATTCTAGCGAATCAGCTGATCCAGTGCAGCGACAAAATCGTGCTTTGTCTGTCCATCACACCCACCGTGGGTCCTGCCGTGAATTCGCTCAAGAGCCCAGTCAAACTAACTGAGAGCATCGTGCTGCAGGAATGTTCAAACAAATGCAACGGGGGAGCGTGAGGTATAGGAAAACGAATCAAATGCTTTAATCTCCGTCGGACCCCAATCTACGAGTCTTCCCTTTCTCAAAACGAGTTTAGATAGATTTTTCATGTAACAAAGAAGTTCTCGAAACTACAACTGGGAGAGTTATGAGCATACGACGGATTACGACGGACTAATCCGTCACAACTCTTTTTTGACCGCACGACGCGAGCGCTACTGTACGAAAGCATTGCCAGCTTCTCTGCTATCTTAACAATCTTCTAGATCCAGACACGTGCCGGGAGAGCGAAAATAGATGCAATTACCTCATTCCTTGGAAATTCAACAACGTGCAGATAAAACTACACATCCAGTGGTATAAAGGTTATAAACAGAGACTCCGTCTTCCGACTTCCGGTCTGTACGTTCTAACCGTGAACTGCATTGCTCCGGCACAGAAATGTAGATTTCGGTGCCGGCGAGGAAGCTCAGAGGCGAAAAAAAGCGAGGATCGGCACAAGAGTGAAAAAACGGCCTAGAATAATACCTCCTCAAAAAACTAGCTGTTTAAGCCGTCGAAAAAAAACCAAAATGAGTCTAGCCACGACGATAACCCTACGAGGAGAACAACAAAGACATCACATGACCACCCAACATCACCAAACATGTGTTGAAATTGCTGCGGTATGGTCGCGAACCAAGCAAGTGTCAAAATAAATGAGCGGAAGTGCATAGAATAGGGCACGACAAGCGCTCCCCCCTCCGCGACCATCGCTGCCCGTCGCTCGTCGCAGTGCACTGCACTGCGACGGGCGACGGGCTGCGACGGCCGTCGCACGGGAGTATGTTTCACTCCCGCGACGCGGAGGTATAACACCCCTCTGCGACGCATCGCGGGAGCGATGGCGCGTCAACTGACAATCGCGCCCCACTGCGCCGTCCGCCACTGCAGCGAAGGCGCGCCGTTGACATTTGCCCCGCGCCCATCGCTGGAGCGACGCGGGAGTATACCATAGGCCTTATACTTCCGCGGGAGCTTCCGCGGATGGGCGGGAATCGCGTCGGGACCCCGCGCCGGGCCACTCGTCGCGGCCCGCCACGCCCGCCTCCGCCGTGCACCATTGGTCCGCGGACGTTCCGCGGACCAATGGTGCACGGCGGAGGCGGGCGTGGCGAGGCGCGGCGATTGGCCAGGTGAGGAGTCTCGGCGCGATTCCCGCTCTTCCGCGGATGCTCCCGCGGGAGTATAACAGAGGCCTAAGATACATAGTGAGTCTAACGGAATCGAAACCCAGCGGTATGGATCAATCTGGCACGAAGTCAAACAGACAGCGTGAGCACGCGTTAGGTGGCGTTATGCGCCCTCCTCCCATGCTATATCCTGGTTCTAACATGTCAAGCGGTGGTCAGCACGCGGCACAACTCCATTGCGTCGCTCTTTGCGCGCCGAGACGGCTGTAAACCGCTGCGATTTTTTATTTTTTTTTTGTTTGCTCGTTTTTTTTTCTTTGGTTTAGGTTCTGTCGTGCTCCGTAGGAGTCGCTCGGTAAGTCCCACGTCGATTTTTTACATACTTTTCAGTTATGTGACCCCGCCGGACTAGGATAGGTCCAAAACTGGAACTATTACCTAATAACTTCAGGAGCTGTCGGAAACTGTGATATTTATGCTATTCGAATTTCACACGATCGTAACCGGAAGGAAATCGATAACGCCACGATGTTGTAGAGCCTTTCAATCGGCCACTATTTTTGAGTGGACATCGTGACAGACAAACGGATTATCTCTTTCATACAGTAGGAAATCATGCGCTCAAATTGAAAGAAAATCGTGAATGTCAATCACGATTTTGTATAATCATACAATCGGTCATTATTTTCGCGTGGACGCATGGTAGGACGCTGGGATAGGCGGACGCATTAGCAATTTTACACCATGTAGAAGCTAAGCCATCAAAACTGGAAAGAAATCAGGCATATCGACCTCGATATTGTGCAGCCCTTCAATCGGTCACTATTTTTGCGCGGACAGACGGACGGACACAGAGGCAGGTAGACTGACTAACCCTCCTATATATTAGGAATTCTGGTCATCCTCATCTCAGACGATCAGAACAAGGAAATCAAGAAAATCAATACGATCTTGTAAAGCTTTTCAAGTGGCCATTATTTTTGCGTGGACGAGCGCAGTGACAGACAGACGGATTCTTTTACATAGAAAGCATACATACCAACCACATTTTAAACAATCAAAACTGGAACGTAATCGAGAATATCGACCGCTATGTTGTAACCATCTTCAGTCGGCCAGTATTTTTGCGTGGACTAACGGAAGGACATCGGTACATGCAGACGGATTAGATCCTTTATATATAATGAAATCAAGTCATCCGCATCTCAAACGATCAAAACAAGGAAATCAAGAAAATAAAATACGATGTCGCAAAGCTTTTCAAGTGGCCATTATTTCTGCGTGGACGGACAGAAGGACGCAGTGACAGACAAAAGCACACTTTTATATAGTAGGGATTCATACCATACATGTTATAGACAACCGACATTGGAAGGAAATCGAGAACATCAACCGCTATGGCGTGACCTCCTCAACCGGCAAGTATTTTTGCGCGGACGCATAGAAGGACACAGAGACAGATAGAATGATAGCTCCTTTATATATTAGGAATTCATGTGATCCGCATCTCAAACGACGAAAGGAAAGAAATCGAGAAAATCAAATGCGTTGTTGTTGAGCTTTTCGAGTGGCCATTATTTTTGCGTGGACTGACAGGAGGACGCAGTGACAGGCAAACGGACACTTTTATGTTGTAAGCATACATGTCAACCACATTTTAGACAACCGACACTGGAAGGAAATCGAGAACATCAACCGCTATGGTGCGACCTCGGTCGGCCAGTATTTTTGCGCGGAAGGAGATTAGGAGAGACAGACCGATTAGCTATTTTATACGTTGCAGCAGTAATGGTGCCGAAATAGAGTAACTACGGTATCTAACTGTGCTCCTACCTAGATGAGTTCGGTTACCAGGTAAACAGCTAAGGTTAGAGTGTCAGAATCATAGTAGAATTTACTATGGCTACCACCCGCAGCACATAATTGAATGGTACTAGGTAGATCACAGCTCACTATAATGTCTGGTTGGTATGCACTCTCATTAAAGACAATGGGACTCAACGAGCTAACGTTAAGGAATACGAGTCCTGGGTAGCGGAAGCCGAACACAGGCCTCTTCTGACAAGGACGACCTACGAACTGGTAGCAGGCAACACACCAGCAGGAGGACGTCGTTCGGTAAGGAATGCGGCTCTACTAATTCGATTCTCCACTTCCACTGAAATTCCGGCAAAAACTCGTGAGAGTGCTCGAGCTGCTGCTGGAGTGGATGCCAGACAATAGAGCTGACTAATCTGCCTCCCTGCCTCACAGTGCTCGTTTAGATTGCCGTCATTTCCGCGATTTATTCCGCGTTCTATAAGGGCATTTACGGGCGCTAATGGCTGCTCTTTGTTCGCCTCTCCTTGGGCATAGATCCCACTTTATATAAAGTGGTGATACCATCTGCCCGTCTGCCTATGCGTCCGCGCAAAATTAGTGGCCACTGGAAGGCCTTCGCACCGCATGAACTATAGCAACCATCTGCCATCGGACCTGCTCACCTAGACCTACTTTTGAACGTGTCGGTTGCTCAGCATGTAAAAACAGACCGATCGATATCAATCAATATCAATCGATTATGTCATCGATTCGTCCTCGCAGGCACATGCTTAATATCTGGGATCACGGCAATATCGCCTTGAATGGAAATGAAATTTGAGTTGAAAAGGAATTCGATCGATAATATAGATCGATTAGGCCACGTTTATACTCCCATCGCGTCGCGCAGTTTCGGAAGAGGTGAGCACTCTGAACGTCCAGCGACGCAGTCACGCGATTACGCACAATTACGTACTTGCACGCACGCAATTGTGCACAGATTTCCGGGTTCTCCTCAGCCTCTTCAGTTTTCCTCAGCATTATTTTTCTTTCTCGTTGTTTTTTGGGTGTTTATTGCTGAAGTCGTCTGGTTTGTTGTTGTTATGTTCATGGCCATTCTTGTTCTGATTCAGGGATCGCTTTTAAAAACGCCTCCCTCCCGGTGCAATGGATTCGGTCAGGTGTTCGCGGTGGAGCGCGCTTGCGCACCGCACAGTGGAGCTGAAGCGGGACAAGGCGTCCGGCGCGCTTGGATCGTCCGCTCCTGGGCAGCGTTTCTGAATGTTTCTGAACGTCGGGATTCAGAAGACGCACCGTCGATGTCGTCCAACTTTCCTGGGGGTAGGGAAGGGACTTCAGGGTGGTTCTACCGAAGCTGTTCGTGTGGAAATTGCTTTCGTCACTAAGAGGGAGTCCACGGCTGGGTTCTGCGCATAGAGTTGGACAATGCGAAGAAAACGCCAGCAAACTGTGTAGACGTCAAAAACCCTCAAATCTCAAATTGTTAGTTGAAATGCAAAAAAACCCCGCAACACAGGAGAACCGAACCCCCGACCTTGCTTGCGTGGAAGAACGCCGCTACCCACTGCGCCCCGAGCCGCTTGGCCGCGATGTCATCGCGGGCGTACAAGAGCGTACGAGAGAGCCGGCTTCCGCGCTCCACCGCCAACACCTGACCGAGCCTATTGCACAAGGGGAGGGGGAGTTTTTAAACGAGTCCAGATCGCCTATGCCCAGATTCGAAGAAGGCAAGCTGTATTTTTGCTCGGAGATGTGTGTCTCCAGCAGGTTTAAGGTTAAATAGCGCTTATTTTTTGAGCAAATGAAGGCGTAAGATGCATGCATGGACACACAGAGCTCGACGGATATAACTTAGACGTACTTTGGAGCACGTGAACAACGAACAACAAAGCGTGGACTTGACGTGTCCGTGACGAAGGCCATTATAGCATGAAGAGATTGGCATTTCGAAGTGAAAGGGAGAGGAAACCGCATGACGTACTAATCAGCTTACTGCCGCTGCGACGTACACTCCAGCTGCTTCCGCGTGACACTTAGGAGATGCTTGATTGCCTGTTAGAATCACTCATAGATCAGCTAAAAGGAACTTGAAAACAGAGCTTCCTTTCTGTACACTTGGTCACCGCATTCACACTGGAGCGCACTTTGTTAGAGTTCAATCCTGGCGGGAACAAGGGCCCTGTTCATACTTCGCGAAGCCACCGCCTGGAAAGTATGAACAGGCGACGAGAGCGACTGGAGACGACGGATGTGGTATGGTGTACGTAATTGCACCATAACGTCTATTTCTTGTCAAACCGGGGCCGATTCATCAAGAACTAAACCCATGGGTATGCGGGGTACAAGGGGTAGAGATAAGATAAGAGTCAGATAGAGATAAAGTAAGGCTCAGAGGCGCAGACTTCATCGTGGCCCTGTCCCGTGTGTTAGCCGACGATGAATCCGGCCCCGGTCAATCAGTTGACACAGACACTAGCAAACAGTCATATTAGGCCCTGTTCATATTTCGCGAAAGCAGCGACGAGAGCGACGAGAGCGACGGCAGCGTCTGGAAAGTATGAACAAGCGACAAGAGCGATATAGCGACGAACGTAGTGTGGCGTACGTAATTGCACCTTAACGTCCACTTCTTGGCGGCAAAGTGCTTTTAAGCTGCTTCGATGTATCATCTCGTCATGCTGGTGACATCATGTCCTGTTGTGTATAAAAGTTCACGTAGCTCTCGGTTTTCCTAGAGTTCTTGCCCCGTGTCTATTTTTTCGTTTTTTTTTCTTTATTCATTTATGCGGTGTAATTGCGTACTCCACACTCCGCCCGTCGCCCTAGCCGCTACTGTCGCTCCCGTCGCAGGCGCGAAGTATGAACAGGCGAGAACATCGATGAAAGCGACAAGAGCGACTGGGGTGAATGTAGTGTGGTGTACGCAATTGCACCACAACGCCTATTTCTTGTCAAACCGGTCAATCAGTTGACGCAGACACTAGCAAACAGTCATATTAGGCACTGTTCATACTTCGCGACGGTAGCGCCCAGAAAGTATGAACAGGCGACGAGAGCGATTGAGGGCGACGGATGTAGTGTGGTGTACGTAATTGCACCATAACGTCTATTTCTTGTCAAACTGGGGCCGGATTCATCAAGAACTAAACCCATGGGTATGCGGGGTACAAGGGGTAGAGATAAGATAAGAGTCAGATAGAGATAAGGTAAGGCTCAGAGGCGCAGACTTCATCGTGGGTATCTCTACCCTGTACCCGTGTGTTAGCCGACGATGAATCCGGCCCCGGTCAATCAGTTGACACAGACACTAGCAAACAATCATATTAGGCCCTGTTCATACTTCGCAACAGCAGCGACAGCAGCGACGAGAGCGACGGCAGCGTCTGGAAACTATGAACAAGCGACAAGAGCGACGAACATTGTGTAATGTACGTAATTGCACCTTAACGTCTACTTCTTGGCGGCAAAGTGCTTTCAAGCTGCTTCGATGTGTCAGCTCGCCATGTTCGTGCCATTATGTCCTGTTGTGTATAGAAGTTCACGTAGCTCTTGGTTTTCCTAGGGTTCTTACCCCGCGTCTATTTTTTCGTTATTTTCGTTCATTTCTGTGTGCGGTGTAATTACGTACTCCACACTACGTCCGTTGCCCAGTTGCTTCTGTCGCTCTCGTCGCCGGCGCGAAGTATGAATAGACGACAAGAGCGACAAGAGCGACGGGACTGACAGCGACAGCGCTCGAGTATGAACAGATTGAGGCAGCGATCGCGTCTTTTAGTCGATTTGCATTTTTTGCACGGGCGACGAGTCACTCTTGTCGCGATGTATGGACAGGCCCTAACGGTCGTCATCAATCCGCCTCTCTAAAAAACTATAATAGCATGCCTTACCCTGAATCTGAAGAATGGCAGAATAGGAATTGTTTCCTTCTGACTAGTGCGTTATGGTGTAACTACGTACTCCACACTCAGTCCGTCGCCCAGTCGCTCCCGTCGCCGGCGCGAAGTATAAACAGGCGACATTTGCGACTTGAGCGACCGGCGACTGGAGCGACAGGACCGACAGCGACAGCGCTTGAGTATGAACAGATTTCGGCGGCGATCGCTCGGTTTTAAGACCCTGCTCATACTTCGAGCGACAAGAGCGACTGGGGCAACGAACGTAGTGTGATGTACGTAAATAATTACGTACTCCACGCTCCGTCAGCGACGAACTTATCCCTCGTTATAGTTGCGCCGCTGCGCGGCGCGGCACCATAGTCGGAATAGATATCGATCGGGTGGCGCGAAAAATCGATATCTATGACGACCATCACCCCGCGCCGCGAGGCGGCGCAAGTATAGACCAGGCCTTAGTGTGGAGTACGTAATTATCTACGTACATCACACTCGTCGCCCCAGTCGCTCTTGTAGCTCCAATCGCTCTTGTCGTTCTTGCCACTCTTGTCGCTTGAAGTATGAACAGGCCCTAATCAATTTGCATGTCTTGCACGGACGTCGAGTCGTTCTCGCCGGGAAGTATGAACAGGCCCACAGTGGGGGTGTGGGTCCCACCACGATGGGGGCGAAATGTACGAGATCGCGGTGCGGCGCCACAGGGGTCTTTTCTGGCCTAAAGCCTCGTTTATGCTTCCGACGCCGTGTGACTCGATGGCATGTAAAGTGGCCAAATTGATCGATCTCGTCGCTGGATCAATGCGGCCACAATATGTGGCGTCGCGTCGTTCGGCGTCGAAGTATAAACAGACCCTAAGCGTCAGCAGAGGTGACGGAGTTGCACATGTACCGGGTTCTATTATATAAAAACAGAAAAAAGAGCGTGCTTTCGGAATCATGAAAAAGTATGGGAACGACTACAAATCCTGGAAATGCCTACAATCTGTCTACTTCCTTCATGCTTCCGTCGGCTATGAGCTATGACAACAGTCCCGTACAGGCTCAAAGCTCATTTTTGAGGCATTAGAGGCTCGAAGCAGTAGAGGAACACGGTGAAGAGTAGCAGAACGCAGAACAATCATTGCAGCCGCCGGCGGCAGCTCTCTCCGCAGTGCATTCGCGACGCGACGACGACGACGGCCGTTAATTAGAGTGGTGGGGGGGGGGGGGGGGGCGGTAGTACGGCTGAGCTGAGCGCAGCTGCATCGCTTATGACCAGCGGTATTCTGGTCGAATGCGCCGCTCTGTTGATCAATGTGGACATAGTGCCGCTTCAGAAGGTGGAGGCAGCGTCGCCCGCCAAGAAGAAGAAGAATAAGAGAATTCAGTGGTTCGTGGTGAACGATGTCTGATAGATTCTGACGCAGAAGACCGCGAAGATCCCGGTCATAGCAACGATGATAACGGAAACGGCGCCGGACTTTACACACGCACTACGGACCAAGTAATTACGTCTAATGACAGGGCGTAGTGTCTGAATGTGGCCGTGCTTTTTCCAGCGGAAAAATCGAATCACCCAGCCAGCCGGCAGCCGGCTTATTGGGCTAGTAAAAGGGCAGTCGAGCGCCATTGTGTGGGTGAAAATTGGCTTTGAATGCCCTTATTGTACCCTTTATTGTCCAATAGCGAGCATACTAGTTCATAAAGTGAGCACAACTTTTGAAGGCTCGAACTTACGGCACCTAGCCTGGGAAGGATGAAGGCTCCGAAAGAAAGGTATAGCGCTCTTCACTTCTCTCGAACGAGCTGGGCCCACTGAGCTATTGTGGCACACAGCGGGGACAAACGGAGGCGTTAGTGGCGCTAGAAGATTGAATCAGTTTTATTTTACCTCCACTTTCTTATTTATTTAGCTCATACATAAATAGGCGATGCATAAAGACATCGGAAAAGAAAAAGAAAAGCGAGAAATAAAAAGTGGACGAAAAAGGAAAGGTGTAAGAGATAGGCCTATGTTATACTTCGGCGACGCTGTTGTCGGCGACGTCGGCGGCAGTGTTAAGGCCCATGCACACTTCTGCTACAGCGCGGCGCGGAAATGATGAAGCATAGGGCCGCGACGGCCGCGGCGCGACACTGCGACACGTGCCGCAGGGAGGGGGCATGCACACTTTTGCGACTGTCGCGGCGGCTATCGCAGGCGACGCCGCGTTGAGTGCTGCAGGCTGTAAAGGCCCCCGCAGACTTCTGCGGCGAGCGGCGGGCGAAATCGCTGAGCGGCGGCGCCGTTGAGCGGCGACGGCGAACGGCGAAACCGCTGAGCGGCGCCGCTCAGCGGCTTGACTCATCATCAGTGGGAGCGGTGACGGCGAGGTACTGTACTGTTTCTAGTCGGGACCGACTGGTGCTTAACAATAACGCGCCCCGATGACGATCGCGCGCCCGCATCGACCGTCTCCGCTCTGGATCCCGCCGCGAAAGGGCAGAGCGCAGACAGACAGACGCTGGAGCGGCGCCGCCGGGTGGAATGATTCAAGTCATTTCCGCCAGCGACGCCGCAGGTGCCGCCGGTGCCGCCGGCCGGCCAGCGGCGCCGCCCGCCGCTGGTGGCGAGCTCTGCGTCTCTGGCCTATGGTTGAGCATAAGGCAGCGGCGACGCCGCAAAAGTCTGCGGGGGCCTTAATGGTTCAAATCATTCCTGGCGGCGAGGCATCCACGGGACCGTCGGTCCCGTTGACTAAAACGGTGCTCTGAGGCGCCTTTTATACTTGCGCCGCAGCGCGGCGCGGCGTGATGGTCGGCATGGCTATTGATTTTTCGCGCCGCGAGGCGGCGCCGCATCGCTTTTATATTCCGCCGCCGCAAAACACCACACTTGACGGAATTTTGGGTTACGGTATTCGGCGAATCGCGCCGCTGAGGGGAAGGACGCGGCGCGGCGCGATCAGCCGCGGCAGACTCGGCGTGGGGTGGGAGATTTCACCTCTTCGACCAAACTTCTCATATTGGGAAGGAGGGGGGGGGGGGGGTTAGGGTGCTAGTCACGAATCTGACATCGTTTTCTGAAGTTACGGGCGATTACGATAGGTTCGGTTGACTAGGGAGCTTGGGCGAAATCGGTGACCATGACCTTAGCCCGTACTTTCTGTAACCTAGGAACAGAATAGAGATCTGTAGACATTCACGAAGCTTCATATATCACGCTAAAGATATGCTTAGTGCACAGTGACCCTAGAATGGCCATATGAGAAAGAATTTTGAGTGATTCTTGACGATGGGTACGTTCCAGCAGTTTTATTTTTAGACCCGCACATGTCGCAAAATAAGGAGTGGTTTAGTGCCGTCTACATTGCAGGGGATTCGACTCAATACCACACTCACCAGTTTCAACCGTAGGTTGAGCGTACGACTTCGACTTCAGGCTTAAGAGAGGATTCGTCGCTCCCCACAGAAATCCCACGATAACCATTGACAACGTGCATTGCGCTGATCAACCAAAAAATCCTTTCTGTCTCGGTCCCTCAATGACCGTTTCGGGAGCACGGGCCGTAGTGCGCAGATGCTCGTGGCCGCGCGTCGCTGACGCTCCCCTTTCTAACTGCAATCGCGCAGCGGCGCGTCAAAATCGGGGCGCGACGCGACTGGCCGCGCCGCTCCCCAAATTGACGCGCCGCGCACCGGCAGGAGTATAAAAGGCGCCCGCGCCGCGACTGCCGGATTGCGCGGAGGTGGCCGTCGCTCCTCTTGCCGCGCCGCGGTGTCGTAGAAGTGTGAATAGGCCTTTAGGCCCCGCTTATACTTCCGACGCCAAGCGACGCGACGGCATGTAAGGCGGCCAAATTGATCGATCGCGTTGCCCAATCAATATGGTCACTAAATACTAACACTTGAAGAATATGGTCACTATACGTCGCGTCGCTCGGTGTCGAAGTATAGACAGGGCCTTACACGGGTTGCTACGCAGTGAGTGTATGTAGAGGCTACGTCTAATTTAGGTAATTAGGTCCTCAGTTTGAACCATTTCAGTGGAATAAGTCTACAGCTGAGCGGATGGCACAAGCTGGTACAACCACGGGACTCGAGCGACAGTAAACTGTTAGAAACTAGCACACACAGCCCAGGTGGGAGGTCATAAGCTGACACCTGCTCGCAAATTGCTGATTTCAAATGCTAAGTGTAAAGTGTAAGTTTTTCTGACCGAACAAGCGTATATAAGCACACAGACTTCATTTTCCAAAATTAGAGTCCCCCAAGGTGAAAATGGATGTTTTCTGAAATTAATCACACTTAAGTTCTCGAATTCTTTTGAGAAATTAAACCATTTTGTCTAAGGAACTATGTGGTACCATCTGTAAGGTAGACAATACGGTTTAAATTATACGGAATCCTTTCTTTTCAAGCTAATTAGGAGCATATATCCTGTAGGTGTAATTATCTCTCGAGAGGGAAAAGGTCAGTCGCGCCAGGCATAAATTAGGCCCTGTTCATACTTCGCGACGACAGCGACCGGAGCGACTGGGGCGACGTACGCAGTGTGATGTACGCATTTGCACCACAACGCCTATTTCTCGTGAATCAGTCAATCTGTCAAAATAGACACTAGCAAACAGTCATATTCCCTACATCATCAATCTGGCGCTCAAATGAAGTAGAATACCATGCCTTACCTTGATTTGGAGAGCGGCAGAATAGGAGTCGTGGCACTATTGTGCTTTACGGACTCCAGAGGACGAGGAGGGGTCGAAAAAAATTTCGCCCAAACTTCGCCTAGGGGAGTTTCGGCCTATTACGGTAGGTTACGGTAAGTACCGGTGACTAAGGCTGTCGAGGTCATAATCACCAATTTCGCCCAAACTTCGCCTAGGGGTTATTTGGGTGCTGATCGCGAATCTGACATCAGTTTTTCGCTTTACACTGGAGTTTGGGCGAAATCGATGACCATTGCCTTAGTCACCCGTACCTTCCATAACCTACCGTACTCCAGCGTAAAACGAAAAACTGATGTCAGATTCGTGATTAGCACCCTAAATAACCCGTCTAGGCGAAGTTTGGGCAAAATTGGTGATTATGGCTTCGATAGCCTTAGTCACCGGTACCTATCGTAGCCTACCGTAATCGGCAGAAATTTCAAAAACGAATGTCAGATTCGTGATCAGCACCCCAAATAACCCCCTAGGCGAAATTTGGACGAAAAATTATTTTCGACCTCTCCTCGTCCAGTGGAGTCCGTAAGGCCCCGTTTATACTTCGACGCCGAGCGACGCGACGCTATGCATTGTGGCCGAATTGATCGATCGCGTCGCCCGATCAATATGGCCACAATACGTGGCGTCGCGTCGCTCGGCGTCGAAGTATAAACGGGGGCTAAAGTACAATAGTGCCGGAATCGTTGCCTTCGAACTCTTGTGCTCTATGGTGTGATTACGTACTCCACACTCCATCCGTCGCCCCAGTCGCTTCCGTCGCTCCCGTCGCCGGCGCGAAGTATGGGCAGGCGACAGCAGCGAAGAGCGATGTGATCTACTCGTCCTCCGAGAAAGACAGTTCGGTCTGCTTTTGTCCAACCTTAAGAACGTCCTCGTCTCCCAGAGGACACTTGGTACAGATTTCGTGAATTCGTGAATTGGCGCAGCTGGAAACTGCACCGATTCCCAGTTCTGAGATCAGGTCATTTCCTGGAGATACAAAGGTATTCTGCAGCATGGGTATCGGTGGAACAACATGTGAATGACGTCTTTACTGGGCCCTTTCGGACTTTAGCAAGAGAGATAATCCCCTCGTGTTTATGAGGAGGCAGAAGATGATAGGTTTATTAGTAGAGAACACGACAACTCCCGAGACGAACTGAGGCTGGCGGATGCCTGAGTGACTGCTAGTTGCGAGTCTGACTGCTAAGCCATTGTCCGCGTTCTTTTAGCCCTGGTTTATACTTGCGCCGCTGCGGGGCGCGGCACAATGGTCGAGATAGATATCGACCGGGCGGCTCGAAAAAATCGATATCCATGGCGGTCGTGGTGCCGCGCCACGTGGCGGCGGAAGTATAAACTAGGGCTTATGCGGTCGTTTCCGCCATATCTGCATTGAAACCCGTTCAGGCGAGAAAGCTACGGAAAACAGCAAAAGCTCGATATTCCTAAGAACGTCTTGCTCGCTAGCAATGTTTTAGCTTAAACGAGTGCAGTGGTAGGCACTATGAGGCGGCGAGGCAAGAAGACATTGCCCTGGCTGACGACTGGCTCCTTCCATTCAGCTCTCACTTCACGAAATGCATGCGTTTTTCTGAGAGCGGCCAGATTGGTCATTAGAGCCATTTCGTCTCCCAAAAACCTGCATTGATCGTGCAGAATAGCCCTTCCTTAGGATTCTAGGACGTCCCTGAAGAGTAGTCTACGTCAGAGGCGCGAACATTGGAACCAACTGCGAAGTGCGATAACAAAATTTAAAATGCTAAAAAAAGTCTTGAATTAATAGCTTTTATCATGACTAAGAACCTATAGTATATTAGTCTGTGCCAATGCCACCGAAGAGCTTGAGCCTCAAACTTGGGTAATTAAACTTTCTATTGGTGAGAAATTAAAAGGAGAATCTCAACCGTTCGAGGTGTGAATCAGATGGTTATGTTATGAGCTATAAATATGCTTCACAGCGTGTGAACAGTGTTCATGACAATTATTGATCGACGATATCGATTTTCTACTGAGTTGACCGCTTGAGGAGAAATCACGTGAGTATTTCGGTTAGTGCGAGCAGTATCGATTGATCAGAATTCACAACGGCAAACAGTATATGTAGATTACTTATCAAGATGATTAACTATATCCATGGAGTTCTTATGTGTCAATATTTTGTGCCACACGAGGTTTGTAGGTGGATCTTTATTTGCGGCCTGACGTTTCGACTTTCCGTCGTCTTCAGAGGCCTAAAAGTGGAATACAGGTTTATGTTTGCGCTCTACCCCACCAAGCGCCTCAACTACCCTAGACATTTTCGACCCACCCCTAGAATCACCACGGATAGCCTAAACGAAGAAGACGAACTCACGCATAGGATCCACCGCAGGGCTGAAGATCGCCCTCGTTAAGTAACCAGTAGAGGCGAATGAGACACACTGAGTGGGGACTGTCGCCGACCGGTCACTTACAGTTCACAATGAGGTACAAACGGCAAGAGGTCACTCGTAACAGAGGGGCACTCATTTCGGTTGTTCATTACTGGATTTCTTGAGGAAATCCAGAACGCCTCCAACGCCTTCCTAGCGGAGATCTCTCCCTCAACGGCCAAAATACTACACCTCACCTCATAGTCGTTCCCGCTATGCACATCCATTCTATGCTTACCAAGTGGACTAGTGAGCAATCCACGCCTTTTGCTGGCTAGATGTTCCTTCATGCGTATTGCCAGAGGCCTTCCCGTTTCCCCAATATATTTAGCGTTACAGGCCAAGCACTCTATCTCATAAATTGCTCCGATCTTTGAGCAATCCCCCAAAAGGCCACTTGGACAAGTAACGCAGTTCTCCGATATGCACTGTCTATCATAGAGTCGATTTCGAACTAGCTGCCGTTTTATGTTGTCGTTAGGAATATTCACCAAGACAACATCGTCCTGCAGCTGTGCGTTTAGAATCACTCTTCGGATATCAGCAGTAACTTTATCGGAGACGAAGGGAAGAAGGAGGGGTATCTTATTTGCTCGCGGTCTTTCGCGGCGGTTAGCGTGAGATGCTCGACGACCAGTCGACGAATTTTATAGCCGTTTGACACCGCTATATTGGAAGCCAGCCGCAGAGATTTTTGTCGTTCATCTGGGCCTGTGCACATTCTTGCTGCTGTTCGGAACATGTTTTTTACAACAGCTCGTTTCACAGCAGTGAGGTGCGCAGACAGGCATGAATCAAGATGTTCTTGGAGCTTGGTTTACGGTACCATTTCACGCTAACTGCCCCATTAGACACCTTGACCAGAGTGTTGAGATACGGAAGCCAACCGTTTTTCGGAGTTTCTCTAGTAAGTCTAATGTACTCAGATTGCTGATTCAACAGCCTGGAACATTCATCCATTTCGGACTGTGTTGATGTTACAATGCAGCAATCATCTATGTATCTACAGTACATTAGCGGTGAGCGATCAAGCACCGGTTGTTCCACCCTGCTCATAAAGCAGACTGCAAGGACCGGTGCCAGTCGTTGACCCATGGCCAACCCTCTTACTTGCGAATAGTACGAACCTGACCATCTAAAGATGTTGCAATTTAAACATTCCTTGACTAGTGCCATGATGTTCGTCTTCGTCAGTCCAAAGGTATTAATATTCCTCACATGTAAATCCAACATTTGAGATAATGCATGTAAGGCTTCTTCGTTTTGAACGTTAGTGTAAAGTGACGTAACATCAAATGACTCCATTACGCAACTCTGACTAAAGTTCGAGTTATGTAACAGCTCGAGGAATTTGTTCGTATTGGTCAGGTGAGACGGCACCTTGGACAACAACTGGCTCACAATGCTGTTAAGAAACCAAGAAATTCGATCGGTTGGTCCGCCAACACAACTGATTATAGGTCCAATTTTGTAAGTGTCCGCTGACGTGGATAGCATATCCTGTTGAGAGAGTTTGTGAGTTTTTACTAGGCTATAGAAAACTGGACAACAGGGGTTATCCAGTCGTAGGTGCCTAAGAAACTTTTTGTCTATTCCGGCAGACATCCCAATGGTCATCCAAACGTTATTAAGACGTCTGCATTGCAACTTAAAGTCTCTTTAACTAACGCGATGGTACACAGAGGTGTCGCTCAGATGAAGCTCAGTTATAGCTCGATCCAGTAGTTGCGGTATAACCACGAACTCTCCTCCCTTGTTCGCTAACGGACTATATCCATAGATTGTTTACTGTATACTATTTACCACCATTATTGGCTCTCACTGTTAAAAAATAATTTTTGATTCTGACCGCTGGATAATTCAGTCAATTTCATCGAGTTTTGCCCAAAACCTATGATGTATTGCCCCGAGCCTATACGACACGGGTGTTCTAATTTGCATCGAGCTTGAACCACAGCCATTAGCTTCTTGAGCTCGAACACCTCAAACTTGGGTAATTAAACTTTGCATTGATGAGAAATCAATAGGAGAATTTTTATAGTCGACCGTTCGAGGTGTGAATTAGATGAGCTATGAACATGCTTCACCGCATGTGAAAAGTGTCAATGACGATTATCGATCGACTATATTGATTTTCTACTGCATTGACCGTTTGAGACGAGAATCACGTGAGTACTCCGGTGAGTACGAGCAGTATCGATTGATCAGTGTTCACAATGGCAAACAGTATATGTTGATCATTTATCAGGATTATTTACTATATATACTATTTACTACAATTATTTGATATTATCGTAAACAAATAATTTTAATTTAATATTTTCAAACGAGCTCAATACCAAAGAGAATCACTTTTGTTGAAGAATGCAAAAAAAATTAAATTCAAATTTAAATATTCAAAAATTATCAAAATATCTACTAATAAATGAATTGAACAGTCACGCCACACAAGCGTCCAACGAGAATACCACCCAAAGGGCAGTGGGTGCGCGTCGATGCCCTGATTGGCTGGTGCTTAATCGATTGATGCGCTGACCGATTGTGATTGGTTGGCGCGTTCCTCCCCCCATAGGGACCACATCCACGACTGGCACCAGTAATTTTCCTACGAATTTTTTAAATCGCGCCCCAATTTTCGAATCAAAAGGGCTCAGTTCTAAGTCGAAGATCTCTACAGCCGTTATTCATTCAGATTTAGAAAATAAATCGAAATCGAAAAGAATCGTCCAACGAGTTGTCAAAACGAAATCGGTAGCCTGCACTATAGGATTCGGGCGACTGCTGTCTGTGAACCGCCGGCTACACGTGGTCGTTCCTCTTGTCGTAATTTTTAATGCGCCACGATCGATTCCGCTGTGAAATATGAGCCGAATGGGAACTATAAAAATGAAATATTGAGCAGCACATTCGGTGCCTGGCTGCTGCCCGAAATGAATGGCGGCCGCGCTTCGACTGTCGTTCGGAGAACACGCCATGCTCACGACTTAGGTGGGATTTTGAACGCAAACTTTTATAGGTTAAGTCTCACGCATACCAGTAGGTTCTTCTGTCCATTGAAGCTCGATATCGGTACACTCATCACTGATAGAATTCCAACAGAGCCGTCTCAAAGCTGCGCCGTGTACTGAAACAGGTGGAAAATTTCGCTTTTCGAGAGGATAACTGGACGCGGAGTGTTTTTCTGGGCAAATAGGAGTAAGAATCGGCATTGGTTAGTCTTTCTGTGGGATGCGCCATGCATTCTACAAAATGGTTGGTATTCTGGAGGCGATATGATGATCTGGACGTTCAGAAAAGGAACGTCTAATCACATCTAATCACTACACCATTCTCCCCACATGGGTCTACGAATTCACCGCTCCCTGAATGTCGACAGGCTTTAGCCTCGGCTGGACCCGAGCCAAGAACCTGGATTCGAGGTGCAAGCGACTGCCTGACTTTTCCTCCTACTGCACCACTACGCGCCCAGGCGCCCATATTTTCAAAAAGTCACATGACGCTAAGTGGCTTCAGCCGTCTTCGATCTGATCTGAGTCATTTTGGACCTGGAAGAAGTATTTTTCTAAGCTGCTGAAGTAAGCGAGACTTATACTACAGTCGCTGGGCGGGTCAGCGTCATGAAAGTATTAATATCGATTAGACAGCGTATGCGATCAATACCACTGCAAAACCCCACCTAAGTCCCCGTTTATACTTCCGACGCCTAGAAATGCGAAATTCTGAATAAGCGAGATTTATACTACAGCCTCTCGACGGCTCAGCGTTATGAAGGGTATTATTATCGATTAGACTGCGTATGCGATCAATACCACTACATAAACCCCGCAAAAGCCCCCGTTTATACTTCCTACGGCTAGAAATGCGTAATTCTGAGTGAGCGACACTTATACTATGTACAGTCTCTGGACGGCTTAGCGTTATGAAGGCTATTATTATTATTGATTAGAATGCGTGTGCGATCAATACAACTACATAAACCCCGCCTAAGCCCCCGTTTATACTTCCGACGCCTAGAAATGCGAAATTCTGAATAAGCGAGATTTATACTACAGCCTCTCGACGGCTCAGCGTTATGAAGGGTATTATTATCGATTAGACTGCGTATGCGATCAATATCACTACATAAACCCCGCCTAAGCCCCGTTTGTACTTCCGACGCCGAGAAATGCGAAATTCTGAGTGAGCGAGACTTATACTACAGTCTCTGGGCGGGCCAGCGTTATGAAGCTATTAATATCGATTAGACTGCGTATGCGATCAATACCACTACACAAACCCCGCCAAAGCCACCGTTTATACTTCCTACGCCGAGAAATGCGAAATTCTGAGTAAGCGAGGCTTATACTACAGTCTCTGGGCGGGCCAGCGTTATGAAGCTATTAATATCGATTAGACTGCTTGTGCGATCAATATCACTCATAAACCCCGCCTAAGCCCCCATTTATACTTCCGACGCTGAGCGACGCGACGACATGTAATATGGCCAAATTGATCGTTCGCGTCGCTCAATCAATATGGCCGCCATACGTGGCGTCGCGTCGCTCGGCGTCCAAGTGTAAACGGGGCCTAAGGTGCACAGTGGAGCTTCCTTCAAACGGATTGAGTAACACCATATTTCCTTCTGCCATTCCAACTAAAACTGTTCTCAATCTTATTGCTTCCGAGCCTCGCTTATCTCAATGAAAAATCGCAAATATTTGCTGGATGCACATGCACGGACAAGTCAATGTAGAAGGCGTGGCGTATACTTCAAGGGATTGATTCCCATCTTTCACACTTTTCCTTTAAACTGTCGTTTTAACTAGTCTGTAAATGCAAAAATTTGCCGGACGCACACACGGACGCACGGACAGTCAAACTGCACGACCAGGTGTATTTTTCTGGTCAAAGGCATTGATCAATGCCATCTTTCACACTTCATCCTCCAAACTACTGTTTTAACTACTCTGTAAATGCAAAAATTTGCCGGACGCACACACGGACGCACGGACAGTCAAAATGCACAACCAGGTGCATTGTTCAGGTCAAATTGCGCTCCAAATGCCTGGAAAAAACAAGAAAAGCAAAAAATGCCACTGAAAAGTTGCCTCCACGGTGTCCCACAAGAGCAGAATGCGTGGCGCATCCTTCAAAGGGATTGATTAATGACATCCTTCCTTTAAGCTGCTATTTCAACTAGCAATGAGCTTAAAGCTATTGCCTCTGCACACCTCTTATCTGTTTATGCAAAAATTTGTCGGACGCACGCATGGACGCACGGACAGGTAAATTTGCTCCACCATGCGAGCTGCTCTAGTCAAAAATGTGCTGCAAATGTCTGAAAAAAGCAAAAAGCAAAAAATGCCACTGAAATTGCCTCCGCGATATGCCACAAGAGCAGAATGCGTGGCGCATCCCCCATTAGTGCCATCCTTCACACTTTACCATTTAAGCTGCTATTTCAAGTAGCAGTGAGCTTAAAGCTATTGCTTCTGCACTCTTTCATCTGTACATGCAAAAATTTGCCGGACGCACGCATGGACGCACGGACAGCGAAATTGCACGAGCAGGCGCCTTTTCTAGTCAAAAGTACGATCGAAGTGTCTCCACCATAGATTACTTATGTAATCCGATTTCCTCCACGACATCTTTTTTCGCTTTTTGATCATGCAAAAATTTTCCGGACGAACGCATGGACGCACGGACAGTCAGATTGCACGACCACGTGTATTTTTCTGGTCAAATGTACGCTCCAAACGTCCCTACCATAGGTTAATTACGCATTCACACTCCCTCAACTGTCACTTACCCCTTCAAGCCAAAATTTGCCGGACGCACACATGGACGCACGGACACTCAAATTTCACGACCAGGCGCGTTTTAAATGTTTGATTAATGCTATCTTTCACACTTCATCCTTCAAGCTGCTGTTTTAACTAGTCTGTGAACGCGAAATTTGCCGGACGCACGGGCAGGTCAATCTGCACTACCACGTGTGTTCCTCTAGTCAGATTGTCTGTCCAAATGTCTCCACCATAAGTCTAATGCGCGTTGAAATTCCCTGTTCCCTATATCCCGTAGAAGCCGAATGCGTGGCGCATCCCCCAATAATGCCATTTATCAGTTTATCCTTTAAGCTGCTATTTCAACGAGCAATGTATTTAAAGCTATTGCTTGGGCAACCAACATATCTGAACATGCAAAAATTTGCCGGACATGCGCATGGACGCACGGACAGTCCCATTTTGACTATCGGGCGTCTTTTTCTAGTCAAATGTACGCTCCAAATGTCTCCACCATAGGTTAGTTACGCACTCAGATTTCCTCCACGCTATCTTTTATCTCTTCACGCAAAAAAATTGCCGGACGCACGTATGGACGCACGGACAGCTAGACTGCACAACCAGGCGCCTTTTTCTGATCAAATGTACACTCCATATGTTTCATGTCGTGTCAGAAGACAGCAAATGACGCTTTTATAGATGTAAATCATTTGATTATTTTGGATATAAAGTAATTCTTTTACATTTTGATGCATTGATAACCCAGCAAAAACCGATTTTGAACGGCATTAAATTCGCTGTAAATTCTTAAAATCAAATTTTTCTGGGAGGAGAGAGAACCTTATGAAGACACACAATCCAAGAGAACAAATTTCAAAGAAAAAAGCGAGGTCTGTTCGGAATCAGCTGTATTCAGTTAGAAAAAATCGAACAATAGCCAGAAATTGGCGGAAGAAACGGCGGCACTGAGGCTGCGATCTGGCGGCGGGCAGCCAGACAAGGCTTACGAGCCGCCTGAAGACTTTAATTGCTGAGAGAGGCTCAACCACTCTCCCCTGTTTCCGACGTACACACACGGTGAAATCGATATGATGAAGCATACAATCAACAAAGACACGGGGAGGGATTGAAGCAGTCTGCGGGGAGACGACGAGGGCCGATTAAGGAGTGGACTTGTTCTAATGGCCGACGGAGGGAAAAACGAGGAAGCGCCGTTGGCCACGGGCAGAATGAGTGCATTTCTAAGGAAACTCCTCGAAAAAGTCGGCTTTCTGGAAGCTGCTACCACGTAGTATAGTTTTCTAAGAGGCTTAGCAGCTCTTTTATACAAAGAAGCATCTTAGGAGCAATTCTATATCGTAAAAAGTCATATCGCAACTTCCTCGTATATGGTAACCAGCTCATGGTATAGGGTATGTGCAGCAGAAAGGTTTTTCTTAAGATAATGGTGCCTTTGTTCCAAAGTCTTGCTAATACAGTTACATCAGTTGACGTTAAAAGCGTTTACCTCAAACTTGGGTAATTAAACCACAGTTACAAGGTCATAAGATAACAATTCATAATTTATTTATTTATTTGGAGGTGCAGGCCATTTTCACCACGGACAGAATGGGTGCAATTCTGAGGAAATTACTTGGAAAAGTCGGCTTTCTGGAAGCTGCCGCCACGTAGTATAGTCTTCTGAAGAGCTTAGCAACTTTTCTAGACGGAGAAGCATCTTAAGAGCAATTTTATCTCGTAAAAGAGTCAGTTTATCAGAAATTTCTCACTCGGTATAGGGTATCTGCAGCCGTACCTCAAACTTGGGTAATTAATCCACAGTTAAATGGCAATGAACCAACACTACATATACAGAGAGGTGATATGCCGCTAGATGATATCTTACTGTGAATAAAAGTATCACAGCAGGCAGGACTAAAACACTTACCCTTTACTTTTTTCAGAGACGTTTAGAAGCTTTTTAGGAAGTATTTTATTAAAATTATTTATTTATTATCTATTACTATTATTATTTTTGTTATTTAATTTTTATTTCAATTTTAGAGGGATAGCGGTGCTGTGCTCCAAAGTCGTGTTGATGCAGTTACATGAGTTGACGTCGAAAGCGTTTACCTCAAACTTGGGTAATTAAACCACAGTTACAAGGTCGTGAGGTAACAATTCATAATTTATTTATTTATTTGGAGGTGCACGCCATTTCTGCCACAGGCAGAGTAGATGCAATTCTAAGGAAATTTCTTGAAAGAGTTGGCTTTCTGGAAGTGGCACCATGTTGTATAGTCCTCTGAGGAGCTTAGCAGCTTTTTTAGACGGAGAAGCATCTTGGGAGCAATTTTATCTCGTAAAAGAGTCAGTTTATCAGGAATTTTTCCTCGGTATAGGGTATCTGCACCGTACCTCAAACTTGGGTAATTAATCCACAGTTACATGGCAGTGAACCAACACTACATATACAGAGAGGTGATATACCCAAGTTGTCATTCATCCATCTGCACTCCCTGCGGACGGTTGGTTGGCTTATCCAATCCTTGGAAGACGCAGCTAAGCATTTCCTCTGATTGTTTTTCACTCGCTATCACACGATATGTCTCAAGCTCGTGGACGTCTAAGTGCGAAGGACACTGGCAACACTGGCTCAGTTTCTAATAAAACAACTGACTCAGTTTCTAACAAAACGAAGACACCTACTGATGACGAGGTAGCTAAAATGTCAGTAAGCGACTTAATGAATGCTATTACTGATCGAAACAAGGACCCAGTCGTTGCTAAACTTATTGAAGGCCTTAGAGCCAAATTGAAACTTGAGCTAGTAGAGGCAGTTGAAGCAGAAAAACGCAGTCGTAGTCTCATTTTATCAGGTTTGCCTGAATCAGCAGTAGATAAGCCTCTTTCCACTAAACAGTTGGAACTTGAATCTAAGGTAAGTGAGATACTCGATCACATTGGTGTTGAATGCAGACCTATTGAGGTGTACCGTATGGGTAAGCCGAACGATACGCAGTCACGACTAGTCAAGATAGTATTACCCTCCAAATCGCACTGGAGCACTGCACTCTCTAATGCATATCGGTTACGATCTTCCTGTTTTAAAAACATATTTGTACGTAAGAGCCTAACACAGGAAGAACGAAAAAAAGAATACGACTTAAGACAGGAGTGTAGAAAGCGCAATAAAGATTTAAAGAAGCGAGTCTGGGTGGTTTACCGTGGAGAGATTAAACGAATTGAAGACCTACCCAAATCTCGTTTTTCGGGAAACGTATAACACGACACGGAACACAGCATGGCTTAAAATGCTTTCTGTTTAACTCACGCAGCCTTGGTAACAAACTAAACCATTTACATCTATTTTTGACCACACACAACCCTGATCTAGTATTCATTACAGAAACTTGGCTTTCTTCAAAAATCTCTAACTCTGAAATCGTTGATAATTTGCCTTATAAGGTGTTCCGATTTGATCGGAAAGATCGCAGAGGCGGCGGAGTGTGCTGTTTGGTAAAAGATATTATTAACGTGGCTAGTATGGTCTCGTCCTCCTGCACGACGTCAAATTTTCTTTGCATTGAAGTTTACGATGAAAGTTGCTTGCAGTCAGTTAATTCGTTCTGGTTTACAGGCCCCCAAATTCACGTTCCGAAGATGATGACGACTTAATTGATCGTTTGATGGAATTGTGTATCTCAAGGAATCATACAATATTGCTTGGTGATTTCAATCTTGACATCGACTGGTGTCTACCTAGCGCGAATAATCCAGCATCAGCTAAGTTCTTAGAGTTTTTCACATGTCTAGGAATTACTCAACACGTTACTAAACCTACACGAAATAACTCCATTTTAGACATTGTGCTCAGCTCCGCACCAATTATTGAAAATCTTCAAGTGCTCCCACCATTTGCCGCATCTGATCATAACTGCATATCATTTGATGTCCAACTTGGTCCTCATGAACCTGCCAAGATTCCTTTGCCTAATTTTCTAAAAGCAGATTATCTCTCCTTATCCAACTACCTCAATTCTATTGATTGGTGGAGTGCTTTTCAAGGCTATTCTTCTGCTGATGACCTGTATAAGAGATTTTGTGATTTAATACGTTTCGGATTATATAACTTTGTACCAGTTGAGATCAGTGTCTTGAGGAAAGTTAACTATCCAAAACACATAAGAAACCTGATTGCTCAAAAAGAGCGGATCTTTCTTTCAGCTTCTGCAGATCCGCTATCTAGTCAACATTATAAGAGAATTTGTTCCGAACTTGACCGTCATTTGAAGACATTTCTAGAATACAGAGTAAGGAAAGCCGCAGCGAATTCAAACAGCAGGACGCTTTTTGCACTAATCAGGAATAAAATGAAACTGAAATCAAGTCTACCAGTACTTCAAGATGAAGATGGAAATCAGTATCTGACTGCTGCTGATAAAGCTGAAGCCCTTGCATCATTCTTCTCTTCTGTGTTTACACCTCCCCTTGGTTCGGTTTCCAGTGTGTTCCCCTGTATCAATGATAATTCGAGTAGTAGCCAAGATAGCTTTTCGCCAAATTGCCTGTGTGAAGCAATATTAAATCCACATGAAGTACTGAAGGTTTTAAAGTCTTTGAAACCCTCAACTTCGTTAACATCGGACGGCATCCCCCAAATAGTTTACAGGAAATGTGCGCATTCCTTATACAAACCTTTAACTATGGTTTTCAACGTTTCCCTTATGTTTAGCGAGATTCCAACTATTTGGAAAACTTCAATTGTTACAGCTATTCCTAAAACTACCAATTCAACATTGATATCCTCCTTTCGACCCATAAGTATAACCCCCACTCCCATGAAAGTAATGGAGAAGCTTATAAGAGACAGGGTTATTACATTGTTTGTTAAAAACTCATCAATTCCTGTAGAACAACATGGCTTCACATCTGGCGCCTCCACTGTAACGCAACTCTCTGATTGTCTTTTTGACTGGAGCTTAGCTATTAGCAATGGAAACTCAGTTGACGCAGTTTACTTCGATCTATCGAAAGCTTTTGATAAGGTGAACCATGTAAAACTACTTCGAAAACTCTACGACTTAGGGATTAGAGGTTCTCTGTTAAAGTGGTTCCAGTCGTATTTGAGCGATAGACACATGTGCGTTAAGGTAAACAATTCTTTTTCACGTCTATATCCATGTCCTAGCGGTGTCCCTCAGGGAGGAGTGCTATCCCCTCTTCTCTTCCTTGCTTATACTCATGATATCCCTAGATATGTAAACAGCCATCCCCTTGTCAAGGTACAAATTTACGCAGATGATATCAAAATTTATGGCATTTATAATAACCATAATCACTCAGAAATTTACCAAGCTCTCTCCTTGTCTATCATAAAAATGATGAAATGGGCAGCGGACTGGGACATTCCTGTAAATTTATCGAAGACTTGTGTATTTCATATTGGAAGTAGAGAATTCAATATTTACAAGTTCAACGACATGGCTTTTAACAACAGAGAAGAAATTCGGGATCTTGGTGTTACCCTAAAATCTGATCTAAATTTTGAAGCCTACATAGATTTAATTGTTCGCAAGGCATATGCCGCCATGTTTACAATATGCAGAAAAACTGAATGCTGCAGTTCTCAAATCCTGATTAAGTTGTACAAGGCATACGTGGTTCCTATTCTGGAATATGCATCACAGATTTGGAGTCCAACTACAAAAAAACTTCAACGTAGAATAGAAAAGGTCCAACAAACTTTTACCAAGATACTGGTATACAAATGCTTTCCCAATCCCGAACACCCCCAAGTCATACCAAATTACAAAAGAAGGTTAAGTTTGTTCAAGCTTAACACACTATTTTACCGACGAATATTCACAGATTTAGTTTTTGCCTTCAAAATTCTCAAAGGAGAAACGAAACTGAGACCAAGTAAATACTGGATCTTCAGACCATGCAGAGGACGGACCAGCTTACTATCCTTACATAACACTAGATTAAATACTAATTCAAACTCCAAAATGTACAACAATTTTTTCTTTCGTTCTGCAAGGTGGATACAGATGTTGCCGTCCTACGTAATAGAATCGCCGAATAGTTCTGTTTTTAAAGCAAGGCTGAAAAAAATAAACCTGATTTCTGTTCTACAAATAAGAGATTTAGACGTTCTGTAAATCA
Organism: Heligmosomoides polygyrus polygyrus; assembly: GCA_947396885.1. Classification (NCBI taxonomy): domain Eukaryota; kingdom Metazoa; phylum Nematoda; class Chromadorea; order Rhabditida; family Heligmosomidae; genus Heligmosomoides; species Heligmosomoides polygyrus. The sequence continues at coordinate 100,584,839 of OX377204.1, read as the reverse complement.
AAGTTAGATTACCTTTACCGGACTTCTTTTTCGCTAAATCTGTTTTCAGTAATTTAAAGAAAACAAAGACTCATTAATGTTTGCATCTTTTCAGTGTATTACAACTTTTTGCTCCCGAAAAGACACCGTGAATCACTATTTTATTATCCTTTACAGACAGATGACGTGGAAGATATTTTTTTCCTGGAATGAGTGTTTTTAGCTTTCATCTTTTTACTTACTTCTAATGAATTATTTTACAGCACTTCAACCGCTTCAACCGTTTATACGTCGTTCTGTATATTGTTCTATCCTATACAACATACTACTATATCGATATTCTTCATTTCTACATACTTCTACACACTACTATACTACATATTATACTATGTATATATATGTATATATTCTCATATCTTTGGATATATATGTTCGTTGTATTCACGACTGTATCATGAAGAGCATCCGACTATAAGGATAACAAAATAAATAAATAAATAAATAAATAAATATGCCGCTAGATGATATCTTAATGTGAATAAAAGTATTACAGCAGGCAGGACTAAAACCCTTACCCTCTGCTTTTTTCAGAGACGTTTAGAAGTTTCTTAGGAAGTATTTTGTTAAAATTATTTATTTATTATCTATTACTATTATTATTTTTGTTATTTAATTTTTATTTCAATTTTAGAGGGATAGCGGTGCTACAGATCTAAAGTCGTGTTGATACGGTTACACGAGTTGACGCTGAAAGCATTTATCTCAAACTTGGGTAATTAAACCACAGTTACAAGGTCGTGAGATAACAATTCATAATTTATTTATTTATTTGGAGGTGCAGGCCATTTCTGCCACGGACAGAATGGGTGCTATTCTGAAGAAATTACTTCAAAAAGTCGGCTCTCTGGAAGCCACCACCACGACGTATATAGCCTTCTGAGAGGCTTAGCAGCTTTTTTAGACGGAAACCATTTTAAGCGCAATTTTATCTCGTAAAAGAGTCATATCAGAAATTTCTCACTTGGTGTAAGGGTTCTGCGGCCGTACCTCAAACTTGGGTAATTAATCCATAGTTACACGGCAACAAACCAACACTACATATATGTACATACAGAGAGGTGATATGCCGTTAGTGGATATCTTACTGCAAATGAAACTATTACAGCAAAGAGGACTAAAACACTTACCCTCTACTTTTTTTCAGAGACGTTTAGAAGCTTTTTAGGAAGTATTTTAATAAAATTATTTATTTATTATCTATTACTATTATTATTTTTGTAGTTTTTTTTATTTTTTATTTTAGAGAGATAGCGGTGCTATGCTCCAAAGTCGTGTTGATACAGTTACACGAGTTGGCGCTGAAAGCATTTATCTCAAACTTGGGTAATTAAACCACTGTTACAAGGTCTTAAAATAACAATTCATAATTTTTTTTTGAAGGTGCAGGAAATTTTGCCACGAACAGAATGGATGCAATTCTAAGGAAATTACTTGAAAGAATTGGCTTTCTGGAAGCTACCACACCACGACGTATACCCTTCTAGGAAGTTTAGCAACATTTTCAGGCAGAGAGTTATTCTAGACCGTAAGAGTCAGATCAGAAACACCACAACACCAATAGCCAGCACAAGATTTAGGGTGTGTGCAGGCGTACCTCAAACTTGGGTGCTTAAACCACAATTACATACAAGGCGGTAAGCCTAAGTTTATGACTTTTGAAATGAAAGCGAACGCTTCCAAATGAAAATGAGCTTTTTCCACATTGAACTAGAGACTCTTCAAAAGGGTCAGGATAATTTTTTGCTCAACAAATATCTTAGTATGATTTCCTTGCAGTCATTCATCTACCCAACCAGTGAACATATTTTTTTGAAATTTTACTTAAAAATTTTTTGAGGAAAATAATGGATTAGGTTTGTTTTAAAGGGAAAGAAAACGACCATTTTTAGTGTGGAAGAACAGATTGCGCCATGCCCTCTTCCAAGACGTCGCGATTTTTATTCGATTGATAGCAAAACTTCTGTTTGCATAGAGTTTCACAACTGTAAACGATGCAGCAAAAACAACTGTAAAAAACACACATAACCTCACTTTGATGGTTCATGTAAGTGGCATCTATGTATGCTATCAATCAAATCAAAGTTGCGGCGGATTTTTTGAATGCATGGCGCGATCTGATCCTTCAATATGCCTGCTTTTTTGCTGTGCTTTAATACAAATTTTACTTTATTATTTTTCCTCTAAAACTAAAGAGTTTATAGAATTATTACAGTCAAAGGATAAAGGATAAAGGACGGCGTTACTCAATTGCTCCTGGGATGCGCCACGCATTTTACTTCTACGGGATATCGTGGAGGCGACATGAATGCGTATTTGGCCATACAATGAGTTGCGGTGGCCAGCCGATGAACAAGTCAGCGCTTTATCCTTCCCAGACACGTCCGGTACCAATTCACCGACCCCTGAGGGATGGAAGGCTTGGTTGGCCTGGCGGGAAATCCGAACCAGGAACCTGGTATCGGGTGCAGGGGGTGAGGGACGTTCTGCCTGAAAGCGGCGCGGGCAGAGGCGCGGGACAGTGCCTGCGGAGCCAATTAGCGTCGACTCGTGCGGTGACACCCGCCGCTTAGCGCTGAGCCCAGACAGCCCTCGCCGCAGAGGCGATGCTGACCCAGCCAACCACGCGAGCCAGTAGGTCGACCAGATTTGGTATGATTACAATCGATAGAGGGATAGGAGGCTCAGACGGCTTGCACTGGCAGTCCAGAAATTCGGTTTGATATGAACCCTATCATCTCCTATATCAGAATTTCGAGCTCTATCGAATGAGCAAGGAAAGAATCTTGCCTCAATAAGCCTTATAACGATCTTTTTCAGGCGCTGTTTCACATATATCAGGATTAAATGCGATGCATGCTTCCAGGCTTGAATTGCACGAGGATTCCAATTAGATAGACAAGAGATCTTTTAACAGAACTTTAAAGCATTAGTTTCAACATGACATCTCCTTAGCATTTCGTAACTGATTTTTCTATAGAACTTGATAATGCACACATCGAAGGTTTCTCCTCTACCTAATTGGATTCCTCGCGCAATTTCAGCCTGAAAGCATGCCTCGCAATTAATTCTGATATAAATAAAAACTGATATTTGAGAAAATTAAACAACACCTAAAACGTCGCCTTAAGGGTTATCTAGGCAGGATAATTTCTGGCTCATTCGAAAGAGGTCGATATTCTAATATAGGATATGGTGGAGTTCACATCAGTAGCCTGGAGGCATGCACCGCATTTAATGCTGGTATATGTGAAAAACCTGATATTTAACGAAAGTTAAACAGCGCCTAAAAAAATCGTTATCTTATTATTCTATTATTGGCTTATTGAAGCAAGATTCTTTCCTGGCTCATTCGATAGAGCTCGAAATTCTGATATAGGAGATGGTAGCGTTCATATCAAACCGAATTTCTGGACTGCCAATGCAAGCCGTCTGAGCCTCCTGTCACTCTATCGACTGTAATCACACAAAATCTGATCGATCTGCGGGCTCCCGTGGTCGGCCAGGTCAGCGTCACTCCGCTGCGAGCGCTATCTGGGCTCAGTGCGAAGCGGCGGGTGTCACCGCGCGAGTCGACGCTAATTGGCTCCGCAGGCGCTGTCCCGCGCCTTTGCCCGCGCCGCTTTCAGGCAGAACGTCCCCCTCCCGGGTGCAGGCGACACTCGGCGCCTCCTCCGACTGCGCTACACGCGCCCATTATTACAGTTAGGTAGGGTAAACTAGAAGAGTGTCTCATTTGACGTGAAAAGTGTCCAGTTTGACTTGGGAATTGTCCAATTTGACGTTAAAATGGTATCTAAGGCTTGAAAGTGACAGGAGGAAGCTGAGGACGCGCAGATGAGCATGTAGATGGACCCGTCGGAATAGGAAGCGGGACGAGAAGACGTCGGGGCAGTGACGAAGACAATCCTGATCCAGATAGGCATCAACGCCTGAGATAGTACGGGAGCCATAGAATCACTTCATAAGGTTGGTCCTAGAGTTTGACTCACCCGAAGAGCGACCACGACGGGACCCAAAGGAAAGGCGGAACGACGTCATCAGGAGAGATCTCGTCGAGATCTCGTCGAAGACACCAGAACGCTCCCAGTAGAACAAGACCAGCGAATCACACGAGTAGCTGACCCTGCTAAGGAGAAGAAGACGTCAAAGAACACTTGGAAGGCAAGCAAAGGTCGCGGGTTTCTACTGCACTGGGTGGCCACAGGGTCAACACCCCCACAGGGAGGACCTTGGGGTCAGATTCGAAAGCGCGCCCCTAGCGTGGGCGCGGCAAAGTCCTTGAGGTATTCTGAATACCGGCTACTGATTCAAATGTCAACCAGAAGGGGGAGTGCCTATGTATGACCCGGGAGTAGAAGCCGTGTCTCCGGCTAGCCCTCTAGTCAGGGTACGGTCTCTGAAGCTCGCTTCCGCTGCTGAGATACTTCCCGGATATATCCTAAGCTGCGGGTTCATTATAAGACCTGGAATACGCCACACCTTCTAATCCTGCCTGCCAGCCCGAGAAGCCACTCTGAGGCATCACCCTGTTCTCAAAGCGCTCGTAGTAATCGCGCTCCACAGCTAATCGAACACACTGTGCCGAACTTCTAGTGCAGTTGCGGTGCAACTCCGCTATCCGACGAGCAACTTAAGTGTTGCAACTTTGTTTCAAGTGTTTTTCTGGGACGTTTTCGATTTTTAAGCGTTTATCGCACTCTTGAACTCATCATGAGATAGAAAAGATAGTATTTTCGTATTTAGACACATGTCCGAATCCACCGAGGACCTGAAGTCGGACGGTAATCGCTTCTTCCAACAAGGACGATATCAGGAAGCAATAGATGCGTATAGTAAAGCGATTATTCGAAATCCGCACGTGTCCACGTACTTCACAAATCGAGCACTGTGCCATATGAACGTAGGTTCTTCGTTTCGAGTACTTCTCCTTGTGCCGATGATTGCCTTTGCAGTTAAAAGCGTGGAGCAAGGCCGCCGAGGACTGTTCTAAAGCTGCTTTTCTGGACAGAAACAATGTTAAGGTTGTTATCACTTCATTTTTCTAACTTTGCTCTAGAACAGATAATAAAGGGGAACTATCCTAATCGGGGGGGGGGGGGAAGGCACGTAACTAAAAATTATGTAACCAGTTGACTTGAGGCTCACAGAGCGGCTTCAAGAGGACAAAATGGAACCCAAAAAACAATCGAATCGTAATGAGACGTCATGGCGGGAAAAGCGCATTCAAACAGCGCCGACCGCCGCCTGACATGTTATAACCCGAGACATCACGGTGAGGGGGCACCTAACTTTGTCTGTTTACAACCGCAGCGAAACCAAATGTAATTTTCGTGAATTTTATCAGTTTAGGTCCTATTTTGTCTTTCACGGGCCGCTATGTGAGTGTCAAGTCAATTTGTTCTGTAATTTCTACATACTAGTTTTTCCCACCCGAATAACAACGGAACTGTCTCAAGGGTACACCGGAACGGCAAGAACGAATACTATAGGAAGAATCTCTGTCCTCCAAATAGTGACGAAACGTGATCGGTTTTTGTCGAATCCTTGACGCAAACGAGTAGGAAGCTGTGATAATTAAGTATCCGCTGCGTCGAGCTTATCACGTGCGGCGCAAGGGACTGGTGTCGTGGACAGGGTGGCGCAGTGGTAGAGGTACTGCTTCATGGTCGTGACATCGAAGGATCCGTTCCCGAGTTACGCCACGTTTTTGCACTTCGACCATAGTATCAGATTTCTGTAGAGATTTCCATATCTGAACTTTTTTTGGAGTTTGCTGCAGTAAGATGTTCTCCCAACTTATTCATTGTCAACATCCCGTGATGCGCCAGCAATGTCCCAATGATGCAAAATACGATAATATATGAAATATTTACGATATATCTTCAACACCAACGATACACGGGCACAAAGTGCGTAAAACAATAAGGCTCCGTTTATACTTCGTCGAGGCGCGTCTCGATGGCCACGCAATAAGGGCAAATTGATCGATCATGTCGCACAATCAATATGGCCACTATACGTGGGGTCGCTTCGCCCCGCGACGAAGTATAAACGGGGCCTAAGACCGGTCACAACACGTGCAACGTATGAAGGCTACAGTTTCTTAACATCCTGACTCATCACATGGGCTGTGGTGTGACCCCGCGATTAATCAATAATACGAACCTCGATCAGTTGAAGATCATGAGGTCCCTCCTTCATGGTGAGTTCACTGTGGTGGCTTTCATATATCATCGTATTTTGCATATTTGGGACATTGCTGGTGCATCAAGGGAATAAGTAGTGAAAACACCTTAACGCAGCAAAGTCCAAGAAAGTTCGGATACGGAAATCTCTGTGGAAATCCGACACTATGGTAAAAGTGCAAAAACACGACGTAGCTCGGAAACGGAACCTTTGATGTCACGATCATGAAGCAGTACCTATGCCACTGCGCCACCCAGCCCACGACATCGATTCCTCGTGCCGCCGTAGTAAGCTCGACCCAGCGGATACTTAACTTTACAGCTTCCTACTCGTTTGCCTCAAAGATTCGGCAAAAACAGATGATGTTTTGTTACTATTTGGAGGACGGAGATTCTTCCTATTGTATTCGTTCTTGCCGTTCCGGCGTGCCGTTGAAACATTTCCTATGTAAGATGGATCCAGTTAATGTGATAGACGGTGTTAGTGAATCACTTTTGGAATGCGCCACGCATTCTACTTCCACGCGATGTCGTGAGACAATTTAAATGCGTATTTGGCACATAGAATGACTTGCGGTGGCCAGCCGATGGACAAGTCAGTGATTTATCATTGTCAGACAAGTCTGGTACCGATTGGCCGACCTCGGAGCCGTGGTAGGTCTGGGCGGGATCCGAACCAAAAATCTTGCATCCCAGTGCACGCGTCTTTCAGCTGCTCTCCAGTGCGCCTGGAAGAGATGATACAGGCCGTGAGTAGCACTTTAGCAGCAATAGTTGTTCATTCCTGAAAACAAATTAGTTGCCTTCGAACTTTTCTTTACATCAGCATTTGTAAAATCTTGTCATGACGTTCAATAATGGCAGCTGGTAGCCTTAACCAAGTTCTATAATTGCACCTTATGCTGCTGACATCTGGGAGTGACCGCATTTTCTAGAGCCTGAAGCGGACAACGAGGGGACGGGGTTGAAAGCAGGGGTGTGCGTTAAATTTTTTTCGGTAAATTTTTAACGACCATTTTTTAACGAAAATTTTTGCCTTAAAATCGGTAATTTCGTGAAATTCGTTAACTAATATTTCCTTTGCTGCAATCAGGTTGGCTGTATTTTTATAGGTAAAAAGCCAGATCTTTCTCTGTGTTGTTCGACTCCGTCTATACGGCCATTATATGACTATGTGAATATGCCTTCATCTTCACAACAAATAACAACAATCCATCTATCATTAACCAAATTGCTAAACGAGAGAAATCATTAAGATTCTTACCTCTTTTTACGAAACTTCTCTCGCTAAGTAGACTTTTACGGCGCCACACTCTTTCATACAGCTATAATTGTTTTGGAAAACTGCAGAATGTATTAACGAAGAATTCAGGTCAGGCAGTGAAAAGCGAAAACCAGCGAATCCTTTGGTACAATTTGCCTTTGGGGATATTTACGAAATCAATTGATCAGCCTTTTCCACAGAATGATACCTTTTGTCCTAAAAAATTGCTGTTCATACTGCAGACGACAGCATAGAATCAACGAAACAGTCGCGGACCTTTGACTAAATTTCAATCGAATCAACTTCTACTGCATTGAGTATTTCTGGCACTCAAGTAGCGCGTACACTTCAATTGTTAAGCTTTTTCTCCTCTGTTTTCCAAAGGAAATGCATAAGAAAGGCGGATATTTGAAAGGGAGTTTAGATATAAAAGAAATCTGCTAGAGCCAGACCCTCACTCTCAAAGATATACCTTTTTCGTAGAACTGTAAGGAACAACAAACATGCAATAGACCGCATGTCAAGTGCCACTTTTTATAATAACCTCATATATGGTAATTGACGAAGATTGGACATCGCCTTCCTCTCTTTTTGACCTTTTTGCTAGCATGTACATACATTTGTTCACTGTTTCACGTGTATGCTTACTTCTGTTCTCCCAAAGAAAACTGCTAAGAGAGCCCTAGAAGAAGACGAAATGGTCATGTAAGATCCTTGACATGTGCGGCATGAAATTTAATAAGCCTGATGCTGCACGAAGAACCCGTCGGGAAACTTGCAAAGAAGGGAGAATGAACCTTTTCTTTCCTTGTTCCGTTTCTTACCAGGATACTATCTCAACGGTAGGTCGGAACGGCGCAAATGTTGTATATGGGCAGAATCGCCTCTCCCTGGGAAGTAACAAACTGCAGGTATCTCGACCCCAATACAACTCCGCGCAGAGTTAGGGGCGACGGAAGTCGCGGGTTGGCGCCCTGTTGATTCACGTGCTCCACAGCTGACGGGCGCGCGCGGGATGAGGGCTCGTATCGTGGCCAAGCGCAGTGCACAGGTGGCGTAGTAGGGAAGAGCTCGGGCTCGTAAACGCGGGGTCGGGGTTTGGATCCCGCAAATTGCTTTCGTTTTGCACTTTTGCAAAATCCATGTTTATCATATAGGTAATCCACCTAGGGGTATTATAGTTTGTTATAGAGCATGTTTACATATAACATATGCTTCAAACTACAGATTAGCTAAAATGTTCACTTCTGTGTGTCACTTGTTTGAAGCCTATTTTGTGTGAAGCTGTAGTCATGTAACGATAGATATTTTGTAGCACTAGTTAAAAGTTCCGACTCCACCGTCAAAAAAATTTTTTCGCTGAAACTTTGTCTGGGGGGGGGGTTATTTGGGGTGCTGATCACGAATCTGACATCCGTTTTTCACGATGCGGTCGGAGGCCACCCATACCGTTAACCAAGGTGGTCCAGGCAGGGTCACCGATTTCGCTGAAACTTTGTCTAGGGGGGTTATTTGGGGTGCTGTCCACGAATCTGACATCCGTTTTTTACGATTCGGCTGAATAATATAGATACAGGATGGCACAGGATTACATTCTTAAAGTTTCTGCCGATAACGGCAGGTAGAGACAGAATCGTAAAAAACGGATGTCAGATTCGTGATCAGCACCCCAAATAACCCCCCCCCCTAGACGAAGTTTCAGCGAAAATTTTTTATTGACGGTGGAGTCGGAATTTTTTACTAGTGCCACCAAATATCTATCGTTACATAACTATAGCTTCACACAAAATAGGCTTAAAATAAGTGACACACAGAAGTGAACATCTTAGCTAATCTGTAGTTTGAAGCATATGTTATATGTAAACATGCTCTATAACACTATAATATCCCTAGGTGGATTACCTATATGATAAACATGGATTTTGCAAAAGTGCAAAATAAACGCATTCTGCGGGATCCAAACCTCCGACCCCTCGTTCACGAGCCCGAGCTCTTCCCTACTACGCCACCTGTGCACTGCGCTGAGTCGCGATACGAGCCCTCATCCCGCGCGCGCCCGTCAGCTGTGGAGCACGTGAATCAACAGGGCGCCAACCCGCGACTTCCGTCGCCCCTAACTCTGCGCAGAGTTGTATTGGTGGTCGAGATTCCTGCAGTTTGTTACTTCCCAGACAGAGGCGGTTCTGCCCATATACAACATTTGCGCCGTTCCGACCTATCGTTGAGATAGTATCCTGGTTAGTCTCTTTTCTTGTTTTTTCCACTATTTGTTCCGTAGCGTTTTCCCCGTGTTTTCTATGTCTTCTCTATCCCACTTGTGTAACAAATGCAACAAAATAACCGAAAACTGACTTGGATGACAAGAAGAAATAATATGTAGCAAACAAACGCGAGAAACGGCCTAAGAAGTCCAAAACGCGAAACTACGGCAGGGAAAAGTGGGGCGCACGCAAATTAATTGGACAATGAGCAAGAAAAATGCCGGTAATTCTCGAAACGATTGCATACAGTGATTCAAGTAAGTAGAGGATTTCCTCGGTATCGCAACGCCATTCTCGAGACTAAGAGCTCGAGAACCAGTCTATCTGGTCAACCGGATTGGTGTAGGGTACTTACTTTTAAAATATTTCTGGTTAATTATTGAGTTTCGTTATTCGGGAAATCGTTTAAGAGCGGTCACTACCAACTAGGATTGCGTCAAATGCGGCTCTTTAACAGCTGGCTCTAATCAAAAGAGGCTATCGCAGGAGTGGAAGTCGTGGTGCATTCCGAAGAGATTGCTCGATGTCGTCGCAGTCTCTGTGAGTGAAATCGGTGAAGTGAACTGTCTCAGAACCACGATTAAGGCTTACTACTTTGGCGGTCGAGCTGCCATCCAATTAGGCAACTACAATGAGGCTATACGACTGATCACAAAAGCGAAGGAATTGGCGAGCAGTCAAAAGGTGAGCTTCTCTTTTTCATTTTTGGGGCATAGAGGTCATCTTTATTATTTAATTTCTCTCATCGCGGACCATTCCTAGCCGAATGTACGGCCACCATCTGATAAGTACGTTGTGTAGATGAATTTCGGCGACGAAATCCACGCCCAGATGCGACTCGCTCGACGGGAGAAGTTCCGAATGGAGGAGGAGAAGCGTGTGAAAGAGGAGGGTGAATTGCAGATCTACTTAAGGAAGTAAGCAGAAGACGCCTTTTTCTTCTCTTGCTTGGTCGCTGTGCTTTGGAACCGTTGTGGTGCTGCTTGAGCGGTTTCAACGCCAGCTAGCAGTATTACAGATTGATCGACGAGGATGTTAGCCGACGAATAGCAGAGCTCGTATCGTCCGAGTCCCCCGCGTCCGACGGCGAGAGCAAGCAGGAGAGCGATCAGATAAACGAGAACGTAGAGCAGATCACACAAGAAGGAGAACAACATAAGGCCCAACTCGACTCTTTATTTGCTCAGGTGCGTTGAGTGGTTTTTTACGCTGTTTTCACAATTTTTGTTAAATTTGAGACCTGCCATACTCGCGACTAAATTGCCAAGGGTAGCGACGAGTTGTCCGTCAAGAATTGGATGAGTTGTTTCACAGTGCCCGAGCGGTCGTTGCAGAACCATTTTGCACCGTCAGTTCGTCGATTGATAGGGTGCGTGACGGTCTCACCGCCGATTGGTCCCGCAACTTCAGCCTGGGTCCTGTGAGACAACTGGTCCAATTTTTGACGGACAACTCGCTGCTGTCCCTAGCGATTTAGACGCGATTCCTTGTCATTAAGGTAACAGTCAGCTTCCCCACCTCTTATTTTCGGCACAAAATGTGTAAAACTGGAAAAAATTTCTTATCGTTGAGTAGTGTGGGCGTCAAAGACCTCTATTCATCAGAGGAGAACCGCGTCGATGTCTTGCATTCATCAGCTGTGGAAAATCTTGCCCTTTAATTCCTTCTTACGAAGTCAAAGACCAAAATCTCCCACGCCTGACGAATGCAAGACGCCGACGCTAGTTTTGTCTGATGAATATTGGTCTTAGACGCCCACAGGTAGTACTATTCAACCGTTGTTCCAAATAGGTTCTCCGTCTTTTTGATAGAATATTGTACCCAGGATACGTTGACATTGGACAGTCCTTTTTGGGGTGCGCCACGAATTCTACTTGCATGGGATACCGTGAAGACAATTTGAGTGCGTATTTAGCTTATACAATAATTTGTGGAGGCCAGCCGATAGACAAGTCAGTGTTTTATCCTTCTCAGACAAGTCTCTTACCAATTTATCGACTCAGAGGGATGGAAGTTTGGTTGGCCTGGGCGGGGAATCCGAACTATGAATCTGAAACTATCAGCCTGCGCTCTTCTTCGACTGCGCTACCACGCCTATAACTTACCAGGGTCGCGTGGTAGCACAGGAGAATTAGGTGTCGGCTGTTAGTTTGAGGTTCATGGTTCGGATTTCCCTCCCAGGCCAACCAGATTTCAATCCCCCTGGGGTCGACAAGTTGGTACCAGACTTGTTTGGGAGGGATAAAACACTGACTTGTTTATCGGCTGGCCTCTGCAAGTTGTTGCATAGATCAAATGCGCATTCAAATTGCCTTCACGATATCCCATAAAAGTAGAAATCGTGGCGCATCCCAAAAGTTATTGACTGCGCCATCCTACATCCTTTGTCCGTTATTGTACCCGGGCTAATATGTTCCGTTCAAGATTGACGACCGACGGCGCAAGAGAGAAATTCCGGATTTCCTCTGCGGAAAGATCTCCTGCGCCCTGCTACAGGATCCGGTGATCACTCCGTCGGGTATAACGTATGATCGAGCCGACATTAAGCAACATCTTCATCGAGTTGGTGAGTACCTGTGCTCAGATATAAAGATTAGAAGGCGCTATTCGGTTCGTATTCAACATGCTGCTGACGCTTTGGAGGGAGGATTAGAGTTTCTCGCTTCGAAATTTGAAAACTTGAGCAGATTTTTCTGTGCCTAAAGTAAACGAGTCTCTGGAAGGAGTTTATAGACGAAGTTGGAGTAGATTCTTATTTGAACTTCTTTTACTAGATGCATGAGCAGCTCGAAACTGAGAGTCTTTCGCGCTGATAGAGAAGAGTTGTAGCTTCATAGACGGTCATTATTTTCTCGACAGTAAAGCATATCCTCGAGCGAACGGGCGCCGTCTTCTAAACATTTGATGTTTTGGAGACACTATTGGATAGACGGACCAGTTTTAGGATAAATTATGGCCTTTATCTGAGGAAGATGCAGTGGAGTCCAATGTACCTTCTATGCTATCGTTACTTTTGCAACCGTTTGATTCGATATTTTGCCGAAATGTTGAATTTAAATGAAACGTGAACGCTAACGTCGGGTGTGACAAGATAGGCCACTATTTCTGCGACAGTACGGGTTGGTCATTGTTTCCGCAATAGCAGGATACGTATTTGAAGAAGGCTCCTGCTGCCCCCTGGTCAAAACGGTCAATATTCGCGCAACATTTGTGGTGCAATCTCACCGCGCAGTGGAAGTCTGAAAGCCATTTTTGCAGCCATTATTTTCGCAGCTGTTTGAGCGGTCAGTTTGTTGAGCTGATTTCACGCCCAGAGCGCTATGCCTGGGTATGACATAGTCGACCGCGGTTCTTTGAGCAGGGCGACCCATTTGAACAGAAGGCAGTGTAAGCTGTGAGTTCAACGTGGATTAGCGGCCATTATTATCGCAACAATCTGGAAACTTTCGCTTTCAGCAAAGCTTAGGAGTTCTTTGTCGCTTCATGAGGGGTCATTATTTTTGCAACAACTTGAGCAATGCATAGCGTTTCCCTGGGGGTTGTTGAAGCGGTCACTATTTCTACAACGTTTGATTTTTTGAGTGTTTGTTTTTGAATGACTGTTTCTACAGGAGCACGAGTTCAAGGAAGACGCAACGGGTTTCCTTATGCCTTCTATGTGGTCATTGTTTTCGCGAATGCTTGATCCAGTGGTTGCCTGAATTGATTTCTCAGCCGGTACCTAAGCAAAACACAACGTTATGTCTGGGGATAACGTAGTCGGTCACTATTTTTCCGACAACACGTTCTGTTTGAACAGAAGCCAGTGCAAGGCATGAGTGCAGCATGGATTAGCGGCCATTATTATCGCAATAGTCGACGAAATCTTCTAGCAAAGCCCAGCGTATACGCTGACGCTTCATAAACGGCCATTGTTTTTGCAACAGATTGAGTAATGCATTGCGTTCCCTGTGCGTTGGTGAAGCGGTAACTGTTTCCGCAGCATTTGATTTTTTGGGTGTTGCATAGATAGATGTGTTGTATAGATGTTTTGATCGATTGTTTGTACAGAACCACAAGTTTCATTCGATGAAGACGCTGCGTATCTCATTATGCCTTCTATGCGGCCATTATTTTCGCAAGTGCTTGACCGAGTTGTTGAACTGGTGGCTGAACAAAATACAGCGTTAGTCTCGAGTGCAACACTATCGGCCACTATTTTCGCGACAGCGTGGCTAAGTTGTAGAGAAGGCAGTGCAAGGAATGGGTGCTGCATGGATTAGCGGCCATTATTATTGCAACAATAGGTGAGACATTCGCTTAGCAGAGCATAGAAAATGGCTTGGCTCTCAAGGCCTCATTTATACTTCTGACGCCGAGCGACGCAACGGGATCAAAGTGGCCAAATTGATCGATCGCGTCGCTCAATCAATATGGCCACTATACATGGCGTCGCATCGCTCGGCGTCGAAGCATAAACGGGGCGTAACGGTCATTATTTTCGCAGCAGCACAAGTTGTCTTGAACTATACGCTACGCTGGGCATAGGTGCTGCCGAAACGGTCGCTATTTTCGCAACATTTGAAGGCGTTGAATGGATGTGTCTGCTTTCAGGACACTTTGATCCGGTGACGCGGGCTCCATTGACCGAAGCCGATCTGATCCCGAATCTCGCGATGAAGGAGGTGCTCGAGCACTTCCTGATAGAGAATCCGTGGGCGAAATACGAAGACTTGCTCAGCTAAAGACTGTGAGGAAGATCTCTGGCTATTTGTTCAAGTTCCTTAAGTTATTGCTGGAATAGATGTATTTTATAGCGTTGTCAACGATTTGCGCGGTCAGCTCGTCACTTCCGCACTGTTTCGTGCTTCAGCGCCTACCTTTCGAAGAAGAACACTTTGTACAAATGTAAAGCTTTCATGTCGTGGAATTTGTTCCAGAAATAAATCTATCTGAATCATTCCTCTAGTAGAATTGATGCCCGTCAACAGTATGGTTACTAGTTGGTCTTGTCAGCAGTCAGTGATGCTTCTACGGATATTGCGAGTTAATATGTATATGATATTCACTGGAATACTTACCTTATTTGCTGAAATAAAGACTTTTATGGATAAAGAGTGTGCTTATTGGAGAGCTGTTTGAACCAGCCGTAATTCCTTTAGGACGCATTGTCAATGCATTGAGCGCTTGCTGTGGCTTGTATGGTGTCGACATTGTTACAAACTCACGAAGTTTTTCTGTTGGTTTTCTGAATTTTGTTCTTATTTTTCACCACGTGGAACGCAGTCGGAGGAGGCGCGACTGTCACGTGCACCCGATACCAGGTTCCTGGTTCGGATTTCCCGCTCAGGCCAAACAAGCCTTCCATCCCTCCGGAGTCGGTGAATTGGTATCAGACTTGTCAGGGAAGGATAAAGCGCTGACTTGTTCATCGGCTGGCCACCACAAGTCATTGTATGGCCTAATACGCATTCATGTCGCCTCCACGACATCCCGTAGAAGTAGAATGCGCTGGCGCATCCCAGAAGGGATTGAGTACGCCGTCCTTTATCCCTTATCCTTTTTCACCGCACCACATATTCCGTTTCTGAGCAGAAGTCAAGGGACTATGAATATTAGCTTTGCCCGTTCTATGACCAGGGACAGGGGTCGATCTTTTATTTTTATTTTAAGAGGATAAAGTACGGCGTTATTCAATCCCTTCTGGGATGCGCCAGCGCATTCTACTTCTACGGGATGTCGTGGAGGCGACATGAATGCGTATTTGGCCATACAATGTCTTGCGGTGGCCAGCCAATGAACAAGTCAGCGCTTTATCCTTTCCAGTAAGTCTGGTACCAATTCACCGACCCCGGAGAAATGGAAGGCTTGGTTGGCCTGGGCGGGAAATCCGAACCAGGAACCTGGTATCGGGTGCACGCGACAGTCGCGCCTCATCCGACTGCGCTACACGCGCCCCGTTTTTTATATTTGTATCTATATATCTATTTTTGTTTACATATAGGTACTTTACGGGCTGGTGCCTGCTAAGTACCTATATGCACTCATATTGACCGAAAAGGTTCCGTAAATGGTGTCAGACACCTGAAACCAAGGTGAGCGGCACAGTTTTACCACGACTAGCCAGAAATCAGCTCAAAAATAGTATTAATAGGGCTGTTCGAGCTGTCGTGCCAAGATAGTTATCCACACTGTATTCGGCTGGTGTTTCAGAGTAGTCGTTTTCTTCAGAGCTTGAAAAAAATCGATCGAGGTTTGAGAGATTACCCGTTCAAGAACCTTTTCAAGTCACAGAGGTTTCAAGAATTAATAAGAAAAGACACGAGAGGGGAGTGGAACAGTCCAACTAACCTTATGGAAGCAACCGAGAGGCTGGAGAGTCAGGTGAAGGCAGTTTGGATGAAAAAGGCTTCCACCTTAGGGTCTACCCTCTCGGCTGCTTCCATAAGGTTATTATAGTTAGGCTGTCTCACTCCGCTTTCATTTCCTTTTACTACTAATTCCTGAAACTGTTGCGACTTGAAACAGTTCTTACACGAGTATCACCTGTATCACGTGTCGTCCCGTTGATCATCGGCTTGCTCAAGCGGGCGCCAGCAGCGTCTCGATTCGTCCCTGTCGGGTGCCAGAGTGTTCCATTGGACCCTCCTCGCTCGAGGGACACGAAAAGCGTCATAGCGGTCGTTCAGGGCTTTCACGAGGAAGTCCGACCAACGCGTTGGTGGGCGTCCCGGTGTTCTTTTGACATCCCGCGGAATCCAATCTGTGACGGCTCTCGTCCAGCGGGTGTCTGCGAATCGCATTACGTGGCCGGCCCACCTAATTTTCGACGACTTGGCCCATGCGACAGCGTCTCTGATCTTCGAACGTCGGCGAAGCTCGGAACTCCGGAGGCCTTCTCTCACTTGCGTGAGTCGTGTCACTCCGAGCATCGTCCTCTCGATTCCACGCTGCGCGACGCTGATCGCGTGTTCGTCCTGCTTTCGTATACCCGAGGTGTCTGAGGCGTATGTTAGGGAGGAAGAACAGTGGAGTCGAATAGATGGGCACGGAGTCGGACGTTCTTCGTCTTCTTCGCGACTTCTTCGACGCTCTTGAAAGCTCCCCAAGCCGCTCGTTTCCTCCTGCTCAGCTCCGGCGCTAGGTCGTTGGCCATATTGACTTCGCGACCCAGACACACGTAGCTGGAGCATTCGGAGATGTTCGTTCCGTTGAGCGAGAATGGGGCATCAGAAACTTGTCCGTTCCTCATGAACATCGTCTTCGTAAGATTCAGCTACAGTCCAACGTTCCCACATACACGATCGAATTCGGCCAGCATTCGCTCCGCCTGGCTGATGCTCGTGTTATGAGCACGATGTCGTCAGCGAAGCGAAGATGGTGCAGCTGCTGGCCGTCGACCTTCACTCCCATGTCTTCCCATTCTAGTTCGCGCATGACGTTTTCGAGGGTGGCGCTGAAGAGCTTCGGGGATATGGTATCCCCCTGCCGAACCCCTCTCTTTACGTCGATGACCACGTCGTTGTAGAATGGTGAGATCTTGGTCGTGAATCCACTGTACAGCTCTCGAAGGACTCTGATGTACTGAGTAGGAACGTCCTGAATGAGCAGGGCTTCGAGGACCGCTTCAGTTTCGACGGAGTCGAATGCCTTCTTCAGGTCGATGAACGTAAGGCACAGCGGCGGCTTGTGCTCTCGCGACACTTCGATGAGCTTGGACGAGTAACCTTTCAAACCTCGCTTGATTTCTCCAAGCTCTGAAAAAGGCTGTAACGCCAAACGTCAGCCGAATAAACTGTGGATAACAATCTTGGCTCCGCAGCTTGAACAGTCCTATAGATATCGACGTCATTCCAAGGTTTAACGACAATCGATCATGGATTATATAGCTCAGAAATGACTCTTGGGCTGCAGCACTGTCCTTTAAAGCTTTGATGTTTCTTCTGGTACATTGATCACCTTTATATATGTTCATTTTCTCAGTTCAACAACGTTACGGCGCAAATAGTGTCGGGGGGGGGGGGGGGGGAATATGTTTTCAGTAGATATTTGCCTTGGTAGGAGGACACATGCATGTCCATTTACATCAGAAATGGCTCACGCCAGTGCTGCATCTTTAGTTTCCTACAACAAAAAACGTTGTGTAGGGCTGTCCTACATAGTGACAGACTTTGATGTTTCTTTTAGTACATCGATCGCTTTCATATATGTTTATTTTTTAATCTAATCAGTCAATATAGCTAAAGTAAAGTCGTCGACCTGGAAGGGCTAAGGACTGGGAACAGCGACTACTTCGAAGGTTTATAAGCGGCCGGTTTTGGCCAAGACAGACGATAAATGGACCCTTTAACTATCGCTGCTTCGCCTCTTACGAATACAGTAGAGCCGGAACCCTGCAAGGCATACGGTAGGGCGCGAAAATGTAACATTGTGAGTATGTGTCGTGACCCCTTGGTGTCTAGTGGATGGTTGGTTCGTGGCTGGGTCTGCCATCTGACATGGGGAGCTTGGCCAGGCCCCCGTGCCGGCTATGCCGGCAGATTTATCCGCACACAGCCTTTCCTGGTCGTTGCCGACCGGTCCAGAGAGGATCGAATCGCTTACCGCGCTTTCTGCCTGACGGCTCATTACTCGCTTCCGATGAGATGATCACTTCGATCTGAAAGTAGAAGGTTCCGGCTTCGTATCGCACCAGTACGTGGCAACTTTCAACGATACTTCTGGCCCGTTGACCAGTTCACGGAGACAGCACACCGCAGTGTATATAAAGGTTTATCTATATCTACACTACTATGGAACGGAGAGTCTATGCAGACAATAGCTACTTCACAGAGAGGAGTGGAACCTATACCCGCTGTGCCGGCTAAGTGGGGAGTGCGCCCTTGAGCGATGACTCAGTTAGCGGCGACGCTAACAAACGTATGCGCAGACTTTCTCCTTGGACGCGAGGTTGGCGGAGAGATGCTTGCCTCTCCTGGTTCCCAAAATCCTTTCCGAAACTTGGCTATGCTGTTTGGGGACTCTGTCGGTCCGAGGGAGACTTATGATGGGTTGACTGCCGATTACTCGGCTGCTGACAAGAGTAGACTGGTTCCCGACCGCTCAGGAGAAAGCATAATTGCTAGAATGGACCCTGTGCCCATGCCGGCCGGCTTATATGGAGTGAGCGCGCCCCAAGCCCCACCCCTGGCTGCGATTGGCTGGCTCGGCGCGCTCCCCTACCCCGCCGACGCCGCTCACAATCGTTCGATGCCACGTCATCGGTGCCGGGCCGTCTGCGTGATGACGAGGAGCGAACGATATTGCCTAAAACAACATCAAAAACATTACAGAACAGTACAAAACATATATCACACATGATCCCCGACCTAACAAAATCAAAGGGGTAATACAACTCGATCAATGCTTTAGCACATTTCCCTAAGCCTGGAGCAGCTGGTAGAGAGGCCATATGTTGTTACAGGATGTTTTGTTGCGATCAAAGCTCTTGCGCCAGGCGGGACTCGAACCCGCATCTTCTGCTTTCCGGGCAGCGATGTTCGCCTGACACCACCGGCCGATCCCCGTGTCACGGGTAGGTGCTGACAGACCTGGAGGATATCGCGGATGTCACGTGCGGTCAAACAGCGCTGGTAGTTAAGGCGAACATCGCTGCACGGAAAGCAGAAGATGCGGGTTCGAGTCCCGCCTGGTGTAAGAGTGATCGCAACAAAACATCCTGTAACAACTCGATCACTGGTAAACAACAGGCAATACAGCTGATCATTACTTGAGACTAATGATTATAGATATCGTAGCATACATTATTTATTTATTAGCATATTTATAAGCTTTAGGGCAAGATTGCTGTAAAATTTATTTTGCCTGACGTTTAAGCTTCTTCGCCTTCTTCGGAGCCTGAAAAAGTTAACACTTTATGAAGGTACAATTCGCCCACATTTCTCCCCGTTTGTGAGTGACTGGTGGAGTCCTCGTCGGAAACCACTGGAGAGTTAGAACTTATGTGGGTCTGCTGGGTCAAATTCTGTCTTCCTTGAGAACTTTACCCTGTATGATCAAATGGTGTCTGGGAGAACAGCTTCCGACTTTTCCAAGCCCCCAAGAAGGCGAAGGCATGAAATTTCAGCCAAAATAGAACGTGTGACATCTTGGTCTACAGCTTACAGAACTATGCTACCATATACCACTACTGCTGGTACTATATCTGTAATCGTTTGTGTCAAGTATTGACCGACTGTATTGTTTATTGTTTAACTTTAGTAGAGTATTATTACCCTTTTGGATGTTGCAGTTCCGCTCAGAAGGGAAGTGGCTGCTGAACTTTTATGGGATGTAGTGTCCCGTGTGTGGAGTCCAAAACCGTAGTTAATTTTCTTTTTCAGAATGCTCTTCTGTGGGCGAAAAAAGGCATGTGAAAGTGTGAGCGTGTAGTTCGTCACTACCTGTTGCCGCTCAATCAAATGTGGTCGGCTGGCGCAGTGGATAGCGATGTCGCCTCTTGGCCGGTTTCACGATTCGAACCCGGGTGTCGCCATAAATTATGCACGCATCGGGTCGTTATTATTATGTGCTCACGTGATTACAGGAGTCAATTTTTACACGATCAATACTTTTAGTAAGTAAATATAGCCCTTTTCTGCTTTCATTTGAGTTATCACTAAATGGATCATATTTGCACTGTAGCATATCAGATTCCGTAAATGCACACAAACACATACACTTCACGGGTAAGGTCATGAATTTGGTTTGATACCGGTAAGGGCCTGTTCATACTTCGCGACAAGAGCGACTTGTCGCCCGTGCAAAATATGCATATCGATTAAAAACGAGCGCGCGCCGCCGAGAAGTGTTCATACTCGATCGCCGACGCTGTCGCTCCAGTCGCTGTAGTCGCTGCTGTCGCCTGTTCATACTTATCAAACCAAATTCATGACCTTACCCGTGAAGTGTATGTGTTTGTGTGCATTTACAGAATCTGATATGCTACAGTGCAAATACGCTCCATTGAGAGATAACTCAAAAGAAAACAGAAAAAGGCTACATTTACTTACTAAGAGTGTTGACCGTGTACAAATTGACTCCTGTAGTCACGCGAGCACATTATAATAATGACCCGACGCGTGCAAAAATTACGGTGACACCCGGGTCCGAACCGTAAACCCGTTCGGTGCGGCCGAGAGGCGACATCGCTATCCACTGCGCCAGCCGACCACATTGAGTTGAGTGGCAACAGGGCGTGATGAACTTCGCACTCACGCTTCCACACCCCTTTTTTCGACAACAGAAGAGTAATCCGAAAAAATTAACTACGGTTTTGGACTCCCCATAGGGGACCCTACATCCTGTAAAAATTGCATTGCAAAAGTTCAGCGCCACTTTGGAGGCTCTCGTTGTCGCCATTGGGACACCAGTCTCCCTCCAAAGGCGGGAAGGCAGGCAGTCGATCAGAAGCGGATTCATCAACGACTTACAGCAATAACCCCTGATACGCGGCGAAATGTTACTCCATATCGCCTGTTACTCCAAGCCGCGCTATCATGGATTTCGGCTGTAATTTCTCTGTTAAATTTCTGTAAGTCGTTCATGAATTCGGCCCCAGGTCGCGACAAGCAATAGATACACACTGAACAACAAATTGCACCAGTCATGAGTTGCGATGTCGAAGTTTATGATCGAAGCCTTGGACTTACCTTATTCGGAGCTCGAACCCCCAGTCCTGGTTTTCGAGTGAGGATTCTAGAGGATTCTATTCGGAACGCAATGTCAGCTCACGTTCTCTGATTCACGAAGGGGCGGCACCTTTTTCGTTGCTTCTTGAAGACTTCTGCCACTCTGAGCGACTCTGAATGACAGCTAGTATGGTCCGCCATGATGTAGTCGCAGCAACAGTGCGGCTATCACTGTCAAGGTTAATTGATGCGCGTGTGAGTGCCTCGTCTGATGGCTTTGAGCGGTGGGGACGTGACCTTGGTTCGCCTTCAGTTCATGTTCGTTCTCTCCTGTTTTTCCCGGCACCGTCTAATTGCGTCCGCCACGAGCCATGCACAATGTTGCGATCAGTTCGCTCGCCTTCCTACCGGTCGCTGTTCAGTAGTAATGGTTACAGCGACATTTCCAGATGCACCTACCTGATCATGGCCGCGTAGGTTTATACGTTTGCTTTTTTAACGAAGGCCTAGTGGTCAAATCTAGAAAAAGCAGACTAAGATCTCGGCACTTGGGTGGTTCGACGAGCTAGGAATAACGAAATATTCTCGTCTAGCACAGGTAGAACTGAGAGCACATATGGGATACATATATATCATTTTCACGTCGAATTGGATACTTTTTGAACCAAATTGGGCACTTTTCAAACTAAATTGGACACTTTTCAAATCAAATTGGGCACTCTTCTAAGCCTAATCCTAAAACTTTTGAAATAAAAGCGAATTGTAGCAAATCGAAGCGACCTGAGACTCTCCAAAAAAGTTAGAATACTTTTTGTTTAAGGAAAATTTTAGTTATAACTTTCTTTGATGTCTTCATTCATCTACCCAATAAGTGAACACATTGTTTGGATTTTTATAAGGTTTTCATTTTTTGAGGAATGAAGGTCTATACCTTCATTTTTCTTTCATTTTAAGGCGGCCTTTTTTAGTGCTAGAAAGGGATTGCGCCATGTCTCCGTATTTTTAATTCGCGATTTTTGTTCGATTGATAGCAGAATTCTGTTTGCATGGCTTTTGACATCTGTTGACTATAGAATAAAAACAGCTGCAAAGAACACACATATCCTCACTTTGATGGTTCATGTTGCTGGCATTTACACCTATCCTACTATATATAATCGGATAATATCGCGTGTCCGTCATCGGAGGGGGACTGGAGCCAAAAGATGCCCACCATAGCGCGGCGTATGCCAGCAGGGTTTTCTTTGAGCTTAATCATGGGCGATTGCTGGCGAACTATATCCTTGGCGGCTGATCGTCTAAGTTTACGACGTATTCAAGGGCAACGCGTCGGGATATAAATGGGGAAAATGGGAAAGTGCAGAGCGTAGGGATTCAGGAGGCGTGCCCTAGACGTCGTCTAGCGTGCGTCTGGATGTAGAAGACGTGCTGAAGACGTCGTCTAACGTGCGTAGGGATTCCGAGTAAGGGCGACCAATAGGAGAGGACCAACAAAGGAGGACCATTAGAGGGGGGAGCGTGAATAAGGGGGGAGGGGACCAGCATTTTCCCTCAACATCGTTCAGTGTGTGTCGGATTTCTGAAGACGGCTTTCAGAAGTCGTAACACGTGTGTCAGAGTGCAGGAGTGTCATAGACGTCGTGGCAACGTAGTGACACGTGAATCGGTACTCAGTGTCACATGTGCGTGCTTGACTCTCACTCCGTTTCTTTGCCAGCTTATAGGAAAGGAAGCATTTCGGGAGGGGGGGGGGGGGGGACACGGGATTGACAGAGTGACCATTGGATTCGGAGGAGTATTGTTGCCGTCGGACAGTAAGCGGTGTCGACCAATGCCGATTAATTTTAATTATGATTTTGCTGATTAAGCACCGGATTGGGACTCTCATTACCTGTTTCTCGACACGTAGAGAACGAGCGCTTCGGAGAATAAATCGCGTGCATGTGATGGAGGGTGGATAGGCTTCATATGCGCAGTGAAAATTCTGCCCTACCATATCCCACTGCACTAATATTGTAAAACCATTTTTTTACTGTAAGAAGGCCTAAAGAAGCAAGGAAGATTGGGGTTGTTCTATTCTCGGGGTTTGGCGGTGAGTGCATATGGAAAATTAGACGCTTTTTAAACCAAATTGTACGCTTTTCAAGTCAAACTGGAGAGTATGATCCGGTTCAATTTTACCAACCCTCATGTCGCTGATATCGAGGTTGTAAATTGTTACGATGGTGTTTTCCTGCGATCAAAACTCAGCGCCAGGCGGGACTCGAACCCGCACCTCTTGCTGACACCGCGGGAATGCTCTAAGCCATCACACCACCGGGTCTATGTATTTGATGTTGCATTCGATCAAACAGCGGCGGTGGTGTAATGGCGTAGAGCATCCCCTTCCGGTCAGCAGGAGCTACGGGTTCGAGTCCGCTTAGCGCTAGGGTTTTGATCGCAACAAAACGTCGTTTTAACAGCAAATTGTAGAGTCTTCTAAGCTAGTTTTAAGATTTTTGAAGCCAAAATGAACTCTTTCGGATCGAAATGACCTTCAGGCATGTTAAAGTACAGTCCTAATGAGTTGGTTGAAATAACATCTTGTTTAAGGAAAACTTGATTTAATTTCGGATCTATCCTAGTCCGGGAGCACATAACTAAAAAGGTAGGTAATAAAATGAATTGAGACTTATCGAGCGGCTCTATCGAGCGGTTTACAACCGTCTCGGCGGGCAAAGAGCGACGGAATGGAGGCATGCCGCGAGCTGACCGCCGGCTGACGTGTTATAACCAGGATCTAACATGGTGAGGAGGGCACACAAATTTGCCTGCTTACAACCACAACAAATGTTTTTTTTTTCGTTTTTTTTTCTGTGTGACTTTTCTTGTTTAGGTCCCATGTTGTTCTGTAGAGGCCGCTCGGTAAGTCTCAAGTGGATTTTTTACATATAATACTTTTTACTTATGTGCCCCTCCGGACTAGAATAGATCCAAAATTTGATTTAATTTCTTTGAAATTTTTAGTTTACCTTTAGTAAGTGTAGTATTTAGTTTGATAAAATTTTTATTTTTTGAGAAAATGTAATAAATTAAAATCTGTTTCGAAACACAGAAAAGGAACAGACATATAGCGTATCAAAAAAATCAAATCGCGCCATGCATTCGATAAGTTTGGTTGATAGCATAAATGCCACTTATATGAACCATCAAAGTGTGAATATGTGTGTTCTTTACAGTTGTTTTTGTTGAATCATTAACAGATGTCACACTCCTTGGGAACAGAAATTCTTCCATCAGTCAAATAAAATCGCGACGTCTTGGAAGAGGGCATGGCGCATTCTCTTTTTTTGGCACTAAAAATGGCCGCCTTCCTGCTTTTTAAAGCAATCTTAAACCATTATTTTTCCTCAAAAAAAAAGAAAATTTTATAAAATTTTAAACAGTTTGTTCACTGATTGGGAAGTGAATTAAAACTTCAAAGAAAGTTGCACTTAAATTTTCCCTGGACAAAAAATTATTCTTACTTTTTTGGAAAGTCTCTAGTTTAATGTAGAAGAAGGTCATTTCGATTCGATTTCGATTTTGAAGAGTTCGCTTTGATTTCAAAAGTCTTCGGCTTAGGCTTAGAAGAGTGTCCAATTTGATTTGAAAAGTATTCGATTCGACGTGAGAATGGTATTTTTGTAGTATATTCGGACGGTACTGTACTATAGGCCTCAAGAAGCCGTTAGAGGGGGAGAGCTTTCGATAGAGCGTTAGAATGGTGTCTCCATATTCTTTTCTGAACGACTTCATTGAGGCTCTGGAACAGCTCGATACTCCAGTGATCCAGTACTGTTGCAAATCGAAGCCGACGGAGAGGTCACTTTCTTCGCCCGAAGACGACGTTTCCGGTCGTTGCGGTTGCTCTTCCCGTGCTCTCAACCCGGGTGTGTGTCGTTCTTGCTTATCTCTCCCGATCCTTCGTTTTCCGTCGTCGTCGTCGTCGTCTTCTCGCTCGGTGTCGTCGCGGCGCGGCGCTCTGTGGTGGCTGGCGTACAGTCTCGTCGTTGCTCGACCGTTGTGTAATCCATCAGAGAGCGGCGCACTAGTGAAAACCATCATCATCGTCGCCGTCGTCATCATCATCCGGTGATACTGCGCGCGACCGTTTCGCAGATTTCTGCACCGCTGCTGGAGACCTTTGCAAGCGACGATTGCTGTGCTCTTTAACCCCGCGCATTCGAAGATCTATCGTTTTGGTACGGCGCTTTTTCGTCCGATTATTACTGCGTTCATCGCTACCATATGCAGTTGGTCTCTGTGGACTTTGTCAGGTTGCTGGGTAGGTATATATTTACCCTTTCGGTGTCTTTAGGAAGGCAGAGCGGCTGCCCTTTATCCTTGAGTTTCGCTTTTTTTCAAAAAGTCCCGCCGATGAGAATTCTCCAAAGGTAGGGACGAGTTGTCCGTCAAATGGACGAGTTTTCTTTGTTGTCCGCCAAAAGTTTTCTCTACCATACGCAGTTGGTCTTCATGGACTTGATCAGATAGCTGGGTAGGTATATATTTACCCTTTCGGGGTCTATAAAGACAGAGTGGCTGCCCTTTATTCTTGAGTTTCGCTGCTGTTTTGGTGCCCGGAAATGAGAAAAAGTCCCGCCGATGAGAACTCTCCAAAGGTAGGGACGAGTTGTCCGTCAAAGTGGACGAGTTTTCTCTATCATGTACAGTTGGTCTCTGTGGACTTTATCAGGTTGCTTGGTAGGTATATATTTACCCTTTCTTGATCTTTATGAAGACAGAGTGACTGCCCTCTATCCTCGAGTTTCGCTGCTGTTTTGGTGCCCGAAAAAAGTCCCGCCAATGAGAACTATTTAAAGGTAGGGACGAGTTGTCCGTCAAAATGGACGAGTTTTCTCACGACCTAAAACCTTATTTATACTTTCGACGCGGAGTGATGCGACGGCATGTATACTGGCCAAGTTGATCGATCACGTCGCCCGATCAATGTGGCCACAATACGTGGCGTCACGTCGCTCGGCGTCGAAGTATTAACGGTCACTAAGCCCTAGTTTATACTTGCGTCGCCACGCGGCGCGGCATCGTGATTGTCATAGATATCGATTTATCGCGCCGGGCGGTCGATATCTATCCTAACCATAATGCCGCGCCGCGCAGCGACGCAAGTATAAACTAGGGCTAAGGTGATCGTTCTAGGACCGCGGCAGCGCGCCACTTCCTCTGGCGGATGGGTTCATGTCGAGAATGTGGGCAGCATTGGGAGGTGGGAAAGCTCCAGCCAATTAGGTCACTTCAAAATGGCGTATCATCTAGAGAGGGCGTGTACGGTCGGTGTCCTGATTGGGTGATGCGTGTTCGGTCTGTGCTCCGACCTCCCAGTGCTTAGTGTTTACATTCGCGACATGTGCCAGCAAATGCCACATGGCTGTCACCATAGTCATTTTTATTTTTTCCTCAATTCCTTCCTATTTTCTAGGTCTTTACGCAGATTGTTCTGTTTATCATATCTGTAGGCTACTGTATCTGAGTTTCTTGACGTTTCCGTCATACTCCTGATATCTTTTGCCTGTTTTGTTAGCGCCTTCATGATTCACTTCCCTTTTTTGTAGCGCAAGACAATAAAGGTTCATGTCGCGAATGTGTGCAGCATTGGAAGGTGGGACGAGTTGTCCGCCAAAATGGACGAGTTTTCTCACGATTTAAGGTGATTGTTGTGGAACCACGACAGCGCGCCGCTCCTTCTTTCAAATGTGTCCATGTCGCGAATGTGAGCAGCATTGGAAGGTGGGAATGCGCCAGCCAACCAGATCGCTTCAAAATGGTGTATCATCTAGAGAGGGCATGTACGGTCGGTATCGTGATTGGATGATGTGTGTTCGGTCTGTGCTCTGCTTGGCTATGGTTAGCTGGGGCGCTCCGACCTCCCAGTGCTGCTCACATTCACGACATGTAGCGATAAGCGGCTGCCGCCGTTGCAATTTTTCTTTCATGTCGCGAATGTGGACAGCATTGGAAGGTGGGAATGCGGCAACCAATCATAAGAAACCAGGGCACTGACGGAAAATACACCCACCAATCAGAGTTTCGATTGTACACACCATCTCCGAATGACGGGCTCATTCGATACGGTTTGTGTGTTTCTCTCATTGGTCGGGCCTGACGCGGTCGCCCAGGTTGAGAAAACTCGTCCAATTCGGCGGACAACTCGTCCGTACCCTTGGATGTCTAGGGACATATGTGTCGACTCACATGAATCCTCCACGATATGACCCTGCCTTGGACACGAGCTTGCTTCGGAATAGTAGAAGACCTGGCAAAAGTTGGCAGCGCAGTCGGAAGACGCTCCGGCTGACGCATGTACCTTGAATAGTGGTTCTCGGTTCAGGTCCCGCCGTGGCCATACAAGCGTTCCTTACCGCATGGATCCGTTAGTTGCTCAACACTTGTTAGGGAGGAAGACTGACTTGTCCACAGGCCGATTCTGAAAGCAAGACATGAGAGCTTTCTTAAATACCTTTAGAGCGTAAAGTTTACCAGAAATGGCTGCAGTCGGACCGTCCTTGCGTCCATGCATGCGTCTGTCCGAGAAAGGATACCATCAATTTTTTACGTGTACGTAGCAGGGCTGGTCGTTCCGTTAAATAGTTGGATTTCGTTAAAAAGTATAGATAGCTGCATAGTATTTTCTCAATCGAAAAATATCAATATCAAAATACCGTTTTATGTACCATCTTGGCAGGTGGACACTTTCAAACGAAACCTTTAAATGAACTTTTTGAACTTTGACAACTTTCGAAATCAAACTGAACACCTTTCAAATAAAAACGAACGCCTTCCAGATTAATTTATTAAAAATTATTTTCAACAGCCTTTCCTATTCATCAGGAATTTTTCAAACATTATTACATTTCACAATAGTGTGAGGATGAGACTGAAAGGCTGTTGAAAATAATTTTTAATAATTTAATCTGGAAGGCTTCGTTTTTATTTGGAAGGTGTTCAGTTTGATTTCGAAAGTTGTCAAAATTCAAAAAGTTCACTTAAAGGTATCGTTTGAAAGTGTCCACCTGCCAAGATGGTACATAAAACGGTCCCATTGATATTTTTCGAATGAAAAATACTATGCAGCTATCTATACTTTTTAACGAAATCCAACTATTTAACGGAACGACCAGCCCTGCTACGTACACGTAAAAAATTGATGGTGTCCTTCTTCGGACAGACGCACGCATGGACGCAAGGACGGCGCCCGACTGCGCCCATTTTTGGCGAACTGTAAGCTCTAAAGGTGTCTATGAGTTCCATCATGCCGCGCTTTCAGCACAGGCCTATGGATAAGTCAGTGTTTCATCCATCCCAGGACAGTATTGTAGCAATTAATGGACCCAGGAGGCATGGAACATCTGTATGGCCAGGGCGAGACCTGAACCAAGAACAGTTATTCGAGGTGCACGTCCTTCTCCGACTGCGATGCCAACTTTTTGCAGTTCTTCTACAATTCCAAAGCGAGCTCGTTTCTGAGGGCCACCTCGTGGTTGGTATATGTGAGTTGCCCTAGACGTCCAAGGGTAGGGACGAGTTGTCCACCGAATTGGACGAGTTTTTCCCCTCCTGAGCGATCCAGTGAGAGAAACACCCAGCCAATCAGGTCCCATCGAATGAGCCCGTCATTCAGAGTGGGTGTGTACCATTGAAACTCTGATTGGCGGGTGTGTTTTTAGTCAGTGACCAGGTTGTTCATGATTGGTTGGCGCATTCCCGCCTCGTAGTGCTGCCCACATTCGCAACATGAACCCCTGATTGTCCTTCTAGCGAACGTCAGCCAATCAATGCAGGTGCTTCGACGAACGAAGTGTTTAGTATCTCGTACTCCTGAAGACTCGAATGTTTCCCGAGCTAAACAGCGCCTCCTGTGGTCCATAACTTTTCGCGAAGAGGCGCGCAACACCATTCGCTGGCGATTTGTGCTGGCAATTAAAAGGTGCACTGCACTCTACCAGTTGTCCGTCAGCAATGGGTGTGAACTAGAGCGATTGCTTGGTTCGAAGCGGTGCGCGCGCGAAGGCGATAAATCAAACGCAGAGTCTGCAAATAGCGCTTTTTGCGAGTTGAAGTCATCGCTGAGAAGGTAAATGGCAGCCTTAATGGGATCGTTAGCGGACCAGGTCATCGTGATCACCCCGCAGAGCTCGTCTGCGATTTGGTTCTCAATTTGCTGCCTTTCAAGGGTTTCCCACTATCAGCTGCTTGCAAGAGCGGCTTCGTTTGTAGTGAGTAGTGAGACAAACTTAAGAAGCTGTTTCTGAATGCGTCTTCATTCGATGGATAATGCCAGAGTCATATTAGGTTGTAACGAATTAAATGGCACTGGCTCGCCCCATTTTTTGGCGCGTCTTTACGCGTTTGATCAAGAACAAACCGTAACATGTGGCATATCATTTGGAAGCGCAAACTTTGCTCTGCCGGTAAGTACCAAATTTTCTATGTAAAAGTGGGAAAACGTTAGAGTTTTGTTGACTTTTTTGCAGATGGACAAAAGGGCAATCCGAGGCATTTACTTGTATGAATTCAAGCTGGGCACTACAGCTAAGGAGGCGGACGAGAAGATCAACGCCGCATTCGGTCAAGGATGTTCCACAATTCGGACGGCGTATCGTTGGTATCAGAAGTTCCGGAATGGAGATGAGAGCTTGGAAGAGCATCAAGATCGTGGGAGGCATAGTGATGTTGATGAGGACAAGCTGAGAGATGTGGTAGAGGAGGATCCACACAAAGGTACCAGGGAGATAGCGAAGGTTCTTGGTGTCAGTCACAACACAGCTGCCCGGCATCTGAAGGAAACTGGAAAGACCAAAAAGCTGGAAAGATGGGTGCCTCACGAGCTGTCTGAGGAGCAAAGAAACCGACGATATGAGATCTCGTCCGCACTGCTTCTACGGAACGAAACGGACCCATTCCTCGATCGCATCGTAACCCGTGACGAGAAATGGATAATGTACGATAACAGACGACGATCGGCACAGTGGGTGGACAGCGATGAGAGCCCCAAGGTTTTTGCGAAGCCGGAATTGCACCAAAAGAAAGTAATGGTGACAGTATGGTGGTGTTCGCTGGGAATTGTTCACCACAGCTTCCTCCCTCCCGGTGAATCCATCACGGCAGAGAAGTACTGCATTGAAATCGAAGAAATGATGAAAAAGTTGAAGGATATCCCGCCGGCCTTGGTAAACCGAAGGCGAGTTCTCCTTCTGCACGACAATGCTCGCCCCCATGTAGCACGAATGACGTTGCAGAAATTGAACGAGCTGAGCATTGACACTCTACCACATCCTCCGTTTTCTCCCGACCTCTCCCCAACAGACTACCATTTCTCCAAGCATCTTGGCGACTTCTTGGTAGGGAAAATATTCAAATACCAACAGGATGCCGAAAGTGCCTTCGAAGATTTCGTCAATTCCAGAACTTCTGATTTTTATGCCACTGGGATAAAAAAGCTTGTGTCACGTTGGCAAAGATGTGTAGAATCAGAAGGTTTTTATTTCGATTAATAAACTTGCCTACAAGCCGAGATATTAACATTTTAAATTTACAGTGGTTCAGTGCCATTTATTTCGTTACCACCTAATAGTTGCTCTCATACTTTCAAGAGAACTTTTTTAGACACTGGTACTGGTAGTTAATGTGGCCTATATGGGTGGGCGGGAGCGCCCCAATCAGGGCAACAGGTGACCGAACATGCCCTTCTATGGGCGACGTGCCCTCTCGATGTGACCTGATTGGTGTGATTCGTCTCCGTTGTAGGCCACATTAACGACTAGTACAGCTCTGGCCTTCTATACTTCATTTTCACGTCGAACTGGGCATTTTTAAAATCAAATCGGACACTTCTCAAAGCTAGCCCAGGACTTTTGAAATCAAAGCGAACTCTTCCAAATTCGAATAAGCTTCTTCAAATTAAACTAGGGACTCTTTAAAGGTTAGAATAATTCCTTGCACAAGGAGAATTTTATGATGATTTCTTTGAAGATTTAGTTCACTTATGGTTAGTCAATGAGTGAGAATTTTATTGGAAAATTTAGAAAATTTTCATTTTTTTTGAGGAAAAATAATGGTTTACAGCTTGTTTCAAAGAGTAGGAGGGCAGCGGTTTTTTAGTGCAAAAAAGAGATTGCGCCATGCCCTCATCCAAAACGTCGCGATTTTTATTCGATTGATAGCAGACCTTCTGTTCGGAGGAAGTTTGACACCTGGTAACCAAACAACAAAAACAATTGTAAAACCTGTCACAACGATGTTTTGTTGTGATCAAAACTTCTAGCGCCAGGCGGGACTCGAACCCGCACCTCCCTCTGACCGGGCGGGAATGCTCTACGCCATTACACCATTGGTCCCACGAGATGTGGATGTTGCGTTCGATCAAACGGCGCCGGTGGTGTAATGGCGTAGAGCATTCCCGCCCGGTCAGAGGGAGGTGCGGGTTCGAGTCCCGCCTGGCGCTAGAAGTTTTGATCGCAACAAAACATCGTGGTGACAGCTTACTACCTCCGTACCAGCCAGTTGAGGCTTAAAGAAACTGATTTGAATTGTAAAATCACACATATCCTCACTTTGACTCTTCACGTACGCAGCATTTACACCATCAATCAAATAAACGTCGAGACGAGCTTTTCGAGTGCATGGCGCGATCCAGTTTTGTAATACGCCACATGGTTGCTGCATTGTTGCGCTTCAAATCGAAAATGAGTTTATTATTTTTTCTCAAAAATCAAATTTTCATAACATTGTTACACTTATTGGGGCAGATGAACTAAAAATTTTTTAAAGAAAGTTATAGCAAATTTTTCTTGAACAGAAAATTATTCTAACCTTTTTGAAGAGTCTCCAGTCTAACATAGAAGGAGCTCATTTCAATTCGGAAGAGTTCGCTTTGATTTCAAAGGTTTTAGGCCAGCTTAGAAGAGTGTCCAATTTGATTTGAAAAGTGTCCGATTCGACGTGAAAATGGTATATATGAGTTGGTCCGTACGTCTGTATGTGATTCCGTCCGCGAAAAAATAATCGCCGTTGGGCAACAAGCATCGCCAAAATGTGCCTGATCTCCGACGATGGCAAAGGAACAACTTGTAAGTGATGAGATGGTGATACGACGCGACGAAGTGGAATGCGTGGCGTTGTCCTAAGGGAGGGTTCGTGGTTCAGTCGTTGCTGGATGCGACGCGTTCAGAATCTCGATCGATCGATCCTAATCGCGGCCTAATCGATATCGATCGATTAAGCCCTTGCGGAGGAACAGTGCATAATTTTGCGTAGAATTGGAGCGCTTCGCGGATATCGGAACCACCAAGCGCCTGACGGCAATGTGCTCATTAATATCGATTTGGCCGCGAGTAGGATCGATCGATCGTGCTCATCGATATCGTTCCTACTCGCGGCCAAATCGGTATCGATTGATTAAGTCCTTGTATGTAGAAGAGCAGTGCACGATTTTGCGTAAAAATGGAGAGCCTGGCGCATATCGGAGTTACCTAGCACCAATGGCGGCAATGTGCCCATCGATATCGATCCTTCCGGCGGCCTAATCGATATCGATTGATAGCGCATTGCCGCCAGGCGCTAGAAGGCTCCGATATGCGCGCCGTGCACTCCACTTAAAAATCGTGCACCGCTCCTCTACAGAGACTTGACCAACGCAACTGGCTACCCAACCCTTGCGCTACGGGTGATGGATTTGACCTGACCAATGACCGCTGCGGTTCTGATTCGAGCCGGTTGGCTTTGTCTGTTGTTGCCACGGAGTGATGCGCGTGTCCAACTTATCTGCGTGCATGTTGTGTGCGTGTTCGCAGTTCGCCGTCTCAGTAGAGAAACCTGTTCATTGCGTGATGGGTTGGTTGTGTGCTGCGATGAGAAAGAACGGCAGTTATGGGTCGTTTGTTTACTTCGCGAGAGCGCCACTTTCTTAGGCTCGATGGTTCTCTTCATTTATTTCTTAAGAAAAAGGGGTTGGGAGGGTTCTCGGGGTGTAGTCTTATTCGTTTTGAATAAAAATTGAGTTTTTTTAAAAGAAAAAATTGGTTACTTGTCGGTAATGTGGCCTACATCAGAAGAAGCTCCAGATTAGTCAGGCATTATAGAACAGGCCGGTTGGCACGCCGACAAACAAGTCAGCGTTTTTCCCTTGGTTGGCGCGGCCGGAAGTCGAGTCGAGATCTTCCTCATCCGACTGCGCTACTACTCGCCTATTTTTTATAAAAAATTAAATAAATATAATGTTCTCACAGATTTGTTTTTTAAGTCTGGAGCAGCTACATGTTATTGCACGATGTTTTGCTGCGATCAATACTCTTGCGCCAGGCGAGACTCGGACCTGCATCCTCTGCTTTCCGGGCAGCAATGCTGCTGTAAGGCGTAGCATCTCTGCCCGGAAAGTATTATAGAAGGTGCGGGTTCAAGTCCCGACTTGCGCAAGAGTTTTGATTGCACTAAAATGTCTGTGACAATATATCATCCGCTCCAACTTAAAAAAAACAAATCTGTGAGAACATTATATTCATTTAATTATACAACAGTAATAATAATATTATTATTTATTATTTTTATTTTGATCAATTCTATAATAGTAATCATAATATGAAGAAATATGGTCCGTTTCGCCACCTTTCTTTAGACGAACCTTATTTTTTAAAGTAAGATAACTACATTTCATTTATTTTTATTAATTATAAAATTATGAATTGTAGAAGTTAAATTATCATAAGGCTTCCATTGCGGTTATGAAATCGAACTGCAATGGCGTTTGATATTGCTAAGCTACTAGTCGTTTATATGGCCTACAACGAAGAAGGGTGACACAACAAACCAATCAGGTCGCGCGTCGAATGGGTGCGCCACCTAGAGGGTGTGAATAAGGTCGGCGCTCCAATTGGCTGGCCTGTGTATGGTCGGTGCATTGATTGGCTGACGTTGGCTGGCGCGTTCCCTCACCTCGTCCATGTAGGCCACATTAACGACAAGTACTTGAAATATCAAACGATTCTCTGGTGAAGTTTAGAGCCGCTTCAAATGCACGTTACTATGTTACTCTGTGGTGTTCCTCTTTCTGGGATAAAAGGCTACAGACCCAAGATCGGGTGAGATTTCTGCAAACAAATAAAGTGGACACTGGTCGTTAATGTGGCCTACATTGCGGAGGGGGCGTGTGCGATCTTAGATTGGATGACGTTAGCTGGTGCGTTCCCGCCTTCCCATGTAGGCTACATAACCGACTAGTTCCATAAAAAGCAATCAGTTTCCTGGTAACATTATAGGACCG
Organism: Heligmosomoides polygyrus polygyrus; assembly: GCA_947396885.1. Taxonomy (NCBI): domain Eukaryota; kingdom Metazoa; phylum Nematoda; class Chromadorea; order Rhabditida; family Heligmosomidae; genus Heligmosomoides; species Heligmosomoides polygyrus. The sequence goes on along the minus strand of OX377204.1, from coordinate 100,550,145 downwards.
CTTTTAATGTGTGTTAGGCTCCATAGTGCTTCTTATTTGCGGAATAAAAAGGGTACAGACCACACTAGTTGACGTCTTTGAATATCAGATAAATTAGGTACTTGTCGTTAATGTGGCCTACATTGAAATATACGATTTTCATGTGGAATTGGACTCGCTCTAGCTCGCCTAAGATTTTTGAAATCAAAGAGAACTCTTCCGAATTGGAACAGCCTTTATACAGATTGAACTACAGACTCAATAAGATGGTTAGGAAGTTTTTTTTGTTCAAGGAAATTTTAGAACAACTTTTTTGATTTTTTTTTTACTTTAGCTGCCCAAATGAGTGTAATAATTTTATAAAATTTTCACTTTCAAAGATCAAATAACAAGTTAAATCCTGTTTTAAAGCGCGGCAAAAAAGCAATCATATAGTGCCTTAAAAGACTAGATTGCGCAATGCACTCGAAAAGCTCGTCGCGATTTTTATTTGATTGATAGTGTGAATGCTGCTTACACAAAACGACGAGGTATGTGCGTTCTTCACATTTGTACTTGTTGCAATATGTACAGTTTTTTTTGTTCGAGGAAAATTTCAGTATGTCAATAGAAGTCAATAGAAAATAACTTCAAGCTTTATTCTTCCACTATAAACCACGAAAAATTAGAATTTTAAAGAATTTCAAACAAACAAAGTGTTCACTTCTTGGGTAAGTGAATTAAAGGTTTAAAGAAAACATACTGAAATTTTCCTCGAACAAAAAACAACTGTGACATTGCAACGAGTACAATTGTTAAGAACGCACATACCTCGTTTGTAAACAGCATCTACACCATCAATCAAATAAAAATCGCGACGAGTTTTTCGAGTGCATGGCGCAATCCGGTCCTTTAGGGCACTATATGGTTGCTGCTTTGCTGCGCTTTGGAACAGAGTTTAACCTGTCATTTTTTCTTCAAAAGTGAAAATTTTATAAAATTATTACACTCATTCGGGCAGCTAAAGTGGAAAAATTCAAAAAAAGTTATTTTAAATTTTCCTTGAACAAAAAAAAACTTTCTAACCATCTTATTGAGTCTGTAGTTCAATTTGTATAAAGGCTGTTCCAAATTCGGAAGAGTTCTCTTTGATTTCAAAACTCTTGGGCGAGCTTAGAAGAGTGTCCAATTTGGTGTGAAAAGTGTCCAATTTGGTTTGAAGAGTTGAAAAGTGTCTAATTTGGTTTGAAAAGTGTCTAATTTGGTTTGAAAAGTGTCTAATTTGGTTTGAATAGTGTCCAATTTGGTTTGAAAAGTGTCCAATTTAATTTGAAAAGTGTCTAATTTGGTTTGAAAAGTGTCCAATTTAATTTGAAAAGTCTCCAATTCGACCTGAAAATGGTATATAAGCTTTAGAGTTTCGACGAGCAAATTAAAGGGGTACTAGTCGTTAATGTGGCCTTCATAGTGAGAGGCCCGGACCAATCAAGGCGCATAGAACACGCGTTGGATCTATCCTAGTCCCGGGGGGGGGGGGCACATAACTAAAAAGTATTATATGTAACAAATCCACTTGAGACTTACCGAGCGGCTCCTACAGAGCAACATGGGACCTAAACAGGAAAAGTCACAAAGAAAAAAAAAAACGAAAAATTACATTTGTCGCGGTTGTAAGCAGGCAAAGTTGTGTGCCCTCCTCACCACGTTAGATCCTGGTTATAACATGTCAGGCCGCGGTCAGCACGCGGCGTGCGGCTCCACGCGCCCTGTTCACCATGTTAGATCCCGGTTATAACATGTCAGCCGGCGTCAGCACGCGGCATTCCTCCATTCCGTCGCTCTTTGCCCGCCGAGTCGGTTGTAAAACCGCGGCGATTTTTTATTTTTTGTTTATTCTTTCGTTTTTTGGTTTCTTTTAGGTTTCATCTTGTTCCCCAGGAGCCGCTCGGTAAGGCTGAATTCATTTAGCTACCTACTTTTTAATTATGTGCCCCCCCCCCCCCGGACTAGGATAGATCCCACGCGTTTCATGCGGACGGGCGTGGCGTATGCTTTGATTGGCTGTGTTAACCGCCGCGTTCCCGCTTCCTCCATGTAGGCCACATTAACGACAAGCCCGTGGAAAAGCAATATAGAAAATCTAAGTATTGTAAACACACTATCAATCAACAACCCCATTGAAACTTTTTGATTAATTCGCTATCGAATAGACATTTCCCATCTTTGAGGAACTGAAGTGGAAAATTCCATCTCTTCCTTCTCATTCCTTTCCTCGTTTTCTTATTTTCTTCCTGCCAATGACAAAATAAGCCCGCTGCATGTACCCAGGGGGTCTGTTCACGTCGTTATTCCGGGTTGGAGGTGACAGTTGATGGACGTCGTTCGTTCGGTCGGTCGTCCGACGGCTGTGGAGGCGCAGTGCAAAAGAAATCTCTGCATGCGCTCAGGCGATGGTCGGCCGCATTGATTTTGATTCGCTCTGCTGATGGCTGTGGTGGTGGTGGTTCGCTTCGACTCATTTACGAACGACGTGGTCGCCGTCGACGTTGACGACGAGCGCGCCGCGCCATTACAATGATTTGTTCCGTGTTCTTCGCCACTTGTAAACGAAGTGCTACTGCTAGTACGTTGATGGCCTCGGCTGGTGTTTCCATTGTCTTCTCCCACATTCATCGTCCGTGCTTCTTTGTTCGGTTTTCAACGGGAATGGGCTCAGCTGGCTGTGTTTGCTTGAAGTTTCGTACGAAATTCGGCTGAAATGCTTCGTTTTCTACAACTTTTTGGGGAATAATTTGGTTTCTGGGAGTTTTTTTCTGGAATTTGGTAGGGATTCGGTAGTGCAATACATCATAGAATGGTCTGTAAACCCAATCAGTGAATTTTTATTCGATTTTGTCGTTCTCGTGGTCAACTCCCTCCAAAGTGCAGTTAAATCGTAGTAGATAATCTGCCAAGGATTGAGGTTTCGGTACTAGTCGTTAATGTGGCCTACACGTGGAGGTGGGAGCACGCTAGCCAATCGCAGCGAATCAGAACATCGACCGAAAACCCGCTGGCCAATCGACACAGCGACCATGCACCCCCTCTCTGCACTGGGCGGCAAGCCCTTTCGATGCGGTTTGATTGGTCTGCTACGTCGACCTCAGCATGTGGTAGGCCACATTAGCGACTAGTGCCAGGTTTATGCCATTGGAATCAGAGCGTTGACCGAACACTACTGACTCTTCATAAAGCTAAAAGTCCTCAAGGTTCCTAAGGCAGGATTACTCGGCTCCGTGAAGGAACAAGAGCCACCTGTGCTGATTAGGCTTCGTTTATACTTCGACGCCGAGCGACGCGACGCCACGCATGGTGGCCACATTGATTGAGCGACGCGAGCGATCAATTTGGCCACTTTACATGGCATCGCGTCGCTGGGCTTCGGAAGTATAAACGGGGCCTTAATCTGTGTAGATTGTGAGGCACTGGTCGTTAATGTGGCCTACATGGAGGGCTAGTCAATCGTGGCGAATCAGAGCGTTGACCGAACACCCGCTAACCAATCAGGGCATCGATTACATACGCCCTTTCGATGCGTCGTGATTCGTCCTCCTCCAATGTAGGTCACATTAACGACAAGTCCGAAATTCGGAGATGACATCAGATGGAGCCTATTCCGAATCTTTTCGAATCTGCTTTCTATCGATCTCTGACTTTTTTATTTCTTTTCTTTAAGGGTCCGTTTATAGTCGCTGAGGCCGGCGATAAGGGCGACTGATCGCGCGGGCAAAATGTGCATATTGATTTTTACCGGCTGATTGTTCGGCATTAATCGATACGTATGCTCTGCACAGGCCACTCGGTCGTTCCCGTCATCGCAGGCGATGAACTGACCCTTGAAGCTTGACTATTTGTCCTTCAACCAGAGCTGGTAATGGTCGACTTCTTCTATTTTTTGCGAGAATCTGAAGAGGATCATAGGTGATTCAAGCGGATAAGTGTTCTGGGTATAAGCATTATACCTTACCTATATATAGGTCAGTCTATGCTTCTGGCCCTCTGAAGCCTTCCTGAGGCTCGCTTGCCATTTACCATGGCATCCAAGGGTCTGATGAACTTTCGTAGCCTGCGACGACGGAAAGGACCGAGTGACCTGTGCAAAGCATACCTATCGATTAACGCCGAACAGTCAGTCGCCCGGTAAAAATCGATATGCATTCTCTGCCCGGGCGACCAGTCGCTCCTGTTGCCGTCGTCAGCGACTATGAACAGGCCCTTAGAGAAAGAAAAAAGTTAGAGGCCGAGAGAAAGCAGGGCGTATTCGATCAAAACATTCCGAATAGGCATCATCTGATGTCAACTCCGAATTTCGTACTTGTCATTAATGGGACCTACAAGGGTGGGGGAGGGCACACCACACCAATCAAGCGTACGCAGTCGATGTCGTGATTGGTTAGCAGGTGTTTGGTCAACGCTCCGATTCGCAACGATTGACTAGCGATCCATGTATGCTCTCAGAGTGAGGCTGAAGGGTATCCTGAAAGCTGGCTGGCTTACAATTTTCACGAGAATTGGACTCTTTTCGAATCAAGCTGAGCATCCTTCAGGAAGAGCGTCTTCCCGATTAAACCAGAGACTCTCTGAGAATAATTTTTTTCAGAATATTTTAGAAGAGGTTAGAAAATTTTTTGATGAAGGGAAATATATACCATTTTCACGTCGAATTGGACACTTTTCAAATCAAATTGGACACTTACCACGTCTTGTTGGACACTCTTCTAGCTCATTTCGAGCTAGGAAGAGTTCTCTTTAATTTGAAAAGTCTTAGGTTAGCTTAAAAGAGTATCCAATTTGACGTAAAAAGTGTCCAATTTCGTTTGAAAAGTGTCCAATTCGACGTGAAAATGGTATAATAAGGGCACATATCATTTGAAATTTTCTAGATTTCTATTTTGTAATTCAACAGAGGAAGAAAAAAGAGAAAAAATGGAAGTATTATTAAAAGCTTGCCTTAAGTCGCAGGAAGGCAGCAATTTTGGTGATAAAAGAAGAGATTGCGCCATGCATTCGTCCGGGACGCCGCGATTTTCATTTGATTGACGGCAAATATTCTGTTCACGTGTGGCTACACACTTGTCATGATGAGTGCATGATGCGATTTCTTCTTTTAACAATTTAAAATTCTGAATTTTGTGCCCTAGAATGAGCGTATTCCACATTTTTTCTTTGAAAAATAAATTTTTTACAATTTCAACAGTGCGTCCTGTTATTAGTACAGCTGAATTTGAATAAATTTAAAAGTCATGCTAAGTTTTCCTTGGGCAAAAATTATTCTTTCTTAGGGAGACTCAATGGGTATGTGGAAGAAGTTCGTTCGAATTTGGAAGACGTTTAGTTACAAAATGTTTCTCAAAATGCGTCAAGCTTGCCTAGAAGAGCGTCCAATTTCGCTTAAAAAGTGCCCATTTTGGTTAGAAAATTGTATAATTTGGCGTGAAAATGGTATATAATATTACAGAATTTAACAATTATTAGAGATAGCCTGTGTTCAGACGGTTGTAGATTTTCTATTTTCTGTTTTCTGGGAAAATTTTCAAAGATTTCCGCTCATCCCTGGTGCTAATGCGTAGTGTCAGGTGCCGGAAGACCTCAATCACACTCGATGCCCGTCGGGACCACGTTTTTTAACGATTCCGTTAACACTTGTGGTCGTCATCGCTCTATGACGGCATGGTGCGATTTTAACGGCCAAGCTGGCAGTCAGTCAGTTGTTTATGTGTACTCACGGAACGATCACCAACCGCCTTCGCGCCGGCAGCTCAATGCTGGTCTCCATCTGTCTTCGAAAAAGTGACCCTAGCAAAGTGGAGTCGCTCAGGAATTCTAGGAATCCGGCCTGTGATGATGGCTATTTTAGGTCCAGGTTCTCTTGAGTGTTGTCTTATCGTCGGCAAGAGGTGCCACGGTTTCCACGTGGTGCTCAGCGAATTGATCCGTTTGTCCGTCTGTGAGTCCGCGCGAAATTAATGGTCGCTGTTCTGTATTGTCTACTGTAGTCTTATTTTGTTTGAATTAATTCTTTCACTTGTTGGACCTCCCAGAGGGTCATCAATTTTGCGTGCGCGGATGCACGGACGCATTCAACGGTGAATTTTAATTGAAGGAAGGGTTGGAAAGTAGCGTGTCTTGCCATATTGGTTGTAGCCGCCACTAGAATAGCGTGGTCTGGTCAGCGGTCAGGCCAGCGGCGACTTTCTTCCGTTCGAGGCGCTTGTCTTCGTTCTGGGATCCCAGGCATTAAAATCCTTATAAAATTCTGCATGTGCGATGTAAGCGCAGTGCTTTAGCGCGTCCGTTTGTCCATCTCTGAGTCCGCGCGAAATTAATGGCCGCTGTTCTGTACTGTCTACTGTAGTCTTGTTTTGGTTGAGTTAATTCTTTCACTTGTTGAACGCCATCAAGGGTCATTATTTTTGCGTGCGCGGATGCACGGACGCATTCAACGTTGAATTTTAATTGAAGGAAGCGTTGGAAAGTAGCGTGCCTTGCCAAATTGGTTGCAGCCGCCACTAGAATAGGGAGGATTTCATTTGGAGTTCGATTCCGCGCCTAGACCGGGCTAGATTTTCCGACTTTCAGATCTTTTGGTCGAATGAACTCAGCTGTAGATGAAATTGAAATTATTTATCGATATTGGTCGGTGGATTGACAAAGTTTGTATCTTTGTTGGATCTTCCAGAGGTCATTAATATTGCGTGGACGGACTCACGGACGGAGGCACACACGGGATTTCTATTGACTTATAGACAAGTCTGGCATTCGGTTGTATGGCTCGATTTCATGATCGATTCCGTGCCCAGACCGGATTTAGTTTCTCTCCTTTCGCGTTCGTTGGTCGACTGTAAACTCAACTGCAGGCGAAATTTAAATTATTGATCGATATTGATCGGTGGAACGACTTTGTGGTTTTGTTGAACCGTCAAGCAGTCACTAATTTTGCCTGGACGGACTCACAGACGGACGCTCACACGGTTTATTGATTTATAGACAAATGTTGCATTCGGTCGTGTGACTCGATGTCATGTTCGATTCCTCGCCTAAGCAGGATGTGGTTTTGCTCCTTTCATGTCCGTTAGTTGAGCTTCACATACGCTATGGGCTAAATTGAAATTATTGATTGGTATCGATCGGTGGAACGACTTTGTCGTTTTGTTGCACGTTCAGGCGGTCACTAATTTCTCTTAGACGGATTCACAGTCAGGTTAACACTATTGATTGGTATCGATTGGTATCGATTGGTGGATTGGTGTACTTTGTGTCTTTGTTGGATCCGTTTAGCAGTCACTAATTCGGCTTCTACAGACCTAAAGAAGAAAGCAAAAATCTACGAGCTAATGGATTTATAGACGAGTGGCGCATTAGGTTTGGGGGGGGGGGCGATTTTGAGCTCAATTCTGCGATCGAGCGCCATAGATCTTGGGCGCCGACGTCCTATCAATGTCGCTTGAAAGTAGGATGCATGGCGCATTCCCAACTACCACCTTTACTGTCACCTGCTCAGGAATGCGCTGTGCACAAGGCAAAAGGCTGATTCTTAAGGTGGAATCCTTCATGAGAGCGGCATTCCTGGCGAAGACCTCCGGCTTAACCGGTTCCTTATCATCAACAGTTGGTCCCCCGGGTCACGAGAGAGCGATGCTGGTTCGAGTCGCACCCGGTTCGGCGGGATTCTGACTGGCAACTAATTGAGAATCTGCCACCACAGGTTTACAGCTCAATCAGCTGGTAGTTTCTGGCCGGAACTCCCAATTTTCTCAGCTCAAAAGGCCACGACGAGGGCTCCCGGAACATGGTCGTGGTCCGAGTGGACCGCGGCAGCGGCAGACGGCTGGGCGCGGTCGCCGACGTCAGTCGGGTGGCGTCAGTCGCCATTCGGCAGACGTGAACGAGAGCGCTTTCGCTCGCCAACAGCTGCTGTCACGAACGGGGCGGGTTTCGGCAATTTGCAGTGCGGTGCGAGAGAAGCTTCTTCATGGAATTGTGCTACTACTGTGGCTGAATGAGCCGCTTGGGCGCAATGTTCTTTTTCGTTCTTGACTTCTGAAGGCCTCTGGAGCGTTCTTTGACTGCTCGAAACTGTCTGGCGTTTGGATCTGGGGTGAGGTTAGCGCTGTTCGTTGTTGGTTTCGCTTGCTTTTGAAAGAATTTTCCTTTGTTTTATCATCTTATGTGATCTTCTGAATCCTCGTGACAGTTGCAATCGCGTCTTCATAGACGGCGTGGAAGTCAGAACTGATGTATTCTCCACCGTCCTTACCAGGATTCTACGATTCACGGCGATTTTGGCCACGGTTTTGTTTAAGGATTTAGATTTGCAACCTTTTGAAATGAATAAATCTGCCAAACTTGCTTCCATTTATACTTTTTTGCGTCGAATTCTTTCGTCGAACGCTTTTCACATCAAATTGGACGCTTTTCAATTTAAATTGGGCACTTTTCGGCGGGTCGAAATCTTAACAAAATCGATATTTAAATCAATCGATATTCAATAGTCACATCAATCGATAACCAATAATCGATATATCAATATATACCATTTCCTCGTCGAATTGGGCACTTTTCAAATCAAATTGGACGCTTTTCAAATTTAATCGGACGTTTTCCGACAGGTCAAAATCCTAGCAAAATCGATATTTAAAACGATCGATATTCAATAGTGACATTAATCGATAACCAGTAATCGATAAATCAATATACCACTTTCTCGTCGAATTGGGCACTTTTCAAATCAAATTGGACGCTTTTCAAATTAATTCCGGCAGTTCAAAATCCTAGCAGAATCGATATTTAATTCAATCGATATTCAGTAGTCACATCAATCGATAACCATTAATCGATAAATCAATATGCCATTTTCTCGTCGAATTAGGCACTTTTCAGATCAAATTGGACACTCTTCTAAATAAAATTTGCTTCTTAAATCACGGTGAACAACTTCCAAGTCGAAATGAGCTTGAACTACAGACTCAATAGGACGGTTAGAATAATTTTTGTTCAAGGGAAAATTTTGTAGAACTTTTGGATTTTTTAAAGTTTTCCTGGCCCAGTAGCTATAATAATTTCATAAAATTTTTATTTTTAGGGAACAAATAGTAAATTAGAATTTGTCTTAAAACGGAACATGGAAGCGAGCATAGTACGCATTGAAAGATCAGATTGCGCCAAGCACTCGACAAGATTGCTGCAAACTTTATTTGATTGATTGTTCTAAGCATGAAGCCCTAAGACACTTTTTTTTACCTAAATGACTATTCATAAAAGTTCATTGTAACTTAAAAAGACGACTTTATTGTGTACTTCTGATGTGACAGAGTGGAGACATATAGGGCGAAGACCAGAGGAGGCTTCATGGCAGTGAATCTGAACTGTGCGTGCGTCCGTAGGTGTGTCCGACAATTTTTTGCATGTTTGCAGATAAGCCGGGGCGCAGAACCACGCAGACTGTGCTGCCGTGCTCCCAAGATTTATCAATTTTTTACACTGAAAGACCTCTATTTCTAAATTCCCACGCGTATTTTGAGGATTTCCGTTATAAGCTCTTAAATCGGCCATTATTTCTGTGTGTACAGGACATAGTGGTCGGTTTCCGCCGAAGTTTCATGTTTTGCTCCGTACATCGGTGCTCACGTGCGGCGTGCATCATCCAAAAAGGCCAGAGATGACTAAACCGGAAGAAAATAAGTTGCTGACTCGAATTAGACGTCGAGTTAGGCGGCAGACCGACCCGGTCCTACGTGCTGTGCTGCATGAAATTTGATTACGATGGGCATCTGGCCAGTGTTCAGGTGAGTGTAGCGGTAGAACACAGAGGCCGTCCTGTTCGTTGGGTTAAAGGACATGAGTACTTCGCAGCTGACCAGTGTGGGATGCGCCATGCGTTGCGTTTCCTTGCCAGATCAGGAAGTCTTCGAAAACGTCGGAGGATCCGGCGATTTCTTTCAATATTTACCAATCGATGTGTCGATTTTATGGCTTGCAAAGGTGGGGAAGCGAGGCTGGAGATTGATCCTGATGCTTTCATGCATTTTCCTCTGCCTTCATAAGATTCCTTCGTCACTATTTCGTGCTCATTCGAAGGATAAGAAAGGAGCGCTACTAGTCTCTGTTTGGTGTGGGCCGTGTATTCTACTTCTCCTTCTGCATGGTATTTTAGAAGCATTTGTAGTGCGCATATGCTTTTGCAGCACGTTCTGGGCCATGCGCGGCCTTGATGACTTGATTAGTCAGTGTGGTTTTCGCGCTGAGTAGAATTTTTCGTCATTCTGGAAGCTTTTTACTTCGACGACAATCCACTACGCATAAAAGAGCTCGATCCGTATATCCATATGTCCGTCCATGCGTCCGCACGAAATTATTAGCCGTCTTCACGCCTCAATCAGCATATTTAAGTTCTGCCGACGGTCAGCCGGTCGGTGTGTGAATCATGCCAAAATAGTGGCCAATGGGCAGGCTTCTAAGCAAGTGCCCAATATCGATTGACTACCCATTATCGACCGATTTTATCGATTCACGTCCAAAGTTGGCTGTTTGACGTAAGAACATCATAAAACCATCAGTCTCTGCATGGGCGAACAGGCTTTCCAATTTCCACTCCGTAGCGATGCACTGGTCATTATCGATTGATTTTATCGATTTTTGAAAACCGACTGCAGAAGCGGGAATCTACCGATATATTGGCCAGTGGATAGGCTGCTTCTCAACGCTTGAATCACAACGATCGACGAATGACATCCAGAGCCAAGCCCCTCCTTAGGGGTTTCTTAGCCTCCAAGGCCTCGTTTTGAGATACACCGTGATTTCTAGTTATTCTGGATACCGTGAAGCCACTTTGGATACGAAGTTGATCTACGCCGTAACTTGCGGCGGCTCCGAGTTCTTAAATTCGTTTCTAAATTTTGCAGTGTTTTGTAGATTCGAGAAATCAGTCTGTCTGTCCATCCGTCCATCCGACTGTTCGTTCAAGCAGAGGTAGTAGCCGCTGAAAGGGCTTTGAAAAATTAGATGCCGATCGATAATTTATTTGAAGGAGTCCCAGAACAAGTATGCGGTATTAATTAATCAAAATAGATCAATATTATCGATTTTTCTGAGCTGACCGTTCTGGATAGAAGTCATGGAATCTGATCGACGCTGCGCTGGACTCACTACATGGGAGTAGTATCGATCGGGAATTATCGATTTGCACCCCGATTTTATCGTTTCAAGTGGGGATCGCGTCATTATGAAGACCAACGGCTGGAGGACCTGCGCTGCAAGAAGCGAAAATCGATTTTCGATGAAAATAATTATCAATAGGTATTAATTAAAAGTCGATTGTCGGTAAAATTTAGCAAAAATTAAATAGAGGGGTAACGTATAGAATTATAATATTAGTAATAGAACAGTGTAGACGTATCGATTGTGAGATCGATACTGATCCATAATATCGATTTCAACTTCTCAAGATCGTTTTAGGTGGGACTTATGAGCGTGGTGACCGCCAGATCTTGAGGAAACCCTTAATCTCGATCGATTGATTAGTATCGAGTGGTTGCTATCAACTTCTGAGGTGAAAGCTAGCCGTTAGTCAATTCTGCTGCTAGTCCGGCTGATTTGTGATTAAATAAGGAAGATTCTGCTGAATTGGCTAAGGCCCCGTTAATACCACTCGCCATGCGGAGGCGTATCGTGACGAGAATTACCTATATCGATTGCAGCACTGCCTAATCGATATTGGTAATACGCGCGCCGCGCGGCGATTCGAGTATAAACGGGGCTTAAGAGGTGTGATCGCTGCAGGTTAAGCGGTAGATTAGGTGAAAATTTCTCTGTTGCTATCTAGCAGTCCTAGAGCCCTGCTACCAGCTTACAATTCACCTCGAAGAAGTGGATGAATTGGATCGATCCTAGTCGGGAGGGGCAACCGTACAGTGCGTACGCCATCCGATGTCACAAAACCATACGCCTGAAATTTCTCCTGAAATTGCATGGAAACCCTCGCCGCATCGCGGGACATCAGCTGAAGGCCTCGTAGAAACTTGAGAAACTGTATGTTCCCGTCCCATTAGGATATAGCCGACCAATCGGTCCATTTTCAAGCTGCCTCTGAACATTATAACCGCCATCCGAGAATTTTTGTCGGCTTTCCTTGTGTTCTTTCTCTCCTCTACGTTATCCTACAGCCATTTTTCATCGTTTTTACATGAGGCCATGCCGCAGTAGCCGATTAGTGTCGTTTGACGTTCGCGGTTTCCGGCCGTTGAGTAACGTCGAACGCGAAAAAATGGTCCGTCGATCTCTAGACGAGTTCAGAGGTACGTGCGGAGTACGTGCATCATCACGCATGTGATCTGTGACTCAACAGCTCCTAGCGTGATGATGCCATTTTTCGTCGTTGGACAGAGAGAGGCTCGTCCCGATGACTCATCAGCACCTTCGTCGCCATTCTATGGTGTTTACGGCTTTATTTACACCGCCCTATTGACTTCATAGTCCGTGCAGCACTTCGAGTCGTACTTTTTCGGTTTATTTGTTTATTTTTTATGATCTTTGATTATTTAAGTTATTTTATTACGCGTTCAGCGATCCTCGTTTCTCTCTCAATCAATTTCATTCCATTTTCATTCATTCTTCGCTCTGCTTTTATTTCTTACGGTCCTTTGTGTAAGTATCTTAGGGCGTGTTCATACTTCACGACGTGAGCGATTGTTCGGTCGCGCAAACCATACGTATTGATTGATACCGAGCGATCGGCCAGCAAAAATCGATACGTATGATTCACGTGGCCGACGAATCACTATCGTCGCTCCTCATCGCGAAGTATAAACATGCCCTTATTTTTATCTTTTTTGAAGTTCGTCCATTACTTGGCGACCACTCGAGTACTTTACGGGCACATCTTAGTAGCTCCCTTGACGAACGCTCACCTCTTGGGGCGCTTTCCTATTTGAGCAGGTCTGGTAGAGGTGTGTTCGCTACCCCATGAACCTCTTGTAGGGACCATAGATTTTCTAAGTGTTTCGTTTTTTGCCCATTTTTTGTCCGGTTAGTTGGCATAAGATTTGTCCAGTCCATCCATCTATCAATCTACCCGTCTGTTCGTGCATCCACGCAGAATTATTTGCCGCTCGATGGTTCTTGCTAGTATTCGGAAGCGCGATATCGTAGATTTTTGGTCGGGGTTTATCGCTTGAGTTGGACAAGAGCTGAATATGATGGGTGTGATGTAAACAATATCGATTGACGTTATCGATTTTTTGTTTGGAAAGTGTTGTCGAAATTGTAAACAGAATCCATATGTCAATCAGGTCGACAAAACTGATCGATATTGTAAACTTCTCAAGCGATCAGATCTACAGTGGCGGTAATCCATTTATCTTTTCTCACGTTCTTCAGTCTGTCTGTCCACGCAAAATTAATGGCCACGCCAGATGGGCTTCACTTCTGGATCAGCTATTATCGATATATTCCCGGGGCTAGCCGTCGTTCATTCACACGGGCACAGGATTATACCCTCATGAGTCCGCCATCGGATAGTCAAGTAGCAGCGAAAAACCGCCTGTTGGCCGTTAATTTTACGACGGACTCATGGACGGAGCTTCGGACGCCAGGTTAACGGAGTTATATGCAATAGAACGAAATATCGCATGATTCTAGCATCGGAGGCTAGGTGCGAAGTGCTCGTTCATTGGCCATTAATTTTGCACCGACGGACTCATGGACGAGGTCGCGGACATCTAAGGTAGGGCGTCATGCGAATATAGTGTCCGATGATTCCGATTCCGATTGAATCGGAAACCATAGGAAGAAGTCAATATCGATCAATATTACCGATTTTTGTTCGGAAATAGCCGTTGATAACGGAGAACCAGTAGAGTATCCGACAGCATCCATCGTCCTGCGATTATCGATTGATGCTGTTGATGCTGATATTGCAGACAGTGTCGGTCTGTCATTCAGTATCGATCGAATTTATTGATTTTCGTTCAGATGGTGCCATCTGAAGTGAGAACACGTTGCATTCTACCACATTCCGCTACTGTTTTTCATGTATTAGGCGAGAAACGCTCTGTCTGCGGCATAAAAAATTGGATTCATGACGACCTAATCTAAGCCCTTTCTATTTGCTAATCAATATCAGTCAATATTATCGATCATAGTACTAATACAGCTGTTGACAGCGGAGAATCACACGGGAATCCGACAGCATTCATCTGCCAATGATCATCGATTGATGCTATTGATCTTGTGCAGACAGTATTGCTCTGCCATTCAGTATCGATCGAAATTATTGATTTTTCGCATGTTGCCCATAGCAACCCTTACCTTCACGACATGCAAACATAATCCATAGGCTAATCAATATCGATCGATATTATCGAGTTTTATGGATATGCAAAGGCGCTAATCCATCCTTCCGTGCCTATGTCCCTCAATCCGACTGTCCGCGCAAAATTAATGGCCGGTAGCGTTGCTTTGCTTCTGGGTCGGCATAGACATTCCTTTCAAATGGGTGTCATGCGATTATAGTGACCGATGAAAAAGGTTCACGACGACCTAATCAGAGCCTTGTGGATCTTCCATCCAATATCGATCAATATTATCGAACATTGTACAAAGATGGCTGATAACGGAGAATCACACGAAAATCCGGCAGCTTTCATCTGCCAATGATTATCGATTGATGCCTTGATCTTGCGCAGGCAATATAGCTCTGCCATTAGGTATTGATCGAAATTATTGATTTCTTCGTTCGCAAAGGGCCATCGAAAGTGGGAGTCACGCATTTTGCTCATAGGAGCCTTTACCTTCACGACATGCAAACAGAATCCATAGGCTAACCAATACCGATCGATATTATCGTCTTTGATGGCGTTATGGATCTCTTTTCGAGGCTAGCCTTTTCTTTCAGATGGCCATCATGTGAATATAATGACCTATGAAAGGGATCACGACAACCAAACCTTATCGATCTTCCGTCCAATATCGATCAGTATTATCGATCACTGTACCAAGACTGCTGTTGATAACGGAGCATCACGTCCGAAAGTTTCGATCTGACATTAATTATCGATTGATATTACTGACTTTGAGAGGGTAATATCGGTCACCCGTTCAGTATCGATCGACATTATCGATCTTTCTGTTCGAAGGCGGCTGTTGTTGTAGTTTGGACTCCCACTGATTTGCTACGTAATGGAAGGGCTTCACGAGAAGTGCACAGAAGTGATCGATAAATATCGATCTGAATGTCAACTTCTGGATAACCAGTAGTCAGGATGGCCGTTTGGTCTTGGGCTTGGCGTGTTTTTCCTCGCTGAACGATCGACAGTTCTGGACGTCTCCACTGTACATACAGGATAGGATGACTGATGGCAGGGAATCACATCGGAGGCGAGAGTGTTTACGCGGTCAAGATGCGACATAAACATCGCCATCGACCATTTAGACAGGGACGGAACGTCTCGAAGAGCGCGAGGTTGTCTGGCGCAGCACCCGCTAGGGGTCTGATGGCTGAAAGAACGGCTGAGATCCACACACCGGCGTCCTTTTGCTGAAGTTTCTAGTCGTTCGGGTCACGACAAGAGTCGAGTGTTCCACCCAGAGTCATGACGAAGCAGCCACGTGCCCGGTGCCCTTTTGACGACCCCTCGAGCGCTATCAGCTACGTATCCGATGCAGCTGTTGTCGGCGAGCTGATGTACGTTGGCCTGCGGGCCGTTGGCTTCCTTGAACGCTGTTCATTCCTTTTTGGTCAAGTTCAACTCTCGAATCGAAAGACACGTAAATGTGGACACAAACGGCTTCTCTGGGATGCGCCACGCATTCGACTTCTGCTTAATATCGCCAATCGACACTCCCCAAATGGCTTGTTGTCCTACGGAATGATGGACTGATCAATGACCCAGCAAATCATTGTGTAGGACAATGAGCCATTTGTGGAGCGTCGATTGGCGATATTAAGCAGAAGTAGAATGCTTGGCGTATCCCAGGGAAGCCGCCTATGCCACCTTTTACGCTTCTCTCTCGATTCTTCCATTGCTCAGCCGTGCAGTGGCGTGATCTCCATTGGCTGTAATTCTACGCTAAAATCGATTCGATAGATAAGTTGTGAATCTCTTCTAGCGGTCACTAATTTCGCGCCGATGGGCGCACACAAAGAGTGACGGACTGTGTAGATCGTTCATGACAATATGTTGGTTGCATTTTGTGAGGCGTATTCACCGTATATCATAATCGCGTCATTCTCTCCTCAATTGCCATTTCTTTGCTGAATTCGGCGGTCCAACAGAAGATAAGTTGGGAAGGCATTCAAACGGCCATTAATTTTGCGCGGGCGGACGCACAGAGAGACAAACTGACGAGATAGATCTCTGATAATAATATTGATTGCCTATTCTTTCGTCATCGACTATCATATTCGCGTGATTGCCATCTCAAATTGTGAATTTCTATGCTAAAACCAATAATCAGATGCAGACCTCTTCGGGCGGCCATCAATTTTGCACGGACGGACACACAGAGAAACAGACTGATGGAATAGATCTTTGATAACAGTATTGACCTCTTCTTGTAGAGCACGATCAAGAACAGCTATTGAAATGTCGAGCTCTTACGCTGGCAATTGTACCGCTGTGACGGACAGATGCACAGACAGACAGATGGACAGGAAGACAGACGGAAAGGCGGGTGAAATGTATACGTGGGTTTGACCCATGTGATGTGTACTTTGGCTGCGGACAGGCTGCGGCTGGCATAGGCACTTACTCATCAGTCCTTGCCGTGTGCCAGAGTGGCCCAGTGAACTCCAAACTATTTCTGCGCGTCTTTCCGGCTGCGCCACGTGTGCTGTTAAACGGTAGATGACCACGTAGATGTAGTGGGCGGGTTTTTGTGCAATTCTTGAATTTTTCGAACCTTTTCTGGAAGTGAATGTGTCACTAGAGGGCAACGGTGTGAAAAAACGTCTGCACCGGTTGGGAATCGAACTCGCATGTCTTGCTTACCGTGCTTTCTGCCGCCTTCTGGCAATTTTTCTGCTCTCTCTAACGTTCCTTATTTCGTTTTCGGCATACTGTAGACTCCATACCGTAACCGACGATCGCCCTCGAGGGATAAAATCCTCGAAAACATCCGCTTCTTTCCAGATTTATGTGATAGACCTGTGCCAGGTGCCTTGTCGACGACCCGATATCAGCCGAGTGCCTTCTTCGAAACAGCTCATCGACGACAGTGCCTTACTGCTTTCATGTCTGTATTCTCTATGCTGCTATAGTGCGTGCGTGTGTGTGTGTGATTTTACTGCCATATGATTCCGATGAGTCCACATTCCTCTTGCGACACGTCTTCGATATCGGGCGGACGGCTGACCGCCAGTCAGAACGTGTGGGCCAATGTGTTCGTCGAACGTATCTATCAGGTGGGCGGTCACTTCAGTCTTGTTTTGGGTTTTTCTTCAAGACTTTGTCGTTATCCGGTGTCCGAAAATCAACGAATAACAGTTTATTAGTGATGCGAACGCCAAAACCTCAAACTTGGGTATTTAAACCACATGGAAACTGGGAGTGAATGAAGTTCTTCACGGACCGATAAAGCATCTAACACGAAAAATTGATTGTTAGAAATGGTCAACATCGAGTTTACAGGAAGGTCCAGGCGCATAAACTCTGTTCGCAGTAAAACAGGTTTCTTGCAAAAATTGTACAACGCAATATTCGTAATACTCGATGATTGTCAGCGCTCATAATGAGCGTAAAAGACCTTGCCACGCAGGTTTTATGCGATGCGAACGTTCGAAAATCAATAAATAACAGTTTCAAATATTACGAACACAATACCCCAAACTTGGGTAATTAAACCACATAGAAACTGCGAGTAAATGAAGCTCTTCATTGACGATAAATCATTGTAACACGAATAGTTGATTATTGGGAGTGATGAGCATCGAGTTTACGGGAAGTCCTTGTCACATAAACTTTATTCGCAGTAAAACAGATTTTTTTGCATGAATTGTGCAACGCGATACTCATAATACTCAATCAATAATAATCAGTACTCATAATGAGGGTAAAAAATTGCTTGCAACGCGGGTTTTATACGAGTGTTCGAAAATCATTAAATAATGGTTTCCAACCAACACGATCGAAATACCTCAAACTTGGGTATTTAAACCGTATAGAAACTAGGTATAAATGATGCGTTTCATGGACCGATAAAGCATCATAACAGGAATAATTGATTATTAGAACTGGTGACCATCGGGTTTACTTGAAGCTTAGTAGCATAAACTCTAATCGCACCAAAAGTTGTCATTTTTGCAAAAATGATACAACGCAATATTAATAATGCGTAAAAACGGTTGCTTGCCGTGCTGGTTTTACGCGAGTGTCCGAAAATCAACGAATAACGGTATCTAAGTAGTACGAACGCATTACGTCAAACTTGGATAATTAAACCATATAGACACTAGGAGTAAATGAAACACTTCAGTGATCGATAAAGCATCGAATCTAACACGAACAATTGCATATTGGAAGTGATGAACATTGGGTTTACGGGAAAGTCCAGTCGCAGGAAGTCAAATCGCACAGAAAGTTAGCTTTTTTCGCAAAAATGGTACTAAAAATACACGGTCGGTAATTTAGGAATATTTTTCTTTGAGAAAATGATGAAAAGCCTGATTGGAAGCCTTAGAAATGGATAATTCTTCACGATCTAAAAGCAAAGCGTCGACGAGAAGTTTGCTGGAGTCGATTTTTCCCACTAGAAAAGACGAAGGCTCATCGAATGGTTGACGGTTGACGTTTTGGCGCCTCTGCGTTCTTCGGAGCTTGAAAAATCGAAAATGTTCACGATACCGCTCGCCCAAACATTATTTTATCCTAATACAGAGAAGGGCGCGTGTAGCGCAGTCGGAGGAGGCGCCGGCTGTCGCGTGCACCGGATACCAGGTTCCTGGTTCGGATGTGTGTGAAGCGTGAACGTTTTCTCCGGAAAGAGTGAAGAAGAGCCTCTTCACAAGCTTATGAACCGTCTTTTTCGCGAATTCCTGGGGACATTCTGGAAAATTCCATGAAAATGGTACTAGTCGTAAATGTGGCCTACATGGAGAGGCGAAACGTACCACAGCGATCAGGGAACATAAAGCAGATTTGCCAAGCGGAGGATTCTGTACGGTCGTTACGGGCGGGTGCTATCGTTGCTGTGATACTGTGATTGCTTGTGACTGCCTGACATGTTCCTGCGTCCCTATGTAGGCCACATTAACGACTAGTACAATTTTCATGCAATTTTCCCGAGTTTTCTCGGGAATTCGTAAAAGATGACAATTCATAAGGTTGTTTTTGAGGTTCTACATCAATGCCGGGGAAAAGGTCACGCAAGGAGTCACCTTTCGATGAACTTTTGGCTTTTCTAGGAGAAAAAATTGGCCACTTGCAGTCTATTTGATGAGCCTTTGCCTTAGATAGCGAACAGATGGCTGTTTGGAGGGCTTATTTTGAGGAGTGTTTCGTTTTCTCAGAAGAAAAGGCTTCAGAGATTACCAATAGAGAACTGTTCTGTATCAGTCTTGGACGAAGAAATTTCTCTCAAATTTATTTTTGAAGATCCCCTTAATTAACGCGAAAAATTACCACAGCTGTGGCTTACAAGAAGAGTTTAACTGTAGTTGACCACTAGGGGTCCTCAAATTATGTTCGGCAACACCTGTGCTCCATTGTCTTACATTGGTGGCGAGAAATCTGTTTTTTTTTTTCGCAGAAGGTTTCATTTTTGAGGTTTCTGTTGAGGTTTCGCTGAGCAGTCAATGGAAGTCTGGCCAACTATAGACTTTCTTATTGGCTTTCGCTCAATATTCCATAAGAAATGGCTTCTCCTCAGATTTCCCATGAACTTCGATGCGTTCGTAGGGAGCTCCCGATGAGGTTTCTCTAGGATGCGCCCGAAAAATTGGGATGAAACTTAATTTTCAAGGGACTTTGCCTGAAAACATCCCTTTCTCGCATTAACATCAGGCAAAATTCCTTGAAAATTAGGTTTCCTCCCATTTCTTTGGGGCGCATCCTAGAGAAACCTCATCGGGAGCTCTCTACGAACGCATCGAACTTCATGGGAAATCTGAGCATAGGCCATTTCTTAGGGAATATTGAGTGGAAGCGAATATGAAAGTCCATAGATGAGCTCTTTTTCACTGACTGCTCAGCGAAAACTCAACAGAAACCTCGAAAATGGCCAGTTTTTTCGCGACGACCTCGTCGTTCCTGCTGTAGTCCGCTCCCAGAATCGCATGGAACTGCCAGACAATGGCGGTCAGCGTGGCAGTGGCACTGTCACCGTGACCGGACGGTGGGCGCACTCGTTGTGTGAGGAGGTGCCTGATGTGGTGATTGATGTTGCACGGATCGATGTTACCGCGCTCGCTGATGTGAACGACGGCAATAAACGCTTGATGGAGAGTGTAACAGGGCAGTAGTGGACGTAATTCAGACGGTAGAGGTGACGTTATTTACGAGATCGGCGTTGATAAGTGCCCAGCTTAGCAACTGCCTACCCGTCTTCCGGGTCATTCGGTCGTGCAAGTGGATCGGAAGGGCGCAATAGACTTCCCTGGTGGAGGAGAATTTGAGGGAACCTACCGGGTTCGATTCTGCGGCCAGGCGAATCAGACCTCGGATTCTTGTTCTCGGGTTTTCAGGGTGCGCTTTAAATGCTGACTTTCCCACTAGATGCCCCAGCATGTCGCTGCTGCTCATGCAGGCAGAGCACCTCTCCTGTTTTCGTGGAGTAGCTGAGTGCATGGCGCATTCGCAGCAGATTGAATGCGCAGCGACATCAGCCTTATTCGCTAGGTGTCAAGTTGGACACTTTTCACGAGAAATTGGACATTTTTCAAATCAAATTGAACCCAGTTCCAAGGTAGTCTAACTAGGGAAGGGTTTCGAACTCCCATGGAACTTCAAGTTGAGACCAGGATCATTAGAAAGAGCTCGGAATGATGATTACGAGTATGGGTGTCAAAATTGCAGAATGAAGCTCCTGAGCGAGTTATGGCCTGCCGAAATCTGGCCGTGGGACACAGCTGGCGCGAGCGTGGTGAGTCATCAGAGCTCCGTGAGGAAGACCAGCCAGGTGTGGTAGTGGCGCAGTGGTAGTGATCCTGCTCGTCGGGTGCGACGTCGTTGGTTCGGCTCCTATTGCTGCCGGTTTTTTTGCAAATCATAACTTATCTTCGAAATGGCCTTTTATTCTGTATCATGACACGTGTCTGATTATGTAGCCGGCAAAAGTACCATACACGTTTGTAAGAATGATTGACGGCAAAAAACTGCTATGGTGACACTTTTATTTACTATTTTGCACAAATAGAGTTTAAATCATACATTGAGCAACTAGAGGTGTTTCTAACAACTTTGGCATTAGGGGAACAAAGTAAAAAAAATGGTAAGTAGAATGTATCATGAGGAAGAGCAAAATGTGGTTGATCTACTGCACTTTTGATTGGTGATCTCAACACATTCTACATATTATATTATTACATTGAAACCAGAGCAGTTTTTCGCCTTTAAGTATTTTAAAAAACGTGTAGGGGAGTTTTCCCGGCCATTTAATCAGACACGTGTCATAATTCAGAACAAAAGGTCATTTCGAAGATAAATTGTAATTTGCAAAAAAACCGGCAGCAGTGGGAACCGAACCTACGGCGTCGCACCTGACGAGCAGGAACACTACCTCTGCGCCACTGCCGCAGCTGGCGGGCACCTCCTACGGAGCCCCGATGACTCACCACTCGCGCGCCTGCTGTGTCCCACGGCCAGATTGTGGTGAGGCCACCCGATTTCGACAGGCCGTAACTCGCTCAGGAATTTCATTTTGCAATTTTGACATCCTTATTCTTAATCAGCGTTCCGAGCTCTTTCTAATGATCCTGGTCTCAACTTGAAGTTCCACGGGAGGTCGAAACCGTTCCCTAGTAAGATTTTTGAAATCAAAGCAAACTCTTTCAATTTGAAATGAGCTTCTTCTTCTACATTAAACTAGAGACCTCCAAAAGGGTTCAAGAGAAATTTTTGTATGATTTCTTTGAAGTTTTAGTTCACATACCCAATAAGTGTACACAAGGTTTGCAGTTGTATAAAATTTTTATTTCTGAGGAAAACAAATGGTTTAAAGTTTGTTCTAATGTTTGAAAGAGCAGGAGGGCGGCCGTTTTTTCGTTCCAAAAAGAGATTGCGCCATGCCCTCGCCCAAGACGTTGCGATTTCTTCCGGCTGATGGCAAAATATCTGTTTGCGTGGAGTTTGACAACTGTTGACGATACAACAAAAGCAATTGTGAAGAACACTCACATTTTCTCACTTTGATACTGTATGTAAGCAGCATTAACACTATCAATCAAATAAAAATACCAACTAGCCTTTCGAGTGCATGGCGCAATCTGTTCTTTTTATGCACTAAATGATCTATGCCTTGTTGCGCTTTAAAACGAAATTTAGTGTGCTATTTTCGCTCAAAAAGCAAATTTTATAAAATTATTACGCTCATTCGAGCAGCTGAACTAAAAAAATCAAAAAAGTTATACCAAGATTTCCTTGAATTCTAGCCATCTTGCAGAGTCTGTAGTTTAACCTCTCTGAAGGTCATTTCGATTTTGGAACAGTTCACTTTGATTTCAAATGTCTTAAAGGGCTTAGAAGGGTGTCCAGTTTGATTTGAAAAACGCCCAGTATGGCGCGAAAATGATATAAAAGAGCTCATCTGACAGTCTATCCGTCTGACGGTTTGTCCGCGCAAAATTAATGACCTTCAAGGAGCCTTCATCGCTCGATCAAGATATTATCGATTTATTCTCGGATTTCTTTAAGGAGAGCATTACGAGAATATGATGAGCATTGAACACGCCTCACAATGACTTGACCGTATTGATCAATATGGATCGATATTGTCGTGGTTCCCATGTGGAAGTATCGCTTGATCTGGGATTTACGCGAATGTTTTCGCCTTGCAATGGGCTTCTGTAGGAGGTTGCATGGGGTAGGATAATAAGGAGTAGATTTCAATCTCTCAGTGGAGTTCTTATCGATTTTCCTTCAAATCCCCTGGTAGAATTTCCCTAAATGACTAGCCTATTTCAGCTCTGTGGCACCGTGCACCCCGGCATGGCCATTGACCACGATGCTGTGCTTCACATCAGGGACCTCGTCAGCCAAATCGTCTCCGAGGTGGGGTTTCGCACCGTTTTTAGTGTAGTTCTAGCTGCTGAAATGCTGAGAATTCCAGATTCTGGAGCAGAAATCGGCGAGCGTCGTTGATATGGACAAGGCGGCGCGGAAGCTCTTTCCGGCTTCGTGCCACTGGATAACCAAGGTGCGGGTTTTCTGACATTCTTAGACAGCGTTTATACTTTCGCGCGAGCAGAAGTGAGATCCATCTGGTTCAGGACGCCTGGGACGCGATGTACAACCACACCATCAGCAGTCGGAAGTTCCATACGGGACGATTCGGCGCGTCCCGATTGCCTCATGACCTGCATCACAAGATGTCCGGCATTATTAAGGTGAGTAGGGTACATGTCGTCAATGTGGCCTACATAGGTTGGGCCGGGTCAGTAAGCCTTCTTTGAACGGTCGGCGCCCTGATCGGTAGGCCACATTAGCGACTTGTACGTTCTTCTTTGTTCTCAGGACAGCTTGGGACGTGAAAAAGACAAGAAGGACAGGGAGAAGGACAAGGAGATCGACAAGATGTCCTACTACCTGATCGCGATCTGTGAAGGAATTTCCGAGGTAGGCTGATCCCCCTGGGTTTGTATTCATTGCAGTATCGTCCGTTCTCTTAAGGACATCATGAAGTGGACTGGCAACTATGTGAAGAACATCCGGAACTCCGACAAGAAGATCAACCTCCAGAACTTGAAGATCGCGCTGAGTGCCGATAAGGTGAGGGATTGCTCTTTGGTCCTAAGCTTGGAGGTCATCTACATCTGGCTATAGGGCAGGCGTTTGAGGATCAGATCGCCTTATCCTAGGGTTATGGCTTGTTTGTGCCAATAATGTGGACTTCTATACCGTTTTCACGTCAAACTGGCCATTTCTGACACCGAACCTTCTAAGTAAAAATGGGCTCTTCGACATTCAAGCGTGAGTTGTAGGCTTTCTAAGGAAGTCAAAATGAACTTTTATTATAGAAAAATTTGCCCTACCTTCTTAGAAAATTTTTGATTCCCCTAAAAGCTTCATTCCTTGCATTTTCACGTCCTTTTGGGCACTTCATTGGACATTTTTTAAGCAAAATGGAAGGCCGTCTGATGCAAAATTCGCGAAAATTACTTCTTTTTACTAGGCTGATCCTTGTTGTTTTGTTTGTTTCTGTTTAAATTGACTTTAATTTATGTTCATTTGCTCTATTTTGCTTTTGCATGGTGATCCTTGTACAGCGTAAATAAATAAATAAATAAATAAATAAAGGATAAATAAAGGATAAAGGACGGCATTACTCAATCCCTTTTGGGATGCGCCAGCGCATTCTACTTCTACGGGATGGTACCAGACATGAATGCGTATTTGGCCATACAATGACTTGCGGTGGCCAGCCGATGAACAAGTCAGCGCTTTATCCTTCCCAGACACGTCTGGTACCAATTCACCGACCCCGGAGGGATGGAAGGCTTGGTTGGCCTGGGCGGGAAATCCGAACCAGGAACCTGGTATCGGGTGCACGCGACAGTCGCGCCTCCTCCGACTGCGCTACACGCGCCCAAATAAATAAATAAATAAAATTCAAAAGGTGGACGTTTAGGGAAGATGAAAATTAGTGGAATTGAAATTTAGTTTATTTTTTATTTTTAGTTTAATTTAGTGAAATTCATTTTAACCCCTTTGAAGTCATACTTTTCCTCTAATCCTGCGGTACCAAAAAGTAAATGCACTTTAATAAAATCATATTATAAAACAAAAATTGTAATTGAAATAATTAATTAGTAATTAATAAAATAACAATTAATGTTAAATATTATTTAATAAAAATTAGAAGCATTAAAAATCAGAATTAATTAATTATGTGTTAAAAAATCATTCTTTCTAAATCATTATTCATATTGTTAAATCGTATTATAAAATAAAAAAATCGTCATCAAATTTAATTCAAACTGGAAGAATTGAAAATCAAAAATAATTAAAGATGTGATAAAAACACTAAAATCTTTATTTTTATACTTTTTTGTTGTCAAATTGGACACTTTTCAAAGGAAGCTGGACTCTTCTGGCGCCAAACGACATCCTCCTAATCAAAGCGAGCATTTTCTGAGTTAAGGCAGACATCTCCAAGAAAGTAAAAGTGAATTTTAGTCTCGAGAATGTTTACTGTTACATTCTTAGACAAAAGTTTTGTTTTTCTAGAAATATAACGTTGTCCACAAATAAATTTTCATCAATTTACATTTATTTTCCTTTTAAGTATTTAAAAATTTAAATTTTATTTGTTATTGGTTTTATTCGTTTTTTTTTGCGTTTTTTGACATGGAAATTCAGAATTTTATTAAACAAGATAAGCTTCATCAGAATCTACACCGATTAGACAACCATTGAATAAGCTTCAGAATAAATATAGAACAATATGCAAATCAAATGAAATATTCATCAAAAACGGTAGATTACAAATCGGGTTGCAAAAAAAAAGCAAAAAATTGTTTTGTACACAACCTAGCCATAATATGTTCAAGCTTATTGTAATGCTCAGAAAAGCAAAAATCTTCTTAGCTCGCTAGAATAAGAGATCGCGCCCTTCTTTCGCGCTGCATGTCACGATGTGCATTTGTTTGATAGCGAAAATTGCTTCTGCTTCACTCTAGCCTATGGTAAAACAGAATTATTGTGGAAAGCAGACATATCTTCAACTTGCAGTTTTGAGCCTTCCTTTTACACCGTTGTTAACGACGTGTTGGGCGAAATCCTGGCGCGATGTTATTGTTCAGTACACGGAAAAACTGCTGATGCCTTGTTCTTTAGAATAGGCTTTGATCCATTATTCTTCCTTGAAAAGTAAAAATTTTATAGTGTTTCAAACAATGGGTTCACCTTTCCGGGGCTGGTGAATTATAAATCAAAACTTTCTAAGAAAGTGGTAGTAAATATGAAACATAAGTTTTACCACATCTTGACTATAACTCGCCAGTATGGAATCTTTGTGCGAAAAATACATTCTCCAAATTGAAAGTGTTCAGAAAACATTCACAAAATCAGTTTTTCGCAGAAATAGTAACTACTTTGGACATGCCATGTTATTCTGACCGACTAAGAATATTAAACCTGCAAAATCTACAATGCGGAAGGGCGATTGCTGATCTCGTTTTCTGTTTTCGTGTACTTCGCAGGGAGACTCGTTTTAGCCCTAATAAGTACTGGGTTTACAGACCATGTAGCGAGAGAGAATTGGTAGTTTTACCATTCACTGTGAACATCCAACAAGTAAATGTCGTGGAAAATCTTCAACTCACTATTTTGTAGTGTCCAGCAGAAATTTTTTGTGCCGAAAATAGCCACATCTTCAAAGCAAGGTTGGAAAAGCTTGATCTTCTGGAAATTCTAGGAAATAGTAACATCTAATGATGAGGTCTCTGTTTGCAGCCAACTTTCACCTTCCTCCTTACTATAGTTCGTCAGAGAAAATCAGCCGGCCCCGCTCATCGTCTTGCAGTACAGTCTTCAAAAAGATACCAGCAGTTCAATGAAGCAGTAGATTTTTAAGAATAGAGTTCTCAACCATGATTATCAACTATAACATGTGTTTTTCTAACCACCATAATAACTCTCAGGTCGTAGGCGGGTCATTGTTTTATAGGTGATGTGTATGTATGTATGTATGTATGTATGTATGTATGTATGTATGTATGTATGTATGTATGTATGTATGTATGTATGTAAAGCTGGCGTCAGAAGGAGTAGTCCTGACCGCAAATATATACAACTACTTTTTTTAACCCCGAAGATGCTCGCTTTGGTTTGGGAATGTTCAGTTTGGCTTCAGAACTTTCCACCTGGCTTGGAAAGGTGTCCAATTCGCGTTGAAAAGTGGTTTAATTCGGCTTGGAAACTATCCATATCTTGAAGTGAAAATGGTGTATGTGCAATATCCGACCAGCTATGCAGCTTATGTGAAGGGACGTTTGCTCTATTTTGTAAGGAATCGAATCGCGGCATAGAATTAATCGCAGCTGAAGGTGTTTGGAATAGAGTTCGTGGTGCATTCTGAACGAATGTCATATCTCATTCTGGTAGTATTCGCCTCTTCCAGGCTCTGATGCAGTTGTCGAACTCGCTGCGAAACGACGACGATGACCAGTCGCCAGGAGGGTTTCTGTCGAACTTCTACGAGTTCGATTTGGACGAGTCGGACGAGGAGAATGAGAAGAACACTACCTACGAATCAGTGAGTTTGTCTAGTTTTCAGAATGATTCTGCGTAAGCACAAAGTAAATGGACGCGTGGTTATGCAGTCGGAGTAGCCTAGGCGCCGGTTACCGCATGCACTTCGATTCAAGGTTCATGGTTCAGGATTAGCGCCCAGGCCAACCGAGGGGTTCATCGCTTAGGGTTTGACTGAATAGTGCCGATCAATTTGCTTTTGCTAGGCTGGCTCCATACTTTAGTTGCCAAGCAACGCTGCAGTATAAAAATCGCTGATATCGATCGTCCGTGTGGACTAATCGATATCGATAGCACAATCGTCAGTGGAGTTTGTCAGTGCTGGCCTCTTCGTGTCTAGTGGGTTGTGGGATATTAGCGAGGTCTGCAAGCTGACATGAGATCCAAGCCATGGCCCTGTGTCGTTGTTACCGACAGCTTTATCTACCCACAATTCCCTTCTGATCATGGTAAACCAGATGAGATAGACACTATCTTACTGGGCTATTCGTCCGATAACTCATGACCTCGAGCGTTCCGTAGGGACAATCGCTTCTATCTGAAATGAGAAGGCACCGATATCGTACCGCACCAGTGCCTGACAGCTTCATGATTCTGACTTTAACCAGTTCACGTACGACACTTACACCACTGTGTAGATAATATCCATGAAATAACCACAAGGCACACTACAGAGTACTTCACACTAACTGACTGCTTCCCGAATAGGACTGGGACTGTACAGCTTGCGGTGTTGGAGGAGGAGGAAGCGCACCTCTGAGCCGTTACACGGTTTGCAACGCGCTAACTACAGATGCGCCAGCTTTCCCCTTTTACCTTGGGCTTAACCAGGGACCATATTCAATACCGATGCTGATGAACGTCGTACCAAGCAGGGGGTTTGACGGTATTTTCACCATTAGAGGGCGGTAATCGGTTGGTGGATTTGGTCCCAGAAGTGGGACCAGTCCGAGTGATTACCAGTCGTTAGAAGGTCGAAAGCACGACCGCTCAGGAGAACGTACAACTGCAAGAATGCTGACTGACCCAATGCCAGCCAGCTTTTATAGACAGGACGCGTACGAGCCCCGCCCACAGCAGCGATTGGTTAGCTCGACGCGCTCCCACGCCCCGGCCGACGCCGCTCACATTCGATTACGCGGGATCTCAATGGAACGAGTGTAAAGATTACTAATCGAACAGGGCAATGTTACACAACATTGCGCCACCTATGTATGACTACCTAGCCCTAGAGTACCTATTACCTAACAAGCTACGTCTGACTGTTTGTTATCGTTGTTTCCCCTTTTCGAGTCTTTAGATTCAGTTTTCAGATCGCTTCGGATTTCCTGAAAGAAGAGCGTCTCTACCTCAGGGAGTTGAATCAAGTGAATGTCTTTCGGCGACGGTTAGAAGCGGTTCTACAGGACGAGGATAAGGTTAGCATCATAGCTGTTCCAAAGGATTCCCTTCCCTTCTTAATGATTTCCCTAAAAGATTTCTAACGATGTAATTATTAGAGAAATAAGGAGGGTATTACGCACGAGCTGCTGGAGCTAATAAACACTTCTCTTCGTTGATCAGGAGAATCACTTTTTTGCTGCCTCTCTTACGGTATCCAAATTACGGTAATTAAGGTCTACTTGCGGTTGCTGTTCGGCAATCTGTCCGAAATCCACGAACTGACCATGAAAATGGAGAGAACGCTCGAGGACTCCATA
Source organism: Heligmosomoides polygyrus polygyrus (assembly GCA_947396885.1). Lineage (NCBI taxonomy): Eukaryota > Metazoa > Nematoda > Chromadorea > Rhabditida > Heligmosomidae > Heligmosomoides > Heligmosomoides polygyrus. Next base: position 100,521,050 of record OX377204.1, on the reverse strand, counting down.
GAGATGAGCGACTCGCCGTGTATAGGAATGGGTCTGTGGGAGTTCGCCGAGGCGTACGAGTTCGATGGGTGAGTAGCTGAATATGGCGCAATCGGTTGTAAGCGCTGCTTGCGGGGGTACGAATCGGTTTACGAGTTCGAGTCCGTAACATCCCCCATTGTCCGTGAGATCATTTGGAAGAGCTTTTATCTCAACTGGTGCTGAAGCAGTCAACTGCGCGCAGAAATCAAGGTATGTATTGATGTATTGATTGTTATTGATTGATATTGTTAACAATAATGCGTTATCTATATTAGTCTGTCTAGTTGTCGTGCTATAAGTCGGCAAAAACCCCAAAAACCCCCAATTTAGTTTTTCTTCATCAAACGAAATGTGTCGCCTAAGTGGATGCAAAAGTTTGAAAAATCGATAATAATCGATTGACGTTGATCGATATTGATGACGGCAGTACTGCCGTTAGCCCATTGCCTCGTCATGAAGACGTCACTACTTGCTAAGGTGCGGTGTTATGAAGGCTACCGATGTCCATCGATACTGGTGTTAGCTTTCGTGACGCCGCTCCAACGACTGAAGTATAAATCGAGCATAACCGAAACATCCATCGTTTGTGAAGCGGTGAAACGGTCATGATAAGACTTATTCTTGTCGAGGCAAGGAGGTACTGGTTTCGTATATGTAGGAAAGCTAATTGCTCATAAATCCATACTTATTGATTGATATTGATCGATAGTGGTAAGGGCAGAGGAGTTTATAGTCCTCTGTCGCATCGTGGTGATGCATGTCTACAGGAACTGAGGATTTTTTCTTTAGCCAAGTGTTCGGCGTGTCCGACATGAATGGTGGCCAAATCGATCGATCTTGTCGCGCAATCGATGTGGGAGCCTATCATAACATCGCGTCGCTCGTCGCGTGAACACTAAATCATAGTTCGCGAATGAAGCAACGGGAATGGCTGAAACGCTCGTGCTAAGCGTATCAATCCACTAACGTGCGGCGAGCGCCGGGCAAAAATCGATGTGTTTTTTGCCCTGGCGACCTTTCGCTCTGTAGCGGACTATAAACAGGTCTTTATGAGCAGTACCCGACCTAACCTAAGGAATTTTTCATTGAACTGGATGCAGAGAAGTAGACTATTTTCAAAATGGTCTATCGATTGATATGGATCGTTATTGATTTCTACAGTGTCATTGGTAACGATCGATAGCAATCGATATTGATCAGCAGTAACGGCCACTGATCTGCTGTAGCGGTTTATCTCCAGAGGGACAAGCGATATTTACCACCATCAAGCGAGTAGCACGGTTGCATAGATCAATATCAATCAATATACGTCAATTTCATATGGAGAGATTTTCTACATTCGGCTAACCAAAATTTCTTGCGGTTAAAGGGTCAAGATAGCCTGATACTTGGCCACAAGAAATTTCTGCGTTAATTATCGATTGTTATTGATCGATACCGGTCAGCGTCTCGGCGTCAAGCGATGAAGATAGGCATTCACTAAATCGATAAATTTTACAGATACGTGGCCTATCTGAAGCGTGGCCGTGACGATGAACCGGAGCAGATTCTGACGGAAGTTATCACTCGGACTATCGAGGAGCTCCTGGAGAACAAGCAGTACGCCGCTCTGTTTGACGTAAGGGCATGGCTTCTTTCTGCTTCGATGTCTTTGTTTCTATTTTTTGTAGTATTTTCTGCTTCTTATTTGTTTGTTTGTTTACTTTTTGTTCTGGATTGCAGAATTACGATCGGTCGTACAGTGTTTCACTCGACGGACCAACATTCCGACTGGCGATGAAGTATGTTCTGCCGACGCTTTTACACTCACCGCTGATTCACTTCTTCCGCTATTTGGAGTATGTCAATGTGAGTTCATCTGAAGATCTTTCATTTAAGTCATTGGAAAAGATTTATACTTCAGACACCAGGCTTCGCGCGGCGTTATGAAATCTATATGTATCGATTAGGCGTCGCAGACGATCGATAGTGATAGCTTTCCGGGCAGCGATGTTCGCCTTACACCACCGGCGCTGTTTGACCGCACGTAACATCCGCGATATCCTCGAGGTCCGTCAGCACCCACCCGTGATACAGGGATGGGCCGGCCGCTGATATCAGCATGGAACCGGTTAAGCTGCGGACCTTACTAGTAACAATGCTCTAACACATTTGGTTAAGCCTGAACCGGCTGATAGAGAGGCTATATGCTGTTACAGGATGTTTTGCAGAAGATGCGGGTTCGAGTCCCGCCTGGCGCAAGAGTTTTGATCGCAACAAAACACCCTGTAACAGCATATAGCCTCTCTATCAGCCGGTTCAGGCTTAACCAAATGTGTTAGAGCATTGTTACTCCATCCCTGTATCACGGGTGGGTGCTGACGGACCTCGAGGATATCGCGGATGTTACGTGCGGTCAAACAGCGCCGGTGGTGTGAGGCGAACATCGCTGCCCGGAAAGCAGAAGATGCGGGTTCGAGTCCCGCCTGGCGCAAGAGTTTTGATCGCAACAAAACATCCTGTAACAGCATATAGCCTCTCTATCAGCCGGTTCAGGCTTAACCAAATGTGTTAGAGCATTGTTACTAGTAAGGTCCGCAGCTTAACCGGTTCCATGCTGATATCAGCGGCCGGCCCATCCCTGTATCACGGGTGGGTGCTGACGGACCTCGAGGATATCGCGGATGTTACGTGCGGTCAAACAGCGCCGGTGGTGTAAGGCGAACATCGCTGCCCGGAAAGCAGAAGATGCGGGTTCGAGTCCCGCCTGGCGCAAGAGTTTTGATCGCAACAAAACATCCTGTAACAGCATATAGCCTCTCTATCAGCCGGTTCAGGCTTAACCAAATGTGTTAGAGTGATAGCTTTCTTAACGCCGCGACGCTCCGTGACGAGAGTATAAATCCAGCATTACGTATCGTGCAAATTGGCGAAGTAGGCATCAGTACGCTTAGACCTCCAAGATGGTATTTCTTGCCTGGAGCGGATCTTCTGAGTGGTCGTCTTCGGTAACTTGGCACAGTGATTTAAGTACAAACTACACCTACTACTCTGTTTATATTCCATTTGCCGCACAACGCGTCATAATGAGAATTACCAATATCGATTAGGCCGCGTGTTCTAATCAATACTGGTGATTGTCATTATGACATGCCGCGCGGCGAATGGAGTGTAAACGGAGCATAAAGCTGTATTCATACTTCAGTCGAGGCTTACTTGATATCGATCGCCTGCGCTGACTAATCAATATCGATAGGGTTGTGGCGTTCATAACGTTGTGCCACCCAGCGACTGAAGTCTAAACCGTCGCCTAAGCGGAGGGTTGTCGTGACTACATGTTGTTCGGGTACTAGTCGATGATATGGCGTACATAGGCGGGAACGCGCCGCCGCGTCCTTATCTGGCGTCTTCGATCGGTTCCCTGATTGGCTGGCGTGTTCCCGCCTGCTCACGTAGGCCAACTGCCGACTAGCACCGAAGCGGCAACATCAAGAAGCCGAGAATGCGAATATATGTAGTGCTCCTGGAAACCGATTTTTCTGCCACTTTTCTTTGATTTTGTTCTTGGATTCTATTTTATTCGCCTTTTTAACGATTATTTTCTCAGAGACTCCTGAAATACTCTCACAACGAAGAAGACCGTACGGAGCTGCAGGTGGGTCTTTTAATTTTCTTTAATTTTTTTTAAAAAGTTTTGAGAAAAATCCTCATTTATAAGTAGTCGAAACTTATTTATTTAGTTGTTTATTTATCTATTTGGAGAAGATTTTTTTTAAACCTGTCGTACATTTCAGAACACAAAGCTCTATCTGACGACAGTTGGCAATCAACTGGAGCAGACGATTGACTACAATGAGCTGGCGACGATCAAGAATAGATCGTGAGTACCTCGCGTCCTATTCTGAGTTTTTTTTCTCGTATTTTTTCGCTCATGGTTTTGTACAGTGTTCCTCAAGAAAATTCCTGATGTTCTGTAGCGCTTTTTATTTTTATTTCCGTTTTTCTCTATCCTTTTATTCACATTTCACTGATTTATAAGGAAAAATTTGCTTACATTTTTTACTTGTTGTTTATTTGTTTGTGTTTGTGTTTGTGAAAAATCGTCACATTCAAGCACTGTTTTCACTTTTTATCGAGGCATCCGTCGTAGATGTTTTTGTTTTTTCAAAAGAAAAGTTGTCTCGACTTCTTTGAAAAGGGTAGGGTGTCCAGAAAGTATCTGCATGAAATTTCGCTATTGTCCAGATTTTTTCTAGAATGTTCTGGAGATTTCAACATAAGTGCTATATAAGTACAATATCCTTTTGTATCTGTATTACATATCCAGCTCCGTCTTGGATCTATCCTTGTCCGGAGGGCACATAACTAAAAAGCATGTAATAAATCGGCTTGAGACTTACCGACCAGCTTCTGCAGAAGAAGATAGGACCTAAACGAAACAAAGAAAAAACGAACAGACAAACAAAAAAATCGCCGCGGTTTTACAACAGTCTCGGCGGGCAAAGAGCAACGCAATGGAGCCTGAAGTGACTCCAATCAGGCGAATAAGCACTGCCACGCGGTAATAAGGTAGACATATGCGGCGAATGCGATGGAGATCACCTCAAACTTGGGTAATTAAACCTTTACTTCAATAAACATAAATAAACACGCGCACGGATAACGAATCAAGTCATTAAAGCATCGATGATAAAGCACTATGATGAAACGGGACAATAACATATAAATGTGAGGATAAACATATTAGGGGGGGGGGGGGCAAAAGTAATGAGACACCCCATGCCGTGTCCATATATCTCGTGGCTGGAGTCTGGATTCGTACTTGTTGTATTTGTATGTTTGTACGCTACTTACTGAAGCCCATCTGAAAAGTTACCACTTCCGCCCTTTCCAGAAGCATGCCAAAAACCCCAGCCTGTCTCATGCCGAAATCCCAGTCTGACGAGTCGACCTGTGTCGCGCAAATCTCCCCCAATTCCCAACCCCGAGCAGCCTGGGCTCAATGTTCACGCAAGATGAGAAGTACGTCTTCTACCTTAACCCTGCCAAGCAGCGAGTCTGGGTGAGGCCTGGTGAATTGTTACCGACCTTCGTTCGGCGAGATGTTCACGGCGAGAAGCGCCTTTGGAGCTTTTGGGTCTGCGCCCATGGATCGGTTTACCGGAGGCTGTTTCCCAAGAGCATCGCGATGAACTCCAAGGCCATGGTGAACGAAATAGAGGAGATGGGACGGCGACTCGCTCTTATTCATTCTCAGCGCTTCAAGAAGGTTCTCCTCTTCGACAACGCCGCACCCCATCGGGAACAAGTAAGCACGGATAAGCTTGGCCAGCTGGGCTACGTTCACATGCCTCACCCACCGTATTCGCTGGACATCTCTCCATGCAACCACCACTACTACTTGAGCCTACAGGACTTCCTAGTCGGAAGGGACACAAGAACCCAAGCAGTCCTTGACAACCATATCGAGCAGATGATCAACACCAGGCTCAAGCAGTTCTGGTAGGATGGGATCAGGAAGTTGACCGAGCGATGGCAGCAAGGTCATTGCCCTTAATGGCAAATACATTTCTCAGCATCGTTGAGTTGTAATTGAGTTATAAGGAGATAAAGATTTTTTTCATTTTGTCTCTTTACTTTTGCCCCCCCCCCCCTAATAGATGGGTATGAGGATACTACGCGAAACACAAATAGAGACCTCATGATCCCTATATGAATAGCGCCGATATCATATGAGACTCTTGAAACAGGATATCTGACCTAGCAAAGACACACAACGAAAGATAAGGCCAGACTACCCAAACAGCAACTCACTAGACGAGATAAACGAAACGTATATGCGTAGAGTAACATACTAACACGAAATATGAGAGATAACGACGCATGAGAAAAGCTAAAATCGATTACAACACTAGAACATGCAGGAATACAAAAGAGTACAATGAAAGCAACGAACACAACACATTATGAACACAATAAGAACCCCAAGGTACGCGCAAGGAGTAAAACGGGAGAAACCACGACCAAAAACACGCGCAGAACGAAAATCCCTCCTAACGACCTTTCCCGAACGCGCACAGCCGCTCGAGTGACCGCAAGCCCATGAAGAAGGCTGGAAGCGCTGATTCCTAGAAGACCCTAAAAATCAGGGAATCCAGAGAATTAGCCCGGGGAAAGAGGAGACACAGAGCGCGCGCGGCAGTCAAAAAGAGGCGCGGAGTCCGTCAAAGGAGACGACCTGCCGCGTGCTACCACCGCCTGACATGTTATAACCATGTTCTAACATGGTGAGGAGAGCGCATAAAGCCGCATGCCGCGTGCTGACAGCCGCTTGACATGTTATAACCAGGATCTAACATGGTGAGGAGGGCACGTAACTTTGCTTACTTAAAAGCGCGGCGAAAACAAATGTAATTTTTTCGTTTTTTTTTTCTTCGTGAATTTCTCTAGTTTAGGTCCTATTTTGTTCTGCAGGGCCGCTCGGTATGTCTCAAGTAATCTTCAACATACTTTTTAGTTATGTGCCCCCCCCCCTCTCCCCGGACTAGGATAGATCCTTCGTCTTCCCTGCCTATTTCACTGCACGATCGACGAACTGTCTACCCATATTGAACGCCTACTCCTTTACGAGTTTGAATCTGGGCACTCCGCTGCAGAAGCGTATCGAAACTTGTGTCGTGTATTCGGCTTTGAAGCTCCTTCTGTACGGTCTGTGTATAGCTGGTTCGAACGCTTCAGAAGCGGGAACAGGAGTCTCGAAGATGAGCCTTGCTCTGGTCGACCGACAGCGATATCTTTGGATGAACTGAGGAAACTGGCGGAGCAGCATTCATATGAAGGTGTGCGTTTTCTGCTGCTGCCCTTGGCTGTTTCCGATCCACCGTGGACAATGGACTGCGATCCCTCGGAATGGTTAAAAAGCTCGGTCAGTGGCTCCCACACGAACTGACCGACGGCATTCATATGAAGGTGTGCGTTATTCTGCTGCTGCCCTTGGCTGTTTCCGATCCACCGTGGACAATGGACTGCGATCCCTCGGAATGGTTAAAAAGCTCGGTCATTGGCTCCCACACAAACTGACCGACGACAACCGACGAAGACGTCTGGACAAGCGCACTCAGCTGCTCTCCCAAAGTCGCACCTTCAACTGGCTGTACACCATCATCACAGGGGACAAAAAATGGGTCCTCTACGTCAACCACGCTCGTAAACGTGCGTGGTGCCAGCGCGATGAAGTGCCGAAATCTTTCGTATTAGGTTGGAAAAAAAGTCTTTTCATTTTTTTTCAAAGATTTATTACTTCACAACTACAAAGTCAAATCAATTGAGATAAACTCTATTTTGTTCTACTACACTTCTCCAAAGACGTGGTAATTTTTCTAATTCCTCTCGCGTAAAAGACTGCAGTTCTGAAGTCGAATCACCGCTGAATCCAATTTTTGAGGTCCTCGTCCGTTTCAAAATATTCCTCTCCAATTTCTTGCTTGAGAGCGTGGAAGAAATAGCATTCGGGAGGGCCGAGGTCAGGGCTATACGGTGGATGTGGCATTACCTCCCAGCCCAGCTTCTTTATTGTTTCTCTTGTGAGTCTTGCAGCATGTCGCTTTGCGTTGTCATGCAGGATCATCACCTTCGACTTCTCAGGCCTCTTTTCTTGGAAAGCTGCGGCGACTTTGTGGAGTTGGCCACTGTATGTGGCAGCAGTAAGTGTCTCTCCACTTCTGAGAGTTTGCCGATAAATCACTCCTCTGATATCCACCAAACACTCAAGAGAATCTTCCGTTCGTGAACATTGGGCTTGAGATCAGACTTAGGGCTCTCTCCCTTTTGTACCCATTGCCTTTTCCTCGGAAGGTGGCACACAGAACCCAGGACTCTTCGCCTGTCACAATCCGCGGAAGAAACGATTTTCTTCCTTATCTGGACAGAAGAGAAGCAGCGATGAAGAGACGTCGACCTTTCTGAGTGTCTGACAGGGCATGTGGAATCCAAGCTCCAAATTTCCATGAAAGCCAAGATTCTTCAGATGGATCCCCACTATCCTATGAGACACTTCGAGCTTCTCTGCCAGCTGACGTGTCGTCTGCCAACTATCGGTACGAAGAAGATGGTGTAGTTCACTGTCGTCCAATCCAGTTGGCCTTCCTGACCATGCTTTGCCCTCAGTGAATAATTTCCCTTTAAAGACTTTCCGAACCACTCATAACAGGCGCGATGAGTAGTAGATCCCAAGCCATATATGTGGTTAATTTGGTCTGCTGCCTGACGTGCTGTGGATTCTTTAATGAATTCTTGAAGAATGCCGTGTTGAAAACGGCCATGAGGTAGATCTGGCATTGAGTTCGGAAGATTGGATGGATAACGAATTACAAGAAGAGTCTTAACCTGTGTCTGCGTGCGAACGGTAGACAAGTGTGATAGGATTACGAAATCAGCAATCAACATTGGCTAGTGCGTTTACAAGGGGAAGGGTAAAAAAAATTTCGAAGTGTGAAGAGTCTTTTTTTCCAACCTAATAAAAGGTGAAATTCATGCGAGGGAAGTCATGCTGAGCGTCTGGTGGGGAGTTTGTGGGATCTACCATTTCGTGCTGCTGCCTGACAGCACGACTGTCACTGCCGAGGTCTACGCTACTCAACTGCAGAGACTGGCCGACAAGATGCGCAAGGAACAGTCCAGGCTCCACAAAGTTCGCCTGCTGCACGATAACACGCGTCCACACATCGCGAAGACGACTTCCCATCCGAGGTCCAGAATTTTCGGAGAGATCTGGCCACAAGTGACTACCACCTGTTTCGATCACTTCAGCTCACCTGAAAGGGAAGCGTTATGAAGATCGTGACCACCTCGAAAATGACCTCCGAGATTTTTTCGCCTCCAAGTGCCTGATTTCTACGCCAGAGGAATTCGAGGTCTTGTGGAACGTTGGCAGAGGGTAGTCGATGTTGATGGAAATTATTTGGTTGATTATTAAAATGTTGATAAAAAATTGAGTTATTTTGAAAAAATTGTCGTATTTCTGCAGATATGTTTCTGTAGATAAGTTTCTAAAAAATTTCTAATGAATATGTTTTTTAATAATTTTTTATAATAGATTGTTTTTGTTTTTATTTGTTTTTAATAAATTTTCTTCATTTTCTTGTAAACAAGCAGGATAAAAACAAACAAAAATTGAAAACTAGTAAACAAATTAACAGAAATTGGTTGAGAATCTAGTTAAATTGGAGTGAAGGGTAAATGTGCACCATTTTTATTTTATTTATTTTTGTTTATTCGCCTGTCGTTTGTCAGCAAATGATCGCTACAGAAGTTTCAGTAGACTGAAAAGCGCTTCTGTTCATTGGTCGTTATCTGGTGTTGATTGTTCAGGGAGCTCTTCAATCGCTACGACTCGAGAATATCGCAGCTGAGTCGGCTGCAGGAGATCCAGAAGAGCATCGAGGGTTTCGAGGGTAATCCGATCGGGAAGACGTGCTCCGAGTTGATCAAACGTCAGTTGCTATTCCAGGCTCCTCACATGTGTTTAGGTTTCAATTGTTCTGTCATCTGTGTTATTGTCTTGTGCTGTATTTCAGAAGGAGACCTGCAAATGGTCCGGCCTTCGTTGACGTTCTCGCCGGAGATAATCAGAAAGGGCCGGTGGAAGACCGAGAGGTAGTTCACCTGAAATTTCCATTCAAATTTTTCGCATCCCTGTTCTCACAAAAAAATTAAACTTCACAGTTCAATGTCAACCTCGTAAGTCTGGCGTATTCTAATCGTCCATTTCAGGCACATATTTCTGTTCGATCATCTGCTGGTTCTGTGTAAAAAGCACAAGACGTACAAGTTCAAGGAGCGGATCACGGTGAACCTGATGGATATTGTCGACATCGAGGACAGCGACGGTAAGTGAAGACGAAGGGTGGATCGGCTTTTGCGCATCTGCTGAAAACTGTCATTATCGATCATGTGCGCGGCATAATCGATATTGATTCGAATTTCCTAACGCGTCGCGTTGCTCGGCAAGCGAAGTGTAAATTCCGCCTGTTTAGGTTGTGGAATGTGAAAGAATGGGCATACATGTATGTCGTCAAAGCGCACCTTAGGGGTGCGAGAACACGCCGTTGCTTCTACCGTAACCGCGACAGCCAATCAGACACCGGCAGGGCACATGATTGGCTGCAGCGATTACGGTAGGTGCAATGGCAATGGTGCGTTCCTGCACCCCTGCTGTGCATCTTCGCGACATGTACGCCCATTTTAGGGAAATTCCATAACTAGTGGCTAGAGAGGTGCGATATGTACTTCGCTTGCCGAGTGGCGCGTTGAGCTATGAAAGTCATCAATATCGGTTATGCCGCGCACACGACAGCCAATCAAGCACCGGCAGTCACACGAGCAGGACGCATTATTGGCTGCGGCGATTACGATAGGAGCAACAGCGCGTTCCCACATCCCTGCTGCGCGTCCTTGCGACATGTACCGAAAGGGCTGCGTTCTTGGACCTAAATTTCTAAATTTCTTCGATTTTTTCCCTTTGACGACCTGGGAATTTCAGTGCTGCGGCACTCGTTCCGTCTGGAGTCGCGCGACAAGCCGGACGTTACCCGAACGTTCACCATGATCTGTAAGACAGCGGAGGAGAAGATGGACTGGATGTCGGCGCTGGTCACAGTGAACACGAAGAGGTGTTGGCTTAAAAATTGTCCTGATTTCTATTGTTTCACTGCTTAGGAGGCCTTGTTGATGTTGCTTAGAGATTGTTGACCGAACAGCAACGTTTATTGTGAGATAAAAATACAAATATGAAGAAGGCATGTAATGAGTGGAGGAAGCCTTTTCTCAGCCCTTTTTGCCCACCAGGTTTGATATAAATTCTTTACTGCGCCCGAGTTTCAACAAACTCGTTTTCCTCAAGGCCTGAAACAAGCTCAAAATGGGTTTGAATCTGTGAAATCAAAAATGTCGCGTCCGTTTGCGTACCAGGAACATACCGCTTCCAGACTTTTAGGAAACAACACTACATCTGTGCGTATGAACACACCGATCCTCCAGCGCAAAGAAAACGGATCAACTGGCCATCATGGAGCAAGTGAGACCTACTGTCATGGTCAAATACACTGCTCCTAGTGCCGGAGAGTCGAAAATGTGCACAAAGCAGTATACGCGATTTCACAGTTCGCAAAAACAGAGGAAAGGCAAGAATTTACTGGTAATACGTTCGTTCCTCTATTGTTCCTACACGTTCCAACCGATGTTGTATCGCGAAATAGGCATCAGAAAGGCTCTCGAGGTGTTCTGGATTCACGATCCAAAATGAGTGTTCATGGTTGGATTTCGTTCGTGAATCCAGAAGGCCTCAGAGCCTTTCTGATGCCTATTTCGCGATACAACATCGGTTGGAACGTGTAGGAACAGTAGAGGAACGAACGCATTACCAGTTAATTCTCGCCTTTCCTCTGTTTGTGCGAACTGTGAGATTGCATATACTGCTTTTGTGCACATTTTCGACTCTCCGGCACTAGGAGCAGTTTATTTGACCATAGCAGTAGGTCTCACTTGCTCCATGATGGCCAGTTGGTCCGGTTTCTTTGCGCTGGAGGGATCGATGAGTTCATACGCACAGATGTGGTGTCGTTTCCTAGGAGTTCTGGGAGCATGCTGTTCCTGGTGAGGAGGCGGACGCGATGTCTTTGATCCAGAGAGTTTCACAGAGCCAAAAGCATTTCGAGCTTATTTCAGGCCTTGATAAAGACGAGATCGTCGAAACTTCGGGCGCAATAAAGAACTTATATCAAACCTGGTGGCCAAAAAGGAGTGAGAAAAGACTTGCTCCCAAGATGCTCAGGTTTCAAGAACGTCGAACTTGGAGATTAACGACTGGAGGGTTTTGGCTCGCATTCTGTTCAACTTGTACCTTATTTAGTCTGCTCGATCGGGTGCTGGATGGCTACGAAAAAGAGGAGGCGAAACGGATTCCATTGGTCACTCCAGGACCGGAACAGTACAGGTGGGAAGAGCTGCCGAATGAATGGCGGCTCCACCAAGCTCTTGTCGAGCTAATGACCCCATAATCGTTAGTGTTCAGATTCGCTGAGCCGGATTCGGAGGAGAATATCTCGTTCGAAGACTACACGTCCAGCAGTGGAATTCCGGTCGTGAAAAACGGCACCGTTCTGAAGCTCGTCGAACGTCTGACCTATCATCAGTGAGTTGGCGGCTACTAATTAGCAGCTATGTTGAGTCTCTAAGGTGCACTTTGTACTAACATGGTTGTGTGACGCGACTGAAGAGGGCAATCGATATCGATTAGACGCGCGCAGAGCGCTTTCTCGTTGTCGCCTAGAGCAGCGATCGAAGCAGAAACACCTCTTAACCCTACATCTTAAGTATTTGATTACAATCGTGCTTTGCAATCGATTTCCACCCGGGCTGTTAAGTTTCAATCAATTTGAGGTTCAGGTTTCCTTTTTATGAGAGAGAACGAGCTGGGCCGTTGTTCGCTACTTGTCTGTAGCAGTCTTATCATGTTAGCCCAGGTTTTTAGTTGCTCCGCTGCGTGACGCGACAATATCGATCGGGCGGCGCGAAAATCGATATCTATGACTATCGTGGTGCCGTGCCGCGTGGATGCTTAAGTATAAACTTGAGCTGACCCAGATTGCCTCCGAGATATCGTATCAATGCAGAATGCATGGCGCCTTCAGAAGGAGCAGATTAACCTTTAATTCACATGTGCCATTCTTTAGTTGTAATTTTTTTTTTGTAATTGCATAAACCCTACTGGTTAACTTTACAGGTCAGGTAAAGGGATTTTGCCTTAAAACTCCATTCAACGTCGTTTTTCTCTTTTTTTGAGTTTTCTGTTCAGGTACACGGATAACAAGTACGTTCAAACGTTCCTGATCTCCTACCGATCGTTCTGCACGCCGAGCGAATTGCTCGAGATGCTGATTGAACGCTTCAACGTGCCGATACCGAACAAGCTGCTTCAGAATCAGGAGATGAGGTCTGTCTAGCGATTAAAGGGAGTTTTTCCCTTGACCTCTAGAGACGGGGTTGGCTACTACAACGTCTTCTCCGCTTCCAGAGGCGGTCCATTAGCCGGGCGGTACGATACGGTGCAGTCGCACGGTTTGTCGAGTGGCACGTTGTTCTCGGCCTACAATGAGCAGAGTTATCAACGGTTTCGGAAGGAGTACGAGCGGCCGATTCAGAGACGGTAGGTGTACGACGGTGCAACGGTGCCGCGCAGACGACCTGCATTGATAGCTTTCATAAGGCCGCATTTATACTCCTGACGCCGAGCGACGCGACGGCATGTGTAGTGACCATATTGATTGTGCGACGCGATCGATCAATTTGGCCGCGTGGCCATCGCATCGCGCAGCGACGAAGTATAAACGGGGCCTAAGGCCGCGTTTATACTCCCGACGCCAAGCGACGCGACGGCATGTAAAGTGGCCAAATTGATCGATCACGCCGCTCAATCAATATGACCACTGGCGTCGCGTCGCCTGGCGTCGAAGTATAAACGGGGCCTAGGCCACGGTTTATACTTGCGCCGCTGCGCGATACGATGGGCACGCAATGAGGCCAATTTGGTCGATCGCGTCGCACAATCAATATGGCGTCGCATCGCGCCGCTACGAAGTATAAACGGGGCCTAACGCCGCGCCGCTCCGCGACGGAAGTATAAATCCCGCGTAATTGATGACAAAAAGGCTTGAGCCTTCCCACCTAGCGATTCAGAAGCAAAATTGTCAATCGTAGCGACTTGTTGACACTGGGAGTTCGCGTTGTCCATGTATAGAAGATCCACTCATTTTTCATCTGGGACAGACCGTTGACAAACGAAGACGTTGCTACGTTCGTAGTTCGAATAGAAGCGTCATGCGACGCCAAGTGGCGTTTGCAATGTGCGGTAAGCTACCAGGAGACGCCACATGGCGTCTTCTCGTGCATATAGTTCTCGTTCCTCTACACTGTATGTGGTAAAGCGCCTTTCGAGCGCGGGTATGATGCGGACTCTCACTCTCGTCCTAGATTGCGCCACGTATCCTACTTTCAGCGGCAATTGACGATCTCACGCAAAATCTGAATGCACGGCGCATCCCCGACGAGTTTTGTAATGAATGCTGTCTTTCTAGGGTGCTGAGCGTGCTGCACCAATGGGTGAAGAATCACTGGTATGACTTCGAGAACGATCCGACGTTGCTAGAAGCGCTGGAGCGATTTCTTCAGATGTCGTGCGATCAGAAACTGACGAATCAGCACAAGAAGTTCTGCAAGAACATCATTGTAAGTCGTTGGCGCAGCTGTGTAGGAGCGTCCTTGCCCGATCGTGCAGCTTCAGCGGTGATTTTCCAGACGCTGATTGAGAAGAAGCAGAAGCAACAGGAATCGGAAGGCCATGTGAACACGGCGTTCGACTTCGAGGACACCAACAACGCGTTCCAGCCGAAGAAACCGGAGGTTTGCCTCTTCTTGTGGTGAAATTTCTCTCTGAAAACCCATAAAGGAGCCGCTTCCAGCCGGTTTGGCACGCTGCCAAGCAAGGCGATGTGGCCAACTACGACCTGCTCACGCTGCATCCGCTCGAGATCGGTCGACAGGTGGGTCATTTTGTCACGTGAAGGTCTTCAGGAGCTCAAGAATGAGGCCTGTTCAGCTGACGCTGCTTCACTTCGACCTCTATCGCGCCATCAAACCGATTGAACTCGTCGGAGCGGCATGGACAAAGCACGACAAGTACCGACGAAGTCCTCAGCTGCTGAAACTGACCGATCACTCGACGCTGGTGGGTCTTCTCCTTCTTCCTTCTCGCCCGTCCATCGATCACAGCGATTCAGGTGGTCCGTTTTTCACAGCGGTCTCACGGTGAAGGCGTCCAATCTGTCATCGTAGGGAAATATCGCGTTCCACTTGGCTCGTGAAAAACGCGTACTATCGACGACTTTTGAAGGCGGCTGAAGCGTTGTGATGTAGTTGGTGGCTGAAGGGGAACATGTAGAATAGTTTTTGTCACTTTCTGGCTCTGCACCGGGGGAAATTGGTACTGGTCTACAATGTGGCCCGCATTGGGAGGCGAGCCAGTCGCTTTATCTGCGCTAAACCTCGTCAGAATTGCCTCAGTACCGGCATAATTGAATGGCGATGTCGTTCAGAGGGAACTTGTACGGATGGTAGGGCTCCGATTGGCTAACGCATTCCTGCTCTCCATGCTGGCCAGATTGTAGACTTGTCCTAAAAATCACAGCTTTCCGGCAGTTTTTTTTCTAGTTATTCGCAAGAAGAGTAAAAACGCACCATCCAAGTGCTTAAGCGATCGATGTTCTACATTTTTCTACAAAAAATATTTTTAAACGTAGATGCTTCTACTGAACTGAGTGATTTCAGCTGACCTACTGGGTGTCGCGATCGATTGTGGAGACGGAATCGCTCGAGGAGCGAGTGGCAATGTTCGCTCGTGTTTTAGAGGTAGGTGGCGTAATTCAGGAGTGTCGCACCATCTCAACTAGGACTCTATGAGCTCCAGGTAGGGTCTAAAATAAGGTTTATACCTCCCCACGTCGTGCAGCGCGACGCTGAGCGGACAAACGCCGGATATCGATCGCGCGCGATACCTAATCGATGTTAGTGGGCCGCGCTTAATGTGTAAGAAAGTTGTTTTGATTTGAAAGACGTTCACTTTGACTTCAGATGCATCGAGCTGGTTCAGAAGAGTGTCAAATTTGACGCGAAAATCGTATATGAAAGAGTTCGTCTGTCTGTCTGTCTGCCACAAACCTGCGTTTGCGAATTTGGCGGAAAATGGCTAGATTTGACGAAAGGGTGGGCGAACTCCATTGGACGATTAATTATCGGTTTCACGAGAGTCACGCGATTATAATGGCCGACGAAGCGACCTCATAGCAGATGCGACCAATGTCGATCGATATTATCGATTTTTCGAACGGGGTTATCGATTTCTGCCTCGATCTAACTCATAGGGGTGGGAATCACGCGATTATAATGGCCGATGGACCGACCTCGTAGCAGGCGCGACCAATATCGATCGATATTATCGATTTTTGAGCGGGGTTATCGGTTTTTGCCGTCATTACCTAATGGGGTGGGAATCATGCGATTATCGTGGCCGATGGACTATCTTCATTGCAGGTGGAAATATTTGACCGTTCGACCAATATCGATCGATATTATCGATATTTCGAGTGGACTTGTCGGTGTTTGCTTTCATTTATTATAGCTAACTGGTGTGGGAGTCAGGCATTTATAATGGCCGGCGGACCGACATCATAGCAAGCATGACCCATATCGATCGATATTACCGATTTTTCGAGCTGGGTTATCGATTTCTGTCTCGTTTTAAGTAATTGTGGTGAAAGTCACGCGATTATAGTGGCCGATGGACCGACTTCATTGGAGGTGGAAAGGTTTGAACGTTCGACCAATATCGATCGATATTATCGATTTTTAGAGTGGGGTTGTCGGTGTTTGTCTTGATTTATTATAGCTAACCAGTGTGGGAGTCACGCGATTGTAATGGCCGGCGGACCGACATCATAGCAGGCACGACCAATATCGATCGATATTATCGATTTTTCGAGCTGGGTTATCGATTTCTGCCTCGTTTTAAGTAATTGTGGTGAAAGTCACGCGATTATAGGGACCGATGGGTCAACCTCATAGCATGCGCGATCAATATCGATCAATATTATCGATCTTTGAACACACATTGTTGTACTGCGTAAGAGAGCTAACATTATTGATCTCTTCTGCCCAAATGCTGAACCGGTGGACAAATTTCTCGTTTCGGTTAGTCTATTTGCCGGTGTATAGAAAAGAAGGTGGGGTGGGGGAAGGGGAGTGATTAATTAGGCCTTTGTTATAGGGCCCGTTTATACTTCGAAGCCGCGCGACGCGATGCCTTGTATAGTGGCCACATTGATCGTGCGACGCGATCGATCAATTTGGTCACTATACATGGCATCGTGTCGTGCGGCGATAGAAGTATAAACGGGGCCATACCATCGCTCGGGGTAAACGGTGGTATAACAAAGGCCTTATAGCGCTCCAAGATGATGGCAGTGAAACAGGACTTACAGCAGGTCAACAGTATCGATCTACCGAACAACATCGATCGACTTTATCTATTTCCTCGCAAATTAGACACCCCGAATGCAATTGAACGTGGACATACCTCGCATCAACCATTCTGAGAACCTTACCCTGTCCTATCCTCTGTGACGGCTAGACGAGTGCATGGCGTACACCCCGGAGTAACCATGAGAATAGGTTCGAGCCGCTGCGCACCTCGTGGACAGCTTTCCGTCCCACCTTACGCGTGGCTGCCTATCTTATCAGGGCCACGGTGACCCATCTACTTATGGCCCTCAGCTGAATGACTTCCGAAAGTCATTCTAGCGGTCATTCTGTACTTAGCAGCGCCAATGTCTACATTTTCCTCCTGTTCTTGTCCATAAAAAATTTTGCGAAAAATCGAAGAAGGTTGGTTCCATTTCGAGTTCTTTCAGGTGATGTCAGTGTTCGAAGAGCTGCACAACTTCACCGGTCTCGTCGCCTTCCAGTCGGCGCTGAACTCGGCCTGCGTACATCGACTGTCGTGGTGCTGGGAGGTTTGTGTGGTTTGTGAACACTCTACTACTTGTTTTGACTGCTGTTTTGCATGGAGCAGTGGGCAGGAGGCGTGAGTAGAGGGTTCGACTCCGCGCCTGTGTTCACTGGTCCAATGAGTGATCTCTAGGCGAAGGAAGTGCGATTTATGTCCATGTTTCAGCGTCTCGATCACGAGAAGGTGAAGACGTACGACCGTTTCACGAAGCTGTGCGAGCCACGCTACATCGAGATGCAGAAGCGGATCCAGTCGATTAATCCGCCTTGCGTGCCGTTCTTCGGTCAGTGCCTTTTTCACCGCAGCTGTGGTGATCGTTCTCCTTCCGTATGAGCAGCCTGCCGTTCATCTGGAGAGCTGTAGGTGCACATCTGAAGCTGAAGGATGGTGCTAAGGCGCAGGAGCGTCTCCTTCGCCTTCTGACAGGCGGATCCTCAGGATTATCGTCTCCTTGATCGTCATCACCCACTCCACCGTCACAGTGACCACCTATAATCCACTCCCTGACGACTGACAGTGTCGGCTCGCCTGCTGCTGTCATCGATCTGATCGTCGACGACACCTGCGAGACGTTTATTGACGTCTTCATTCCTGGGTCGTCTCCTTGGAGTGGGTCTATTCGCTTCTACCCTCTTGGGATGTTTCTCTGGTCCTTGTCTTCTACCTCATGGTCCTTTCCTCATCCTCGTCTTCCTCCTTCCTAGTCGTTCTCATCATCGTTCTCCCAGTTATCTGCTTCTTGTCGTCCTCCCTCCTCTTCTTCTCATCGTTCTCTTCCTATTCATTGTCGTCGTCGTAGTCGTCTTCTTCCTCTTTCTCATCTTCCTCCTCATCGTTCATCCTGCTCCTTTTTCTTCTTTTCGACCTCATCGCCCTTCTTCCTCCTACTTCTTTTCTTCCTGCACCTCCTATTCTTCTTCAACTTCTCCCTCCTCTCCCTCCTCATATATCTATTTTTCTTCCTCCACCTCCTCACTGTCTTCCTAATTTTCTTCCTCGTTCTCCTACTAATCCTTTTCTTCCTCCATCTCTTCCTCCTCCTTGTGCTCTTCCTCGTCCACTGTTTCGACCTCTTCGTTCTCGTCCTCATCCTTGTCCTGTTCGTAGACCTCTTCCTTTTCGTACTCCTCGTCGTTCTCGTCACCCTTCTCCCAGTTATCTTCGTTGTCCTGCTCCTCCTTCGTTCTCTTCCTCTTCATTGTCGTCGACAACGTCCTTCCTCTCGTCTTCCTCCTCATCGTCGTCCTCATCGCTTCGCTTTCATCCTAATCTCCATCTTGGCATCTTCATCCTCATCCTCGTCTTCCTCACTGTCTCCTTCTCTTCCTTCGCTCCTCCTCATGTCATCCTCCACTGTTCTCCTAGTCCTCCTCACCTCCGACTTCCTGCTTGTTTTCTTCCCGCTCCTCTTCCTCTTCCCTTCTTCTCCTCCTCCTCCACCTCTTCATCGTTCTTCTTATCGCTTCGTTCTCGTCCTCATCTTCATCCTGTTCTTCGACCTCTTCTTTCTTGTCCTCCTCGCCGTCTTCGTCACCCCTCTTCCAGGTGTTTTCTTCGTCTTTCTCCTCCTTCATCTTCTTCTCATCGCTCTCTTCCTCCTCATTGTCGCCGTCGTCGTATTCCTTTTTCTCGTCCTCCTCGTTGTTTTCCTCGTCGCTTAACTCTCACCGTCATCCCCATCTTCATCCGCGTCCTCGTCTTCCTCACTGTCCTCACCCTCTTTCTGAACCTCTTCCTCCTCGTCGTCTTCACGTCGTCCTCGTCATCCTACCCACTCTTTTTCCTCGTTTTTGGTCCTTCTCTTTTCTCCCTCCACTGTTCTTCTAGTTCTCATCCCTCTCCGTCTTCCTACTTCTTTTCTTCTTTCTTCTCTTCCTCTTTGTACACCGTCTCGTCTTCTTTTTCAACTTTTCCTTCTCGTCCCCCTCGTCATCCTGTCCTCCTCCGCCTCCCCCTTTTCGTCTTGCATTTTCTCTTTTCTCCTACTCGTCCTAGTCCTCTTCTTCTTCCACCTATTCATCCTCCTTGTGCTGCTCCTCATTCTCTGATTCAACCTCTTGTTCTCGACATCGTCACGTCGTCGTCCTCACCACTATCCCCCAGTTCTCTACGTCGTGATCCTCCTCTTCCTCCTTCTCCTCGCTCTCATCCTTCTTCTATCATCGTTCTTCTCCTCCTCCTCGTGACCCTCCTCGGTCTCTGTTTCCCGTCGTCGTCCCCCTCCTCGTCCTCCTTGTTCTCATCCTTCTTATCCTCTTCGTCTTCCTCCTCCTCATCGTCCTCATCGTTCTGCTTCTGTTCCTCCTCCTTCCTCTTCTTTTCATCGTTCTTTTCATCTTCATTGTCTTCCTCGCCGCTTAGCTCTCATCCTCATCCCCATCTTCATTCTCGTCCTCGTCTCCCTCAATGTCCTAGCCCTCTCTCTGAAACTCATCCCCTTTGTCCTCTTCCTCCTCGTCCTCTTCACGTCTTTCTCGTCATCCTACTCACTCTTTTTTCTCGTTTTCATCCTTCTCTTTTCTCCCTCCACTGTTCTTCTAGTTCTCTTCCCTCTTCGTCTTCCTACTTCCTTTCTTCCTGCTCCTCTTCCTCCTTGTCCACCGCCTCGTCTTCTTTTTCAATTTTTCCTTCTCGTCTTCCTCGTCATCCTGTCCTTCTTCTCTTCCTCCTTTCGTCTTGCTCATCCTCATTTCTCCTCCTCGTCCTAGTCTTCTTCTTCCACCTATTCATCGTCTTTCTCTGTCTCGTCCTCCCCCCATCCTCTTTCACCTCGTTATTGTCTTCTTCCTTCTCTGTGTGCTCCCTGGTGTTTTCTTCTTCTTCTTCTTCTTTTCTTCTTCTTCTTCTTCGACATCCTCCTTCTCGTCGTTCTCTTCCGATTCACTGTCGTCGTCATCCTATTCCTTCTTCTCTTCTTCCTCCTCATCGTCTCGTTCTCGTTCCCGTCCTAGTCCTCACTCTGACAGACACAGTACACTCAAGGTGATCGCCTCCATGATCATCGTTACCCCGCCACCCTGGTGACCACCTATAATCCTCCTCTGACGGCAGTGTTGGTTCGACTGCTCCCGTCGTCGATCTGATCGACGATCTCGCACCTTCTGTGAGGCATCTATTGACGACTTCTGTCACGTCTTCTCCTCTTTGTCTTCTGGAGGGACGTCTGGTCTGTTCTACCTACTCGGTGTGTTCCCCACTGGTGGTCACTTATGCCTGGACGGTCTTAGCTCGGCCGGTGTTCTTCCTTCCGACTTCTGTTAATCCCAAAAAATTCAAGTCCTCCTCCTAGCCGTCCTCCTTCCTTTCCTCCTCGTCGTCCTTTTTTCTCTAACTCTTCCTCTTCCTCTTCTGCCTCGTCCCCTCCTCATCTTTCTTCTCCTCGTCGTGGCACTCCTCCTCCTTTCCCTCGTACTACTCGTCGTCCTCGTCCTCTTCTGGTAGGTGAATACACTCAGGATGATCGTCTCCTTGATCGTCGTCACCCCACCGTCACGGGATGACCTGTAATCCCATGTGAAGGCGCAGTGCCGGCTCGCCTACTCCTGTCATCGATCTGATCGTCAACGGCTCCTTCTGCGAAACGTTTATCGACGTCTTCTCCTCTGTCTTCTCCTTGTTGTCTTCTGGAGTGGATTCTGTTCTCTGCTATCTGGAGATGTTCCTCATGGTCCTCGCCTTTCATCTCTTCATCCTTTCCTCGTCGTCCTCCTTCTCTTCCTCCTCCTCTTCGTCATCATCGCTTCGATCACGTCTTCCTTATAGTTCTCTTCATTCTCCTAGACTTTTTATTCTCTTCCCAGACCTCATTCTCTTCCTTCTCCTTCCTCCTTCCTTGTCATCTTAATCCTTTTCATCCTGCAGCTTCTTGTTCTCCAAGTCCTTCGTCTTGCCTTCTTCTGCAACGTCTTCCTCCTTCCTACTAGATATTGCCAACCTATCACTCTGATAGAAGCTCCTGTGGGTTAGCAGGAGCTACTTTACGGATTCTAGGGTCCTAGTCGCTTTCTCTCAGGAAGATACGTTCAGATGGTGGTCGTCCATTCATTCTTCTAGATGGAATCAACTATGACTGTAGTATCGGATCTCCTTGCCCAATCTGGTCGTTTCACGTCTTCGAAACCGTCTTCTGCGAGATGTTTTTTGACGTCTTCACCCTTGCAGGACATCTTCTGCGACTTGAACCCTTCCCTGTTGTTCCAATTGCGTGTTTCGAACATCTACCTTGGGGTTTATCTCTGGAGGGTCAGCCGGGGTTCTTTGTGCTCTATGGGGTCATCCTGAAGTCTCCTGAAGTTCTTCAGTTGTATTCCTCCAGATGCGTCCATTCGGTTCAGGCGGCCACGGCCGGTCAAAACACTCGTTTCTACGACGAGAACACATTAGGTTCAACAATGACGTAAAAGGACATGATCAGTAGATACAGGCGGGATGAATGGAAGCCTTGGAGAAGGGGGACATGCGGTTCTGGCTCAGTGATTCGAAATCGACGGAGGTCGGAATGGGGAATATGGTCATTCGGCCCCTAAAGGTGGCTCTTGAATCCTCTGCGATGGGAACAGTGCCAAATGGCAGCTGTAGGAGCCGCAGCAGCGTTTAGACCTTTAATGGTCTTTGGTAGCACTCACTGCACCGAAGCGAAGTCTAAAAGTAGCAGACAGACATCAACGCTCACAGGCAAGATGAGGCTACATGGGTTTAGACGGCCCGTGTTCACTGAAAATGAGCAGAGCCATCTAAATTCAGGCATCCTCGTCCTGCCTGTGAGCGTTGACGTCTGTCTGCTCCTCTTTGGCTTCGTCTCGGTGCAGTGAGTGCTGCCAGAGACCAAGAAAGGCCTAAACGCTGTCGCGGTTCCTTCAGCTCCCGTATGGCACTGTTTCCCGTCGCAGAAGATTCTAGTGACACCTTCAAAGGCTGAATGACCATATTCTCCAATCGCGACCTCTGTCAATTCCAAACCACTGAGCCAGCGCCCATATCCCTTCTTCTCCAAGTCTTCCATTCATCCCGCCTGTGCCTGCTGATCAAGTCCTTTTACGACAGCGTTGAGTCAGATGTGTTTTCGCTGAGGAAATGAGTGTTTTGTTCGGCTGGCCGCGGATGACTCAACGGCGACCAACGGCTTGAGATCTCGCGGCTACTACAATAGCCTAGCTGTCTAGGCATCTCTCGGTGTCCCTTTGGCTGTATAAAATCCCTCGCCTGTGTCTGCTTCCGCATGACGAATCAGTAGACAGCTCTCCAGGCTGCAGCTGCTGCAGTTGCAGAGCTGCAGCCTTGTGTTGGAAGCCCTCATGGTTCTGGCGCACAGATGCAACCACACAGTTAATCGGCATCGGATGTTTCAGGCCACTACCTGTCGAACATCTTCTTCTTCGAGGCCGGCAACAGCACGTTCGTGAAGTCGCCCGGTGGAACGTCAAGCGAGGTGCCACGCACGGTAAGTGGCGAGTGTCGAGTAGTTGCAGCTGCAGAGACGAGACGTTCAGCGACTTCTAACTGGATTTCCCCATCTGCCGATGACACATCTGGCAGTGGTTCAGCCGGTGTTACTCTTTGAAGGAACTAATCGACGGTTCTCTGTTTCAGTGCGGTAAACGTTACCGGTTAGGCGGGGCTATTCAACCCTGGAAACTTTAAAGCTTCAGAGCTGTCCTGGGTGATATGATTCCGATGAGGTCCTCAAAAGGGTATTCGTGCTCTATGGAGAGGTCTAGAAGATGTTTTTGACTCCTGGTTTTGCTAAAACAGGAAGAGGAGTACACTTAAGGTGGTGTTTATACTCATGTCGCACTGCGGAGGGCGGCTAGACATGTACGATATTGATTAGACAGCGCAGAGGTTCGATATCGATTATTTTCGTGATGTCGCCCCATGCGGCAGCTGGTTGTTCATAGTCAACGGCGGAAGCAGTAGTCGCTGAGGAAAACATGCGTATCGATTTTTCTGCCGTTGATCGATTTGCATGCTGTACTTTCCGCTTATGTCGCTGCTGTCGCGGACTATGAACATACCCTAGGGCTCTAAGTCGTTCTGTTTAAGGCAGTGTTTATACTAGAGTTTCGTCTACTGCGGCGCTGATATCGATTAGACAGCGCGAAGGATCGATATCGATGATTTTTGTGATGTCGCGCTACGCGTGCACTGGTTGTTCATAGTCAACAGCGCCAGAAATTAGTCGCTGAGCAGAACATGCGTATCGATTTTTCTGTCTCTAATCGATTTGCATGCTTTAGCTTCCGCTCATGTCGCGAACTATGAACATACCCTAGGGCTTTAAGTCTTTCTGTTTAAGGCAGTGTTTATACTAGAGTTTCATCTACTGCGGCGCTGATATCGATTAGACAGCGCGAAGGATCGATATCGATTATTTTTGTGATGCCGCGCTACGCGGTTGTTCATAGCCAACAACGCCAGCAATTAGTCGCTGAGCAGAACATGCGTATCGATTTTTCTGCCTCTAATCGGTTTGCGTGCTTTACGTGGCGGCTATCTCGTCGCTGTCGCGGACTATGAACACACCCTATGGTAGTGAGTCATAGTATAGCGGATGCGTGGCGCGACGTAATGGGAAGTACTGTTATCGATCAGACGCGCGTAACATCAACATCGATTAGTTTGGTGTTGTTCGGCAGTGTTCATAGTCAACGGCGCCAGCAATTAGTCGCTGATAAGAACATGGGTATTGATTTTTCTGCTGCTAGTCTATTTGCATTCTTTAAGTGGCGCTTATCTCTCTGCTGTCGCGGACTATGAACAGACTTTTGGCGCAAAGTCATTATTTATGGTAGTATTTATACTAGAATCGTCGCCTGGTGCGATCATATTATCGATTAGGAAGCGTGTGTGATCGATATTGATTGTTCTTATACTACTGCGCCATACTCAGCTGAAGTATAAAACCCTCGAGACGATATGTTCTTGTTTAACATAGTCTGTCACAGATTCGCTGCATGACATGAGAATATCTTTATCTTCATAGAGATAAGATACTATGATCGTTATCGATTAGACAGCGCGAAAAATCAATATCGTTGGAGTACTTGCTGCGGGGCAGTTGGATGTCTATACCCAGCAAAAACGGCGTTAGATCTCTAATTCCTTGTCCAGGATTGTGTTTATACTTGATTCGCTGCGCCGCGCGACAATGTAACAGTCACTGATATCGATTAGATAACATATGCGATCGATAACGCTGATTTTCATAGTCTTGCGCAGAAATCGAAATTTCCCGGAAAAATTAAAGTTGCGTGCAGCACAATATACCTGATGCGTGGCGCGATGTTATGGGAAGTTCCATTATCGATTAGACAGCGCGTAAGATCGATATCGATGGAATATGTGCATTTAAGCAACGCAACAGGAGAGGGGACTATGGGCAATGTCTAGGGTAATATATTCCATCCTAACCTGCGGCTTATATTAGAGCCGTGGCGCAGCTCCGCATTAGCTCAGTCGTACTTATCGATTAGGCAACGTGTCGGATCGATATTTACGCTCTAACACCGCTACGCCGCGCAAAGTATAAAACCCCTTAGGTGTTACCATTAGATTCTTGTTTAATACCGTCTATAGCTAAGTCGCTGCATCAGGGAGTACTATGAAAACCACCAAAAACTAGACGGCGCTTAGGATTGGTAACGGCGGCTTGGTAAGGTGAGCGCCATTATCGATTAGACAGCGTGTAGGATCGATATCGAGCTTAAATGTTTAAGTTCTTACTTGAGACTGGAGTTGTACTGATTATTCGCGCGGCGGCTAGACAGCAGCCACCGATATCGATTAGGCAGCGTGTGTGATCGATATCGCTGGTTGCGATAAAATCATTAAAAAAGGTGAACTCTTATGACCTATGATCTTGTGTATGGCCCCGTTTATACTTCGTCGCGGGGCGACGCGACGCCACGTATAGTGGCCATATTGATTGTGCGACGCGATCGATCAATTTGGCCTCATTGCGTGGCCATCGCGTCGCGCCGCGGCGAAGTATAAACGGGGCCTATGGCCTTGTTGTTGGCCTACGAAAGCGTCTATAGCGGCCCCAAATCCTGATCCAATTGCAGGATTCGTACGATCCGCAGTCGCCTCCGGCATCGAACAAACGAGTACTGGTGCAGTTCCTGAAGTGTCGTCGGATATCGGACTTGATTCGCGAGATTCAGATGTACCAGAATCAGCCGTATGCGCTGCAGGTGGAGAAGAGCATCCGGGTACGTGACGGTTGATGTCTGCTTTTGACGACCACAGCGCTCAGAAGCTATCAAACTGTGCCTCCTAGTCCACAATCCGACTTCCACAACGGCAGAAAGAGTCACGGTGTCCGCTAGGGAGGCGGTTTGTAGGCGATTCTGAACGTCGACGGAGATTATAGGCTGAATACGTCTGTAGGGACAGACGTCTGAGTCATTCTCGTACGCAACACGTGAGCCTCAGATGCTCAGAAAAAGTGCAGATCTCCTTAGGTGCAGGTGCTCAATGAGCGCATGAGCCAGAGCGTGACTCAGACGCCACGCTCAAACCGGCTTCTTGTGCTGATTAGGTGCCGATTCTAAGAAATCTGAGTGGAAAAGGAAGTGTGACTAAGCGTTTGTACTGTGAGGTAGGTTTTTGTGTGAAGCTGAAATGTTGTTGGACAAAAAAGCCTTAAATGTGGGATTAGAGGTGAAGTTATGGGCTTAAAATGACCTAAGAAGCAATTGACGGCGCTATATTAACGGCTTTGAGCAGTACCTACTGTCGCATAAATAATGGCCGTTTTTCAAACTGGCCCTCTATAGTTCACAAATGAAGAATATGGATAAATCCTCTGCGATTCTACCGTTTTTGAATACTTCATAATAATCAGCTTTACTGTAGGTAAAAATTTATTTATTTATTTATTTATTCATTTCGATGCATTTAAGAAGATCATCACTCTTTGCGGGGAATTGAACTCATTCAAAGCCGATTTTTCTGCATTTTGGCACTGTGATGTACATCTCACACATGCTACTTCTTAGCGTTGGCTTAAGAAAGAATTTTATTTGGTTCGTAGACAGTTTCTACAAGGATTTTCTAGATATTCATAAAACTCGTCCGTTTGTCCGTATGTCTGTCCGCGAAAAATTAATGGCCGTCTGAAGTTGATTTGCCATCTCGATCACTATGGCCTTTCCTTGAGCTGTAAAGCACGCGAATATGATCGCCGATGATGAAGTGAAGGATTTTCCAGAAATTCATAAAAACCGTCCGTTTGTCCAAATGTCTGTCCGTGAAAAATTAATGGCCGTCTGAAGAGAAAATTGCAAATCGATCACTATGACCTTTCCTTGAGGTGTAAAGCACGCGAATATGATGGCCGATTGAAATAAAGGATTTTCCAGAAACTCATAAAATCGTCCGTTTGTCTGTATGTCTGTCCGCGAGAAATTAATGGCCGTCTTAACAGGATTTGGCATCTCATCTTGATCACTATGGCCATTCCTTGAGCTATAAAGCACGCGAATATGATGGCCGATGATGAAACAAAGGATTTTTCAGAAACTCATAGAAACCGTCTGTTTGTCCGTATGTATGTCCGCGAAAAACTAATGACTTGCTGAAGTTGATTTAGCATATCGATCACTATTGTCATTCTTTGAGGTGTGATGCACGCGAATATGATGGCCGATGATGAAGTATAGTAGTAGAAAGTATTTTCCTGAAATCCATAAAAATCGTCCGTTTGTCCAAATGTCTGTCCGCTAAAAATTGTTGGCCGTTTGAAAGGAAGTTTGCAAATTGATCAGTTTTTTCAATCTTTTAGGTGTAAAGCGCGCGAATGTGACGGCCGATGATGAAGTAAAGGATTTTCCAGAAATTCATAAAAATCGTCCGTTTGTCTGTATGTCTGTCAGCGAAAAATTGATGGCCGTCTGAAGTTGATTTATCACTATTGTCATTCCTTGAGGTGTAAAGCACACAAATGTGACGAGCGATGATGAAGTAAAGGATTTTCCAGAAATTCATAAAAATCGCCCGTTTGTCTGCATGTCTGTCAGCGACAAATTAATGGCCGTCTTAGCAGGATTTGACATCTCATCTTGATCACTATTCCATTGCTTGAGCTGTAAAGCTCGCGAATATGATGGGCGATGATCAAACAATAAAACGTAGACAAGATCAATGGACACTATTGATTTTTATTATTATCCTGTCCGTGCTTCTGTACGTATGCCCTTCCGTTCGCTCGTTCGCGCAGATTTAATGGCCACTGGTTTGATATGTTTCACGTTTCTTATTCGGGTGAACCGACTGAGGTGGGATCGACGTGAATACGTTGCAGTTTCATACTTTATAATATGAAAGCGGTATCGATCGAACAAGCATTATCGATCGGTTTTATCGATTTTTATCCGGAATCCGCCGCTTAAAGTGCGAGTCATGTGAATATGATGAGTGGTAGGCAGACCTTACAACAAGCCGACAATAGCGATATGTGAACCGATATCGATTTTATCGATTTTTTGTCCAGAGTTAAGCTTACGAAATGGGAGTCATGCGAATGTGATGGCTGAGTAGCTGGTTTCATAACAGCCAACCAATGTCGTTCAGTTGGCTGATGCCACCCACGGCCATGAATGCGCAGTGCGGACGGACGCACGGACAGACAGACAGACAGAGGGCAGACGGAGCGGTTTGCTATTTCATGCAAAGTAGGATTCCTGGCTGTAGAACGATATCTCGTAGAACTAGGATGCATGGCGTATCCCACGATAGGATCGATTAGTGCCAGCGCCGACCCTTATCTCCTGCTCTAGTGCTTGCGCAACAAACAGCGAGGACAAACAGCGACGGTGGTGTAATGGCGTAGCATCGGGCCTGATATACAAGGCGTGCGGGTTCGAGTCCCGCCTGGTGCTAGAGTTCTGATCGCAATGAGGCTTCGTCAAACAGCTTACAAATTCGGTAACAGCCACTTCAGACTGGAAATGACGCGGAACGATCATGATGTTCGTATCCACATGCTCATGTGCTGTTGTCGTGGATCCAAATCGTTGCCGAAGCCCGAAGTTGGAACACCACGGGGTTTCCCAGGGACGTCGGAGTGTGATGAATGCGTCCGTTCTTTGTGCGGAGTCTACGTGACGCTATAGAATGGGCCCTTCGAACAGATCTAATAGCCGGCCAGTTATTGTCCCACCCTCGCTGAAGTTCCGCATGAAAAGGCAGTTATTGCGGTCGTAATTACGCTGCCTGAGGCGTGTTACTTCTCCCCACGCATCGTATCCAGCCCGCTGTTCGTCCTCCTTGGCTACGGACAGAGTATAGTGGTCCTTTCCTTGCAAGCTCTTCTGACCTTTGTAGATTACGGTATCGTTGGAGCTTTTTCGGGGTTACGGTAGTCTCTTCAGTGAGCCTCTTGAAAGCAGCAAATTGCCGCCCAAGAGAACCTAGGCTCTGCGGTGACTCATACCCCCTTTCAGAAGTGCTTCTGTATAAGAAGCTCAATGAATAAGCGGCTATCACGAGGCTAATAGCCACGAGAATCGAGTTAGTAAAGAGAAATGGACTCCGGATTCGTTTAATTGCAGCCTGATGTCGTTCTGAGTCACTAGCAACTATACTTTCAATTGCCCTACGCGTGGCTTTTCATAGCTTTATTTTTTAATTGTCGACATCCCTAAGTAGATCATGTGCGTGTCTTTTTCTTCTTCAGCGTCAGTGTCATCAAATGTCTCTGCTCGCTTCTGAATGCGCTGAGTCAGCCAGATGTGTTGCCCATAGAGGATTAGTGATCATTGGATAGACTAGGACGATGGCGACTGCCTTACTGACGCTGGATGCCCGTCTATTTATAGAATAAACCGATGTGAGCCTTTTTCTTCAAGAATCTGATCGTGGGCGCTCGTCGAACTCGCTTGCCAAGTTCCGTCAGTCGAAATGTTCGTCCTTTTTAGTCTACAGTGAAGGTGAGCTGTGATAGACTTCCCGCTTTAGGTAGTGGTCAACGTTAGTTAGATAAATTCGGTACATAGGGAGAGATTGTCCAATGTATGGAAGGGAGGAGCGAAGAGCGACGAGGAGCCGACCAATCAGAGCACTGACTGGACACGCCCACGTAGCCCTTGCGCTTTCTCGCGTTATCGTTGGGTTTTGTGCTCTCCTCCGCGTTGGTGAAACCCAGCCATAAGGTCCCGTTCATACTCTGACGGCAAGTGACGCGATGACACGTGTAGTGGCCAATATTGATCGATCGCATGATTGGATCAATTTGGCTACTACACGTGTCATCGCGTCCTTGTGCCTTGTGGTTGAGTTTCACCTGCACGCAGGAGAGCACAAAACCCAACGATAACGCGAGAAACCCCAATCCTTGGTGGGCGTGTTCAGTCAGTGCTCTGATTGGTTGGCTCCTCCATCGCCGCTCCTCCCTCCCATACATTGGGCGATTTCTCCCTATGTGCCACCAGTCGTCGTTGGATGCTCCACCAATAGGCGCTCATTAATTTAATCCCTTCTGCCGGAAATCATATTTTTGCCAATCCTGCCGCAAAGGGTTTATTCTGAGCAAAAATCGATAATATCGATCGATATTTGTTGGTCGATCAGTATTGTGTACTTGTTGTGAACCCCATCTCCACCATATTCCCAAGACTTCTGGAAAATTGTGTCGGTTAGTTGTTGCAAAGGCCCGGACGGACGCACAGACAGACGGACAGACTGGGGGCAAACGGACGGGTTTGCTACTTTGTCTCTCCATCCTCAACATGTTCACTATTTCCATCCTGCTGTATCGGTTAGGTCAACATGTTCATTACTTCCATCCTACTGTATCTGGTAGTACTGTGAATGTTATCGAGCCACAGCGCGGAGGACACAAGGACAGACAGACGGACAAAGGGCAGTCGGGCGGATTTGCCATTTTGTCACACCAGCTTCGCCATATTCACGGATTTCCGTCCTGTCGTATCGATTAGTTGCCGCGAAAGCCGCCGAACTGTAGCCCGGACGGACGTACAGACACACAAACAGAGGTAGGGGAGATAGACGGGCAGCCTATGTTATCCTTCTGCTGCCACCATATTCACGTGATTCCCAACCAGTGCTACCACATCCACCGATTTCCGTCCAGTTTTATCGATTAGTTGCTGCAAAGTGTATCGAGCCGTAGCCCGGACGGACGCATGGACAGATAAACAGACTGGAGGCAAACGGACGGTTTGATATTTTATCGCTCCACTCTCAGCACGGTTTCTGTCCTATTGTATCGGCTAATTGCTGTGAATGCGGGTGCGTCACAGTGCGGAGGACGCACGGACAGACAGACGGACAGAGGGCATACGGTCGGACTTTGTATTTTGTCACAATAGCCTAGCCATATTCATGCATGTCCGCCCTATCGTATTGGTTAGTTGCGGCGAAAGCCATCGAGCCTTAGCCCGGACGTGCGCACATACAGACAGACAGACCCAAAAACTTGGGTAAATAAACCTGTTTTTGGCTGTCTCTGCTTCACGGAAGCCCTGTCTCGTCCCCTTTTCATATTATTGAAGGCGGTTACCTTCGTCCTTACGAGCTGTGACGACGACTACGACTACCGAAAGGGCACGGGTACTATGTCAATTCAATCTGCGCGGTCGACTCGACCCCAAGTTGGACGTCGTCGTTCGTCGTTGAAAGATTCACCGTAAGCGCTCAGAGTCTGCAGACGTTGTTGTGCAGCGTTGCAGGGCTGCTCTGCATCTGCAGAGACGACGGCGACGAGTGTATACGGTCTTCGTTCTCGCCCCCACCCGCTGCTTTGTCATTGTTTACCAGACGCGTCTAATAAGCCCTGCTCGGGGCGTGAGTCAGTCAGCAGCATGTTGCCGCGGCTAAGTCGGACTCATCAGACGAGACGAGGAGGGTATCTCATCATAAATCCGTCACGGAACGCTTTCGTCGATCTATAATTACTTCCTGATATCGTTCCTCCGAAGTCGTCGAAGCACCCCTCAACCAGGAACTACGTGTGTCTGGACGAGGCTGACGCATCGTCATTGAGGAAGTGGATATTTTTGAGGGTTTTCTGCTATTTTTTTTTATTATCCCGGATTTTTTGGCCAACCAAGGACTTCTATTTCTTACTTGGAGGCTCTTTGGAGTGTAGTGACTTCGTTGCACTTTTATTTGTTTAGTTAGTTAGTACATGAAGATCCATGCAACAAAACAGACAACTTATCTTTCCATCAACATCGACTACCCTCCGCCAACGTTCCACAAGACGTCGAATTCCTCTGGCGTGGAAATCCGGCGACTTGGAGGCGAAAAAAGCTCGAAGATCATTCTCGAGGTGGACACGATCTTCATAGCACTTCCGTTCTAGATGATGCTGAAGTGATCGAAAAGGTGGTAGTCACTTGGGGCCAGATCTGGGCTGTACGGTGGATGCGGCAGAACTTCCCATCCGAGTTCTAGAATTTTCTGAGAAGTCGTCTTCGCGATGTATGGGCTCGGGTTATCGTGCAGCAAGCGAACTTTGTCGGGCCTAGGCTGTTCCTGGGGCATCTTGTCGGCCAGTCTCTGCAGTTGAGTAGCGTAGACCTCGGCACTGAAGGCAGCAGCTCGAAGTGGTGGATCCCATTAACTCCCCACCAGACGCTCAGCATGACTTCCCTCGCATGAATTTCACCTTTTACGAAAGATTTCGGCCCTTCATCGCGTTGGCGCCATGCACGTTTGCGAGCGTGGTTGACGTAGAGGACCCATTCTTCGTCTCCTGTGACGATGATGTCCAGCAAGTTGAAGGTGCGACTTCGGGGAGCAGCTGAGTGCGTGTGTCCAGGCGGTCTTCGCCGGTTGTCGTCTGTCAGTTCGTGTGGGAGCCACTGACCGAGCTTTTCAACCATTCCAAGAGATCGCAGTCCATTGTCCACGGTGGATCGGGAGCAGCCAAGAGCAGCAGCAAAACAACGCACACCTTCATATGGATGCTGCTCCGCCAGTTTCCTCAGTTCATCCAAAGATATCGCTGTCGGTCGACCAGAGCAAGGCTCATCTTCGAGACTCCTGTTCCCGCTTCTGAAGCGTTCGAACCAGCTATACACAGACCGTACAGAAGGAGCTTCAGAGCCGAATACACGACACAAGTTTCGATAGGCTTCTGCAGCGGAGTGCCCAGATTCAAACTCGTAAAGGAGTGCGTGTCTAATATGGGTAGACAGTTTGACCATCGTACAGTGAAATAGGCAAGGAAGACGGAGCTGGATATGCTATGCAGATACAGCAGGATAGTGTCCTTATATAGCACTTATGTTGAAATCTTCGGAACATTCTAGAAAAAATCTGGAATATTGCGAAGTTTTCTGCAGATACTTTCTGGACACCCTAATACTTGGTCAGATTAACCTGTGCTGCGCTTCTTTTAACGTTTAAAGCTTGACAATCACGTGAAAGACACGCGACATATGGGTTTATTGATCGCAAAATTTAAATGTGAGCAGGAGCCCCATTTTCCAAGCCAGATTCAGTGGAGCGGTGATGTAACATTCAAAGTGAATGGAGGGGTTAATCGGCGCAATTGTGGCAAAACGTTAAAAGAAGCACATCACAGGTTAATTTGTCCAAGTAGGAGCAAGATTGTAACAAGCATTCAGCCCATGCACAATCAATCGAGTCTGAAATGCAAGGTTTCAGGCATGTGCATGGCGCAATCATGACGATTTTTCACGCCAAAGTAATCTTGTCGTTACCCCTCGCTTGCATATGAGTCTCAAACGTCCTCAAAACTTGTTAACAAAACAATGTTAGAACCTTTCAAACAGAAAATTTGTAGAATGCTCTCCATTTTTCGCGAGCTGTAATATGTAATTAAGTTTTAAACCCTAAAATAAGAATAAATCAATTGAAACGGCTACTCTGTAGAGAAATTATAACATGTATTCAAGCGAAACACAATCAATCGAGTGTGAAATGGAAGATTTCAGACGTGTGCATGGCGCATTCCATGCCTCTCATACACCCTGTATATCAGGCTGTCGCAAAATTAATCGCCGAAACGGAGCGCTTACTTCAAACTGCTATAAATTAACCTGAACACAACTTTATTCGAATAAAAAACACCAGAATCTATGCATTTTTGCCAAAGAACAAGTAGTGAATCTAATCCTTTACAGTAAAAACTGAGAGCACAGGAATTAACGGAATCTGTCGTATAAAACAACATTGCGATTGAAAGTTGGCGACTTATCGGAAATTTGCAAAGAATTTTCGTTAAAAAATCTTTTAAAAACATTCAACATGGGATCATGGGGTTAGTGCACACTCTTGATCTAGTCAATGGCAGAAGCCGAAGCGCTTCGTGTCAGGACCCTTCTGTGTAGTTTTAAAACGGTTGCTCGCTTTCGTTCTGAGATTCCCCCCTCCCACAGCTCCGATTCCAGAGATCGCTGTATCGCATTAGAGCTGCAGCTTCCTGACGCTGCACGGCTCCCACGCATCCTGCTCTCTGTGCAGAGATCGCATCGGAGTTGCTCGCTCCTCTGCTAGGCTCCTGCTATGGCCAGATCACTGGCAATTTACCCTCTGTCCCAGCTAGCACGGGCGATTCCCTCAGAAGAATAGAAGGAGGACGTGGTGTGGTCGATTCGGACACGTTCAAAGGCCTCCAGATGACCTGGCGGAATGATGCGTGGGAACGCCGGCTGCTACCGTATCATGTGTGTATTGTCGGTGCCCCTGATTTCAAGTGCAATGGGGCGGCGGTGACCTGCCGCCGGCTGGAGCGATTCGCCTCAGAAGGCGTTGTCGGTCGGTCGCATCATGGCAGAACCACAGCGCTCCAATCACGCGGAAATCATTCGCATTTCCTCGACGGAATTTGCCGACACGCACTGAAAAAGACCTTTGTGCGCGTCGTGTTGAATGAAGACACCGGGAGAAAGAAGAGCTCAGAGTGCATGGGAAGCGATTGTTTTCCCTTCGTCCGTGCCCAGCTGGAGGCTTGGGAATGGGAACGAAAAGTGCACAGCTGGTGGTGCGCGTCCTCCTTGAGAGCCTTGCTGTGCAAGGCCTTTTGGGATTCACGTACGGATTCACGTACGAGCATCCAGATCTGGTTGGTTCAATTACCCAAGTTTGAGGTTTGAGAGTTCGGCCTAGCTGAATGAAGTGCCGGCAGAAGTTTTAGACGCTTTGTTTCAAGACCTTCTGCCTACTCGGGTCTAGCAGATCGTAGGATGTATCGATGACGCGCATCGAACGGATTCTTCAATGTCAAGCAAATCTGAAATACCTGGCGCATCCCAGAGATCACAACGCCATCATCGTTCGTTCCTGTACATCAGCCTGGTTTAGCTGGTTCGAGAAGCAGCCCAGCTCATCGTTAACGGACCTAAACCGCGTAGGGAATACCTCTGAAGAGTTTAAGCTCGTTAATGACCTTTCACGAACGGCGAAGAAGTCATTTAAATCGAGCAAGAGACGAGTCGCCCGACAGTTGCTCATCTGGTCGGTCATCACTTTGGTTCCGCATCCAGGCCATCCACGTTCTTCATCCATTCGCAGTGGTTTTTAGAGCTGCTTGACTTTCATGGTGTACGCCATGCGTTCTACTTTAGAAGAATAAGGTAAAGCTTCGCAAGGCTAGCTTGAACAGAGCAATGGTACTCTGCTTCTTCCTCCCTAGTGTTTTCCAGCACATGTCGCTAATGTGGCCTACATTGGAAGGGGAAAAGCACCAGATCGATAAGGCCTCGTCGTCGAGCTGGCGTACCGCCCAAGGGCCAAATTCATCAACCGCTTACCGCCCTCTAGCGGTGAAAATACTGCCAAACCTGATGCTGATGTATGTCATATCAGGGAGGCTGGCGGTATTTTCACCGTTAGAAGACGGTTAGTGGCTGATGAATCTTGTTCCGGGGCGGCACGCCAGCTTAACGACACGGTATTATTGATCTGCTGTTCCCCTCCCAATGTAAGCCAAATTAGCGAAGTGTAGCGGAGAACGCTAGGGAAGAAGAAGCAGAGTACCATTGCTTTGCTCACTGCAGTCTTGCGGACCTTCACGTTGTCCTTTTGAAGTGGAATGCATGGGGCACATGAAAGTCTATCGGCTCTAAAAACCGCTGCGGATGGATGAAGGACTTGGATGGTCTGGAGACGGAATCGGACTGATGAGCGTCCAGGTGGACAGT
This sequence comes from Heligmosomoides polygyrus polygyrus, assembly GCA_947396885.1. NCBI lineage: Eukaryota > Metazoa > Nematoda > Chromadorea > Rhabditida > Heligmosomidae > Heligmosomoides > Heligmosomoides polygyrus. The sequence continues at coordinate 100,485,299 of OX377204.1, read as the reverse complement.
TGTTGGGTAATTCATCGTTGGCTCTTCTTAAATGGCTTCTCCGCCGTTCATGGAGAGTCATTAACGGGCCTAAACTCTGCAGAGGAATTCCCTGCAGGGTAAAGTGCAATTATCCGTCGTCACTGACTTCGAGCTGAAAGCTCTGAACGGCTCCTCGACATTAATAAGGAGGCCAGAACTCCGGCCGCCTTATTGAATGCGTTTGAACCCTATGAGGACCGAACAGCCCTCATAGCGTTCAAACCACCTCCGCCAAGTATGTACATATTAAAGACTGTCGAACAGTCTGCACATACGCAACTGGACATAAGGCGGTTACGTCAGAGAAGCGCAGTCGATCGCGCATCTGCTGTTTTGTTTGCGATCACCGTGGCATGTGGAATTCGTGAGGGGGAACGGTCGACGGGGAGAAGATTGAGTGCTAATTGACCGCCTAGATGCACTTCGTGGCTCGTTACGCCATCTAATTAGACGCCGTCTAATCGCCGATCGACGTGCATTCCATCTGAAGAAGTGCCTCGATGAACGAAGTTCGTCAGTCTACTTCTGGCCACAACATCGGTCGAGTAGGAGAGGAAGGAATCGCTCAGGCTAATTAGGCTTGCAGGAGTGTGCCGTGTACATGACAGTGGCGCGGGATTCTGCAGATGACTGAGAAGCCAGCTGTTGCCGGATGAATAGCAGATTGTCTTGCAGAGAGCAAGAAGTTCCGAATGGATTCTTCAGCCCTCCCAAGAGCATCTCGACGCTTTTACGAGGCTTGAAGGACCATTCGACACCGTGTCACGCTATCAACATCTAAGGATCAGGACGAAAGTCGTGATCCTGAGAAACTATCAGCAATATCGTTGTGAAACCGTTCGAGCGGCAAATAATTTTGCGCGGACAGACGGACAGACGAACAGACTAATGCATTAACTCTGGGGTTAGCTTCTATATATGAAAGAGTTAACGCATCAGTATCTTCGTCTCTCCGTGCGTCCGCGCAAAATTATTTGCCGCTCTAAGGGTTTCACAACTACTCGCCGATATTGCCGATTTTTTGCGTGCCACTTAGATGCGGGCCAATTTGTGAGCACACTTTCAAATTGGCTCAACAGCATTCTAAAGAAGTAGGATGCGTGGCGCATCCAACTCCAAAATATTCACAAATTGCTTCAACCAATGAATGGTGAAGGATAAAGATCGATGTTCACCACGTCAAAAGAATGCGATAAGCGGCAAGCGGTATTTGCAATCGATAATCGATCGATAGTTAATCGAATTGGTAATCGATCGATGAAATCGAAAATCGATAACATTGGTGATGGTCGATTTTATCGAGTTTTGTCATGAATTGACCGCTTGTAGTGCCAATCACGCGAATATGTGACGGGCTATTGGCGGCCATTATCAGAAATCTGCAATATCGATTGGAAAATCGATATTGATCGATTTAATCGACGTTCTACCTGACTCACGCGAATGTGATGGTTGAGCAGATGATTTCACACAGCCAAACAATATCGCTCAACTTCTAATTTCTGTGGCGAGGGCCATGCCTATATTGAGGTGCGCCACGCCTTCGACTTCTGTGGGATATCGTGGAGGCATTCAGCCTATTCACCCTATGGAATGACTTGCTGCGCTCAACTGCTTGAAAAGCCGCTGTTGTGATCGTTTCAAGACAGATCTGATACGAATCCGCCGACCATGGAAGAATGGAAAATCAGCTTGCCCTGGGCAGGATCCGAACCTTGGATCGATTCAAGGTGCACACGACAGCCGGCGCCTCTCCGGACTGTGCCACGCGTGTGATCTGAAAAATGTCCATCGCTTGGCACTGTCATTCCTTGAGAGCCAGATCATTCCTACTGTGTTCAGACGAGGCGCGTGGAGCGCAGCCGGAGAAGGCGGTGGATCTGGCGTGCATTTCGTATTGATTGAGGGTTCTAGTCCCGCACTGACCAACACTGGCCCACATGGCTTCTGGGATCGGCGAACTGGTACAGTATTGGTCTGGGAAGGATGAAGGTGTGGATTGTCCATCGGCTGGGCACCGCATGTCATTGTTGGCTTTCAAACTGCCTCCATGATATCCCACAGAATTGTGTAGAATGCACGGCGCATTCGACGGAGGGATTCTTATTCTTCACACGGAGCAATTACGAATCAGACGGTGGCCCAACGTTGGCCTTCTCATCTCCACGAAACTCTTTAGGACAAGGAAGATTGTCCTGTGATGGCCCGAGGCGATCCACTGAGGAGTGAAGCTCTAGATCGAGAGCTACCGTACCCTCCAGACGCTTAAGCTGCTCGTCGATCCGTCATTGATGGTAGCGACGGGCCCAAGAAGGTGCCTGGTGTGAATCCAATGTATCACTGCATCTGAGCGCATAGGAATGCAGGAAGATATGAGATGAGTCAGCGCGGCAGCCGTCTAGCCAAAACTAATTAGGAGTGATTGCGACTGCAAAAAATCTAGCTAGATCGAATCACTGGTGCAATTTAGCTTGATTGAAGCTGTAGAAAGAAGCCCGTCACCGTTGAAAAAAGGTGTCGTTCAATATGGCAGATTGGACGATAAGCTGGCGAACGGCTTAGCTGAGTCAGAGCACTGGGAAGAGTTCGGCTAGTTCAGTCGCCTATTAATGTAATGAAGCAGTACGCTGTCCAAAGAATGAGGCCGTTCCGTCTGAGACAGGCTCCTGCGAATCTATCTCTTGCCCAACCAACAGAATTGCTTTCCCGGAATGGGGCAGATCTTTCCGAGCAGAAGTCGGACTGCTTGAGATCCCCAAAGCTCCGAGATCTGCGACATCCACCCCAATGGAGCTGCACAACATCGCACAGCAGCTCGATCTATGGGTCAGCAAAGCTGCTTTTCTACTCGAAAATAGCCCGAGGTGTAAGACCGACTGATCCCGAGGATACGGCGAATATGTGTCGTACACAGCCTACATCAAAAAAAATTGTGACTCAGACTTACTACACAGCAGTGGAATAGAGAAGGAGTAGCATAGTCTAACTCCGAAACCTCTTCCCAGACCCTATTGGCCTCAACTGGGATGCTACAGCACGCAAATATCCGTCTGGTGGTACTTGATCGTCATTATTCACGCACAAAAAGCAGCACAATGTGAAAAACGACTACGTGAGAACGCTGAGAGCATCATTAAATACAATACAAATACAACTGCAATACAAATACAAATACAGTACATAAATAAAGGATAAAGGACGGCGTTATTCAATCCCCTTTGGGATGCGCCACGCATTCTACTACTACGGGATGTCGTGGAAGGCGACATGAATGCGTATTTGGCCGACGACTACAATGACTTGCGATGGCCAGCCGATGGACAAGTCAGCGCCCTATCCTTCCAAGACGAGTCGGGTACCAATTTACCGACCCCGAAGGGATGGAAGGCTTGGTTGACCTGGGCGGGAAATCCGAACCAGCAACCTGGTATCGGATGCAGGCGACAGTCGACGCCTCCTCCGACTGCGCTACACGCGCCCCGCCCCAAAAACAGATACGGACTAGTAATTTGAGTAAAGATGAACAATTTCTCAGTGTATGGAGTTTCTGGCTCGTACGATACAGCTAATTTTTCGGGTGATTTTTTTAATCGAAAGGCTCTGTTTGGACGACCTCTTTTTAACGTCAAATAGGATGTTCTTGAAACCAAATTCTACACCATTCTAAGCAGTCTTGACGCTTTCGAAGGCAAATTGAGCATCAAATCAAACGGACGTCTTCCAGGTTGAACTGGAGTTTCCAGAAAGATTCGAATAATTTTTTGTAGCAACAATTACTGTGATTTTTTTTTCGAGATTTTTCAATTCTCCCGCCCTGATAAGTAAACCCCCTGTTTGATTTCGCAAAATATTTTGTTCGCAACGAAAAATAATGGTTGAGAGCTTATTGCAAAGTGCTGATAGGTGTCAGGTTTATAGTGTAATAAAACGAAAAGATTGTGCCATGCTCTCGTCTAGCTCGTCGCTATCTTCCTTTGATTGATATTGCGAATCCTTTCTACTTTATACAGCAAAGTGGAGAAGTTTGAAAGTACAACATTTAAACAAACCTGATGCCTATCAGCACTTTAGAATCAGCTCTCAACCATTATTTTTCGGTGCGAATAAAATTTTTGCAAAATCAAACAGTGTGGTCACTTATTAGGACAGGAGAAAATGGAAAATCTTGGAAAAAAATCACTGTAATTCTTGCTATTTGTTCTCGAACAAAAAAATTATTCTAATCTTTTTGGAAAGTCTCAGCTTAATCTGGAAAACGTTCATTTTGATGTGATGTTCAATTTCACTACAAAAGTGTCAAGACTGCTCAGAAGTCGACAAGTGATACCGATCACTAGTTCGTTGTATATATAATAATACATGCCTTTCGCAAATATAATAAAAAATATAAAAAAATTACGGCTACTTTTATCACTTACCAATTTTGCTGTACAGTTGACTGCTGTATAAGTCCACACGAATTTTCGCAAGCAATCAAATGAAAATCGCAACGAATTGGACGAGTTCATGGTGCGATCTCCTCTTGTTACTTACTTTGATACTTTGGTGGTCCTGTCGGCTGGAGGTCTTCTCAGCGGGGACCACCACTCTTCCAGACTGCTCGATCTCTGGCTGCTTGCATCCAGTGAGGCAGACTCCGCTCTCTGAAAGATCTTGAGAATGAGTCTGCCCATCGCGTTGGCGGTCGTCCCAGTGGTCTCTTATGGTCTCTCGGGAGCCATTCTGTGACACGGAGACTCCATCTATCGTCCTTTCGTCGAAGCAGGTGTCCGGCCCAGCGATATTTGGACTTCTTCATGCACTGCAGCGGGTCTGCTAATCGCGACTTCTCCCGTAGCTCCGAGCTTCGTAGGCCTTCTTGCCATTGCTGACGAAGGCATGTCCTCAGAAGACATCTCTCCAGTGCACGATGCGTAGTTTGCATCGCTCTGGCGATTGTCTTGTTGGGCCAGGTGTCCGTCGCGTAACACATCGCAGGCAGTACAGAGGCGTTGAATATCGAGGCCCTGAGGCCGGCATCCTTGACCTGATCGGTGACTTCGCGAATCGAACTGAAGGCTGCCCATGCTGCGCGTCTCCAGCGGGCGACTTCAGGAGCGAGGTCGTTATCCATGTTCAGCTCTCTTCCCAGATAGACGTAGGAGTCGACCTCTTGTTAGACACTAAAAACTGCTGAAAAAACTGTAGCTCAAAACCACAATTCCTTGTTGAAAAATAAACTTTTTGTAAAAACACTGTTGAAGGTGAATGTTTAAAAAATTCAACGAAAATCACACTAAATTTTCCTTGGGAAAAATTGTTCTAGCCGTCTCGGAGTTTCCATTTTTCCTGGAAGAAGTCGGCTTTGATTTGGAAAGTGTTCAATTTGATTTCAGAAGCGTCAAGTTTGCTCAGTAAAGTGTCCAACATCATTTGAAGCGACCAATTTGGCCTCAAGGTGTCTCGATTTTGAGGTGAAAGCCTTACATATGGACGATCAGGGGCTGGATTCATCAACGACTTACAGCAATTTAACAGAGAAAATACAGCCGAAATCCCTGATAGCGCGGCTTATCGAGCGATGTGGTGAAACATTTCGCGGCGCTATCAGGGATTTCGGCTATCATTTCTCTGTTAAATTGCTGTAAGTCCGGCCCCAGGTGTTTTATCTGTGGATGCATTTGTTCTGCAGCATCTAGAGGGGGAGTGGAATCTGAAGAGGGATCTCTGGACGGATGGTGCTTTCTCTTCGGCTTAACGGCAGCTGTGACTGTGAGTCACACAGCTACAAGACGCGATCCGCGTTAGATACACCCGCCTATGTCGAGGATCAGCCGGTCTTATACCCCGGGGCTATTTCTGCGTGTGGAAGAGCCGCTTTGCTGACCCATAGATCAGATGTTGTGTGGCGAGACTTTGGCCGTTGTGGGATATGGGCCTAGTTCCCTCCGAGAAGAAATAGACCGTCCGAGTGTGGAGAATCGTAGAAGCTCTTCTGGTGAATGCTTTGGCCTCTGAACAGCCGCTGCCCGTGTGAAAGCGCAGCCAGCTCCACTGGACGGTCCTTTAAGAAGGTCCCAGGCTCTCGAGTTTTGTCGCTGTCTCGACCTTGCTCCTGTCCGACGTCAATTATGGAGCTTTTGTTTCACGGCTAATACCCATTGTTGCCGGAATGCCTTCAGACAACTCCCGCAAGGCGGCCCCTCCCGGTTGTCTTGTCGGTCGGCCGCCCTGCGCCCACTCATTCATCTCGGCGCCTTTTGTTGCAGCCTCGATTGGAGGCTACAATTATCTGGCGACCTCACTGTGAGCGCTGTGTGAGTTGCTTGAGCTGGTCGAACTGCTACCTCGGCCTTCCTTCTCTTCAACCGCTGTTCGACTAGGGTTCTAGATGATTTCGGCTTTCTTCCCTCCATTAGGACCGTTTTTCTGTGTTGTAGCACTGTCATATGTTCTTTTCCGTGGAACTTGTCGTTAATGCGGTCTACATGAGAAAGAGAGAACCGCCAGCCAGTCGCAGTCAGCTAGGATGCCGATTGTAAACGCCCTTTTCCCTGTCATCTCCGGCTGGTTCTGTCTTGTCTTGGCTTTCTCTGGTACTTGTCGTTAATGTGGCCTACATACGGAAGAAGGAACGCGCTGGCCAATCGCAGACAATCAGGGCACCCTCCGGGACTTGTCGTCAATGTGGCGGCCTACATGAGGGAGAGAACGCGCTGACCAATCACAGCCAACTAGGGTACCGATTTTACGCGCCATTTTCCCTGTCATCTCCGTGTGGTCCTCCCTTATTGTCTCGGCTTTCTACGATATTTGTCGTTAATGTGGCCTGCATGAGGAGGAGAGAACGCGCTGACCAATCGCAGTCCGCTAGGGTACCGACCGTTCACGTCGTTTTCCCTGTCATCTACGTCTGTTTCTGCCTCATTTGTCCTGTTTTGGCTTTCTACGGCACTTGTCGTTAATGTGGCCTACATGGGAGGTGTAAAAGCGCTAGCAGCCCACTAGGGTACCAACCGCCCACGTCCCTTTCCCTGTAACCTCCGTTTGGTTACGCTTCATTTGTCTTGGATTTCTACAGTACTTGTCGTTAATGTGGTCTACATGGGAGATGCAAAAACGCTAGCCAATCAGGGCACCGACCGTACAGATTCCTTTCTCTGTCACATTTCCGTCTGATTCTGCTTTATTTTTCTTATATCTTGGCTTTCTACGGTACTTGTCGTTAATGTGGCCTACATGGAGAAGTGCAAAAGGCTAGCCAATCGCATCCAACTGAGGTAACGACCGCATACGTGCTTTTCTCTGTCATCTCCGTCTGATTTTTCCTTATTTGTCTCTGCTTTCTCCGGTACTTGTCGTTGATGTGGCCTACATGAGAAACAGTGAAAGCGTCAGCCAATCGAAGCCCACTAGGCTACCGATCATACACGCCGTTTTCCCTGTCATCTCCGTCTGCTCCTCCCTTATTTGTCTCGGCTTTCTACGGTACTTGTCGATAATGTGGCCTACATGCGAAAATGCAAAAGCGATAACCAATCGCAGCCCTCTAGGGTATCGACCACCCTTTTCCTTGTCATCTCCGTCTGTATCTGCCTTACTTGTCTTGTTTTGGCTTTCTACGGTACTTGTCGTTAATGTGACCTACATGGGGAGGTGCACTTTGTCCATGTCGGTCATATTAACGACTAGTGCCAGGTTTAATACGGTATTGGCTTGAGTCTAAAAACTATTTCTTTGGGCATTTGAGGCAGTACTAATTGAGTCCGCACGCGCATTGATAAAATGGGAACCACCATGGTACTAGTCGTTAATGTGGCCTACATGGGTAGGAGGATAGACGCACCGGACTAATGCCGCATCAGATGGGCGTATCATCCAAACTGGGTGTGAACAGTCAGTGCCCTAATTGGCTGACGCATGTTCCGATCGCTGCTGTGATTGGTTATGATCGGCTTGCGCGTTCCCGATCCCTTTATGTAGGCCACATTTACGACAAGTACCGGATGATGGGTTTATACTTCAACAGCAGTGCATTTCTACGAAATCCTCCGATCGACATCGATTGTCGGCTCTGGCTGTTCAACGTAGAAGGCTGGCTTTACTTCTAGAGTTGCGCGGCGGAGACCTAAGTATAGACTGTGCCTTTATGATCTAAGGACCCGTTTATACTTCGACACCGAGCGACGCGACAGCATGTATTGTGGCCACATTGATCGACCGGCAGTGATCAATCAATTTGGCCACTATACATGCCGTCGCGTCGCCCGGCGTCGGAAGTATGAACGGGCCTTAAGGCCTGGTTTATACTTGCGCCGCCAGGCGGCGCGGCACGATGGTCGTCATAGATATCGATTTTCCACGCCGCCTGGTCGATATCTATTCCGACTATTGTGCCGCGCCGCAGCGCTACTATAAACCAAGGCTAAAGGACCTTTAGCGCTTAGAATTCTGTGACTACTCGAAAAGCGGTTTAGCCGTGATCTCCTTTCTGGTTTGCGCCATGCATTCCACTTCTTACTGAGATTCATTTGGCTCTGACAATCATTCTCAGACACTTGATTCCTCGCAATCAGTCTGATGCCGGTCAATCGATCCCGTGCGTCGAGATCTCGTCTGGGCGCGGTGTTGAACTCGCTCCTGCCAGATGTAGGAGCTGCGGACCGGGTCGAGCTAGTGTTCCGAGACGGCCCACCCTGTCCTTTGTTCGTCTGCGAGCTGCAGTACGCGACTTCCTCCTCCTCCTCCTCTTCATTCCACCCCTCCCTACGCCGCCGAGCCGTCTCCTCGTGGGTGTCGCCGTTTTTGTGTCCTCTTTCCGCTCGTCGATTCGTCAGCATATGACGTGCGAAGGCGTGCGCGGAATGCGAAGCGAATCGGTCTATCTGAAAGCCTGGCTCGCTGGCCTGGCTCGCCGGCTGATTCGATGCCGCCGCGACCGGATGCCTAATGGATTCTGTAGCACTCGGAGGCAACGAGAAGGTTCTTCTGGAATGTCGTGCATTAATGACGTTAAATGCGGCCGCCACCGCTGGACAACGTCGTTTTAATCACTCAGTGGTTTTCCGGGTATTCGGAATGGCCTCGGGAACATCCGGACGATGGGCGTGTTGCCATACCAGCCATCTGGTCGTGGAGTTCGTTTTCAGGCGTTTCGCTGTTGTTCTGGGCGACTTGGCCATCTCTTCTGAGCACCACCTACCTCCCCAACTAGGGTGCTCTTAATTCTTTCGAAGGTTCTGAGGTCGAAGCTCCTTCTATTGCCTTTGAGCCGAAAATTGAACTGAATCTGCCGTCGACGCGCTAAGTAATGCCTTCATCCATCTACATCTCGTGCCAAAGTAGCTCAGTGCGCCATTCTCTGCCAGGAGACGTGACGTATGGCGTAGAATCTGAGCTTTAGGGCCAGAAGAAGTTCCGGATACCTCTACACGGCTGAAGAGGTCGCAATCTAGTACTTCTGAGTAGCCTCTGACTGATTCCGCCGCGAACAGATGCCGATGGCTGAACTTCTTCGTCATCAGAAGAAGAAGAGGTTATCCCGCCCAGGTGCAGAAGTACTGGAGCAAACAGCTCCAAAAGGTGCCTCTCGTACATAGGAATTCTACCGGAAAGCACAAAATGCGGGTTCGAGTCCTGCCTGATGCGGAAGTTTTGCACAAAACAAATCAAAAGTCCGAGTGTGTAGTGTGAATGGTCTGTTGCTCCAAACAAGAGTCAAATTCAACCAAAGTGGCCTTTCGCTCGAAAATTGAGCTCTTTCCGTAATGAAATTTCAAAAATGCAGGATATATTCAGTCCAAATTAGGTGGGCCAGCCTGTACTCGCCAGACGTGACGTAAGCTAACGGCCAAGAATTAGGAAAGGCCTGACGTGTTTAATATGCTCGATCGTCTGCTGAAAGTAATTCAGTTCGACTCACGTCAGGATTGTTCCAATTCTTGGTCGTTAGCTCACCGTCAGTGGTTGACTCAAGTTGGCCCTCGTAAATTGGACTGAATTTGTCCTGGGTTTTTACAATTCCTTTACGGAAACAGCTCAATTTTCGAGTGAAAGGCGACTTTGGTTGAATCTGACTTCAGTTTGGAGCAACGAACCTTTCATCACTACACACTCCGACTGTTGGTTTGTTTTGCCCAAAGGTTCTGCGGCAGGCAGGACTCGAACCAGCATCCTGTGCTTTCCGGCAGAATGTCTATGTACGACGAAGCACCACTGGAGCTTTCTGATCCAGCACGTCTGGTCCCGTCGGGATAACCTCTTCTTCTCCTGATGGTGAGGAATGTCTGCCGTCAGTGTCCGTTGTCGGGGATGGAATCAGCGGCTATTCAGAAGTACTAGCCTACAGCGTAATCGCCCGTGTGGAGGTGTTTGGAACTTCTTATGGCCCTGAAGCGCAGGTTCTACGCCTTTCGTCGCGTCTTCTGGCTGTGAATGACGCACTGAGCTACTTTGGCACGAGATGTGGATGAATGGAGGTCTTTTGTGCGTCCGCACGAACAAATCGATGATTGCAAGGATTGTCTACTTCTTCGGTTGATGAAGATGGTCTGTTATCACCATGTGCTCGGGTGGAAGCAATCAGTGGTCAGCCAAAAGTACTAGATGACGACCTTTTCGGCCTTATTAAAGCCGAGTGAAGGTGGCTGGAACTTCTTCACGCCCTGGAGGGCAGATTCTACGCGATACGTCGCGTCTCCTGGGCGAGATTAACAAATTGGGCTACTTTGGCACGAGATATGGATGAATGGCGGCCTTTAGTGCATCCGAACGGGCAAATCGATGATCAGCACTACGACTGGTGGGTAACAGGCGAAAGTGGTGTTCTTCTGAGATTGTGTTGCTCCAAGAAGCTGTGGAAGAGGCCAGTGACTTCTTTGAACAAGAGCACGCGCCTCTTCCTGGTTAGTGAGTGCCTTTTGAGGACGAAACTTAAGGATTTGGCCGAGCAAATATCCAGAAATGGAATGCACTAAGACGACACCCTTCTGGAGCTTGGAGTCCGCAAGCTGAAACGAAGTAAGCCCCTAGAAGTGCTGGGATGTTGGCCAAAGGATCCAAGGCCGCCCGTGAAGGCTGCAAAGGAGTGGTGGTCGAAGTCCTGAGTGCTTGTGAGGAGATCTGTCAACTCCACTGCTTGAATGCCGTCCTCGTCAAGAAGCGATCTGCTTTCTCCGTTGGCGAGAAATCAGCTCCGAAAGGTTGACGGATTCCCGAGACAGTGCCGTCGTCGAGTTCAAGCCGATCCGATCCCTCTGAGAAGGCTCTGCTGCGAAGTTCGCAGTTCACACATCGACTGGTGCTCAGCAGATTTATTGGTCGGCGCGATATCTATAAGCCCAGCCGATAGCGGTCACCCACATAGGGCTCTTTTTCAAGGTGATCAGCGCTTGATTAATGTCCGAAAGGAAGCCTATTGTCCTCCGACAGCGATTAATTCAGAAGCTGCACGAGATCGTCTATCAGAGGCACCGACCACTGCTGGCGGTCCTTGCCCCGAGGTAGAGCAGACAGTCTAGAATTGTTCCGGGTCAAACGGCTGCAGCAAGGCCCTTCGGCACTCCACTGAGCAAGCGAACTGCCTTGATGGTACGCTGGAACAGCCAGAACGAGTACCATAAAGAGAATCTCCATCCTTCAAGTAGTAAGAAGACACGTTTCGTATTTGCCGAATCTTTGAGGCGAACGAGTAGAAGGCACCGAAAAATTGGTTAAGGATTCACAGGGTCGAGCTCACCACGGAGGCGCAAAGAGCTGGCGGCGTTGCCTGGGTGGTGCAGAGGTAGAGATGCTGATTCATGTAATGACGTCGAGGGTTCGATTCCCGAGCTGTGTCTCGTTTTTGCATTTTTACCCTAGTATCGAGCTCCCATGGGAAAACGCAATCTGAAAGTTTTGATTGCGTTTGCTGCGGTATGATGCCTTCATTACATAATCCTTGTTGGCAACTAGTGATACTCCAGTAATGTTTCAAATATGAAAAATGCAGAAAGATATGGAACTTTCATGTCAATAAATGGTACTTAATGACAGAGAAAGATAATTTTGCATCACGAGGGTGGATGGGCATACTCACCCAAACCTCGTGGTGCAAAACTATCTTTCTTTGCCATTAAGTACCATTTATTGGCATGAAAGTTTCATATTTTATCGCTTTTTTCGTATTTGAAACATTACTGGTGCATCACTAGATGCCACCTAGGAGCATTTAGTGAAAAAATCCTAGCGCAGCAAACGCAATTTGTGTTTTCCCATGGAAATTCGATACTAGCGCAAAAGTGCAAAAACGAGACCTAACTCGGGAATCGAACCCTCGACGTCATTACATGAATCAGCATCTCTACCCCTGCGCCACCCAGGCCACGCCGCCAGCTCTTTGCGCCTCCGTGGTGAGCTCGACCCTACGGGCCATTAACCAGTACAAACTTTCGGTACCCCCTACTCATTTGCTTCAAGGATTCGGCAAAAACAAAACATGGTACATGTCGCGAATATGGCCAGCATTCGTAGACGCGAGCGCACCATGGAATCGGATCGCATTAAAATGCCATACGATTCAAAGATGGTGTGTAGGTTCAGCGTTCTGATTGGCTGGCGTGTCTTTGATCAGTGCCTTGCTTGATTGTGATTGGATGGCACGTCACCACCTCCCAGTGCTGCTCATCTTCGCGACATGAACCCAAAACATACTCTGTTTGTACCTCCACGGTATTCGTTCTTGCCGTTCCGACGTACCGTTGAGACAATTCCCTTGTAAGCAAACTTGGCGCGTTTGAAGTCAGACTGAACACCTTTCAAATGAAAACGAGAGTCTTAACTCTTCGAAGAAGGTTAGAACAAGTCCTGCCCCATGAAAAGTGACCATTTTGACGAGAAAATGGGAATGCGTAAGGGATTCATCGGATGATCGTCGTCAGGAGACGTGAAGAGTGCTTTCTCGGCAAACTTCGAAAATTCTCGGCCATGCTTCGTCCAGAAGGACCTTTTCCGACACTGCACCGTCGAGGTACGGTAACGGTGAACACACTATGGTGCCATGATTGCGTACAACCGGCTGAACTCGCCAGGGAGGAGCCCCAGCGAGTAGATGCGCTCCAATTGGTTGAAATTCTCTTGACGCATTCATAAGGACTGAGGGCTCCAGAGCCCTCAGAGTACCTGCTCTTCCAGGTCGGGCCCTTCCAGAAGATCTCCTCCGTCGTTCGTCAGTCTGCGGAAGTTCCTTGTTCCGCGCCGACTGATGACCTAGCATCTGGAGCACGAACACATGAACCCGATGTCCGTCCGCTCCACTCTTCCCAGCATCGAACGAAGAACGGTTTTTAAGGCGCGTTTGGCGGCGACGACGACGGCTGCGGCGACGGACGGCGACCGGAAGTGGAGAAATCCTTTCCCACCCCCACCCACCCACACCCATTGTGCTCATCGTCGTCTCCAGCCGCTGGTGGTTGTGCTGCTGCCCCCCCCCCCCCCGGTGTCGGCTCAGTTCTTCATCTTCTTCCACTTCCTCTTCCTAACCGCTGAAGCAACTGTTGAGTCCAGCACTTCCTCCTCGAGTAGCGAGCGGCCCGAGACAATGGCGGCGTTTCGGACTTTCGGTCACGCTGCTGCTGCCGCTGGCGGCTTCAGCTGGATGACTGACTGGCCGCGATCAGTCGTTGGCTAATGATTCACCGAAATCCGTCCCGTAGTTTGATTGAGCCTCCGAGTCGTCCTGCGGGAACAGCAGAGGAGACATCTTCTCTATCGATTCATGTGTCCTGATGTTCTTGAGATGGACTGTGCTGATCGAGCAGGAGGAGTCGGACGACCTCCGCTAACCGATAGACCTGTCTCCTTGGCCCTACGGCCCTCCTGGTCCTGTTTTTCTATCTCCCTCTGAATCGATTTTGGCTTCTATGAGCTCCGGAGCCACTCTCTTGCCTCTGGAGATCGTATAGAAGCTGGTTCTACACTACATCTTGCATTCGACGACTCGGCGATGTTGCGAAAACAATGGCCGATTCCTACTGACCACTTGTTCCATCGTGTCCCTTTGCGTTCTGAAGAATTTCCTGGAATCTTCCGTCGTACTTGAAGCTGCATGAGATCGTCTCCACATGTCGCACAAGGCGCTGTGAAAAAGTTGATTGGCCAAATGGTCTCCGAAACGCTGTTTCTACACTGCCTCCCCACACATGTGGCCTCACTGGTCCCTGAATCGTCAGTGAGTATTCGACGTACGTAACGAATTCTGAGGAATGTCCGTTTCGCGAAGAAAACGCCAGAACCCCGTCATGAGTAATGACTTTCGAACGCAGATGCTTATCGGCTTTCGCGTGGAATGCGCCATGCACTCGACTCTGGGTTGTCGTCGTTGTCGGAGGCTCTTTACTTCGGTTTGGCGCATTCTACTGAGTGAAGGAACATTATTGGCCGATTAACTGATTTTGTTGGAGAAGTGGAGTGCGTGGCGCATTCCTAGACCATCGACTGATTTCTCCATCGTAGAAGTCGTGGCTGAGGACTCCTCCGCTTTACCAAGCATTACTTTTGGGCACGGAAACATCAATCAATAGAACCACCAGTATGCGCCAGGAATCGGCTTTAAAGGAAATATTGAAGCCAATTTTGACCAGAAGCAGGATGCGTGGCGCATACCTGGGGTACTGACTGATTGATGTTTCCTTTCCTAAAAGAAATGATTGGTATAGCGGAAGAGTCCACAGCTATGGCTTTGCCAGAGGTATGGTGGCTTCGATATGGAGAAATCAAGCGAGCGATCTAGGAATGCGCCACGCATTCCACTTCTCCAATAGAATTCATTAACTGGGTCGATACTTGTTCACTCTCAATGGAATGCGACAAACCGCAGTGAAGTGCCTCCGACAACGGCTACCTGAAATCGAGCGCATGGCGCAATCTATGAAAGCTGTCAGCGTCTGCAACTAGAGGTCTCCTCCTGATGATGAAGTTCTGGCTTCATGTTCTTTTCACGAAATGGACAGCCATCAAAATACGTTGCGTACGTCGAAAACGCACTGAAGGTGTCTTCTGGTCACCACGTAGAAGTTGAATGTGTGGCGCATTCCTAGAAGACCGATGAACATCTTTGCATCCGACGGTTCTTCTTAACAACGATGAGATTGTTATCGACTCTTCTACATGAAAGGATCGGCTTCAAATCGCGATTTTTGGACCAAATACTCCCTCCACGACAACACATAGAGGTAGAGTGCATGGCGCAATCCTAAGGAATTGATTGAATCTGAGTCCAGAAACCGTCCATCGCCCAAGTGAATTCTTCAGAGCGATTCAGTGAAAGCGCCTGAAGAATCCACCTGAGCCAAGGATGGCATCTCAGCTTAGGTCCAGTCAATCTCTTAGGAGTGCGCCATGCATTCTACTTCTGTGTGTTGCCGTTGAGGGAGTATTTGATCCAAAAATCGCGGTTAGAAGCCGATCCTTTCTTGTGGAAGAGTCCATAACAATCTCACCGTTGTTAGGAAGAAGAACCGTCGGAAGCGAAGATGTTCATCGGTCTTCTAGGAATGCGCCACACATTCAACTTCTACGTGACGACGAGAAGATGCCTTCAGTGTGTGTTCGCCCAACGAATTGTGTGGGCTGACTGCCTTTTTTATGGAGAGCACGTGAGAGATTCCGATGCGCACATGTCGCTTCATTCATGGCGCACTGGTGTCTCCTTTTGTCCCTATCGCGTGCCAAAGTGGCCCAGAGAGTTTTCTGCGGTTGTCCAAACAAGCCAAGTTGATTTTCAAAGCGGACATACACTAACGGCAGTGCATAGATGTTGGGATAATCGCGCAGAATCCAGTGGTATCGTTGTTCGTCCCTGTCGCGTGCCAAAGTGGCCCAGGGAGTTTGTTTCAGTTAAATGTGAAGGCGTATAGTGCAGTCACGTCGATTTTTCACGCAGTCATCCCATGTGTTTCAAGTTACTCTACGGGTTTGGTGAATATACTCGAGCAGGATCACACGATTTCTCCAATCGTCCCCGTTGCGTGCCAAAGTAGCTCATTTGGAGGGCATAATCCAGCTATGTCGATGACCGAGAAAGTCGTGTTGCAACAGCAGTGAAAACTTGTTGAGCTATTTGCGCGGGATCCAGTGGTATCTTTATCTGTCCTTGTCGTGTGCCAAAGTAGCCCAGGTTCTAGCCAGATGTGGAAATAGAAGTTGAATGTTCAGCAGTGTTGATTTTCGACTCTTTCATGCCGTAACGGCTCCATATCGTTTTTGGATGCGGTGAACATTCTCAAACAGGACCCATCGATATTTATATTCGTTCCCGTCGTGTGCCAAAGTGGCCCAGGAAGCTAGTGTTGTAGGAGACATACCCCTAGCCACGTGAATTTTTGATGCAGTCATGCCATAACTAGTTCATATCGTTCTCCGAATGCGGTGTAGCTATCCAACTTTGTTCGATCTTGTCGTGTGCCAAAGTAGCCCAGGGACACGGTTATAGTTGAATCTGGAAGGCATCTTATGTGCAGCCATGTTGAGCTCTATTCCGCTGTCCGGACGCGGTGAGTAAACCTAGGCAGGATCCAGCAGCGCGATATCTCCATTCGTCCCTGTCGCGTGCCAAAGTGGTCCAGTGCATCTTTCTCGCCGCTCTCGCTCAATCCTTGACGTCAGTATCTCTCTCCCGCCCTCTTAAGCACTTCTCTCTTCATGTTCCAAAATGAAAGCGGGTGATGTCAGCTCTTCAGATTCTTTGCCTTGCGCTGCACTGCTTCTGCGACGACTTTTCCACACATTCGACTCGTTCTTGCGTTCCTCGTCGACATCGGGATAGAGCGCTGCCTATTTCAGTCTTGTTGTTGAGGGCATGATATTCATGGACTGTTTCGAAAGCGACACCGTTCCATTGCTTGGACGTCCGCGACGAACCATGCGAACGAGAATTAGGCGACTACGAAAGGTATCACTAGGGTTTGACCATTTTTTCAGCGAATTTTCTGCTCTCTTGGCGGTGAAATAGTCCGAGGAGTTCCTCGGACCTCATCCATGTGCTTCACAAAGGCGATGTGGAGCCAGACACCCGGTTCACTTGGTGGTGGCTCGGATGGGAACGCGACGGCGGTGACATTAAGGGCGTCTTTGGGGTGGGTGTGGTGCGTGTGTGTGTGTGTGTGTGTGTGTGTGTGTGTGTGTGTGTGTGTGTGTGTGTGTGTGTGTGTGTGTGTGTGTGTGTGTGTGTTCTGCGGCGAGCGTTCGTCGCTCGCTTCCGATTGCGATTTTTCGGCGTCGACTGCTGAATGATAGCCTTGAACTTTGCCAGATGCTGAAATTTGTGGGTGTGTGCCACCCGCGACGACGTCGGTTTTGTCGTTAGAATCTGCGTTTCCAAAAATACCCTTTAGGGAAGACTTTAAAGATGTGTGGTTCGGAATGAAGTCAAATTTCATTTCATCTATAGCACAAACTGTACTTTAAATTGCTAATAGAACGATACACGACATATGCTGTGTTTATTATTTTTAATATTTATTGAAGCAAAATGAATCTTATTATTTTTACTTTTATTTTTTTATCAAATTAAATTTATTTATTTTGTATGAATTTATTATTGATTAATATTTGAATTTTAAAAAAAATTTAAATTTTTTGAATCATTTATCTTTATTTGTTAAATGTAATTCATTTTATTAAAGTATTTTTTTATTTCATTTTGTCTTATTTATTCCGTTTACTTTGTTTAATATTTTTTTATTAGTATCCAAAATATGTAACATTTTATTTTGTTTTTTTTTTTAAATTACTGAAGTAGGTGCTGAGAGTTATAAATGAGTGAATAATAAATAAATAAATAAATAAACTTCTGTGCTGTGAATTCTTAATAGAACGATACACGACGTATGCTGTGTTTATTATTTTCCATATTTATTGAAGTAAAATGAATCTTATTATTTTACTTTTATTTTTTATTAAATTAAGTTTATTTATTTTGTATTAATTTATTATTTATTACTATTTGTTAATTAAATTTTTTGAATCATTTATCTTTATTTATTAAATGTAATTAATTTTAATAAAGTATTATTTTATTTCACTTTGTCTTATTTATTCCGTTTACTTTGTTTAATATTTTTTATTAGTATCTAAAATAAGTAACATTTTATTTTGTTTTTTTTTTATTACTGAAGTAGGTGTTGAGAGTTATAAATGAGTGAATAGTAAATAAATAAATAAATAAATAAATAAATAAATAAATAAATAGACTTCTGTGCTGTGAATTCTTAATAGAACGATACACGACATATGCTGTGTTTATTATTTTCAATATTTATTGAAGTGAAATGAATCTTATTATTTTTACTTTTATTTTTTAATAAATTAAGTTTATTTATTTTGTATAAATTTATTATTGATTACTATTTGAATTTTAAAAAATTTAAATTTTTTGAGTCATTTATCTTTATTTGTTAAATTTAATTCATTTTATTAAAGTATTATTTTATTTCATTTTGTCTTATTTATTCCGTTTAATTTGTTTAATATTTTTTTTATTAGTATCTAAAATAAGTAACATTTTTATTTTGTTTTTTAAAGATTCCTACCGTTCTGCAACGAAAAAATTACTGAAGTAGGTGTTGGGAGTTATAAATGAGTGAATATTAAATAAATAAATAAATAAATAAATAAATAAATAAACTTCTGTGCTGTGAATTCTTAATAGAACGATACCGACATATGCTGTGTTTATTATTTTCAATATTTATTGAAGTAAAATGAATCTTATTATTTTTACTTTTATTTTTATTAAATTAAATTCATTTATTTTGTATTAATTTATTATTTATTACTATTTGTTATTTATTAGTATCTAAAATAAGTAACATTTTTATTTTGTTTTTTTTTAATTACTGAAGTAGGTGTTGGGAGTTATAAATGAGTGAATAATAAATAAATAAATAAATAAACTTCTGTGCTGTGAATTCTTAATAGAACGATACACGACATATGCTGTATTTATTAAATTAATAATAAAAATAAAAAAATAAAAAAATAATAATAATTAAAATAAAAAATTAATAATAATTAAATTAAATAATATTTATTCATTTGTTTGTTATTAAATTTAGTTTATTTAGTTTACATTAATTTATTACTTATTATTATCTATTAATTATATTTATTTATTTGTTTTTTATTTATTAGAATTAACTAATATTTTTGTTTTATTTTATTCCATCTTATTTTTTACTTTGTTCAATGTTTTTTTATTATTATCTAAAGTAAGTAAAATTTTTATTTTACTTGTTTTGTTTAATATTCCTAAGGTTTTGCAACGAAAAAATTACTGAAGTAGATGTTGAGAATAATAAACGAGTGGATAATAAATAAATAAATAAATAAATAAATAAATAAACTTTTGTGCTCTGATTTCTTGATGCAACTACACGACGTATGCTGTGTTTATTAATATTGATATTAATTATTTCATTTTTTAAATAAATGAGTGAATAATAAATAAATAAATAAACTTCTGTGCTGTGAATTCTTAATAAAACGATACACGACATATGCTGTTTTTATTAAATTAATATTAATTAAATTAAATAATATTTATTTATTTGTTTGTTATTAAATTTAGTTTATTTTGTTTACATTAATTCATTATTTATTATTACCTACTAATTATATTTATTTATTCATTTGCATTTTATTTATTAGAAGTCCTTAATTATTTTAAGTATTATTTTATTTCATTTTATTTTATCTTATTTGTCACGTTTACTTTTCTGAATATTTTTATTATTATCTAAAATAAGTAAAAATTTTTTGTTCTATTTGTTTTGTTTAAGATCCGTAACGTTCTGCAACGAAAAAAAAATTACTGAAGTAGTTATTGAGAATTAAAAACGAGTAAATAATAAATAAATAAACAAATTCATAAATAATCTTCTATGCTTTGATTTCTCAGTAGAACGATATTAACATTAATATTTAATAAATTAATCTTATTATTATCTTCTTTTTATTTTATTTTTATAGAGCAATATTTATTTTATCTTATCATATTGTATTTATATCGTTCACCTTGTTTAATATTATTTTTTGTTATTATCTAAAATAAATAACATTTTTATTTTATTTGTTTTATTTAAAATTCATTTGTTTTTAAATTTGTTTCAGTTTCATTCTGCAACAAAAAAAAACTGCTGAAATGGTTGTGGAAAATTACAGACAGGTGAACGAATAAACAAATGTGTATATGAATTGTTGCTTGGTGAATACAAGTAAACACTAACATTTTTCAGTTCACTTGTTTTATGGTATTGTTTTTATTTTTTTATTTTGTGTGTTTTTTGCACAAATTCGGGTTGTTCTGCGTCTACCACTTACAGAAATTGTTTCATGAATAAATGAACAAAAAATAAGAAATTTTCGTTTTACTTCTTAAATTTTTTTTTTTACAATTTTTTTCGGCACTGTTCTGCGCCGCCTAACAATTGCAGAATAGTTAGTTGAAATTTGTGGATAATTATTTTTAGAGAAGAACCACAGAAATGAAACAAGTATATATCGCATTAAAAGATCGCGCCATGCACTGGAAAAGTCTCGTCTAGATTTTTGTTTAATTGATAGTGCAAATATCACCTACATGAGGCATCAAAGTGAGAATATTTGTGTTAATTACACTTGTTTTGCTGTATCGTTAACAAATGTAAAACTCCTCACAAGCAGAAATTCTGCTATCAATCGAATAAAAATCACGACGTCTTGGATGAGGGCGTGGCGCAATCTCTCCTTTTGGCATTAAAAATGGCCGCCTTCCTACTCCTTAAAACAACCTACTCCATTATTTTTCAAAAAAAAAATCAAACATTGTGTTCAACTATTGGGTAAGTGAATTAAAACTTCAAAGAAAGCCATAATAAAATACAGCTGCAACTTTAAGTGGGGAATAAAAGCGACTTTAGGAATGCGCCGTGCATTCCACTTTGTCGTGTTAGTATAGACGATGCTATATTCCTATTGGTCTGTGAAAATGGGCTGTGGAGGTTGATCGATGGCGCATTATCCTTCACAGACAACTGCCCGCCAAGTGGACTGTAAGAAATGGCAGAAATATCGGTTGGCCCGCGAATCTTTCGCACACGGGCGGCTGCATCCCTAACTATGTCATATAAAGCGGTCAGCTCATCATCCAGTTGCTGCTTTACCGTTGCGCTCAGAAGTTGCGCTGTGTAAAAATAGCACCGGAAGCGCCGCGCTGCACTTCTCTTTTCGTCCCTTTTTCGACGGCCGTACGATGGAACGGTTCGCGGGCGAAGAGGACGAGTTCTTTCGGTTCGGAAACGTTGTGGAAGACGGAAAAACGCACCCAAAGGGTGTGTGTGTGTGTAATCGGCGGCCGCATTGAAAAAACGGCGAGTTGTTGTTCGGAGTATTCACGAAGATGATGTTCGATCGCTTCCAGGGACTGGCTGGTGGGCGCCCGAGCCTTCTGTTGACGTTCGTTGAAGTCAACTCATTTATGATGCCGCTGAAGTGTCTGGCTCGTCAGTAAACGAGATGGAGCCAGCTGACTATCATATCTGATCTCAGATCGTCTACGGAGCCTAGGAAGGGCGTAGAGGAAGTCGGTATCCGGCTAGAAGTGCGTCTGTCGTCCGACGGCTTCAGGAAGTCGACTACGATCCCATGGAGACCAGTCGGAAGGCGTTTTTTGTAGGATTCTATGAGAAGTGACGTTGATTCTCAGCTTCTGAGCTCTTAAGTGAACGCTTTTTCACTGAGCTTCAGCCTCAGAAGTAGTAGAAGTGGATACACTGCTTCTTCAACCCCTTCGAGTTCTACCGACTTGTTCAAAGGTCCTTGTCGGCACTTGTCGACAATGTGGCCTGCATGTGGAGGCAGCTACGCACAAGCCAACCGGAGCACTGACCGTACACGCCCGAGTTCTTTCGCTTGCCGAGTTCTGCGCTTTCAACCATTGGGAAAACGCGATGCCGGACACACACATGTCGTTAATGTGGCCTACATCAGTGGCAAAAACGCGCCCGCCGGTCAATCAGGCCGCATAGAACGCGCACGCTACCCAGGGGTGGTATGTGGGGTTGGTGGCACGTCATCATGAGAATTGCCAATATCGATTAGGCCGCTAAACCTAATCGATATTGGTAAATCTGTTATGACGCACCGCGCGGCGAATGGAGTATAAACGGAGGCTTAGGCGGTATTTACACTTCAGGCGTCGGGCGGAAAATCCGTGAAATCGCGAAATTGTGAGATCTATCCACTGATCAGCTTCAGACGATCGATACTGATATCGATTGAGCGGCACAGACGATTGATATTGATAGATTTTGTGACGCGGAAAACCCATGAAATCATGGAGGCGTGACATCTATCGATTGAACGGCGCAGATGATCGATATTGATATGGATTGAGTTGCGCACGCGCTCGATATTGATAGTATTATGACGTGGAAAACCCGTGAAATCGTGAAATAATAAATAAATAAACAAACAAATAAATAAATGAACAGTGAGATCTATCGATTGAACGGCGCAGACGATCGATATTGATATCGATTGAGCGGCGCACGCAATCGATATTGATAGCTTTTATGACACGGATAAGTCGCGAAACCGTGAAAGCGTTACATCTATCGATTGAGCGGCGCAGACGATCGATATTGATAGATTTTGTGACGCGGGAAACCCGTGAAATTGTGAAATCGTGACAACTATTGATTGAACGGCGGGGACGATCGATATTGAAAGCTAGCGTAACGCCACGCAGCTGCTCGACGTATGTATGAATCCTGCTTAAGATGGCAAGAAAACCTTCTGGAAACATCTATCAAGGCTCTGGTGCACAACGATTATCGTCTTGTTTCGAAAGTGTGACAGAAGCCCGAAATAAGGATTCTTCACGATACCATAGCGCAGAGATTATGCAGTGCGAGTTCGAATCCCGTACTGGGCTGTAGTTTTGCTGTTTGTTTGTCATCCTTTTGAGCAAAGAGCGGAATCTTTGATAATCGCTGCTATAGCAGGAACCAAAGGCGGCGCGGAAATACTTGCCGTTTCTTCTTCTAAGCCATGAGACCCTAAATGGCAGTGCACCGAACTGTGATGTGTTCTTCGTGCTCAATGACTAACGTGCGCCAGTCACGAGCTCGAGCTCCGGCGCTGCTGCTGACTCATCGAAGCCCCTCGACGCGCGACCACGCCCTTCGTCGAATCTCCATTGCGGGCGTTCCGCTGTCTACCCGTCGCCTGACTTCGTGAACAGCCGATGCATCGTCCAGAAGCACCCCAAAAGCTGCCGACGATGAAGCCAGCTGACCGCACCTCTCCTCTGAAACTCGACCTGGCAACCAACTACTGCTCCAACAGCCATCCGGACTTCATCTGGCTCGAGCAGCTGCCTTTACCGTCGTCGCCGGTGGACAGCCACCTGGTCATGGTGAACGTCGGTCGCGACGACTCCGACACGGACCGTGTCTACGTCGATCTGCCACTGTCGTCGAAATCGCGACGGTCTCGGTTCACCGCTCGTCTTCTGGATTCGCCGCCGTCGTGGAAGTCGAACTCGTCGAGAGATTCGCTCTCTATGATGTCGTACAGCTCCATCATGCCAGGGAAGAGGTCGGTCCCTCAACCTCCTGCATCGAAGATACAGCGACATCGGCCACTGCGCTCTATTCTGGCCGTATTCCTCTGCTGCGTGTCCTCCAGCCGGCCGCCAGGAGACGACAGACGGAGAAGGAACAACGGATGAGCGCCCAGTTGAGCTGATGAACCGGTCAGTTGCAGTTAGGAACGGCTTTTTTGGGAAATACGGTGGACCACAGAAATTGATTGTACCATCTTCGACACAAAAATGCACAAAAATACTTTCCTGAAATTTACGAGCAAAAAATTCAGCACAAGTGTGTCCAGGTTTGTACCGGATCTTTTTGCTCAAAATCGACAGCGAAAAGGGAAGAAATCCGACGATCCAGCCACTGAAGTGGCCCTAATGGTCTTCTGAAGCATCGACTTCAGCGACAAAGTTCTTCAAGTGGTTCTGGTGGCCTTTTGGTCACTTGTAAAGCCGTAAACCAAAGTCTTTCACGGAATACGTGACTCTACGGGCAATTAAACCCTTAAGCCGCTCCTCGACCACGTATTCAGTGAATAACAACGACATTTAAAGCTCTGGCAGATGACTAACGCGAGCTTTATACTTGAACGGTGCTTGTGGCATGGATATCGATCCTCCGCGCGGCCTAATCGATACATGCGGGTGTCACAGGACGCGATGAGTGAAGAATATACCATCTTCTCGTCAAATTTGACACCTTATGTCGATCTGAACATCTTCCAAATCGAAATGGAACTCTTTCAAATTCAACAGGCCACGTTTTAAAAAAATCAAATGAATTTTCACTTAAAAGGTCATTTTGACCTACCGCCCAGAGACAGAGTATCCAAAAATGACTGAATTTTTCTTCCTAAAATCCTTATTCGTCCATCTATAGGGTGTTTTTAGGCGTATTTTTAGACACAGTAGAGCGAAAAGTTTCGACGCGTCGAACGAAGAGATTGCGCCATGCACTCAACCGATAAGACGAAACCATATCCAGTCATTTGAAACTATGGGGCGAAGGCATGGCGCAGTCTTCCCTTTCGTTGCGTTGAAGTTTTTTGCCTACTTTTCTTGAAAATATGCCTAAAAGGACCCCTGCAGCTGTACGAATAAGAATTTTGTGAGAAGTCGAACAGCGCAGTCAGTTTTTGGACACTCTGTGTATCCAGGAAGGTCAAAATATTTTTTTAAGTGAAAGTTCTTTTGCATTTCTTGAAACATGAAAGACTTCCATTTCGATTTGGAAAATGTTCCTTTTGACTTAAAAAAGTCTATTTTGAGGAAAAAATTGTATATTACTTCAGCCATTTCGCGATGTGACATCCACATAGATATCGATTAGGCGGCGCGTAGGATCGATATCGTTCCCTTTACTACCGTACAAGTGTAAAAACCCCGCTTAGTCATCGGCTACGGCTATTGACGGCGTTGTTATTCTAGGAATACGAGGTCGAAGAGCGGCTTAAGGGTTTAATTGCCCGGAGAGCCACCGTATTTCATGAAAGACTTTGGGTTTATGGCTTTACGGCTAAACACACGCGGCTAAGCAGACCACTATGATCACCTGGAGAATTTCATCGCTGTAATGAGTCCTTCTGAAGGCCACTAGAGCCACACCAGGGACTGAATGGTCCGGCAGACCAAACAACTTGGCGCAGACTGTCTAACAAAGCCTATTTTTGGCTAAATATACCCTAGCGGCGCTTAAGTACGCGTAAGGCGCGGCTGTTAGTCCCCAGAGCGGTCTCGTTCCCATGCACTTTACCTGCCGCGATTATTGTGTTTTCCGCGGCTCATGTGACTCACCCACGAGCCGCGACGAAGGCAAAGCTGCTCCGCGGCCCAGCGACTCGACACAGACAGCAGCAGCCCGTCGAGTACAACTCCTTAGTCATCGCGTTCGTTATTGACGACGAGGTGACGAGTTAGAGCCGGGTACTGTAGCTATAACGGCCAGAAGCTGCCTATAATTAGCTTCCTGAGTGGGAGAGGAGGTGGCGAGCTAGAGGTGCAGTGGCTCCTACCGGTTTCTAAAGGCCGGAAGGAACGTCGAATTCACCTCGACAAGTCGGACAGCAAGAGGAGGGCCTAACCGAGGAAACCAGAGAGTCCCTCCTGAAGAAGAACGGCGTTTTCCGCCGAATCATCGGGAAGATTCGAAGAACTCAGGACTTCTTGGAGTAATTCGAAGGCATTGAATATGCTGACGAGCTATTAGGAGCTCAGGGTGATTCAGAGGGCTAACTCACGACATCTGACATCAGTGAATGCCTAATCGCGTCTGTCCTCGTGGGATTCCATGAATCACAGAGTGCTAGTTCATCAGATGACTCACTAAAAACCGCCTAAAACACGTCAGGAGGAAGTAGATCCGATGACTGTCGTGCGCGTGGGACGCTTCGGAATCCTATGAAGCTTATTCTGAGGAAGAGTGGATTATAGGCTGGGTATCAGGCTGTGTGGAGCTAACTGGAGCGGAACGACGAATGGCGCCGTACCACGAATGTCGGACGAGCATACCACGAATATACCACGACTTCAAGCTTCGAATGGCGCCGTACCACGAATATCAGACGAGCAGAGAAATGCAGGGTAGCGTGCGCCGTTCTGCTTGACGTCATGTCCACCAAGTTCAAGGCTTTCTAAGAATCGTAGCATACGGACGAATACAACTTCTTCGAGCTGTTGGCCCAGGTTTTCGGACGGTTCATTTCGACATCCGATTTGGTGCCTTCGCCTTCTTCAGAGCTCGAAAAGTCGGAATACGACCAGCCCGAACATACTTCGCTATATGAAATACTGGTCCTAAGATGAACAGAAAGAAGAACCGACAGTGGGGTTACAAATGAGCGACTAACCCTACAGGTGGTTGCCGGGAAGGACCACCTGTCCCAAAAGGAAGTAGACGTGGGTGAATGACCTTACTCGAGGCACCACTCGACTTCAATGCACATGTAGTCTGATCGTGTAGATCACACCCACTGAGCTCGAACAAGACTGCCAGTTTTTGGGTTTTTCGCCAATAGGCTCCGTTTTTTCGGTTGACCTGGCGGCTCTTAGCTTCCATCTGAGGCGCTTCCAATGTCCTGTGAGCCAATGTATTGAAAGATTGGCATTGGAAGCGCTCTGGATCGCAGCTAGGACCCCCAGGTCAACCGAAAAAATGGTGCCTATTGGCGAAAAACCCAAAAACTGGCAGTCTTCTTCGAGCTCTGTGAGTCGTGATCTACACGGTCAGACCTACATAAGCATTGTAGTCGAGTTGAAGTCGGGTCGGTTAAGTTCATTCACCCATGTCTACTCCCTTCTGGGTCTCGTGGTATGTTCCTCAACCACCTGTAGGGTTAGTCGTTCATTTGTAACTATGCTGTCTGCTCTTCCTTCTGCTTACGTTAGGACTAGTGCTCTTTAGGGCGAAGTAGTGTTCCGGTTGATCGCATTCCGACTTTTCAAGGCTCTGAAGAAGACGAAGGCGCCAAAACAGAAGTCGAAATGAACCGTCCAATAGCCTTGGACGACCGCTTGAAGTATGCGCTGTGTATTTGTCTGAGTAAGCATGTCACGATTCGTAGAAAGCCGAACTTGAACATGGTGGATGTGACTTCAAGCGGAACGGCTCAAGTTTTCCTGCACTTCCATGCTTTGCCGACATTTGAAATGTGGTATGGCGTCGTTCGAAGCTCTCACTCGCTGTTCAGCTCCATTTAGCTTTGCATAGTCTAATACTCAGCCTACACTCTTCCTCCAAATATAGTATTCCGAAGCAGCCCACGCTCACGTCAGTCATTCCATCTACTTCCTGGTCGTCTGTCTGGTAGCGTGTTTGAGGTGCTTTTTCGAGTCAACTGATTGACTAGCACCCTCAGATTCATGGAAACAAACGAGGACAGACGCGATTAGGGATTCCAATGATTCAGAGCGTTCAATGATGTTAGATGTTTCGGAATGAGGCATCTATTTAAGGCGTCTTATTGCCTAATGGATGGATCATGTTCACTACGATTCTTGCTTGGGAACGCCTGAGAGGCGTTCCCAAGAGTTAGACCCCACTTCATGGGACAGGGTTAGTAGAATTCCATACAGAGGCGGTGACCATGTTCGTTTTTCGTTTCAAACCGAACACACGGCCAGATGCAGTTGTTCTCACCTCGAAGAGGCAGCATATGGTGGCCTTGTCGGCTCAGCTGTCCATCCCACGCTGTGCCCAGATGCCGACTGTTTTCAGTTTTCAGAGCAATTTTAGCTGAAAATTGTGATTTGAAATGTTCGTTCATATTGACGTTGTCCCCATTGTCTTCTGAAGAAGACGCAATTCACAAAGGTCATGGAATGCGCCATGCCTGTGTTTTTTGAAGAAATTCGGCTGTGCGAATCGAATAAAAATCGCGACGTCTGCAACGGCATGGCGCAATCCTTTTTGACACTAAAAGTGGCAGGTTTCCTGATCTTTAAAACAATCTTTAGACCATTATTTCACCCAAAAAATAATTTTTTATAGGGTTTATAAACAAAAGCAATTTTAACTTTAATTTAAACGCGACGTGGCACTACGATCGCCATAGATATCGATTTTCGCGTCGCACGATCGATATCTATCCCAGCTGCTATGATACCGCGCCGCGCAAGTATAATCTGGGGTTAGGAGAATAGAAATTTTCTGACATATGAGCGGCATGGAACGCGCCATGCACTCGTCCGAAATGTCGCATTTCACATCCGATTGATTGCGTTTCGCTTGAATACATGTTAAAACTTCTTCACAAACGGCACGGATCGATTGATTCGTGCATCTTTCAAGGTTTAAAACTTAAAAACACACTACGGCTTTCGAAAAATGCACGGTATCCTAAAAAATGCGGGTACTGTTTGAAAGGTTCTAATATTGCTGCTAGTGAAGCTTTTGAAGATGCTGAAGGCTCATATGAAAGCACAGGACAACGAGATTTCCGCGGCATGTAAACATTTAAGATTGCGCCATGGATTCGCCTGAAGCTTTGCATTTCATACTCGATTGATTGTGCATGGGCTGAATGCTTGTTACAGTCTTGCTACTACTTGGCCAGATTAACCTGTGCTGTGCTTCTTTCAACGTTTTCCGTCATAAGGGAGCTGCAACGTTAAAGGAAGCACAGGTTAAAGTAGCCAAGTGGTAACAAGATTCTAACAAGCATTCAGCCTTTGCCCAATCAATCGAGTCTGAAATGCAAGGTTTCAGGCGGGGCGTGGCGAAATCTTGACTATTTGCACCCCTTAGAAATCTCATTACTCTGTGCTTTCATATTGGTCTCAAACATCTTCAAAAGCTTCGTTTGCAGTCAGGTTTGAACCTTTCAAACCGTACCTGCATTTTTAGGAAACCCTGCATTTTTCGCAGGCCATAGTGTGTTTTTAAGTTTTAAACCTTAAAAGAAGCACGAATCAATCGATAGGCCACTTTGTGGAGAAATTATGACAAGTATTCAAGCGAAACACAATCAATCGAGTATAAAATGCGAAATATCAGACGAATGCATGGCGCATTCTAAACAGCTCATGGGCCAGACCTTGTGCGGTACCTTTACTCTGAGGAAAGTTAGTACCTTTCTAACAATGTATACATTTTTTGACACTCTCGGTTAGTCGGAACAGGCAAAATGGCCTTAGCCTACGGTGAGACGACGTTTGACTGGTGAGACGTGGTATCGTGACCGGTCAAAACACGGTAATTTGGGATGAAATGCAGTGTGACACGGCATTTCTTGTTTGATCGTGGTTTGACCTATGGCCACACTATTCTGCGACAGCGCCGAGTGGGCCATTTTGCCTGTTCCGACTGACTGAAGGTTCTTTCCCAATGTACGGCTCACGATTCAGGGTTTAAAGCAATGGAAAGGGTTTTTCTCGGTCTGGTTTCTCAATTTCAAATGTCACAGACGGCTTTTCCTTTCAAAAGCGGTTATCACAACCACCTTTCACTCAAAAGGCTGAGAGGTTACAGTAGCAGCTCCAGAAAAGCTCCGCGAATGACTCAGACTCAGGGGCTCGTAGGTTTCCCATGGCCGGACTGAAGCGACCGCACCGCGGGTGGTTCCCGTATTCCCAGGTAACAAGGCCGGGAGGTGGGGGTGCTAAAGGCCCGTTGCTGCTGCTGCTGCTGCTGCTAACCGTTCTCTCTCGGGGCGCTAATCCCCGTTGTTCGCGAAGTGACACGAAAGTGCTGTGCTTTGAGGAGCTATCAGCTGCGGTGCCGTTGGCGAAGTGAACGGCGCGGTGACGATCGGTGGGGGCGGAGTCGAGGGTGCGAGTAATTGTTCGGGCGCCTCCTATTACGGCGACAGTCCACAGCAGCACCAGCAGCTTGCCATGGTATTTCTAATGCTTTGCGCCACGCAGCAACGTCAGTCAATCGTGAGTGTTGCCGTTTCGGTTACTGATTTCTGAATGGATTACGGTATTGAGGTGATTTTCACAAGCCCCGCCCCTTTCGTAACTCTTTGTCATCGATCGATTTCCACCCAGCTGCCCTGCGAGAGTGTTTTCTATGTGTGTATGTTTCTAAAAGAGATTCAAAAGTGTCCAAGAAGCAGGTCCAAGAAGATTAGGCCTAGCTAGGCCCGCCTCGAAAGGCCTGGCCTCGCGCACTTCACTTCTGGCCTGTTGGCACGCGATGATGATGATGATGGATAAGTGGCCATCCATTGACGCTATTAGATCTCGATTAGGCACTGATCGCTGAAGTCTGTGGGACAGGACGCTCCCTGAAGAAGCCATCGTTTTCGATCAATACGTATCCTTTGTATGCTGCAAAAATGGCAAACTATGAACGCGATGATATAATCGATTTCTTTCAAATTTTGTGCACTTACGGACTAATGTGTAACTATATCGATTTGAAAAATAAATAAATAAATAAAAATAATCTTTTAATTTTGCAGAGAGAATCTGTAGATGCCGGTTAGTCAGTATTTTTGAAAGTCTTTGGCTTTTTTTGTGGAAATTTTAAAACGAAATAATTTTATCTAAGATTCTGTGATTAAAAAGTTAGCAAATATGGTGTATAAATTTAATTTCTCAACAAATAATGCAAATCTTTGGATTTCTAATAATTTTCGTGCAAATGTAGGTGAAGATTCATTCTTTTTGCCACAACTGTCGGTTCTTCCGTGCGTCCGCGCGAAATTATTTACAGCTGGAAAATATGACAGGTTTGACGTGATCTTAGGAGCAAACTGATTTTATTTTTGCGGGAGGGTCGTGAATATAATGGCCGCTGAACTATGTAACTTTACTATGTGCAAGGAGATTGTCCGTCTGTGCGTCCGCGCGAAATTATTTGCAGCTGGAAAATGTGACAGGTTTGGCGTGATCTAACGGGCCAATCAGTTTCTACATATTTTTGCGGAAGACTCGCGAATATAATGGCCGCTGAACTATGTAGCTCAACTATATGCAAAGGAGATTGTCCGTCCGTGCGTCCGCGCGAAATTATTTGCAGCTGAAAAATGTGACAGGTTTGACGTGATCTAACGGGCTAAACTGTTTCTACATATTTTTGCAGAAGAGTCGCGAATATAATGGCCGCTCAAGTACTTAATCCTACCATATACAAAAGAGATTGTACGTCCATGCGTCCGCGAAAAATTACCTGCTGCTGAACAACATGCTCGAAGTGCTTCATAATGTCGCGACCAGCCGACAGATGTTATTGAATACTTTGCGTATAATGGGAGAATACTATAAGTGCTAGTGTAAATCTGTCTGTTAGTCCTCCCATGCGTCCGTGCGAAATTATTTGCGGCTGGAAAATGCGACAGGTATGACGTGATTTAACGGGTCAAACTGGTTCTATTTTTGCGAGAGAGTCGCGAATATAATGGCCGCTGAACTATCTAACCCCACCATTTATAAAAGAGATTGTCCATTCGTGCGTCCGCGAAAAATTGTTTGCCGCTGAGCAACATGCTTGAAGTCCTTCGTAGCATCTCAATCACATCTCAACTAACCGACGGATGTTATTGAATACTTTGCGTACAACGGGAGAATACAATAAGTGCGAGTGTAAATCTGTCTGTTAGTCCTTCCATGCGTCCGCGCGAAATTATTTGCAGCTGGAAAATGTGACAGGTTTGACGTGATCTTACAGGCCAAACTGATTTTATTTTTGTAGAAGAGTTGCGAATATAATGGCCGCTGAACTCTGGGATCCTACTATATTTAAAAAGGTTGTCCATCCGTGCGTCCGCGAAAAATTACTTGCCGCTGAACAACATAACATCCTTGAAGTGTTTCGTAACGTCTCAACCAAATGACAGATGTCGAATAGTGTTAGAATGACGCTGCAGTGATAGGTGATAGACGTCGTAATCTATCTGTTAGTCATTCCATGCGTCCGTGTGAAATTATTTGCAACTGGAAAATGTAACAGGTTTGACGTGATCTAACGGGCCAAACTGTTTCTATTTTTGCGGGAGGGTCGCGAATATAATGGCCGTGAACTATGTCATTCTACCATTTATGAAATAGATTGCCCATCCGTGCGTCCGCGAAAAATTACTTGCCGCTGAACTTGCTTCGCAACATCTCGACCAACCGACAGATGTTATCGAGCAGTGTGAGTTGGACGCAACAATGATAGGCGATGGACCTCGTCAATTTGCCGTTAGTCCTTCCATGCGTCCGCGCGAAATAATTGACCGCCTACCGAACGTAGTTGATGCGCGTGAAATTCAGCAATGGACTAGTTAGTAAATGTGGTGCATAAGTGTATCGTAAAATTGATAAATCGAGTTTCCCAGTAATTGTGGTATGTAGGTTCAGATTCGTTTTTTGCTATGAGTGTCAAGTCCCCCCCCCCCCTCTATGCGTCGGCGAAAAATTAAGTTCCGTTGAACAGCAGCATGCTTGACATGCTTTGTAGCATCTCAGTAAACCAACAGTTGTTACTGATTACTTTG
The DNA here is from genome assembly GCA_947396885.1 of Heligmosomoides polygyrus polygyrus. Classification (NCBI taxonomy): domain Eukaryota; kingdom Metazoa; phylum Nematoda; class Chromadorea; order Rhabditida; family Heligmosomidae; genus Heligmosomoides; species Heligmosomoides polygyrus. The sequence continues at coordinate 100,452,770 of OX377204.1, read as the reverse complement.
AGTGTAACGCGAGAACACGGTACGTGCGAGTGTAAATCTGTCTGTTAGTCCGTCCGTGCGTCCGCACAAAATATTTGATCGGGTTGACCTACACATTCCGTGACTTGTAAATCAATTGTTATCGATTTTTGTGAGAAAGGCGCGAAAATTGTGACCATTACAACGGTGGTTCACATAATGCTTGGTCCGTCTGTTGTTCATTCTGTGCTTCCGCGCAAAATAATTGGCCAGTGGACATATCTGACATGCTCGGTAGCAGAATGTGAGCTGAATCAACCAACCCGTGAGGGATCAATTTGTGTTGCAAATATGATGACCGCCGAACAACAAATCGATCAGTTAATCGATATCGATCGATTTCTATCGATTTCTGTATTAAATGCCATCCAGTCTTCAACATTCACTTCCGTGTTTGGTCTGTTTTGACGGGCGCGGATGATGTGTGATGCTACTCGTGTTCCGGAGGTTGCTTGGTCATAGGCGACGTGATTTTTGCCGTGTTTTCCGCATAGTTAATTGCGCGGCGACGTGTAGTGTACAGATATCGTGCTCTGCGGCCTGCAGAGTGCTCTGAGCTGCTGCTGCTGCTCTGCTGCTGCTGACTCATCTGGAGATTAGGCCTACGACTTGCAGCTTTTGGATGCATATAGGGAATGAATCTTGTCCAGGGAACTTCCTCAGCTTTGAGCTCCACCTTAGTGAAAAAACAAAGCTTGAAGGGTCTTAAATGCGTCTCAGTGAGTCCGAGAAGTCAAATACACGGCGCAAACTCAAAGTCTCAGGAAAATCGGCGGTTAGCGCATAGATGATGATGACCAGCGCTGGGTTTCAAGGGCAAGAATTTTTTTCATGTCCTGCTTCACATAAAAGAGTCGATCCGTGAGTCCGTCTATGCGTCCGCGCAAAATTAATTGCCGCTGAAACGTATTCGCGACATATAATCAAAATCAACTTGATGTGAATCAATGCGAATACGATCGTCGTTGATCAGACATCATAACATATAAGTAATATCATTTATCCGACAATTGCCAATCAGTTTTATCGATTTTTTTCTGCAGTTTTCATCAAGTGTCAACTCTAGAGAAAAATCGATAAAGTTGATCGATAATTAAAGGACGATTTATATTATTTGCATGTTTTGGTGCCTGATCATCAGCCGCTGTAGTATTCGAGCCATAACAATTTGACTTTACCCATGCAGCAAACGCGTTTGGGACGCAGTTAATTTTGCGTGGACGCATGGACGGACTCACGGATTAGCTATTTTATGATATTGGGAAATGTCTTTGTCTGTGAAACCCAGAACAGGCCATCGCCTATATTCTATCCTATGGCTTCTCTGTGACTTTGAGATTGCGCCATGCATTTGACTTCTGGGTCTTCCCGAGGCGCACTTTTACAAGCGTTTAGTCAGGGCCTGTTCATACTTCGCGACGTGGGCAACGGGAGCGATTGGTCGGCCAAGCAAATCATACGTATCAATTCTTGCTGGACGATCCTCGGCGAAAATCGATACGTATGATTTGCCCGGCCGACCAATCGCTCCCGTCGCTCCCGTCGTGAAGCATGAACAGGCCCTCAGTCCGTGTCCAAAGCCCTTTAACTAGCCTTCGGTTTCCTTACGATTGACCACAGATCGGTCGGAAAGCTGCTAAACTGGTCAGATTTTCCATTTCGGTCCCGTTTTCCCTCGAGATACGCCGCCGGCCGGAAGTCGAAGGTGTGAACTTCTCTGCCCGTGTGGGTGTAATGACTAGGTCGATCGTATCAGTTCCAGCTTGACACAATGACCACGGCCACTGGGTTCTCGTGTCGAGAATCGGTGTGAAGTTCTTTATTCCCCTCCGAGGTCACCGTGGCATGGCGCGATTCTTCGGCGACGATGATTTGTGCGACGCTTTGGCGCCTTTGTCGCCGCGACGGCGCCCTCGTCGCCTCTTATCAATTAAAGCGCGTTCACTGCGGGGGTGGAGGAGCTGTGCTGGCGATGCCGCTGCGCCGTCGCCGGGCCTTCTGCCGCCCAATAAGGTCGTCGGCGCGTCGAGCGAGGTGTTAATATGGGACCGGCGATACGTCTTTTGTAGCGTATGTCCCGCCGGCAACTCGTGCGGCGTTTCCTTTTGTGGACTGGTGTGTGTTGTCATTGTAGCAGTTCGCCTAATCCCCAAAGTGCCTTTCTTCTGGCAGCAGGCGATTCTTCTTCAGCGCCATTGGCTGGTTTTGGGGTCGCAGGGTATTTTTCCGAGCTGTCCTGGTTGATGGGAGACCCTACATGGCGTCGAGGGGTGTCGGACATCGAGATCGAACAATTGAGGATGTCATCAGTTCGATCGACACCCCTGGACGCTATGTAGCGTCTCTCGTCAACCAGTACAGCGCGTGAAAATGCGCTGGGACCCCAAAACCAGCCAACGGCGTCGAAGAAGAATCATCTGCTGCCAGAAGAAAGCCACTTTGGGGAATAGGACAACTGCTACAATAACAACACACACTTGCCCACAAAAGGAAACGCCGGACGAGTTGCCGCCTGGGCATACGGTACAAGGGACGTATCGCCGGTCCCATATCCTCTGCCAGAAAAATCGAACGGCGGCTTTCTCGGGTCAACGCAGTCAAGCAGCGCTGTCGTATCTTATCCATTAGACGTCGTCGAAAAGAACGAGGCGACGATGATGATGACCGGAAGTGCACGGGGCGGTGGCGGCGGCGGCGATGGTTTGTCGCGAGTGGCGGCCATGTGCTTCGTCGTGTCCTCTTTGTCCGAAGACGTCATCATGTGTTCCGGTGGCGACCGCGGCGGGACGGGTGTGGATTGCGCAAGCGGACGTGAAGAGCCCATCCAGCACCTACGCAACGAGGCGCTCAAGTGGCTGGTTAAGGTCTGGGATGGCTTTGCTGGTGGTGGACTGGAAGACCCCCGATAGTCGCCTAGAATGTAGAATGCATGGCGCATTCCTTAGCGATCGATTGGCACCTCTATCCTCATCTTTTGCAGCTTTTCATCGGATTTCGTGGCTTAGGAGTGACGGCAGAGTGGCAGTGCGCGCCCTTCTGGCCTACCTCAGTTCGATTCCGCCCTCGGTCAACTAAGAATCGACGAATACGGACCTTCAAAGGTCATTTTTGATACAAAATGGCGTTTAAAATCGGCGGTAGTCATTGTAGACCTTGGGGATACGCCATGCATTCTACTTGTGGGGCCTGTTAGTGAATTACCTTGTCAAGACACTTGACAGGGTATTACTACGCTTCCAAAGTTCTCTCAGGAGTGAAATGCATGGCGCATATCGAGGATAGCTTGATCTCCATGACGGCTAACCTTTCAAGTTCGAGTAAAAGTTGAGTGTATGGCGTATACCGACTTATTTGCTTCTAACGGCTGAGTTTTCAGAGCTTTGTTTTGTTGCAAAAATAGTGACCGCCTTTTTGGTGTTCCTCTAAGCAGTCTGAGCAAGGTGAAATGGCCGCTTCAAAAAACCGAATTGCTCTAACCGTTTTGATTTCATTTAATATGCAGCTCAACGCTGCCAATTCTCTAAGAAACGCAGTCAGTTTAGAAGAGGCCATTATTTTTGCGACGACTCACAGCAGGACGGTGTATCCGGAGGCTAAGGAGACTTGTTTATAGTCCACGTATCGATTGACGAGTATTATTTTAAATTGGCTGAACTGTAAGATTAGGCCAGTCCGCGTATTCGTTAGTGTGTCTGTAACAGCGTCCACGCAAAAATAATGGCTGCTTCAAAAGCGGGCTATTGTAGGGTTCAAAATGAGCTTAGACGATTTTAGTTTCTTTCAATGTACAGCTCAAATGGATGGGATCCTCTAGGAAACGCAGCCTATTCAAGTGAAGCCATTATTTTTGCGACGACTCATGGTAGGACGGGGGTTCGAAGCTATGCGCCTGTTCATTGTCCCCGACGAATGGTTGTCCGGGCAAGGAATTCGTATCGATAAAATATAGTATTATATTTTAATTTAAATAAGTAAATAAAGTAGATAAATACAAGAGTAAGTAAATAAGTAATAGTAATAGTAAATACTAAATAAATAAATAAATAAATATGTAAGTAAATAAATTTTTCCTGTAAGATTAGGTCAACCAGCGTGTGCGCTAGTTCGTCTGTGAATCCGTCCACGCAAAATTGATGGCCGGTGCATGGAATTCACGGCATGTGAGCAATATCGATCGGTAAAAGAACTGGGCGCACTCGGAATTAATCGATTCGTATCCTTTGAACGAGGGACTCAGTCGTTCCCGTTGCGGAGTATGAGCAGGCCCCCGTCACGGTAGAGTTTGGTCACCTTCGATAAGATACGAGTGTTCGATAACATCAGAAGCGTGCGTCGGATCGGTGAGTCCATCCACGCAAAAATAATGGCCGATGCATGTAATTCACAGCATGCAAGCAATATCGATCGGTGTTATCGTATGCGGAATCGCTCGGAATTAATCGGTAACACTAGACCTTTACTTTACGTCGGATCTATGAGTTCATCCACGCAAAAATAATGACCGGTGCATGTAATTCGCATCATGCAAGCAGTTTCGATCGGTATTATCGTCGTGGAATCGTCTGGAATTAATCAATAACACTAGGCGTGTACATCGGATGCATCTGTGAGTCCGTCCACGCAAAAACAATGACCGGCGCGTGGTATTCACGTCAAACAGGCAATATCGATTGGTGTTACCGTCGTGGAATCGATCGGAATTAATCGATAACACTAGGCGTGTACATCGGATGGATCTGTGAGTCCGCTAATGCAAAAATAATGGCCGATGCGTGTAATTGGAATCATGCAGGCAATATTGATCGGTATTATCATCATGGATTGCACGGAATTAATCGATAACACTGGATGTGTAAAACGGATCGCAGCTTCGCTGCTCGCTACAATATAATGTGTAGCGAAAATAATGGCCGCTCTATGGCCTAGCCCGCCACAGACATCTTCTTCGTGTGCACAAAGCGCTCCTTCTGACGGTGGCAACTACTTCATCCGTTGGATCCCAGACATGATGTGCAATTGCAGAATCCGACCAGAATTCGGCAGTTCTCCTTGAAGAGAGCGGCAAGCCAGCAAAGTCATCCAAGGGGCGCCATTCGTGCTGTGACGCAACGCAAGCGCACAATAGTGGATTCGGGACAGGTGTGAGTGCGCCGATAATTGTGGCCCGTGAACAAAACGTTCATCTGTCGGTCGGTCGTTGCCGAGAAGGTGACGATTAGGGCGGATTCTGCGCCTGGGAATGGGCTATGATATGGGCTGTATTCGAAGGACTGCTTGCAGCCATTGAGCGCCTGGAGTTTTTCAGCAGCTCAAGCTCAAGAGAGAATGAGAGAAGCTGGAGAACAGCCCGATTGGCTGAATTCTTTGCCATTGAAATGGTGAAAATTCACTTCGAAATGGTTGTGAGCGGAATTTCAAGGCGGCGGGCTGAACTATCTCCTTGCCGCGCATTCTGCCGGCTAAGAACCTCCACCACCGCAGTGGTCCATTTCTAGCCCGCAGAATGCGCCGAGAGAACCCAATGCTCCGTGCTTTGAAGTTCCGCCCCCAATTTTTTAGAGAATGGCAGTTGGTAGCTGCGAATTCTGCGATTTCCACATCGATGCTTTTGAAATCCGACCATGGCGGTCGTGTTTCTAGGTCCGACAGCTGGCGCTGCACTTCCTGGTCGCCTCTGTAGTTGCGCGACGAAGATCCCGTGTGTAACGAAGTGGGCGAAGATTCGCCGAAACTGCATGGGAGCCACCGTAGCTGGTCCAACCCCCGGCGGAAGTTCTCATGTATCATGATGCCTCATCGTCGTCAGTTACAGCGGTCGTGACACCTGTTTTTCCGCGAGAACATGTTGTGCTGTCAGTGCGACAGCGGATGAGGGATTAGTATAGTTCTGTTCTGTCTGAATGATCTGGAAGCGTTCACCTTGCAGTCGTTGCTGCTGCTGCTGCAGAATGGCTTGTTCGTTAGTCGCCGTGAGCTGTTGAGTCATCGGCGACGCTATAAATAGCCGCGATGAGATCTAATCGAGCGAGCTAATTGCGTGAAAAACTCACGTAGAGCAGAGAAAATCCCGTCAAGGTGCTGCCGACTGAGTCATGCGGAGATTTGCGCCGTCCAGCGCGCGAAAGAAGGTCTTAGGTGGGCGGCAATCAGGAGGGATTGAGGTTCTGAGACAGTAAAATGGGGTTTATAGAGCTTTGCATAGGCACGAGTGGCAAGATGACTATATATCGAGGCGAGAAAATCGATAATATCGATCAATACTGCTTCGATGCTATGAAATTCGCCCACCGGCCATTAATTTTGCGTGGACGGACTCACGAGCATACTCGGGACTATACACACTCGGGAAACTGCATACAATAAGACCGTCTCGCGTTTATTATTCTCTCATGGTTCTTTGGTATCGTGGAGTCGATCAAAATTTGGAATTTTCGTTCACCGGCCAATAATTTTGCGTGGACAGACTCATGGACTGAGTATCGAACGCGCAAATTAACTCGATTATATTCAAACAAATGCGTAACTAAACAAGAGTACACTCGCAAGATTCCGGCATCAGTGAGTCACCCCCTTTGGTGGGTAGTACCCGTTCACGGGCCATTAATTTTGCGTGGACGAACTCACAAACAGAGTCTCGGACACTAGGATTAGGAAGTTTGTATATAGTAATACAACCAATCATTTATTATACTCGCCTAATGCTTTGGCGTTGCGGAGTCGATCAAAATTCGAAGTTTTCGTTCATTGGTCATTAATTTTGCGTGGACAGACTCACGGATGGAGTCTTGGATGCACAGATTAACTCAGCTGTATAGAAACAAAATGGAACTAAATTGGACTGCACTTGCAGGACTCCGGCATGGAAAAGTCACGCAATTAGGTGCGAAACCACCCATTCATCAGCCATCAATTTTGCGTGAACAGAGTCACAGACATAGTCTCGGAAACGCAGTTTCGGAAGACTATGTGCCAAAAGTCTATACAGAGTTATACGCTCATGATTCCGACATCGGTCTGTCAAGTAGGGCGAAAAGCCGTCTATCGGCCATTAATTTCGCGTCGACGAGTCACAGACGAACTAGCGGATACGCGCATTCGCCTAACTGGGCAATTCAAAATGCCAAATAAAACAATGGATTGAAACGTAAATAAACAATAAACAGTGCGTAAATAAAACAATGGAGTAGTGCTGAAGTGTGAACTCCTTTGGAATGCGCCATGCACTCTGCTTTTCGTGAAATTGTGGGGAGCTAGGCGAGGAGGCACGCCTGATTTCTGTTCTGAGGTCTTGCAGAGGAGGAACTCAACCCACATTCGATACCAAAGAGACCTTGGAAATGTGTGGGCGGCTATGTTTAGCTGGTCTCCTGCCACTCGTCGAGGAGCTGATGAGATTTAGATGAGTCAGCATCGGACCGGCAAAGCCTCCACGCTGACTCAGCCACTCATTTCGTGCGCATCTGAGGCCACCCCTGCGACCTCCTCCTCCTCCTCCTCGTCCTCGTCCTCCCACATGAGCGCTGAATCAGTGGGTGGTGACCCGAGCTCGCAGTCGTTCGTCACTAATCCTCGACTTGCCAGGGAGTCCCTTTGTCCTCGTCGGTCCCCAGACGGCTCCCCGGGGTGGTCCCGTTGCTCGGGGACGCGGTTTCCGGGCGCCTTTCGACGTGGAGCGCTGGCAGGCGGGTTTCGTCGGGGCTGCGGTTTTTTCCGATCATCGAAGAATCGATCTCCATCAGATGTCCTCGTTCCGGCGCGACGATGGCGACGCATTCCTTGCGTGAGCAGAGCCCGACCGGACGCGGTACTCTTCTCTTTCACAGCCTGCACGTCGTCGACGGGACGGGCTTTTTCATCGTCACCGTCGACCTGGGCGTAGTTGTTCTTGTTGTTGCTGTTGTTCTACTGCCGACTTCCGGTGAGCTGAAGCAGGTTCCTGTGGCCCGGCGGGTTTCTCGCCCCGGACTCGTCTCTTAAAGGCACTCCTGGAGCAGCTGGCTCGACGAGTCGTTCGACACGGGACCGACCGGGGCACTCCGGCTATGGCTGTGTGTGTGTGCCGGTGCGTTTACTGAGTCGTCGTTTTGCAGACACACGGAAGACCGGTTTCTCGTGCACTCTACTCTCATACACCGCCACCACCACCTCCGTCACGACGACCCAGTCAGGCCAATGTGCTGCGCGGCGCACTGCTCGGTCGCTCCTTCGTCGTCGTCACCATCGTCGTCGTAGTTGTTGTTGTTTTTGGTCTTTGGAAGCTTGTAGCGCATGAATTCTGATGTTTTTACGCGCCCGTTGTCTTCTGGACACCCCCTACCTTTGTCGAGTTTCTCTGACCCCATGCGTCGGAAGAGGCCAATTCTGCCGCCTGGACTGCCAACAGCATAGCCTGGTTATACTCGCGCACGCGCGACATGTGACAACAATCGATATCGATTACACGTCTGGGATGATCGATATCGCTGCTGAGTGCTGAGAAGATTGGCTCTATGGAGAACTAGGCTTAGATGTAGTTTATACTTCGGTGACTTGCGCGACTTGATTAGGAAATACCGCAGATATCGATTATTCTCGCTTACTAATCGATATCTTTGGCGCGTCATACGCGGCAAAGTCTGTACATATCATCACGTCCTACTCTTCTTTTTCCGTGTCAGGCCGTATTGTCGTCTTTGTTAGGCTATTGTTTACCGGAATATAAGGCTAAATAATGCTGGTATTAATAAATAATGATAAACATAGATAAATAAATAGGTAAATAAATAATAACAACATTTACAATATCTGTAGTAGAAATCAATGCTACCAAGTCGGTTAACTGAAGCGAACTGCTGAACACTGATTGGTTTTTTTCAGCTCAATGTTGATACATGTCGTCAATGCGGCCTACATGGGAGAGAGAACGAGACCGAACCTGACCAGCTATGATTGGCTGATGCGTTTCTGCCTCTGCCCTTGTAGATAGAGCACACTAATGACTTGTGGCGTAAAATCCTTGAAAAGAAAACGAAATGTTACCATGACTAGAGTTAGCACCTCAAACTTGGGTAAATAAACCTTTCGAATTAACCACACGAGCCATTCGAAAATTAAAAAACTTATTTTGTATCAATTTATTATAAATTCATTGAAATCGAACGAAGTGGCGCGTTTTTCGGTTCGGTTTTTTTATCTTATAGAACATTTACGACTTGTACTAAATTATTAGACAAAATACAATGTTCTATAAGTTGAAAAAACGAACCGAAAAACCCGCCATTTCGTTTAATTCAATTAAGTTTTCAATGACTTTATAATAAATTTATACAAAATAAGTTTTTTTTTAAATTTTCGAATGGCTCGTGTGGTTAATTCGAAAGGTTTATTTACCCAAGTTTGAGGCGCTATCTCTAGCCATGGTAACATTTCGTTTTCGTTTCAAAGATTTTGCGCCACAAGTCATTAATGTGGTCTATTAGAGATGGTAGAAACACATTAGCCAATCGTAGCTGGTCAGGTTCGCTCTCGTTTTCTCTCCCATGTAGGCCGCATTGGCGACATGTATCAACTTTGACCTCTTGGAGCGAATGCACCAACAGCGAATCACAGGCAAACAGAGCACTGGTTGTTCTGGATGTCCTGCTCTGTACCCCTCCATTGGTCTGTAGCCAGCTCTGATTGGTTGACGCGTTTTTGCGTCCTATGTGGGCCACCTTGACGACAAGTATTTTTTGTTGGAGAAATTGGTACATGTCGCGAAGGTGGCCAGCATTAAGAAGTGGGAATGCGCCAGCCAATCAGGTTACATCGAATGGGCGTGCCATTGAGAGAGCGTGTGTATGATCGATGTTCTGATTGGTCGGTGTGCTCCCAATGCTGCTCACCTTCGCAACATGTACTTCTTTTTGCTACGTCTCCATGTAGGCCGCATTAGCGACTAGTACCTTTTCGAGTCCCAAGAAGGGTCTCCCCCACCAGCCGGCGATGACGACCAGATGCGCCGCGGAAAAACTGCCGATGATCGACAGGAAGTTCTGCTTCTGGTTGTGGTGGTGGCGACGGCTTTTCACGGGGTTACAGCGAGCAGGCGCTTCCGGCCAGCAGAACGACGCCGCCGCTGCTGTGTGGTTTTGTGGTTTCGTTCGGCTGACTGACTGAGTGGAAGTGTGTTTCTTGCGATGAGAAATTGGATCGTCAGCCGCCCCTGCCGGCCGGCCGGCCGTCCTTCTCCATCCGGTCTCTGCAGCGCGTATCTCTCGATTGTCAATAATTGGTAACGCTGTGTAACAGTTCGTCGGAACGTCGACGTATCGATGAGGATGCCCGTCTTTTCAGTAGTTCAGAAGGACTTGTCTTCGGACCCTTCTGAAGCTCCCGAAGTGGTCAGTGGACTTCAGAAGCCGCCGCGGGGATGGAATGGCTGCCGCCCTGGAACTTGTAGGAGCCGTCTGTACCCCGCTGGGATCAGAATCGACTTCTTTGGAACCAGAACGAGCTTCTGGAAGCTATTCCTGCCTGGAAGCGCGAAAATACTGGCCGTTCTCGGTCATGTGTTCACTACACAGACCAGAAGGCATCGGAATCAGCAGCGATTTCACCTGCAATGAGCTGGTTCTCCTTCTACTGCTTGTCTTCGGACTTATTCGGAAGAAGTGCTCGGTGGACTCCCGAAGTCGCATCTGAGCAGGATGCGTCGTCGGAACGTCGGCGCTGGAAGTGCCATCAGAAGGCCCGAATGTTGGCAAAAGGCCTCTGATGAGGCCCTTTGCCTGTCAAGGCTGGGATCGGCGGAAGAGAAGCGTCTGAACTCTGAGGTGGGGTGGGATTTGCAACGACGACGATCCTCAGCGGGGCGGCCGGCCGTCCGGCCGGTGCAACGGCGGCTGGCCAGAGTCGAGCCGCTGCAGCTTCCGAGCTGCTGCTGCTGCTACTGCTGCTCCCATTGCTTCTACTTCCGCCCGAGCCGCTCACCGGCGCTGCTCGTCTTCGTCGTCGGTCAGATCCTCGCGCCATGATGTATTCGATGATTTGGCTGATTCGTCGCAGTTCGAAGGGCGTACTCGAGTGTGACGTGGTGAGTCGTCGTCTTCGTCGTTCGGTGTGATGCAGCTGCGGGCGGCGGCGCGGTGTTCCGAGCGCTTCGCATCGCCTACGCTTCTTTCGTGCGTTCCGTTGAAGGCGACACGCTGACGTCATAGACGACGACGACGCCGTCGTCGTCGTCGTCGTCGGATGCGTCACCACCGGACGCACGGAACATTGCGCGCTTGCACTTACACCAAGACCTATCGCGAGGGGAAGGCGCTGCTGTTGGGTTCCCTGGCTGTTTCTCAGCAATTCTGACTGATTTTTCACATCTGAAGTGGTCCGTTGTTGTTCAGGTAGTACTGTAGCTACTTGACGGTCTTACCATGCCAGAGAAGCAGAGTGTCGGTGATTTTCTGCGTCTCTAACGGGGTATAGAAATGCTCGATGCAGTCGATGATGGCTGGGGTGGTGTTTTAGCCTCTTATTTAGGTATTCGAATTCTTCTTAACTTTTCCTGTCCACTGTTAACCTCTTCCTCTTCCTTCTTCTCCTCCTCTTCCTCCAACTCTCCTTCTTATTGTCAGTTTTTGCTGTTTTTGCAGGTTTCTGCAAATCTCTGCAAAGCATCGTGACTGCTTACTTCTGACGAACTACATCTGAGGCTCCGAGATTCCTCTGCTCCTGATTTCTGGGAGTACTGTAGTTACGCTACAGTATTCCAGAACTCAAATGTGCCAGAGAAGCAGAGTGTCTGCTATTTTCTGCGTCTCTAGCTAGGTAAAGAACCGCTCGATGTAGTCAGAATCGCGAAATCGAGCTTTTTTGGCTTCGTAGGTCTTGAGCTCTTCTGGAACTCTGGATTCTGATACTCTTCCTCGTTTTGTTCTCATTTTCGTCATCTTCGTTTTCATCTTCATCCTCATCTTCTCGCAAAATCTCAGTAGAGCATTGTCGAACTTGTCTGCTTTCTGGACTACATGTGGACCAGGGATATCGACTCAAAGGTCGAAGAAAACCATGACTTTGCTGCTTCTGAATTCGTTCACTTGACTTCAGACGCTTCTGTTTCCACATTTTCTAAGAGTTCCTGTGGCGGTGGCTAACAGGTTCATCCACCTTGTAGATACTTCACTATCATGGTCTTCAGTATTTAAGGGCTAGTGTGCCAGAGAAGCAGAGCAACGCCTGCGTCTCTACCAGGTCATAGAAGCGGTCGATGGAGTGAGCATTGCTAAGAAGAACGAAGAACGCTCTTGTCATCCGAACGTTCCCATCCAGTACGGAGGCTTCACGATCGCCTCCCAGAATGTTGTAGAAGACTTGGAGAATGTGTTACTTACTCGGGTGAAGCTCAGCTAAGGGTCAGCTCAGACTTCTGAAGGGTTAACTCACATCCCGCTGCTGTCCAGTCGAATATCGCCTATCAGACTCCCTGCTCCACCTTTGGAGAAGCCGAAGAAGCACTCCAAAGTTGTAGAAGGGACCCGAGCAGGCTAGGCAGCTGTGGGCTGTGAGTTTACCCCTTCTGAAGTCTGCGCTTACCCTTAACTGAACTTCACCTGAGTAGTTAACCTATTGTCCAAGTCTTCTACAACATTCTGGGAGCAATCGTGAAGACTCCATACTCGAAGGGAACGTTTGGTTGAGAAGGGCGTTCTTCTAGCCGTGATTCTGAGCAATTCTCACTCCGTCGACCGCTTCTATGACCAGTTAGAGGCGCAGTAAAGAAGTTGCTCTGCTTCTCTAGAAGACCAGCCGGCTTAAATACTGTCGGAAGACCAGGATAGTGAAGTATCTATGAGGTGGATGAACCTGTTAGCCACGCGGAACTCTTAGAAAGCGCGGAATCAGAAGAGTCTGAAGTGAACGAATTCAGAAGCAGCGAAGCCATGGCTTTCTTCTACCTCTGAGTCAACATTCGTGATCCGGATGTGGTCCAGTAAGCCGACAAGTTCGACAGTGCTCAACTGAAATTTTGCGAGAAGAGAAGGGTGAAGATGAGAACGATGAACTCGAAAAAGAAGGAAGAAGAAAGGAGGCTGAACAACTGCTCAGACTCAAGAAGGAGAGCAGGAAGCAGATGGTGTACAGGAGAACTCCAGAAGAATTCGAAAACTCTCGAAATTCTGATTCAGACTGCACCCACTGGTTCTTTGCCCTGTTAGAGACGCAGAAAATGACCAATACTCTGCTTCTCTGGAGCTCTTGCTCGTTTGGCAACGGTCCGGCTTTGTGCCTACAGAAGAGGTGGGTCACCTGATGGGTCGGCGTCGTCTAGCCAGGCTTTGACGAGGTGGTTTAAAGCCATTCGGGTTAATGACGATGTGTGACGAGGTGGCACGATGTGACACCTTCTGCTTTGTGACCGTGCCGCCGGCGGTTTCCGGCGCCCGGTGTGACAGCTGAGACCTTCGTCGTAAAGCCTCGAAGGCATAAATCTTCCCGTTTTCTTCGAGAATGCGCGGTTTTTAACCAGTTTCGTCGGGCTTTCCTTCAGGCGGGGGTCCAAAACCAACCCATTCGTCTCGTGACGAGATGAATTAGCCGCGGCCACTTCCTGTGGAGGTTTTTCAGCCTCTCAGCCTCCACCGCCTCGCCGGTCTGGCTGCTTTCGAAAGCTGTGTGCGCGCTGTGGAATTCTGTGTGAGGAGACAGTGGTGGTTGTGGTCGGTGGCGGTGGCGGCGCTGTGGCGGGCGGTCGGGTTGAAGAATGAAGAATGATGATGAGTTAGTTGACAGTGCTGGATGAGAACGCCGACGACCGACCGAGCGCGACCGGTTTCCTCACTTGCGCCGATGCACGTCGTCGTCGTCGTCGTCTTCATCGCCGTCGTCGTTGTGTCGTCGTCGTCGTTCTAAACGAACACTTCCGGCGGCGATGGGCGTCGAACGGCGTATATTTTTGGCCACTCGCACGTCAGTCTCCGGCGTGATTCTGATTCCGATTGCTGCTAGTGGTCGTGTCTCTGTTCTATTTGGAGACGGTGACTCTATTCCAAGCCTTGAAAACACCTGGAATCACTATAAATGCCGTGATTTTTGGAGTAAAACTCACTGTTCACCTGGTCCTGTCTCTCTTCCCCTCCTTGGGGCAGATTTTGGTTGAATTTTCGTCAAAGGAACAGGCTGTGGCAGCTCGTTCACCTATCGTAGTGACCTCGTCGTCGTTGTTTTCGACGATATACCAAGCTTAGGTAGACTCCAGATCCCTTCTGGAGCCAGATTGATCAACCGCTTACCGAGCTCTAGCGCTGAAAATACCACCGAACCGTCTGGAGCCGGATTCAACAACGGCTTACCGCCCTTTAACGGTTAAAATACCGCCAAACCTCATACTTAATGAATGAATGGGTTCAGGGGTTTGATGGTATTCTCACCGTTAGAGGGCGGTAAGCGGTTGATGAATAACGTCGTGGATAACGTTTCCCGCTCCTGGACATCCCATCGGTCCATTTTTCAGCTCTAGTATGAGCCGAAGGATGCTGGAATTGGACCAGATGAAGGTCGGCGTTAGTCAATCCGTTTGCAGAATGCGCCATGAGTTCTATTTCCAAATGAGAATCATTGAAACATCAAAATAAGAATCGTGACGATGCCGTGCGATGTAGTTAATGTGGCCTACATGGTGTGCGGGAACGAATCAGAGCAGAGCTGTGTTCGGACACGCCCCTTCGGCCTCGTTTATAGTTCGACGCCGAGCGACGCGACGCCACGTAAAGTGGCCATATTGATTGAGCGGCGCGATCAATCAATTTGGCCGCTTCATATGCCGTCGCGTCGCTCGGCGTCAGAAGTATAAGCGGGGGCTTCTGGGTCGCAACGCTCCGACCGACCCTGATTGGCTGCCACGTTTCCGGTTCCCACGCGGGCCACCCCCTCGGTGACTTATGCTTGGTCGTCTTTCCCTACGAACAGCGCTGGTAGGACGCACGGCGCATACTGACGGAGCTACCACAATCGGTCAAAGCATCAAATCAACATTTTCATTTTCGTTAATGCGAAAAAGGCGCATGTCGCGAATGTGGACAGCATTGGGATGTGGGAACGCGCCAGGTAATCAGATCACATAGAATGGGCATGCCATTCAGAGAAGTGTACGGTCGATACCCTGATTGGCTGGCATGTGTTCGGTCGGTGTTCTGTTTGGTTATGATTGGCTGGCGCTCGTCCTTCCAACGCTGCCCATATTCGCGACATGTACAGTGACGAACTGGTCGTTTATATGACCTACATAGGCAGAGGGTGGGAGGTGCGTCAGGTCAATAACGTCGCATCAAGGCGATCTGTTCGGAGGACTGGTGGGGTAAGTTCGGCGTCAGCCATGCTATTCCAGGATTACAGAAGCGATTTCAAGGCGTATTTTGCCCGAAGAATCACTTGTGCTCTCCAGACAATGGACAAGTTGGTGTTTTTCCGAACCAGCCGTGTCCGCCGGTACCATTCCACCGATGGAAGACCCGAGCGGGATCCGAACTGTGGATCGATTTTGTCTGCAGGCGACAACACCAGCAACGGTGAAAGATCGGCCGATAAATGGAAGTTCAGTGGGACCTCGTTCAGATGTCCTGGCGCACAACTCATTTCTGACAAGAGTTGGCGGTTGACGATCTCCCAGAGCGCTAGCAACTTCCTAGAAGTTCATCACCCCTTCCCGAACAGCTGGAAGAAGCGCAAGAAGTGTGGTGTGGGGGTGTGATGGTGATAGTCCCCGTATGTTGTTCGGCGAAGTCAACACGGCTTTTGAGGAGGTATGGCGCGATTTTTTGCAGCCGCTGCTGCTGCTGCTGCTGCTGCTCGTTCGGCTGCGGTTCGCTCTGAATCTCGTCATCTCTCGCTTCCGGCCGCAGGCGGCAACAGCTGTTCACCGTGCGCGCTATGTGTCTGCCGCCCGCCCGCCTGACCACTCGGAACTTGTGTGCTCCAGCGATTGACTGACTGTGACACGAGGTCTCCAAGTCTCGGCTAAAGAAGGACGTAGTGGTCACTGAGCGGAGATTCCCGGCTGGGTTGTAGCTGGACGTCTTCCAATGGACTCTTCATCGATGCCGGACCACTACAGGATGAGAATTGGCTCAAACTGACTGACTGTGACACAAGGGTCTCTAAACGGCAGACCTGTCGGCTACAGAAGGACGCAGCGGTCAGTGGCATGGTGTTAGAGTGGCTTAGCGGAGAATTCCAGTTAAAGCAGTGGTTGTTGAGCGACATCCGGTGGACTTTTCACCGATGATGGGATGAGAATGGGTCTGACTTGGGCGTGTAGGCGTTCTATGCCTATCTACGTCATTGTATTCAATCCAGAACAGCCTTTTTGCGCTTGCATGGCTTTGCCGAGGTGTACTGGTACCTTACGCTCGCTAATCCAACGGTTTTTGCGAGCTGGAAGAGCCTTAAAGACCGGTGGATTAGTAAGCGTAAGGTACCAGTGCGTCTCGGCAGTGCCATACAAGCCCAAAAAGGCTGTTCTAGATTGAATACAAAGACGTAAACAGGATACAGAACGTCTATACGCCCAATTCAGGCTAATTCTCATCCCATCACCGGTGAAAAGTCCACCGGAAATCGCCTAACAACCACCGTTTCGACCGGAAATCTCCGCTAAGCCACTCCAACACCATCCCATTGACCGCTACGTCCTTCTGTAGCCGACAGTTCCGCCGTTTAGAGACCCTCGTGTCACAGTCACTCAGTTCGGGCCATGTCTCGTCCTGAGTTGGCTCGACATCTTCAAGGAGTTCATTGGAAGACGTCTAATCACAACCCCAGCCTGAAACTACTCTACCTAATCCGCTTCACCAGCTAATGGAGTCTGCTTCGGAGATCGGAAAAATCGATTATGGATCGATACAGGGTCTGGAAACCTTATACTATCAGACAATCCATATTCAGTCCTCAAGGTCTTCAACCGAGCGTTAAGCGCCCGTACCGCAGCTCTGGTCAAATGTGTCGCTGATTGGGTGAAAACTAGCGACCTGACAGACCATCCGGGAGAAATCGGCGCCCTAATCTACCGACTCCTTCCGCAAACATGTGGAGAAAGTCTGGCGGAAATGGACTGAAAACGCTTGATCCGATGATCGACGACTTCAGCGTTATGTGTGGTGTCGAAACAGGCTCATTCATGGCGTATTCATGCGCCGATTCTTCCTAGCGAGGCCTCACATCCCAATTGGTATCAGGTCAGGTCGAACTCTGGGTCATGATGGTGACTTGGAGGTCGAGCACACCTCTGATATCCAATGGGATTTTTGGTATTGTTAGGCAGAATCGGCATATGAGTATACCATGAATCAGCCGGTTTCGACGCCACTGATGACGATGAGGACGTCGATCATCGGATCAGTCGTTTTAGGTCCGTTTCCGATAGGCTTTCTCCAGATGTTTGCGGAAGGAGTCGGTAGATAGGGCGTTGATTTCTCCTGGATGTCTGTGAGGCCGTTAGTTTTCACCCGAACATTGAAACGTCTGACTTCAGCTGTAGGTCCTAGAGCTTAATGCTCCGGTTTGTTGCTTCGATTCGGAGCATTCGTTCGATTCCAATAGACTTTGCCAATGGTTCTGTCTGGAGGATTAGGAAGCCTAGACACCCTTTCTTATCGAGAGGCTCATTCTTTAGACATGAGTCATCGGCAGTGTAGGATTAGAGCTGCGATAAGAGGAGAGCATGTTAAGCTTCATTTGGAAGGTCGTCACGTCGATTTCCTGAAACGTGGCTAATACCTCCCTCTAGAGTGCGCCATGTGGTCCATTTTTCTCCAGTTTTTTGAGTTTTTGGTTGATTCTGGTGGTTTTTGTGCAAGCTGGGTAGCAGTTGTGTAGACGACGACAAAAACGCCGTGTTGAAGATGAATGAGGTGGTGTCGATCGATGTCGGAAGAGCAACGATGGATCGACTTCACTCCACGCTGTGTGGGATGACTGTTTGGTGGGGGAGAACAGGCGTTATGCTTGGAAAGCGGAGTTTTTCGACAGCCATCAGCTGTCGAAGGCGAAACCTTCTAGGAAATGCCGAATTTTGAGTTGACAGCCGAAAAATCTGTGAAATTCCCCTAACAGTCATCAAATTCACGTAATCCCGCTTTGATCAGGCAAATGTCGGGCAAATATCGATTGTTATCGATTGATCTTTCAACACTCTTTACTCCTTGTGGAATCCTTCGCGTTACTGTGGGTACGATCCCACCTGCTCCGGGCAGAAATTGGCGTTAAAATCGTGACTTCCATCTGACGACCATTAATTTTGCGAGGACGCACGGACAGATGGTCAGTTGAACAATTTGTGTTTAGAAGGTGTGCTGGCAATCCAAAATGAAACAACTGTGCGGTTTCATATCCGAGCCCGCGTTCAGGCCAGCTAAGCTTCAACGGGCGGAGTGCATGGCTCATTCCAGAAGGGTTTGAGCAGTGTCTCAGCACTCAATCGTTTCATACAGAGCTCTGAATCTGTAAAATTTCGGAAGTCTATTAGCTACTATTGGTGTTTTAAGCATCGGTCGAAGTCTATTCAGCGGCCATTAATTTTGCGCGAACGCACGGACAGATTGTCAGATGAACAATTTATGTGTAGAATATCTGCTGTCAATCTAAAATGAAACAAGTTGTGCGGCTAGGTCCGATTGCTCGTTTAGAGCTTGACATTGCGTCGTAGTAAAGTGCATGGCGCATTCTAGAAGGCATTAGAAGGAGTACAACCACTGTCTAGTCGTTTCATGGAGGAGAACTTTAACTCTGTAAACGTTCGAAAGTTTGTTGGCTACTATTATCGTTTTAGCCGTCGGTCAATCTGTTCGGCGGTCACTAATTCTGCGCGGACGCACGGACAGAGAGTAGTTACATTTATAATCTGTTAGCCACTATGAGGATCTCAACTATCGATCGAAGTCTCTGTTCGGCGGCCGTTAATTTTGCGTGGACGCACGGACAGTGCATCGGACGGACTAACGTCGAGATTTACGCTTTGTTTTTGGTATCGACCGTCTCCGACCAAGCCCTTTGGAAGGAAGGTGTTGGTTGTTAACGGTACATGGCGCATTCCAGAAGGTCGTAGTTAATACTATAATATAAGAATTTTAACTAACGGTCAAAGTCTCTGATCAGCGGTCATTATTTTTGCGCAGACGCACACAGTGTCGTCTCATTCGTAACTCTGAATCTGCTAGCATTTGGAAGTTTGTTAGCTACTATTAGCATCTTAACTATCGTTCAAAATCTGTTCAGCGGCCATTAATTTTGTGCAGACGCATGGACAGAGGATAGGATGGACTAACGTCGAAATTTACGCTTTGTGTTTGGCATCGACCATCACTTTGATAAGGACATGTTGCTTGTTAACGGTGGTCTGCCTTATTCGTCACTTTTAGGATACGCCGTGCATCTCACTTCTTGTCCTAGTTGGTGGGATTGGTTGAGTAGGCACAGCTGAAAGAATGAAAGGAGTAGGTGTAGGACTTGCTGAAGATCGGTACTCGGTATCGTACTGCTGACGGTGTGTCGCCCAGGTTTACCATCTAAGGCCAAATGGACGTCTTCTGATGTCCTGAACTCCCTTACAACTTCTGTTTCCTCCTGGTCATACCAGTTAGTGGCCGGCTAGCGGTTCTGTCGCAGTACTGCCGGCTCTAGTGCTTTCCTACGACTCTTCTGGGGCCAGATTCATCAACGGTGAAAATACCGCTGACATGACTTTCATCAGAATCAGACTTGGTATTTTCACCGTTAAAGAGCGGTAAGCGGCTGATGAATCTCGCCCTGGCTTCCTTTCAAATGAAGAGGCGTTTTCGACCAAGATTTCCCCGCCGAAGAGTGACGGACGTCGTCGTGTCGAGGTCTGCGCTTGCAGAAGGCGTTGGCGTTCCATTAGTTTTAGCGCCAGCCCGTTTCCGTCTGCAGAAATCGGTCGTCTTCGCCGCTATGCTGTCGTTTATCGTTGTCAGAGGCAAAGGAATGCGCTCGACTACCCGCTGACCATTAAGGCACATTAGGGCTGTTTGTTAGTGTTGTTGCCGCGGCTGATGGGCACGACGAGTTCCGCTTCCGGTCCTCGCGTCTGATTATAGACGCAGTTATTTACGCCCCGGTTATGGTGATGATGATGACGATGACGCTCTATGGTCGTCGGGCTGTGATCGGTCATGAGCTGTGAGCTGACTGATCGACGAGAAGTTGCTTTTCGGGTCGTTGTGGCAGGCATGGTGTAAGATTCGCCTTGACTTATCGGCCGGTTACTCTTCGCTGCTTACAGGCATGACATCAGAGCGCGGAAGTTGAATACATGGCGCGATCACAATGCTACCCGCCCAACAGGTCATGTTCCTCCTTTCAAAACAATGGAATGGCTCGCTCTACGTGAGCAGAACTCGAACTCGAGCGCGCGATCAGCGCCTTCTACCGACTGCACTGCACTCGATAGGCTGAAGGCCTGTTTATAGTTGGCAAGCGACACGCTAAATCATTCGCTGTGCATTCGCGGCCCTGACCTATGTAGCGTTAGGCTCCATTCACACCTCGGGTCAGTGTACAATCTGTGCAAATCGATTAATGCAGTTCGCGTAATCGATTTCTACAGGTTGCACAGTAACTCGAAGTATAAATAGACTCTAAGGGCCTGTTCATAATTCGCGACGGAAGCGACGGCAGAGGCGAGACGGCGAAAGGTACGTATCGATCGATACCGAGCCATTGCCCGGGAAAAATCGATAGGTATACTTAGGTTTGTCGCTCCTGTCGCTGCCGTCGCTCCCGTCGTGGAGTATGAACGGGCGCTAATGTTCTAAAGTTTAGAGAAAACGACCTATGGTTAATTCATTGCACCCGGCTGGCGCGGTATCCGAAGACAGTCAAAAGCCTCAGCGCCTGTATCTGCCTGTGTGTCCCTGTTCAATACTTCAGCGTGCCAAAGTGATCCAGTAACTCTCAGGAGCTTTAGAGATAGGTAAATTTCCGGACCTACAATTCAGTCGTTGACAAAAAACGGAAATCCAATGGCACTAGTCGTTAATGTGGCCCACGTAAGAACAGCGAGTGCGCCAACCAATCAGAGGCCGACTCGTTGGATGCGGTCTTAGCCTAGTTTATAGTTGCTCCCCTCCCCGGAGCGGCACTGTAGTACGAAAAGATATCGATCGGGCGCCGAGAAAAATCGATTCCTATGGTGAAGGTGATGCCACGTCCCGTGGCGGCTTAGGTATGAACTAGGCTACGTTAGCGACTAGTACCATGTCGGTGATGGTATCATCTGACAGGTCACGGATTTCAGTCAGTTGGAGACGAGAGAATACCACCGAGAAGCGTAGTTTATACTTGTGTCGCTCGTCGATATCGATTAGGCAGCGCAGTGGATCGATATTGATGGCTTTCATTAGGGCTCTGAACTCCTGGTGCGTTCTCAAGCAGATCTGGACCTAAGCGATTAACTCATCGTTGCTTCATTGTGTAGTTTTATTAACTGCCGATTTGCTCGAGCGATAGGGAACCCTTAGTGGTCCCAGTCGTATTCCAAAATGACCCAGTGAGGGTTTTGCTGGCCTGAGCGGCGGAAGAGCTTCATATCTTTCGTTTGGGGTATGCAGTTGTATTGTGTCAAATGGAAAAAACCTCAGAATGAACGGGCGCCACCCACTAATTTCCTCGGTGGCGTAATCCCCCGCTGCTCTACCCGTCCTTGAACCGGGCGGTTTCTTCCGCTATCGAAATTGGCCGCAGCGCGACTAATGGCTTCCGGAAGACAGGTCGCCACTGTAACAAGCCATCAGTGGCGCCTGTACGGCTTCAAAGCGTGAAAACGACGAGCTTGAACGCTGGAAGCAGAAAAAGAAGCGGATTTCCGTCGCCGTTAAGCTGTGTTTATCTGCAATTGCGGACGGAACACCGCCCCGAACGCCGTCTACCGTACGCGCGTCTCACGCGTTCTTGCGTGTCTTCTAAGCCGACGGAAACGGACGTGCGGACGCGGGTGATCACGCCCGAACAAGTCGGCGGACGTGTTCGGACGTGTGAAGAACATGTTCGTGGCGCCGACGAGTGTGAACACGTCGCCCCCGCCCCGTCGCGGGCGGAAGAACCCCTTCCGCCCGCTCCCCGACTTCCGGCGCAGTGGCCCCGTCTTCCGGTCGGTCGGTTCGTCGTCAGAAGCCGGTCTTCTTCAGCTTCAGCCTCGTTTGATCCTCACAGCCAGCTGACTTCATGCAGTGGCCACGTGGACTGTGCTCGACCCCCGTTCGCCCGTCTATCCCCCCCCCCCCGCCAGTTGTTCGTCGACGGCTTTGAACTCTGCGCTTCCGGTCAGGCACGGGGGGGGGGGGGCTGGCGTGCGATCGCTCACTCGGTCGTTGTTCAGCGGCGCAGGTGACGATCACCTGCGGTCATGTGAGGCGTGCAGGGCCGGCCAGCCAGCCAGCCCCTCGTCCGCGTCGGCGCTTTTTCCTGCCTTCCTTCCTTCCGGCGGTGCGATTTCGTACCAGCGACGTTGATCCCGTGGGGTCACGCGCGCTGTCGGTCACGTTCCCAATTTCTGTTTCCGTGAAGCCGCCGCCTTCGATGTGCTATAATCCCGCGGGGTGCTTTATTCATGTCAGGGCGGTCTATTTTCTTCTTAGCCTCCGTTTATACTCCTTCCGACGCCGAGCGACGCGATCCCGCCCTAGGGCATATATTCGCGGTAGAGAGCACAACACACGGGAACGGGCTCTTAGGCGGGATTTATACTTCAGATGCCGAATCTACGTGTATCGATTGGGCAGCGCTGAAAGCTGATCGACGGCTTTTGTAACGTCGCGTCGCACCGCGACAGAAGTATAAATTCCGCCTTACGGCTTCCGTTTCACCTTTTCCGTTATCTCACTGGTACTAGTCGTTATTATGGCCTACATGTTAAAGGGAAGGTCTACTAGACCAATCAGGCAGCGTCGAATAGGACCTTATGATCTCCAGTTGGATCTGATTGGCTGGCACCTTTTCGCCTCCCTCCATGTAGGCCACATTCGCGACAAGTACCGATTTTTTGCATATTTTCCCGATTTTTTTGCTTTGCTGCCTCTTAGTAAGTGGAGGTGGAACCGAACTTCGAATTAGGTTAGGCGGTGGTTACGTTTTCATTGCGGTCTCTGCTTTTTGTTCCAATAGTTAAGGCGAATTTGTGGGACATTTCCGTTGCTCAAGGCATTGTGGCATTGTTTGTTTGTGGAATTTCTGCCAAACAATGCTTATTTCGATTATTTTTTGTAGAATTACATTAGAAAAAGTTCATAGATGAGCTATGGGTGTTAATACTATCAAAAATCTGGCATACAAAACTTAAAAATTGGGTCAAACTGAACAGAACTAGAGGTATACGGTAGTCTCACATCCGTCCTATAAGCCGACCGAGTCGAGTTAGTTGTCGCGCTCATTTTTCGGCCGACGGGGGAACTGGCCACTTCCGCCCGAAGGCGATTAATGTGCGATCCGTCGTCGTTCGAGCGATGGAAGCTCTTGCCCCGTCCCGTCCCGTCCGTCCATCCGTCTCGCGGGTTGACACATCTGACGAACTGCGCTGCTGCTGCTCCTGCTGCTGCCGTCGCTGCCGGTCTGATCCAGAGGCGGAAGTGTCGGGCGAGCAGCACGGGATGCCAGGGTTTACACTCGGACGCGTCGCTCCCACGACCCTTGGACTCCGCCCCGCCATCAGGCGCAGCGAGCGCTCCGGCAGACGGTCGTAGCCCAGAAGAATGGGTTGCGACGTCGATTTCCGCCTCTGTATCGTTGTCGTTGCTTTTCTACGGGTCTTTCTATCGCTCATGGTGCGGTTCAAGTCAAGGGGTGTCCATTTCTCGAAATTCTCGCTCATCTTCTGCTTCTACGTCTGTCTGTCCTGTCTATGTTGTGCTTTTGCTCGGGTTTTTACTTCGAGCACGCGCGCGTCTCGCGTGCGTGCGTGCGTTCTTCCGGCGTGAGATACGGTAGGAATATACGGTATGTGTGTATGTTTCTGCAGGAACGGTACGCGCTCAGTGGTATGGGACTATGTTGTCCGCACATCTGTGTTGCTGCTGTCCTCAGTCGCCGCCAATCACTCCGTCCGACGTTAAAGTATTGAATTTAACTATTTTTTAAAAATATTTTTTATTTTTGGTTATTTACACAGACGCGTGGCTTTTGCTTAAGGTCCCGTTTATACTTCAAACGCCAAGCGACGTATACGTAGCGTCGCGTCGCTCGCGTTGGGGTATAAATGGCGCCTAAGGCTTTGAATAGCTTTTATTTAAGCAAAAAATATGGAAGGAACATTGTGACTGACTACTACTTGCGGAAAATCGATCGATACATGGTCAATCTTTGCGTCCTCGTGGGTGCGGTCGCGTCGCGGTCACTTACACCTTTCGAAAGGTTTCGTTCAAACAAGTAATAGAAGTAAGAAAAATAAAAAAATTAAAATAAAAATCCTTAAAATAGCTCGTGTAGCATTGAGTTTTAACATTTTCTGAACATGTCGTTAATGTGGCCTACATGGAGAGACGGGACATATCAGCTTAATCAGACGGCATAGAACGAACACATCACCCATACGGGTGAGTGTTCTCGCTCGACGATGATTGGCCTACACGCGTTGGAATTGCATCGATGCTGTGATTGGCTCCGCCTTCCTCCATGTAGACCACATTAACGACTTGTGCCACATTAATAGAAGTATGTCCAGGTAGCCATTTGAGCCTTGTGAGAATTGCCAGGTTATATATAGGTCTTTTATCTCTGCATAGATCTTCACGGTACAAGTCGTTACTCAGAATCCCCTAGCAATAAACATGGTTTTATATTGATTGAATACGCTACGCGCGGCGACGGATCAATATATATCTTTTCTACACAGGTGTGTAGACTACACCTCTTTGTTCCACTATTTCTGGACAATAAAGTAGTTCGTCACGGTACAAGTCGTTAATTTGGCCTACATTGGTGGGGTGGGAACAAACCATCCAATCAGTTGGATCATTTTTCAATTTTCATATAAACTAATCTAGATATGGAACAAGTTACTTTATTGTTCAGAAAAAGTGGGACAAAGAGGCGTATTCTATGCACCTGTGTAGAAAAGATATTTATTGATCCGTCGCCGCGCGTAGTATATTCAATCAATATAAAACTATGTTTATCGCTAGTGAATTCTGAGTAACGACTTGTACCGTGAAGGTTTGTGTACAGAGATAGAAGACCTATGAATGTCCTGGCAATTCTCAATGGTTTAGATGGTTATCTGGACATACGTCTCATATTGTGGCACAAGTCGTTAATGTGGCCTACATGAGGAAGGCGGAGCCAATCACAGCACCGATCCAATTCCAACGCATGCAAGTCAATCATGCCAATCATTACCGAGCGTGGACACCTCTCTGCGTGGCCTGGTTAACCTGGCATGTCCTGCCTCTCCATGTAGGCCAAATTAACGACATGCGCAGAAAATGTTGAAATTCAGTGCTACATGCGTTATTCTAACGGAGAATTTTAGTTTTTGTTTATTCCTTAAACAAAACCCTTCAAAAGGTGGAAGTGACCGCGACGCTACTGTACGCCTAATAGATCCTCGGAAGGTGTGGAACTCAGAAAAATGGATTGAAATTCGAAAATTTGATCGAGTGGGGCGCGTTGGTCATCAACGGGGACGTTCGTTTTGGTCGTGTGATGTCGGCGGCGACGTGCCGACGAAGTGTCCAATGCTCCAGACGGAATGAGCGATGACAAGAAGAAGTCACCGGATTCGTTGACCTGAAAAAAATTGCCGAATCAATAAGCGATCGTCAGTCACAAGGCGAATACTACACGCGCGCACGTAGTCCGCCGCCGGTCTCGTCTCCATGGCCTTGATAGATCCCCGATTAGGCGTTTTGAAGGGGGGGGGGGGGTGTCGGTGCGATAGAAACCACTCGGCAGCAACAGCTGACGAATCTTGAGCTCCTCACCCTGAAGTGAAGTGCACGGCTGCACTTCTGATACCCGCGTCGCATTCCTCGGATGCCTGTCAGCGCTTCTGAAAGCTCTCAGGAAGGGTTTAAACTGCCGACGCCGCTGCTGCTGCTGCGGCTGATAAGAAAAAGATGATCATCCCCCGTTTCCCGGTCATATTCGCTTCTCTACCTCTATCCGACTATTTTTAGGAATTCTTCGAGTCGATCAACCCGAAGAGCGACTTCAACAACGACGGCGATGCCCTGGAGACGTATCTGTACGAGAAATCGCTGAAAGTTCAACCGAAAGAAGCCGATAGAGTGCCCGATGTGGTGAGTGGTGAAGAGTTCCCGAGGTCCAGGGGTATTTCTTCAGGTCCCCTTGATGAGCATGTGCTTCCAGAAACCGAAACGGTCGTTGCATGTGCTGAAATCGCCGGGTATCAAACCCCCGAAGTCGAACCACTACTCGACCAGTCACCATCATGCCGCCACCAGCTACAGCACTCAGTCGTCGACCGCTCCGAGCACGCCACGGGCCGACGGAGACGGGTAAGCGGTGGTTTCGGGACTTGGAAGGGCTCTTAGACCGCGAATATGCTGGTCGTTTGGTACTTGTTTTCAATATGACCAGCATATGTAGGGGAGAACACTCCAGCCAATCAGAACATCGACCGGGCATCATAACTGTTTGATGCGGTTGATGTCCTGATTGGCAATGCGCCTAAATGCTCTACCAGATTTGCGCCGGAAATCGGAACGGAATCGGAACGAAAATTGCATCCAAAAATGCGCCAATGATTGGAAACGGCGGTACTTGTCGGCAATGTGGCCTGCATGGTGAGGCGGTAATGCGGCAACGAATAGGAGTCTAACGGTTGACTGAAATCTCTGGAAGTCGGAACAAAGTCGAAAATTGCATCCAAGAATGCGTCTGTGATCAGAAATGGCGGTACTAGTCGGAAATGTGGCCTACATGATGAGGTGATAATGCGCAACCAACACGAGTTGTAGTCAACGGTGCGCCTCTAATTGGTTGCGCATTACCGCTTCATCATGTAGGCCACGCTGCCGACTAGTATCGCCATTTCTATTCACTGTCGCATTTTTGGGTACAGTTTTCGACTTTGTTCCGATTTCCAGCGATTTTAGTCACCCGTGTGAATCCTATTGGTTGGCGCATTACCGCCCCCCCCCCCCCCCGATGTAGGCCACATTGCCGACAAGTACCGCCGCTTGCAGTCATTGACGCATTTTTGGATGCAATTTTCGTTCCGATTCCGTTACGATTTCCGGAGCAAATCAGTCAGAGCACTGAGCTAACGGAGGCTTTTCGGTGCAGGTTTTGGTACTGGAGGCTCTTGCGGCGCAAAAATATTGGCCGTTTGGAACTAGTCGTTAATGTGGCCAGCATATGTAGGGGAGAACTCTCAGCCAATCAGAACATTGACCGTGCGTCATAACTTTTTGATGCGTTTGACTCCGCCTCGCATTGGTTGGCGCATTACCGCCTGCCCATGTAGGCCACATAACCGACTAGTGGAATTTTTGGATGCAGTTTTCCGAGTTTGTTCCGATTTCCGGCACAGATCAGGCGTTCGGAAAACGGAAATGGTGCTATCGCAGAGAATTGAACTAAAGGAGGCTTTTGAGTAGAGGTTTTGGTGTCAGCGAAAGTTCTGGACACTCAAGCAGCGCGAAAATATTGGCCGTTTCCTGTACTGCTCCTGTTTTTCTTCTGGAAACAAGAGGACATTTCTGGGAAATGACCGAAAAGCGGAACAAGGAACTGCTGAACTCCACAACGGTACCCCATCGAATGGAGAACACCGATGCGCGCTGCCCGACGACTGATACGTGTCGTGAGATGGTCGCTTCCGGTGTTCGTGATGGCGACGGCGCTGGTTGAACGGTGATAGTGAAGAGTTACTCGTTCTTCCATAACCAGTTTCTTCGTCGTTAAAGACACAGCACATACATCTATCGGCTGGCGACGGCAGTGGACCGACCTCACCGTGATGGGAAGCCTGCTGGATCACACGTGAATGCGAAAACGGTCGTTATTTTCGCGACAGATACTCGCGAATTCGTCGAGGGAAGGTTGCTGCTCTGTGATACATGTCGCTAATGTGGCCTACATGGGGGAGGCATAGTCAGTCGAAGCGCCGGTGGCTGACTTTCCTGGAGTGGTATCTCGTTCAATGATTGCCGTGGCCTTTTCCCGCCTCCCAATGTAGGCCAAATTATCGACATGTGCAGTTGAAGGCGGGCATGAGGAGAGAAGTCTTCCGAGCACTTTCATCGCCTGCCTTCAATTGTCCCCTCCGCCCCAAACATCCGATGGCTTTTTTTCCAAACGTTTCGTCGACAAACGCCACGAGTAATGAATGTACCTGTTTACATCGATGAACTGCAGTGCTGATGAATTGTGTCAATCGCCGCGATGCGGTTTTTGGTACGAAGAGACGGACTGCCAAGTGTATACTGCTCGTCTCTACTGTCTAATTGCCCGGAACATCGAGAATACGGATGCAAAGAGCGTTCAAGACGACTTTGAACTATTGACAGGACCGGTCTCCTGACGACGAGTTGTGAATCGCTTCCGAAATCAATCGCAGAGCACGTCCTAGCGTCGACGTCGTCTCTTGCCCATTGTGCTTTCTGCCTTCGAGATTCTGGAGCGATCGCAGGGCCTCTGAGGCACTACGTCTGTTCCTGCTCAAAACGGTGTCGCTCTCACACCCAAGAAGCTGGAGCTGTTCATTTGTACGTCCAGCTGGACATTCTACCTTCGTATTGGTCTGTTGGTCAACAAAGAAGTGGCAAAAGGCTCAGTTTGTCTAGGACAAGCAAGCCATCCGGTCCCACGAGACCGGCGAATTGTTACAGGACCTCTTCCTGTGTGGAAAATAAACTGCCTTGGTCATCAGCGGCCCTCTGTGGTCGTGATATGGGACAAATACCCATTCGGAGTGCCTTCACAGGTATCACACAGAAGCAGGATGCATGGCGTATTCCTGTCGGTGCAGATTCGAGCACGGAACTGATCGATTTCTGCACAAACGGCATTTCCTGTCATTTGCACCTTAGGCACTCGGGCAGATCCCAGACAATCGAGCATCTAGGGATCGACTGCGGGCGAACTGCCGACGAAGTGGAAAGGAACTACTCGCCATGTGAATCTTATCGATAGATGACAAGATTTTCTCCCACCGGTGACCGCGACTTTCCTCCGGTAGTTCTACAGGATCGTAAATAAGCTTCTTGGGGCTGCATTTGCAGTATGACACTTCCTACGCAATTACACAAACTACGCGCCACCATACGCCTTGTGGGGCATAATTTGTGCAGTTGCGTAGGAAGCGTCGCAATGGAAACGCTACGCACGAAGCAAATTGAGTTCGTTCTTGTTTAAAACACCTCTGAACTAAAGCAGGAAATTCATTCACTAGTGGGCCGAAATCCGGTCACCTGTCGATGAATTTCCATCTTGAATGGTTACCCGCAGTTGACCGCTAGGGGTTTCAGGGATTATCCTCACCACAGCTGCGAAATCGTCGGTCAATTTATTTTCATTTAAGGTGAGCACTGAGACCAAACATCGTTTAAATGGAAAAGAATCAACGACACCTGTCATCTGAATACTCTCACAGAATATAAGCAGTCGGCCCAGATTTCGTGAACATCCACGATACGACAGTCAGATGAGTCTGAATTCAGAAATTATTGTCATTAGGCCTCGTTTATATTCGAACGTCGACGCGATGCCATTATAGTGGCCAAATTGTTCGATCGGGTCGCTAGATCAGCCACTATACATGGCATCGCCTCGATGTCGGAGTGTAAGCGGAGCCTAAGGACAGCGATTTTTGCATTCAGACGCATCTGACTGTCGTATCATGGCTGCTCACGCATTCTGGGCTGACTTCCTGTATTCTGTGGGAGTATTCAGATGGTAGATGTCGTCGATGTTTTCCATTCAAAGGATGTTTGATCTCAATGCTCTGTTTAAATGGAAATAAATTGACCAAAATTGCCTTATAAAGGCTCTTGTAGTAGGGTCGTTGACCAAAAATGCGTGATCGAACTGTTTTCCGGTCCTGTGGAGAGCCACCCAATTGAATGAGGTCGAGTGCGCGAGTTTTCAATGAGTCGAGACGTCGATGTTTCCAGGTCACGACCTCCGGTCCACACGCCTCCTGATGCCGATGCCGACGCGCATTTCTCGTTGGTCGATATCACTCCCGGTCAGCATCCGAAGTTCATCGGCGACGTGCCCAGACGAACACACAAAATAGGTGGGTGGTTGGGCCGGTTCTCTACGCCTGACCGGATTGTCTTGCTACTTTCATCCCAGAATGTTCAGGTCAGTTGCAACCACCTCCACTTGTGCCGCGAAAGGCGCAGAAGCTCACCGCCACCTCTACGGCTTCGCCTGCTATGGCCACTCCGGCCTCCTCCGCATCCGCCGCGCCGCCGCTTCATCCCCGACGGCCGGTGGTGTCCACCGCGACGAACTCGTCGCCATCAAATCGCTCGCCCAAGACGCCGGTTCGATTCCCCGCAGGTGAGTAGAGCAGCCGGCAGCGGCTTGAGACTGGTCAGCGCTGCTGTCAAAATATCGTCGGTGTGTAATTGCAGACCACGCGCCGTCTGCCTTCGTGTTTCCGTCCGTTGAAGCGCAACATTCACCGCCACCGCCGCCGCCGCCCGCTTTGCCGCCACGCCTGCCGACCGCGACCACCACCACCAGCACCGTCGCCGGCGGCATGGCTACGTCAACACCAACTGCCGTCGCCGCCACCGCAGTCGCTGCTGCTGCCATGTCGAACAACGAACAGCTCCGAGTTGTGCTTGATAGGTGCGTCGTTGAATTTTCTGCTCACCTTCTCGGCGGATTCGTTAGCGCAGCGCCAAAAGGCGCAGAAAGTCCGTCTCTGCTTGTTTTCCCTGTTTGTTTGGCATTTTGCACAGAAGTGAAATGCATGGCGCATACTAGAGGCTTGGACCACTGACGTCTGACCACCATATCTTTAGACTTTGCGAAAAATTCTATCGATCAATATCGATAATGAAGGAATAAGTAGGTCAGATAGGTGCATGTCGTTAGTCTGGCCTACATGGGGGTGCGGGAACGCGTAAGCCAATCAAAGCACCTCCCATGCACGCCAGTGTAGGCCACATTACCGTCTTATACGTTGGTGAGCTTCGCCGTCGTCTATAAACACCGTTGTCTGAGGGTTCCTTTCCACCGATGTCATGTAGAGGTGGAACGCATGGCATTTACCTGCAGATTTACCACACTTTGATACTTGTCGGCAATGTGGCCTACCTGGAAAGATTGGGATGCACGAATTAACTTGTGAACTGACCATAGTTTCTCTGTGTGTCAGCTTGTTCGATGCGGTCAACAGAATCACTGATTGGCTGGACGCTGCTTTTCAACCTCCCCTGTAGGCCACATTGTCGACAAGTTCCTATTGCCGTAGCTATAACGAACAATCTTTAGGCTTTGCAGAAAATTCTGTCAATCAGTGTCAATATTGAACGAACAACTAAGCCAGATAGCTGCATGTCGTTAATGTGGCCTACGTGGGATGCGGGAACGCGTCAGCCAATCAGAGCACCTCCCGTGCACGCCAATGTAGGCCACATTGCCGTCTTATACGTTTGTGAGCTCCGCCCTCGTCTATAAACAGCGTTGTCTGAGGGTTCCTTCCCTCCGATGTCATGTAGAGGTGGAACACATGGCGTTTACTTACGCATCTACCACACTTTGATACTTGTCGGCAATGTGGCCCACATTAAAAGGTGAGAATTCACTATCCAACTTGTGTACTGACCGCCCACTTCTCTGTGTGTCACTTCGATGCTAAACAGCCTCTATGATTGGCTGCTTTCTCATGCGTTTCGGACTCCACCTGCAGGCCACATTGTCGACAAGTACCCATTGCCGCAGCTATCATTGATTTCCAAAAGTGGCGGTCCTTTAATGAGAAATTATAGCAGTGTCATGTCACGTAAAGGTGGAACGCACTGTGTTTACTTACGGATTGACCACATTTCGATACTTGTCTACAATCTGGCCTACATGGAAAGATGAGAATGCAGGATCCAACTTGTGCACTTTTCTCTGTGTCACCCAGTTCGCTGCGGTCAGCAGCCTCTCTGGTTGGCTGGCTTCTCGTGCATTCCCGCCTCTCACTATGTAGGCCACACTGTCGACAAGTACCTATTGTCGTAACTAGAACGAACGATCTCCGTATCGGCAACGCCTTTACAGAAAATTCTATCGATCAATATCGATAATGAAGGAATAAGTAGGTCAGATAGGTGCATGTCGTTAGTCTGGCCTACATGGGGGTGCGGGAACGCGTAAGCCAATCAAAGCACCTCCCGTGCACGCCAATGTAGGCCACATTACCGTCTTATACGTTGGTGAGCTTGTCCTCGTCTATAACCACCGTTGTCCGAGGGCTCTTTCCCTCCAACGTCATGTAGAGGTGGAACGCATGGCGTGTCCTTATGGAGCTAACACACTTTGATACTTGTCTGCAATATGGCCTACGTGGAGAGGTGGGAATGCGCGAACCAACTTTTGCCAACTGACCGTGCATTTCTCTGTGTGTTATCCAGTTCGATACGATCAACAGCCTCTTTGGCTGGCTGGATGCCGCCTTTCCAGCCTCCTCATGCAGGCCACATTGTCGACAAGTACCTATTGCCATACTTATCTATGATTTCTAGAAGCCATAGAGGTCTTTTAATGAGATTTAATAGAAACGGAAATACTATTGAACAACAAGCCTGTATAGTAAGCTTTCAATCGACAGGACCACGCCCATTTGGCGGAACCCCGCCCATTTTGTGGGAGAAAGAACCGCTCGGGCTACATTAACCCTCAGTACTTCGGAATGGCATGAAAATCGCTTGAATTACACTGGTGACGATCGCTCGCTCATCGACCAGCTCCTCCAACCACCCATGTATCGATAGTTGTTTGGCAAAAAAGAAACCCCGTCCGGGATTCGAACTTGCACCGCTTAAAACGACCACTTTCAGGCCGTCCAGCGAGTTAAATTCACCGACAGTACGCCTGTCCGTGCCGCTGCCGCCAGCATTACCGCCTCGCCGCGGTACTGCAGCCCAACAGACACCGCCGCCGTTGCCGCCGAAAACGTGAGTGTCGTCCGTCGACTACGGTAGTTACTGTCTACAGTATGACGAGGGGAGGGCGGGCGACGACGACCATTACCGTATCAGGTGTATGTTGTTGCAGGCGTACGACCGGCAGTCCGTCATTACAACGCGCCAGTGTGTCACCGTCGTCGCCGGACACGCCGCCGCCGCTGCCGCCGAAGACGTACAAGACCCGCAAGCACAACGAGAGCAGCAGTCCGACCTCGATAGCGACGTCGACGACGACGACGTTGCCGTAGCTGTAGCCGTTGCCGTCGTCGTTGTGCCTCATCGCCGCCAGCCAGTCTGCGCCACGCCTGCAGACCACCGCCTCAGCCGCCGCCGCCGCCTTCCAGTCCTGCTCAGTCCTTCCTGAAACGTGGTAGTGCACAGAAATTCGTCGTACGTAGTAGACGGGGAGAAGCCCCGCAAAGAGATCTCCTAGAGTTCGTCGTCGCTTCGTCATTGTCTTCATCTTGCCTTCATTGTAGTATGTAGTTGTTCAAAATCTGTGTGATGTCTATGGCATAGTTTATACTCGTGTCGCCGCGAGTCGCGCAGCAGTATCGATTGGACAGGAAAATCGATATCGCTGCGCAAGGCGTCGGATCGTGTCAGTCTGCTCACTTTTCGAACAAAAATGGGCGCCTTTCAGGTTGAACTAGGAAGGTTTCGAGAAATCGATACATTTTAAATTAAAACATTTATTGATCGCCTGTGCAGGGTGTCCAAAAACGAGGGCAGAACTTGAATGTTCGCGAAATTCTTATTATTTTAGACGCACGAACGTTTCTAGACCGACTTGAAGGGCGCAATAAAGCTGGTTTTTCCACTGTGTCACACGAAGCGATTGCGCCATGCATTCGTTTAGCAGGTCGCCTTGTTTGCCTGATTGATAGTGTATGCGCTGTTTGCTTGGAGCTGCGCCTTTTTCCACCCGTTTCTATCCGCAACTCCAAGTAAACAGTTTTTTCACTACCGGTCAGACAGGCATGGTGGTCTACTGGACGAGTGCATGGCGCAACCGCTTCGTGTGACGCACTGGAGTATTTCCGCCTTTTCGAGGTCTTAAAGTCGGTCTAGAAACATCTTTGGTTTACAGCGCGTCCAGTTTAATTTGAAAGACGCCCATTTGGGTTTGAAAAGAGTCGAGGTACATGTCGCGAATGTGGCCTACATGGTGGAGGCAGGAACGCGCCATCCAATCAGATACCCAGAGGGGCGTGTACGATGCTCACAGTGCTCTGATTGGCCGGCGTGTTCTCAGCCTCCCGTTCATGTAGGCCACATTAACGGCATGTTTTTGCTGACATGGAAATAGTATAAACGCTCATCCATCCGTCTCTCCGATCACTTCCGCTCACGAGTTGATATATACGTTGATACACACAGACTATATCTCTATGTCTATACATATACATGCATGCATATACATTATATACATATGTGTAAGAAAAATTGTAACAAAAAACCCTGTGATATGTTCATTTATTTGTCGCCTCAGACGTCCGCCGCCGCACCGCGCCGCGCCCGCCAAAATTTCGGTGCGCGCGCGTGCGCGTGCGCCCGCCCCGCTTGTGTAAACGCGATTCTGAGCGTGTGTGTGTGTGACGTCATCAGGCGGCCATGATGACGTCACCGCCGCCCCGCCCCGCCCCACATGCCATATAACAGAGATCTGTGAGAACGCCGCTTTCCTTTCCGCTAGATTTCGAGATTTCCGTCTGCATATCGCGTCATCCCACCGAGTTTGTTGTTGTTGTTTTGTGTTTATTTGTGTTCTTTCTGCACTCTCTCGCTGTTTATTTGTGTTTTACACATACATTGTCGATGCGCTCTGAATACAGAAAAATAGTGATGATTTGTTAATTAAAAAATCATTGTAATTAGATGAAGATTTAAAACCCTGCATTTCTCGTGTGTCTTGTGTGCAGCAACGGCGGTGTTCACCGATCGTCAAGCTATCATCATCACCAGGAGCGGCTCTGGCTTCTGAAATACGTCGAGTGTTTGGAGGAACGTCTTCTTGGGCGTCGCAGTCGCGTCGCGGGCCACGTTGGGCCTGTTCATACTTCGCGACAGGTCGGCCAGGCAAATCACACGTATCGATCTTTGTTTTACGATCGCTCGAGAAAATCGATACGCATGATATGCCTGACCGGTCAATTACTCCAGTCGCTAAGTAGGAACAGGCCCTATGCGAATCTCTAGGCGGGAGGGTGCAGAGAGCGCGACGACGCGCGTGATAGGCACTGACGATGTTAACATGTTAAGACACGTGGCCTAAAGGAGATACGAACGCAACGCGATCGCGACGCGCAGCTGCCGAGGATAAATAAAAGGAGCTGCGGTGGTCCTGTAGGGATTTCTTTTCTTTCGAATATGGACAGAGCGATTGGAAGACTAAAGCTTAGAGATCACGGCCGCGTCGTGTGCCACGTTGGGCCTGTTCATACTTCACAACGGGAGCGACGGGTCGGCCTAGCAAATCATACGGATCGATTTTCTCAGGGCGGTCGCTCGGGAAAATCAATACGTATGATTTTCCTTACTGACCAATCGTTCCCGTCGTGGAGTATAAATAGGCCCTAGGGCAGCCGTCGCGAAGGCAACGCAAATCTCTAGGCAGGAGGGTGCAGAGAGCGCGACGACGCCGTTGACAGGTTAAAACAGGTGGCAAACATGTGACACGAACGCAACGCGCAGCTGCCTTGGATGAATATAGGGAGCTACGATGGTCCCGCAAGGATTTCTTTCCTCTCTAATATAATAAATATATGGGTGGATAAATGAATAAGTAACGAATCCTCAAAGAAGAAACCGCGCGGTCTATCCTAGTCTGGGGGGGGGGGGGCACATAAGTAAAAAGTATTATATGTAACAAATCCACTTGAGACTTACTGAACAGCTCTACAGAACAAGATAGGACCTTAAACAAAAAAGTCACAAAGAAAAAAACAACGAAAAATTGCATTTGTTGCGGTTGTAAGCAGGTAAAGTGGTGTGCCCTCCTCACCATGTTAGATCCTGGTTATAACATGTCAG
Organism: Heligmosomoides polygyrus polygyrus; assembly: GCA_947396885.1. Taxonomy (NCBI): domain Eukaryota; kingdom Metazoa; phylum Nematoda; class Chromadorea; order Rhabditida; family Heligmosomidae; genus Heligmosomoides; species Heligmosomoides polygyrus. Next base: position 100,416,606 of record OX377204.1, on the reverse strand, counting down.
TCGGCGGTCAGCACGCGACATGCCTCCATTCCGTCGCTCTTTGCCCGCTGAGACGGTTAGAAACCGCGGCGATTTTTTGTTCTTTGTTTGTTCGTTCGTTTTTGGTTTCCTTTAGGTTCCAACTCGTTCTGTAGGAGCTGCTTGGCAAGTCTCAATTCATTTTGCTACCTACTTTTTAGTTATGTGCCCCCCCCCCCCCCCGGACTAGGATAGTTCCAACCGCGCTAGCCGCCTTTTGTCGAAGAAAATCATGAAAATCAAGGAATAAATGAAAATGAAGAGTGAAGGAATCAATATAGTGGCCTATAGTGGATGAGCTGCTGATACTGGTCGCTAGTTTGGCCTATTGGCCTAAATGAGCGAGGGGGGGGGGGGGGCGGAAAAGGGCCAGCCAACTACAACCAATCTGGGGCACCGATCGTGCACGCTGTATCTGCGCTGCACGCCCAAATTGGTCTGGTGCACACCTCTCTCGATGTAGGCGTTATTCACGACCAGTTCAGTGAAGGGGGTCATCAACTTGCAAGTTGAAGAGCCCAGCTGCCAGCTTTTCAATTTTCAGTGCAGCTTGTGCCAACGTCGTGAGCAAAATTACAAAATACCAGCGGTCAACTGTGGGCGAACTTGTGGTGAATTCAAGGGCGGTTACTTGCCGTGTGAGATTAGTGGACAGGTAACAGGTGACAATTTGCACTGCTATTAAACAAATAATGACGATAATAACAGTTATGAATCAATTAATAATAATGATGATGAAAATGGTAATACTGATAATAACAATTATGGTAATGATAAAACGTTTTGTAGTTTTAAAAGCAGATAAAGCGTAAGATTTAAAAATCAATATACATCCGGTGAACCGAATTTTTATGCTTTAGAGTTTTAGGACTTAAATCGTGAAAATACTAGCACTTCTAGCTTACTGTGTGTTGTAGGTAGCTTCAGCACGCAATCCGTTGTAGCGGAAGGATATCACGCTCGACAACACGACTCTCCACGCCGGTTTTTCGGCACTTCCGTTCGTAAAGTGAAACGTCTGTGTGTGTGTGCAGACGCCATTTATTTGACAGCGAACTGTGTTGTTTACATTCCGTGGCGTGTGATGCCCCAAAAAGTCGCCCCGTTTTTGAGCAGTTTTCGTCGAATCCGTCAAGCTGCGTGTTCCGGGCTTGGGGGTGTGTAGTTGTGCTGCTGATCCATTCATCATCTCGGATACATCCGAGGCGTCTGACAGCAGTTTGGACGGAAATCCGCCGTTTTTGGCTCCGATTTAGAGCCGGGTAGAAAAGTGCAATCAGCTAAAGGGGACCATACGCATTCAAACTGTCTCATCCACGCATTCTACTTTCCGTAGAAGTAGAATGCGTGGAAGATTATATATACGGCTTTAATTTACCAGCAGAATTTTAAAATACTTTAAAGACATCAGTAATGAGCTCCTCTAAAGGAATTGGCTAGCCATTTTTAGCTCCAAACCACGTCCTAACAATTTCACCTATGGAAATTCGCTGCGGACCAGTCACTTACTCGATTGGACACAAGATCAGCACTCTTCATACCTGATTCTGAAGACGCACACCTCGAACAGCACGCAGGCGATCACACTCATCGGCAATAAGAAGGTGACGAGCTGCGTATGACGTTCGGTTGCAGCCATGCATGTCAACCGTCGGGTCGCTGAAATGGGCCCATGGAATTTTTCGCGTTTATTGGTATTATTCTTCCAAAATAACTCGAAAACCTAAATTTAACTGCTTTAGATGGAAAGTTCAATGGTAATGGATTGACATTATTGATCAGCTGGTCGAATCGCGTCGAATTTGTTGGCCACGTGAGCAGGGATAGACACTATTGATTGGTTGATTGATTTTTCCCAATTATCATGACCCTTTCTAAAAGGCCATTATATTCGCGTGATCCCAACCGTAACGGTCAGCTGCCGCAAAATATGAAGTTAATCGATCGATCTTCATAAATTGATCAGCTTCAGTCATTTTTCATGGAGACCATACTCGCAACTATCATGTTGGCGCTCAAAATCGATTACATTGGTTAAGGACCCACGGTTCGGCCACTAATTTGCGCGAACGGACGGATGCACGGACAGACGAACAGACTACGTTATGCATGTAAGGATGTCTATGCGCTAGGAATGCACCGCGCTCTCGACTCCCAAGTGATATTGTTCAATGAGCTACTGGAAATTATGAAGGAAATCGATCGATATTGATCAATTGATCGACTTTTGTCATTTTTCATGATATCTATACCCGCAACTACAATGTCGGTGGCTAAAACCTTTAATATTACTCTTTATGCGGTGAATAGGCCACTAATTTTACGCTAACGGACAGACGCACGGATAGACGAACAGACTATTTTATGTATGTTTGAATATCCATGGGCTAGAGCTGCGCTGTCGACTCCCGCGTGATACTGTTCTATGAGCTACTGGGAATTATGAAGGAAATCGATCGATATTGATCAATTGATCGACTTTTGTCATTTTTCATGATATCTATACCCGCAACTACAATGTCGGTGGCTAAAACCTTTAATATTACTCTTTATGCGGTGAATAGGCCACTAATTTTACGCTAACGGACAGACGCACGGATAGACGAACAGACTATTTTATGTATGTTTGAATATCCATGGGCTAGAGCTGCGCTGTCGACTCCCGCGTGATACTGTTCTATGAGCTACTGGGAATTATGAAGGAAATCGATCGATATTGATCAATTGATCGACTTTTGTCATTTTTCATGATATCTATACCCGCAACTACAATGTCGGTGGCTAAAACCTTTAATATTACTCTTTATGCGGTGAATAGGCCACTAATTTTACGCTAACGGACAGACGCACGGATAGACGAACAGACTATTTTATGTATGTTTGAATATCCATGGGCTAGAGCTGCGCTGTCGACTCCCGCGTGATACTGTTCTATGAGCTACTGGGAATTATGAAGGAAATCGATCGATATTGATCAATTGATCGACTTTTGTCATTTTTCATGATATCTATACCCGCAACTATCACCTCGTTGGCTGAAACCGATAATATTAATCATAATTCCATGGATCGGCCATTAATTGCGCGAATGGACGGATGCACGGATAGACGACCAGACTATTTCATGCATGTTAGGATATATGTATGTGGGTTAGGAGTGCACCGCGCTTTCGACTCCCACGTGATATTGTTTAATGAGCTACTGGGAAATATAAAGGTAATCAATCGATCAATATTGATCAATTGATCGACCTTAGTCATTTTTCATGATATCTATACCCCCAACTACAATGTCGGTGGCTAAAACCTTTAATATTACTCTTTATGCGGTGAATAGGCCACTAATTTTACGCTAACGGACAGACGCACGGATAGACGAGCAGACTATTTTATGTATGTTTGAATATCCATGGGCTAGAGCTGCGCTGTCGACTCCCGCGTGATACTGTTCTATGAGCTAGTGGGAATTATGAAGGAAATCGATCGATATTGATCAATTGATCGACCTTAGTCATTTTTCATGATATCTATACCCCCAACTACAATGTCGCTGGCTAAAACCTTTAATATTACTCTTTATGCGGTGAATAGGCCACTAATTTTACGCTAACGGACAGACGCACGGATAGACGAACAGACTATTTTATGTATGTTTGAATATCCATGGGCTAGAGCTGCGCTGTCGACTTCCGCGTGATACTGTTCCATGAGCTACTGGGAATTATGAAGGAAATCGATCGATATTGATCAATTGATCGACTTTTGTCATTTTTCATGATATCTATACCCGCAACTATCACCTCGTTGGCTGAAACCGATAATATTAATCATAATGCTATGAATCGGCCACTAATTCTGCGCAGACAGGCGTGCGGACGGACGCACGGATAGACGAGCAGACTATTTTATGTATGTCCGGATATCTGTGGGTTAGGAGTGCACCGTGCTTTCGACTTCCACATGACATCTTCTATGATCTGCTGGAAAATATAAAGGTAATGAATCGATCGATATTGATCAGTCGATCGACTTTAGTCATTTTTATGACATCTACACCCGCAGCTATCGTTTCTGTGGCTAAAATCGATAATATTGATCATGATGTTATGAATCGGTCAATAATTCTGCGCAGACGGACGCATGGTTGGACGAACAGACTATTTTATGTATGTTAGGATATCTTGCGCTAGGAGTGCACCGCGCTTTCGACTCCCATGTAATATTGTTCAATGAGCGACTGGAAACTATGAAGGTAATCGATCGATATTGATCAGTTGATCCACTTTTGTCATTTTTCATGATATCTATACCCGCAACTATCACCTCGTTGGCTGAAACCGATAGTATTAATCATGATGCTATGAATCGGCCACTAATTCTAGACATAGACAGGCGTGCGGACGGACGCACGGACAGACAAACAGACTGTTTATGCATGTTAGCATATCTATGGTCTAGGAATGCTCCGCGCTTTCAATTCTCACGTGATATGTTCGATGAGCTGCAGGAAATTATTAAGGTATTCGATCGATATTGATTATCTGATCGACTTCAGTCATTTTTCATGATGTTTGCACCAGCAACTACCATGCCGGTGGCTAAAATTTTTAATATTCTTCATTCTGCGATTAATCGGCCACTAATTTTGCGCGAACGGACAGACGCACGGACAGACGAACATACTGCATTATGCACACTAGGTTATCGTTATCTTTGGGCTAGGAGTGCACTGCGCTTTCGAATTCCACTCCACCATATTGTTCGATGAGCGTTTTTGATCTTTCATTGGCTGTCGCATGCAATCAACCGCTATCAAAAATCGAGCGATATGGGCTAATCGATTGGTTTTATTCATCTGACTTGAAGCCTGTGCAGTAATTAACCGTACTAGACCCAAAATCGATAACATTGTTCAAGACGTAATGAATCAGCCAATAATTCTGCGCGGAGAGACGCACGGATAGACGAGCCGAACATTTTACGCATGTTAGGCGCCGTTTATACTTCGACAACGAGCGACGCGACGCTACGCATTGTGGCCAAATTGATCGATCGCACCGCCCGATCAATATGGTCACAATGCGTGGCGTCGCGTCGCTCAGCCTCGAAGTATAAACGGGGCCTTAGGATACATATCGGTTAGGATTGCGACGCGCACTCAACGCCAACGTTTAAAGATTTTGCTGCCAATTGCCTTTATAGCGGTTATCACGTGAAGCCACCTCTATCCTTCAATCATTGGTGCAGAAAGTCGGTAGATTTTGGTCGAGTGATCGACTTTGGGTATTTGTTGTGAAGTCTGCACAGCAGAGATCATTCTAGTGGTCAAAATCGATAACATTGGGCAAGATGTCATGATTCGGTCACTAATTTTGCACGGTCGGACGCACGGACAGACAAACGGATAGATCATTTTCAAATACACTTGATAGGACATTGACCTTGCTGTTTTGTGGCCTGAACGTGAAACTGAGGGCGAACCGTGCGCATAAGGCGACTTTTGTCGACTTACTGTTAAAATTCAATCTGTTTCAGGTAAAATAGTTGTAAAAATTGAAATAAATAATCGATATGTCAGTGAACAACGTACGAATGACTGCTGTTGGTCGACGTAACCTCGACGACACGTAGGCGACCAGCCACAGCTTGAACATAACGCAAAATCCACCCAGAACAAGCCATAGTGAAGTGATTCTGAAGACAAACAGAAGAAGGATTCGTAAGACCAAGGACATGTTCATAGTCCGCGACGGAAGCGACAAGAGCGACTGGGCCGCTTGTGCAATGCAAGACAATGAATCGATCTATGTCAAGTGATCGGTCGCCTGGCACAAATCGATATGTATCCTTCGCGTGGACGACAAATCGATTTTGTCGCTCTCGTTGCGAACTATGAACGGGTCTAAAGGAGGCCGGAGGTCGTACCCGGCAATGTGATGGATTTCTGAGTAGGAACCGCTTCAGGCAACGACAGAAATATAAACTTTGCCTAATGATAGGGACCCGTTTATACTCCGAGCCCGGGCGACTATACACGCCATCGCGCCGCTCGGCGTCGAAAGTATAAATGGGGCTTAAGATGCATCATGAAAGGCGTTCAGCTGACGGATGACGGAACAAGGACGCTCAGATGAATTCGGACGGATAAGGATGACCAGCTCCTTACCTCGTTACAGCATCGTTGGCACTCCGCAGAAGGTTGTTGATCACCACCGCGTTGAACTCAAGTTTTCGCTGATCGATGGACCCCACACTGAACTTCGACTCCACGGCGCATAATCGATTCGTAAACTGGTACCCGGAAAGCACTAAAATAATAAATTCAGAGAGAGAGAGGAACACCGATACCGAACGATTCAGTCGAAAGGACTGAATTCCGGACACTAGTCGTCAATTTGGCCTACATTGAGGAGGGGAGGGAGACCAAACGAGAGCTATCAGGTTTCATCAGTAGGGCGCACAAACCAGGTGGATGGGTGCGTACGGTCGATTTCCTGACGATTGGCTGGTTCGTGCTTGCTTGGTGCTCTGATCGGTTGGCTGGCGCCTTACCGTGTAGGCCACATTATCGACTAGTACCGAAACTACTGTCATATCTACCCGATCCCCACGCTCTTCGATAGGGAAAGGGAAAGCCAGGCAGTATAGTACACCCAATGGCGCCTGTTTAGGCAGAGCAGCAGGCGTGTTTCGAGTGCTCTGACCGTTATACCCTCTAATTTCTATACTTGTCGTTAATTTGGCCTACATGTAGAGTGTGAGCGTGTCGTCCAGAGCGGGTGTGTACGGTCGATGCCCTGATGGATCGGCGGTATAATTAGCTGGCGCATGCCCATCTCCGCATGTAGGCCACATTAGCGACAAGTAACGAATCATACATGGCAAGAGTACAGGGTTCTTGCCCAATTTATCCATTTCAGGTCTCATTAGCAGTTAGTGATGTGGAAATTTACTCCACGTCATTCGCCGTCGCGTAGGGGAGCGATTCGACGCCCACAAACGCGTTGATTGGACCTCTTCGTGGAAGCTGCGAGCGATGTGGTGTCCTTTGTGTCCCTTGGGCGAGCAGGATCAAGTGGGTCATTTTGGCACGCGACGAGGATGAGTGGGAACGTTCCTAGCGCTCACTCGGGCAACTCGGTGATTAAGAGACGACAGTTGATACGGGCGATTTTATCGAATTTCTATTGAATACAACAAGTCTCTGTCTTCTCGAACGAAAAGAAGCAGGTGAGTCACTCTGGCACTCGAAGCGACGGCCTACTCGGACAAATCCCCGTGACCGACATGACCGCAGGGGTGAGGAAAGTGCTCGTAGAATTGCGATAACTGCTGAGATCAACTAAATATTCAGCCCGACGAAATGCTACATCTCCTTAAGGGATGTCGCGAATGTGGGCAGCATTGAAGGAGGAAGCGAGCCATACAATTATGACCAAGACCTAACGGATGCCGGCCGATCAGGGGTACGATCTCACACGTTATCCTTGAATGACACGCCCATGTAAAGTGATCTGATTGGCTGGAGCGTTTCCACCTCACGACGCTGCCCACATTCGCGACATATACAAAGAAAACAAGTGTGTGCCTCTAGAAAAACCAATACAGCACAACGTCGAAATGCAGACCTATGAACGTGGTGGAAACAAAAAAGATTAATGAAATTAAAAAGCTTTAAAGAATCCAAAATTGGGCTTAAGAAACTTTTGTATTTCGGCAAGGCGCGGATCGAACGTTGCCACGTGTTACGGGCATGTTTGTCCGTGTGTGTGTTGCTACATGTCACATGTCGGTAGCACATAGCAACACGTCACATGCACACACACGCGCACACACACACACACACACACACACACATACACACATACACATACACATGTCCGTCACACGGACGCTATCACGTGTTAGGGCATGTTTGTCCGTGGGTGTGACGTGTTGCTACGTGTCACATGTACACATAGCAACACACACACACACACACACATACACATACACATACACATGTCCGTCACACGGACGCTATCACGTGTTAGGGCATGTTTGTCCGTGAGTGTGACGTGTTGCTACGTGTCACATGTACACGTAGCAACACACACACACACACACACACACACACACACACACATACACATACACATGTCCGTCACACGGACGCTATCACGTGTTAGGGCATGTTTGTCCGTGAGTGTGACGTGTTGCTACGTGTCACATGTACACGTAGCAACACGTCATACACACACACACACACACACACACACACACACACACACACACACACACACACACACACACACACACACACACACGCATACATACACATACACATGTCCGTCACACGGACGCTATCACGTGTTAGTGCATGTTTGTCCGTGTGTGTGTTGCCACATGTCACATGTCAGTAACACGTAGCAACACGTCACACACACACACACACACACACACACACACACACACACACGCACACACATACACATGTCCGTCACACGGACGCTACCACGTGTTAGGGCATGTTTGTCCGTGGGGGTGACGTGTTGCTACGTGTCACATGTCAGTAACACGTAGCAACACGTCACACACACACATACACACATGTCTGTCACACGGACGCTGCCACGTGTTACGGGCATGTTTGTCCGTGTGTGTGACGTGTTGCTATGTGGCACATGTCAGTGTCACACACCCACCCACATGACAGCGTCCGTGTCGCACGTGCTCCGTGTCACAAATGCCAATAATTGCAGAATTTTAAAGCTTTTGGTAGCTTTCGTTATGTTTGTTGTTTAAATTGTTACGCAGTGAAATCATTGCAGACGAGCGAGCGTTCTTACCGTACCCCCATGTTGTACTCAACTGGTTACTCACGTTGCGTTTCTTTACACCAATAAATGATCGCATCGATGATGTCGAAAAGAGCGACTCGTGTTCCTGCTGCCTGAAAAGCCTACCTGTTCCTTTTTCGTTAGTGCTTTATATAAAAAAGTAATAAGAAATTAATAAAATCTCATAAAAATGTAAAAATTGGTTATATAGCACATGAATCACTACGTAAACATAAGCGTTTTTTATTATACACATATTATAATAAATGAATGAAAAACAAATATAAATGAAAAATAAATAAAAATATACGCGTAGTATTATTTTTTATTATATACTTATAACTACTGATTAGTTAATATCAATTATCGACTGTAATATACTGCTTCTATGCCACCGTGTATGAAAGAGTTAATACACGTCCGTTTGTCAGGCGGTGCAAAGTTAGTGGTCACTAAATCGACGGCGCGTTTTATCGCAGGTAATCAATAGAGGAATCAATCAATAATTATTAGTTGTGCGGTCAGTGCGACTTTCGCAGTTTCGCCACAAAAATCGATATAGACATATGTTGTCCAATTTGTAGCGTCATCAAGCGACAACCATAGTCGAGAAAAATCGAAAAAACTAATCGATACGCGCTGATTGATCGAATTCACCGGTTTGTAACGGGGCAATTCTACTCGTCCTGATTGATAATTATTGGCTGACTGATTCCGTTTATACACAGTGAAGGGCGTCAAGTGGTCAGCAAATTTGCGCAGTTCTCGAGCGGCGCGAAATTAATGGCCTTATACGGGCGGTCTCGTAAGTGGACAAAATCGATGAACCAATCAACAATTATAATAATTGCTGTTACTCGAGTGACCATTCAAACCACTGACCAAAGATTTCACTCCAAAAAATCGATATCGATCAGTCAATCGATTTTGGCCATTCTTATAAAGCCTTTCTAGCAGCGTGATCCCCAAATGGAACGTCAAATTTGAACAAAAATCGATAAAATTGATCGATATTGGTTCGACGTACAGAGTAATGCACTGATTTGCAAAATTCTTAAAGCGGCGATCATATCCTCATTCATTTAGATTGGTCGAGTTAACCGGCCATTAATTTTGCGCAGACGCACGCATGAACGAACGGACAAACGAACTTTTCCACGTTTTTACACAGAAATTACAAAATAACTTCAACGAGATTGGGAAACGCGTTTTAGAATCTACCAGAAACGAAGTTCATGGTAAAAAGTTTGTCATACCCATTCAACCCACCTCCGTCTCGTTGTTAATAGCACGAAAAGTCAGCGTGAACGATGCGACGAAGCACGCGATCAGCGACAGAGTCGCTACTACTCTAAAACAGAGCGACATCGCAGAAAGGACTTCATCTGAACCAGCGCGTGGCTTCAGAATATCTTTATCTTCCAGATAGCTCCCCAGGGGCCTGTTCGTACTTCGTCGCCGAGCGACGCGACGCCACGTACAAGGCCCCCTTTAGGCCGGGGGCATACTTCCATCGCCGCGATGCCATCGCGGCGCTCAGTTCATGGCCATTCCGCCGCACGCGGCCGAATAGTCAAAGAAAACCTCGCCGCGGCCGCCGCAACAGTGGCGGTCGGCATGCGCGATGGCTTCCCGCGCCCATCGCGGGCATGGCATACTTTTTCGCGCCGCGCGCGGTGTTTAGCGTTGATCCTGGACGGATCGCCGTCGCGCTCCCTTGCAGAGCGATGGGCGATGCGACGAGCACAGAGAAATTCAAATTCTTTCGCGTCGCTCTGCAAAACTCATCGCCGCGATTGAATCGCGGCGACGGGAAGTATGCACGAGGCCTTATACTTCGTCGCGGGGCGACGCGATGGCCACGCATTGTGGCCAAATGGATCGATCGCGTCGCACAATCAATATGGCCACTATACGTGACGTCGCGTCGCGCCGCGACGAAGTATAAACGGGGCCTAATGGCCAAATTGATTGAGCGACGCGATCGATCAATTTGGCCATACTTCGCGACGGAGCGACTGGTTGGCCAGGCAAATCATACGTATCGATTTGCGCTGGGCGATCGCTCGACAAAAATCGATACTCATGATTTGCCCGGCCGATCAATCGCTGCCGTCGCGAATGATGAGCAAGCCGTAAGGAGGCTCAACGCTTGACTTCTGTCGCCTTAAACGCTCTTCTGGTGAGATGTGAAGTGCAAGGCGCACACCACAGACAGTGACTAACGGCGGACTTTCTGGTTCTCCACAAAAAATCCTGTCAAACTCACACGTGGATAGTGCGGCTGACGTAGATCACCTCGTCCCAGCAACCGTAGCGGTGATACGGCTGGACATTGAGACATCTGCCTGGAATCAAAAGCTTCACATAGCACCATGGTGATTCTTGAGAATTTCGGAGTCATTTAAAGACCCAACAGTATGGCGTAAGGCCTCGTTTATACTCCATTCACCGCCGCGCAGCGCGTCATAATGACAACTGCCAATATTGATTAGGCCGCGTCTACTAATCAATACTGACCGTTGCCATTATGACGCGCCGCGCGGCGGCGAATAGACCATAAGGGCTAGTTAGATAGATGTCTATCTGCCTCACATAAAATCTTAAAGTCTTCTTTTCTTATTTTGACATCGTCGTACCGAAAATCACGATCGCGGACGGTACCATCGATCTAAAACACGACCACTTCGTTAGAAAAAAGTAACAACACCTACCAATCATAAGGTCGACACCTAATCTGCGATAATGGTTCACTATCTCCACTCTGGTTATTCATATTTGGTTCTAGTCGCAAATTTGGCCAGCATTGGGACGAGGGAACGAGCCAGCCAATCAGGCCACATCGAGTAAGCGTGTCTGTCAGAGCGCCTTCCAGAATAAACTTTAGATTTTCCGAGAAGATCAGAATAATTTTTGTTCAAGGAAAATTGAGTAAAGCTTTCCTGAACTTTTTACAATCATCTGCCCCAAATGTGAAAACACTGCTTTACATTTTATAGAGCGCTTATTTTCAAGGAAAAATAATGAGGGCACACATCTTCACTTGCTGCTCTTTAACTTTTTCCGCTCGAGAGACTCTCTGGTCTACATATGTTATCAGACGCTTCGAGACTGTCTCATTGCACTCAAACTTGGGTAATTAAACCGGTTTGATTACCCAAGTTTGTGTGCAATGAGACTGTGTCGAAGCGTCTGATAACATAGACCAGAGAGTCTCTCCAGCGAAGAATAATGGTTTGTAATCACTTAAGCAGTTTGTTGCCTCAAGTAAGCAACATTTACGCTGTTAATCAAATTAGACTCGCGACGATGGACTACATGAGTATGACCTTTTTTTAATATGCTAAAAATCTATATTTCAGTACTTCGTATGAATTTTAAACCATTGTTTTTCTTTAAAAATAAAATTTTATATAAAATTTTGGGTTGGGCAAATGCATGGCGCATTCTCTTCTTTTAGTACGGTAAAAGTAATCGGTTTTCTGCACTATAGAATGAGCTATCATATTTTCTTGGAAAATAAAAACGTTATAAAATTTTCAACAGCGTCTTCATTAAATGAAACAGGTGAATTAAAATTTTCAATAAAAAGTCATACAAAATTTTCTTTGAACAAAAAATTATTCTAATTATCTTTTTGAGTTTTTAGTTTAATGTGGAAAAAGCTGGCTCTGATCTGGAAGATGTTCAACTCGATTTCAAATACGTAAATTTTGCTTAGAAGAGTGTCTAATTTAGTTTGAAAACGTCCAATATGAGACGAAAATGGTCATACAGTAGGATTAACGGATCTGTCCTAGTCCGGGGGGGGGGCCAAATAACTAAAAAGTATGAAATAAATCAATTTGAGACTTAACGAGCGGCCTCTGCAGAACAAAATAGGACCTAAACTAGAAAAATTCCGAAGAAAAAACGAAAAATTACATTTGTTTTCGTCGAAATTGTAAGCAGGCGAAGTTATGCGCCTTCTCACCATGTTAGACCCCGGTTATAACATGTCAGGCAGCGGTCAGCTAGCGGCGTGCGGCTTTATGCGCCCTCCTCACCATGTTAGATCCTGGTTATAACATGTCAGACAGTGGTAGCACGCGCCAGGCCTTCATTGCGTTGCTCTTTGCCCGCCGAGGCGGTTGTAGAACCGCGGTGATTTCATTCTTTGTTTGTCCGTTCGTTTTTTGTTTCGTTTAGGTCCTATCTTCTTCTGCAGGAGGTGATCGTTAGGTCTCAAGTCGCTTTATTACATGCTTTTTAGTTATGTGTCCCCCGGACCATGATCCGGATTAGCTTATGGTCGCTTATCTATGAATAGGTATTTTACTAAAGATAGAAAGGCCATGTTTCCCTCTGTCTGTCAATCTGTCCGCCCGTCACAACGGAACAATGGTCGGAGGATACGCTTCACATCTCAACCATCATCAGGGTGAACCTTACAGTTCGTTAGCCGAATGACAGACTTTTCAACATGTAAACAATGTCAATCACTTGTCCTATTATCGATTGATTTTATCGATCTTGCCCGGAGTTGATCGCTTGAAATGGGAATTGCACGAATATGTTCGCCGATGGTCAGGCTTCACAACAAGTGAACAGCGTCAATCGGCTGACCATTATCGATCGGCTTTATTGATTTTTGCTCAGAGTCGAACCGTTTGAGGTGGGAGTTACGTGAGAGTGTGGACCAATGGGTAAACTACCCTACCAGCTATTCTAATCAGCGAGCCACATACCTTGTGGAAGATCTAGCTTCTATGACTTCTTTGCCTTGGCGAACCTTATCCATGTCATCTATGAACGTTAATATTAATATCACACCGCATGGCAAATACACGGTATCATGGTGGGTTTTCAACTCATAGGGAGCTTATTCCATGTGCCTTATGGTTATTCTACAGATCATCTCACATCTTCAGATGGTTCGCAAGCTCTTTTGGACAACGCCTTTGCTTTAGATGATATTAGCTAATTAACTTAACGTTCAGCTCCTTGGACACCGATCAGAGTGTCTGCTGATGCTCGAAAATTGACCAGCTCATCATATATCCAAAACTTTAATCGGAAACGAACCAAACAACCAGCCCTGGACGACGATACGCCCTAGGAGCGCCCTGTGAACTCCTCTCAGTGTTATTTTTACGTGATTGACGGTGTGGGTGTATGCGTCTGTTGACAGTCAGCCATGGCATCAGGTGTTCGGGTAACTTAATCTCGCTCATCTGCGCTTCGCTAAGGTCACACGTCCTTCCAATAACAGTCGTAGCTCAGCGCTGACAACTGCTGAGCACTCTTAATGGCCTATAGCGACAGAGTTCATAGTCTGTTTTGCAATGAGCGAAGGCACAAGAATTTGGGGAGCAGCTTTCGTAGAAGTGAAGGACGATGGGAGGTGAGGACGAGAAGAAGAGGAAGGAGAGGGAAACCAAGAACAAGAAGAGCAGAGGAAGTGGCAAAAGAAGCAGAAAAGTAAGGAAGAGGAGAATATCATCTGAAGAATACTTAGCCGGTGTATGGAGAAGTCTTTCGATGTAGGTAGAACAAGGCCATCGTCTAAATAAAGAGTTTAAGCGAACTTCGCTGTACAAAAAGCAGACAAGCTGAGCACATGAACTTTCTGAAACCAGAAGAAAAGCCGGATCTATCCTAGTCCGGTAGGCCACATAACTAAAAAGTATGTAATAAATCCACTGAGACCTACCGAACGTTGTAGGCCAAGTTGTGTGCCCTCCTCACCATATTAGATCCTGGTTATAACATGTCAGGCGACGGTCAGCACGCGGCATGCGGCTTTGGGCGTCCTCCTCTCCATGTTAGATCCTGGTTATAACATGTGAGGCGGCGGTCAGCTCGCGGCATGCCTCCATTCCGTCGCTCTCTGCCCACCGAGACGGTTGTAAAACTGCGGCGATTTTATATTATTTATTTGTTTGTTCGTTTTTAGCTTTTTTTAGGCTCCATATAGTTCCCTAAAAACAGTTCGGTAAGTCTCAATCCATTTTGTTATATACTTTTTAGCTATGTGGCCCCTTGACTAGGATAGATCCGCAATACCTTCCATCACAGGTGAGTGTCTGTTTCCGGGTCCTACGAGCAATAGTGCATCGGCAAAAACTTGGGCCAATCCGGTGATCGAAACCGGGACCTCTCGCACCCAAAGCGAGAATCATACCACTAGACCAATTGGCCGACGAACGTCGACGCGTCGCAGTCGGTGATGAGAGGAGATCGGATCGCGTCGCGGCGACCTTGTTCCCAAGTGCCGCTTCCCGTTCGTTCCAGTTCTCAGCGGGACAGAAGGAAGCACTCTCACTCGAGGAGCGCATCAGAGCGCCAAGACAGCGCTGATGGGAGAATTGGAGTCTGACAGTGCAGTCGGAGGAGGCGCTGCTGTCGCTTGCACCCAATTCCATTTTCTTGTTTCGAGTTTCGCATATGGGCCAACTAAGCCTTCCATCTCTCTAGGGTCGGAACATTGGCTGAAGGCTTGTCCGGGCGCTGACTTGTTAATCAGCCGGCCACCGCAGGTCATTGTATGGCTAAATACGCATTCAAATCGCCTCCATGACATCCTGTAGTGATATGATGCGTGGCGCATCCCAAAAGGGATTGAGAAACGTCGTTCTTTGTCCTTATCCTTAATCACCTGTATCAAATTAGATAAATGTAAGGGTAAAGGACGGCGTCAGTCACGCCCTTTTGGGATAATTCTACTTCTACGGGATGTTGTGAAGGCGATTTGAATGCGTCGTTGGCCATACAATGACTTTCGGTGACCAGCCGACGAACAAGCCAACGCTTTATCTTTCTCAGACCAGCCTGGTATCAATTCACCGACCCCTGTAGGATGGAAGGATTGATTGGGCCGTGGGCGAAATTCGAACCAAGGACCTGGTATCGGGTGCAGGCGACAGCCGGAACATCCTCCGACTGCGTTACACTCCCTCGTGTGTCAAACTGTTGGTTTTAAATTCCAGAGCCATATAAGGAAACCGCGTATACGGAATCTGGACTCCGGAGCGTGTGGAGCTACTTTTTTTGGAAAATTCTGAACTTCGATAGCAAAATCTGCAATTTAAAAGGGGTGGCCTTCTGACACGATAACCACAATATCAGTCCCCGAAATTATTATGAGGCAGCCCAAACCTGAGTAATGTCGCTGGAAGTCCGGATTTCTAGTGCTAATAAGATATCGGATTGAGGAAAGTAGGTGGTAGCTAATATCTTCGGAATGCGCCATGTTTTAGACTTCAGAGTCATCACAAAGCTACACACCTGGAATGTGTTGAAGTACTGTAAGTGCTACCTCTAATCCATGTTTATAGGGCCTCCTTGATCTCGGTATAGATTCGATCCAGCGAATGATTGCTGGACGGTGAGAGACACCTCTGAGCGATCAGCTTCAAAAAATTTTTGGGCGAATTAAGAACGTGGGGTTTGAAACATTCTCAACTGGGCGCCGGACTTCCCTGAATCTCTGCACCCCCTAAACTCTGTGGAGTCAGTACTCAGACCAAAACTCCACACACGGAAGCTGCTTGGGGCCGTCTAAAGAGGCCCGCTCGATCGTCAAAACACGCGGGAGCTGTTCGCTGCATGACTGGCCGACCGTATTTACACAAGTTTTTCTCATTCGCACACGAACAGTGTTTGTGTGTGTGTGAGATCCGAGTGGAGAAATGGACGCCGCGCATAATAGTCGAGTGAGACTGTCCACTTTCCCACCTCGATTGCTCCTCGGCAGCTGGCAGGCAGCAAACGACGGCCTGCTGCACGCAGAAGCATGTTCTTCTACAACCCACGGTAAATCAGCTGTTGGCCTTCAGTTAATTTTTGTGCTTCAAAAACTTTAAATTCCTCACATAAGCAAAAATCTAATTTTCTAAAATCAATGTAAAGATCCCAATTTTTCAAATTTCAAACTGAAATTTCCACATTGTTCACAAAAGGATTGAAAAACACTCACACTGGACATATGCCATGTATTCTGGTATTCTGTATTCTATTCTGTATCCGTTTTTATTTTCATGCATTACTTTTTCATCGTTGACAAGCGTACAACTCCACACGCAAATGGAATTTTCGCTATTAATCAAGTGAAAATCGCTACGTGGCAGACGGATGTATAGCGCAATCTCGGATCTATCCTAGTCCGGGGGGGGGGGGGCACGTAACTAAAATGTATGTAACGAAATAAATTAGGACTTACCGAGCGGCTCCTAGAGAAGAAGGTAGGACCTAAACTAGAAAAATTCACAAACAAACAAACGAAAAAATACATTCGTTTTCGCCGCGGTTGTAAGCGGCAAAGTTATGTGCCTTCCTCACCATGTTAGATCCTCGTTATAACATGTCAGACTGCGGTCAGCACGCGCCATTTGGCTTTAGGTGCCCTCCTCACCATGTTAGATCCTGGTTATAACATGTCAGGTGACGGTCAGCACGCGGCATGCCTCCATTGCGTCGCTGTTTGCCCACCGAAACTGTTGTAAAACCGCGGCGATTTTATTTCTCTTTTGTTTGTTCGTTCGTTTTTCTTTTTTCAGGTCATTTCTTCTTTTCTAGGAGCCGCTCGGTAAGTCCCAATTCATTTTGTTACATACCTTTTATTTGTGTGGCTCCCTCGGACTAGGATAGATCCCGCAATCTCTTCTTTTAAATATTAAAAATTAAATTAAGCGTTAAAATTGCTGCTTTCTTGGGCTTTAAAACAAGATTTAACAGCTCTCCGACGTCCAGACGGAACCGTCACCTCTTCCAGAAGGACCATGGAGAGGGTCATCCACGACTTCTACTCCGATCTCTTCGATAGCCACGTCCACCTGCTCCCATGCCATCTTCCGCAGGATGGATACGTCGTCCCCTCTGTTCTCCCTTTCGAGATCCGACACGCCATGTCGTCGGTGAAGAAACGTACAGCACCCGGTCCCGACAGGATCAGACCAGAACACCTGAAGACCCTCTCGCCTACGCTCATCAACACGCTGGCGCGGCTCTTCACACGTTACCTGTCGGAGTGCAAAGTTCCATCTCAGTGGAAGACCAGCAGAACCGTCTTGCTGTACAAGAAGGGAGACGTGCACGACATTGGCAACTATCGCCCAATCTGCCTGCTGTCCGTAGTCTACAAGCTGTTCACTCGAGTCATCCTGAATAGGATTAGTAGAACGCTGGACGAAGGACAGCCATGCGAACAAGCAGGATTTCGGAGAGGATTCAGCACGATCGACCACATACACACCATTACGAAGCTCATCGAAGTGTCGCGAGAGTACAAGCTGCCGCTGTGCCTTACGTTCATCGACCTGAAGAAGGCATTCGACTCTGTCGAAACTGAAGCGGTCATCGAAGCCCTGCTCACTCAGGGCGTTCCTACTCAGTACATCAGAGTCATGAGGAACGGATGGGTTTCTGATGCCCCATTCTCGCTCAACGGAACGAACATCTCCGAACGCTCCAGCTATGTGTATCTGGGTCGCGAAGTCAACATGGCCAACGACCTAGCACCAGAGCTGAGCAGGAGGAAACGAGCGGCTTGGGGAGCTTTCAAGAGCGTCGAAGAAGTCGCGAAGAAGACGAAGAACGTCCGACTCCGTGCCCACCTATTCGACTCCACTGTTGTTCCTGCCCTAACATACGCCTCAGAGACCTGGGCTATACGAAAGCAGGATGAACACGCGATCAGCGTCGCGCAGAGTGGAATCGAGAGGACGATGCTCGGAGTGAAACGACTCGCGCAAGTGAGAGAAGGCCTCCGGAGTTCCGAGCTTCGCCGACGCTCGAAGATCAGAGACGCTGTCGCGTGGGCCAAGTTGTCGAAAATTAGGTGGGCCGGCCACGTAATGCGCTTCGCAGACACCCGCTGGACGAGAGCCATCACCGACTGGATTCCGCGGGATGTCAAAAGAACACCAGGACGCCCACCAACGCGTTGGTCGGACTTCTTCGTGAAAGCCCTGAACGACCGATATGACGCTCTTCGTGTCCCTCGAGCGAGGAGGATCCATTGGACCACTCTGGCACGCGACAGGGGCGAATGGAGACGCTGCTGGCACCCGCTCGAGCAATTCGATGATCAACGGGACGACAGGTGATACAGGTGATACAGGTGATTTTCTGCTTAAAAAAACTCGTAAAAAATTTCAAACGCCTATTGGACCGCGTAGATGAAAACATTAAGTTAAAACATTAAAAAATAAAATTAAAATTAAAAACACGTATATCGCATTAATCCCGTTTTGGGTAAGCGACATTTATGCTATCGATCAAACGAAAATCGCGACAAACTAAAGAAGTGCACAGCACGGTCTGTTTTTTTTCTCAATGTTTTCAAAAATTGCACTCTTCTCACAGTTTAAACGAATTGAATTACTTGTTTATTTATTTAATAGTTAATTTCTAAAATAAATTAATAGTCTAATTATTATATTTTAATTAATCTTACTATAATTCTTTAACTTGACTTACTTAGTGGTTAATTTTGAAATTAATTAATTAAATTAATTAATTGAATATTTTCTTTGAACGGGATTAACCGAATTCGTAAAGGCATTCCTTAACAATCAAAGTTTATACAATTTCAAACAATGCGTTTGATTTTTAGGGAAGTGAATTTTTAAAAATTCAAAGGAAGTCATATTTAATTTACTTAAATGTATCTTAATCTTTATATTTTGTTTATCTTATCTTAATTTTTTGCTTTTTGCACTTTAGACGAATTGAATTTGTTTTGATTATTAAGTTTGTTAAATTTATGGCACAATGATACCACGAGGGGGGCAGCCCATGGGCTTCGACCGACTTCAGCGCAGCAGTCGGATATGGTGACGTGGAATTTCCCACATTGTACACAAACTGACGCGTACGTACGTGCAATGCAAGTTGCAGCGAGAGGGGCCTAGGTCAAACGGGTAAAAACTCGTTCACACGTAGGCTGGCCCCCTCATAGTAGCATTGCGCCAAATTTATTAATCGAACATCTTTTTTTTTAATAAACAAAAGACTATTAAAATTTTAAAAACGATCTTGAATAATGAACATTTTATAGAATCTCAAACAACGCATTCTCTTTTTAGGGAAAATGAATTTTTAAAATTCATTTTCATAGAACAGGTCAGCGCTGTTCATCGGCTGGCCACCGCAAGTCAGTTGTATGGCCAAATACGCATTCAAATCGCCTCCACGATATCCCGTAGAAGTAGAATGCGTGGCGCATCCCAAAAGGGATTAAATAACGCCGTCTTTTATGCTTCTTTATCCTTTATAGACTTCTGGCAAGAAAATTATTTAATTTAGGTTTATAAACTAAAATTATCTTTAATGGTATAATGAAAAATTAATTAATTAATTTATTTATTTATTAAAGGTATGTTCAGTGAGAAATAAACGACGCGATCAATGTAGACTCGAAAGCTGCCGCGAGGAAAATTTACCAATTCTCGACCCCGGAGGGGTGGAGGACTTGGTTGGCCTGGGCGGGAAATCCGAACCAGGAATCTGGTATCAAGTGCACGCGACAGTAGGCGCCTCCTCCGACTGCGCTACACGCGTCCCAGAAGTCTATACTGATCGAAAATATAGAATTGGATGCCTATACGATCTAGTGACAAAGTAAAATAAGATGAAAGAATGAGAAGAAATGTAAGAAGCCTGGCGCATCCTCATAACCATGACGTTTCTACGATGCTTATGTGACCACGATTTTCCCGTGAAACAGACCGAATAACTAAGCACTAATGCTCAAGGCTCGAAATTTCAGCTCATCGGTCGACTATCTGGAAGTGCTCGAGCAAGCCATCGACACCGACATTCTCGTGCGCGACATTCGACTAAAGCACAAGCGTAAGCGAGTTGAAGAAGAGCAGCCTGAGAGCCCTAACAAGGACGAGAAGACGCTGAAGAACACTGTGCTGATGTGTGATCTGGTCTACATGTTCGTGAAGTTCTACGACAGGGTTTCGTAGAGCTCATGCTGTGGTAAATCAGCGATTCTAAGGTCATACGTTCCTGATTCTTCCATATCGGTTCTATTCTAGGCAGGGGACCACATAACATAAAAAGTATGTAACAAAATGAATTGAGACTTACCGAGCGGCTCCTAGGGAACGAGATGAAACCAAAAAGCCAAAAACGAACGAACAAACAAAGAAATAAAAAATCGTCGCGGTTTTACAGCCGTCTTGGCAGGCAAAGAGCGACGCAATGGAGGCATGCCGCGTGCTGATCGCCGCCTGACATGTTATAACCAGGATCTAACATGTCGAGGAGGGCGCATAAAGCCGCATGCCGCGTGCTTACCACCGCCTGACATGTTATAAACAGGATCTAACATGGTGAGGAGGGCAACGAGTAACTTTGCCGGCTCACAACCGCAGCGAAAACAAATATAATTTTTCGTTTTTTTTTGTGACAATTTTTAGTCTAGGCCCTATGTTGCTCTCTAGAAGCCGCTCGGTAAGTCTCAATTCATTTCGTTACGTACTTTTTAGTTATGTGCTCCCCCGGACTAGGATAGATCTTCCATACCCTCTATGTCTTCTTCTGTGCAGCTTAGCTTATCTTCTGTGAAATCCTACCCTGTGCTTTCTATTTATTTTTGAAACTGCGTATAAAGATTCAGAACCATCTGTATTCGACTCTTCATAGATCATGGTAGAGCTGATTTTCATATCTTAAAAACTCTGAATAATTCAACTACTCTTCTTCTATTTCTCGTCGTGTTGACGCTGCTTTCCTTTAAAAGTGAGAAAAATGGGAAGATTGAGCGGCTCCATATCTTCCCAAACATCATTTCGGGCCGGCCGAACTGTGGGAACCTGGTGGGAAAATGGAGGCAATCATGCCATTTAAAGGAAAATGGCAAGGAATATGTACATAATGGCCTTTCGGTCGGTCCCTTGCTTCCCAATGCCGTAACCCTATGTTGGAGAACCTCCACGGACCAGATTCATCAACCGCTTATCGCCCTCTAACGGTGAAATACCACCAAACCTGATGTTGGATGAATGTCATATCAGGAGTTTGGCGGTGTTTTCACCGTTAGAGGGTGGTAAGCTGTTGATGAATATGGCCCCAGGTGTTCGTAGCGAAAGGGGCTTATTGTCCACTCAATCATACGGAATTGACCGCAACGATTCTCAACAAGACCTAGATGGCCTTGTCGGGTATCTAACAAGGAGCACAGAGGTGAGGTTCGTTTTTACTTCAAACCTCTGGGTGGTCCAAAAGTGGCGAAGGTTGTCACCTGGTGAACCTGCTTCGACTTGCAGTGGGCTCCAGAACCGTGGTAACCCATGTGGTAAAGAAACTCTGGCGATCTATCCTAGTCCGAGGGGACCACTTAACTAAAAAGTATGTAACAAATCCAATTGAGGCTTACCGAGCGGCTCCTACAGAACAACATGAGGCGTGAACTAAAAAAAATCACAAAGAAAAGCGAAAAAATTACATTTGTTTTCACCGCGGTTGTATGGAGGCGAAGTTAGTTAGGCGAAGTGTGCCCTCCTCACCATGTTAGATCCTGGTTATAACATGTCAGACTGCGGTCAGCACGCGCCATGTGGCTTTGGGCGTCCTCCTCACCATGTTAGATCCTGGTTATAACATGTGAAGCGGTGGTCAGCACGCGGCATGCCTCCATTCCGTCGTTCTTTGCCCGCAGAGACGGTTGTAAAACCCCGGCGATCTGTTATTTTTTGCTTGCTGTTCGTTTTTGCTAGTTTTAGGTTCCGTCTCGTTCCAAAGCCGCTTTGTAAGCCTCAATTCATTTTGTTACATACTTTTTAGTTATGTGCCCCATCTGTCTGGGATAGATCCAATTCTGGCCCACATTCGGGTTAAAATTGAAGAACCTACAGGAATTTGTTTAAAGTGAGCGCGGCCAGGTGAGTAGCGCTACAATACCGCTCCTGCCTTTCGTTTTTCGACGGAATAAACGCGAAAGATCACCGTCTTCCCATAAATCCCTTCAAAGTGGCCTATTCGTAAAAACAAAGGTTGCCATCCAAATCCAACATGGACGTCTATCCAGTGATGTAGGCATCATAAAGTGGTTTCAGAAAGATACAGTTCCGGTGACCTATAAAACCTGTCGGTGGCGACCCTCCTCCGCCGCTCGAGTCCAGGTTTTATAGCTTTCAAACCTTTTATTCTTCCTAAAACCACTGTATTATACCTATATGGTTCGATAATTGCCAGATGGTAACTTTTGTTCTTTGAATAGGCTCCTTTTGTGAGAGTTAGGGGAAAACGGCTAGAACAGCAGTTTTTGCGCTTTTTCCGTCCAAAAACCAAAACACAGGAGCGGTATTGTAGTGCTAGTCACCTTGCCGCACTCACTTCGAACCGAATTCGGTAGGCTTTTCAATTTTACCCTAAATGTGAGCCAGAATTTCTTTATCACACAGGTTAGATCGCTTCTCGAGCCGCCGCAAATCGAAACAGGTTCACTAGGCAAAATTTGTTGCCATTTTTGGACCACTCAGTGGCACGAAGCAAAAACGAACTTCACATCTGTGATCCTTGTCGGATGCCCCCCCCCCCCCTCGACTGTTTTCTTCACAGACGTAACTCAGCTCATGTAAAGCAATCGGAAGAGACGAGCACCAAGGGGATTGCTTGGTTCGGATCACGCTCAGGCTAGACAATCTTCCTCTCATCAACGTCGATGAGTTGACACTAACCTGCTTGTCCGAGAAGAAAGAGACTCTGAGCGGCCATCAAGGATAAATCTATGAGCCAAATGAATGATAAAAGTTAATAAATCGTGAGATGCTCTACGTCCTCTACCTCTGTTGAAAATCATGGATTCAATTTTGGACATATATTACGAGGAAAGTCAGTGTTTCATCCTTCGAAGATAAGTCTTACACCAACTCACCAAACCAGTGGCCAGATTCATCAGCCCTTACCGCACTCTAAGGGTGAAAATACCACCAAAACCTGATGCTGATGAATGTTGTATCAGGTTTGATGGTACCTTCACCGTTAGGGGACGGTAGGCGGTGGATCAATCTTTTACTGGAGAGGCATGAACAATCTACCAACACGCTGGCAGAAGATCACTGATACTATTAGGTTGTAACGAAATAAATGGCACTGAACCACTGTAAATTTAAACAGTCAATATCTCGGCTTGTAGGCAAGTTTATTAATCAGAATAAAAACCTTCTGATTCTACACATCTTTGCCAACGTGACACAAGCTTTTTTATCCCAGTAGCATAAAAATCAGAAGTTCTGGAATTGACGAAATCTTCGAAGGCACTTTCGGCGTCCTGTTGGTATTTGAATATTTTCCCTACCAAGAGGTCGCCAAGATGCTTGAAGAAATGGTAGTCTGTTGGGGAGAGGTCGGGAGACAACGGAGGATGTGGTAGAGTTTCAATGCTCAGCTCATTCAATTTCTGCAACGTCATTCGTGCTACATGGGGGCGAGCATTGTAGTGCAGAAGGAGAACTCGCCTTCGGTTTACCAAGGCCGGCCGGATATCCTTCAACTTTTTCATCATTTCTTCAATTTCAATGCAGTACTTCTCTGCCGTGATGGATTCACCGGGAGAGAGGAAGCTGTGGTGAATAATTCCCAGCGAACACCACCATACTGTTACCATTACTTTCCTTTGGTGCAATTCCGGCTTCGCAAAAACCTTGGGGCTCTCATCGCTGTCCACCCACTGTGCCGATCGTCGCCTGTTGTCGTACATTATCCATTTCTCGTCACAGGTTACGATGCGATCAAGGAATGGGTCCGTTTCGTTCCGTAGAAGCAGTGCGGACGAGATCTCATATCGTCGGTTTCTTTGCTCCTCAGACAGCTCGTGAGGCACCCATCTTTCCAGCTTTTTGGTCTTTCCAACTTCCTTCAGATGCCGGGCAGCTGTGTTGTGACTGACGCCGAGAACCTTCGCTATCTCCCTGGCACCTTTGTGTGGATCCTCCTCCACCACATCTCTCAGCTTGTCCTCATCAACATCACTATGTCTCCCACGACCTTCATGTTCTTCCAAGCTCTCATCTCCATTCCGGAACTTCTGATACCAACGATACGCCGTCCGAACTGTGGAACATCCTTGACCGAATGCGGCTTTGATCTTCTCGTCCGCCTCCTTAGCTGTAGTGCCCAGCTTGAATTCATACAAGTAAATGCCTCGGATTACCCTTTTGTCCATCTGCAAAAAAGTCAATAAAACTCTAAAGTTTTCCCACTTTTACATAGAAAATTTGGTACTCGCCGGTAGAGCAAAGTTTGCGCTTCTAAATGGTATGCCACATGTTACGGTTTGTTCTTGATCAAACGCGTAAAGACGCGCCAAAAATGGCGCGAGTCAGTGCCATTTAATTCGTTACAACCTAATAATATGGTGCTTACTTCAAGTGATTCGCCGTTATTGTTTAGATACTATGAAATAAAATATTTTGCGTTTTAAATGTTCGAGAACAATCAACCTAACACATAGTTATATCCTTACAGTGTTAATAGGACTCTTGAGCTTGTTGCTCGCTAATGGAGCAGCTGTGAAAAGGCGCTAGTCGGCTCGTTAGAGGCTGGGTTGGATTCCTCGATTTATGTAGGCTCGATGATCTCAGCCAAGAATTGGTTGGACAGACGTCTTCAGAACGGTGCAAACCTCATGGACACCTCGCTCCTTCTCCTCCCTTTGCTGCGTGTCGAACCAGTTCTTCACATAGTAGTCGTTGTAGTATCGCGACTTCTCAATGCACACCATCCGATGGCGATCTGGACGAAACTGACTGGTTCATTCTAAACATTTTTCCAAGAAAAAATTGAAATAAAGGTGCATCATTACGTCTGGCATAGGCGAAGGCGACGACGAGCAGGAACCACAGAATCGGTGTGACAGTGAACGCCGTTTCGTCGACTACATTGGACTGAACGATCTTGTGAAACACACACTAAATATCAGTCACACACATGCGATGACCTCGAAACTTCTGCTTAGCAAAGCTTCTCAGCTTTTGCTACGCTTTTTGACAGGGTGTAGTGTCGTATGAGCAGAGTCCAGAATTACAGTTGGTTTTTTCAAAACGGTTTTTTAAAGACCGCAAAAGAGGTGTGAAGACGCGTGCGCAACAATCGCCAACCGATATGACACTCCTCGAGATGTGCCTCGGTGGCGCAGTCGGTAGGGGTGACGACTCATGGACGCACACCGGCGGGCTTTCGAGTTCGAGTCCACGTTCGAGTCCGAGTGCCTGCCAATATTACGTGTTACGTGGGCTCATACGCCAGAAATTTTCTTAAGCTCTCGTATGAGCTCGCTCACCATATCGCTTGAAAAGCCGCGTTGTCTGAGTTTTCCGCTGTGAATTCTCTGTTAAAGTTCTGTAATTCGTTGATGAATTTGACCCCAGGTGGTTAGGCGGTACTTTTCACCGTTACACCGGCCGGTAGGCGGTTGATGAATCTGGCCGCAGAAGAAGGAATTCTACTTCGTCGAAGCTGAAACAATCATCGAAGCCCGGTCAGATTTCAGTTTTCGATTTCTCCAGGTTCCTGCTCGGTACATCAGAGCATTTCGCGAGCTTCTATCGGATTCTGGCCGTAATCGTCAACATGAAGAGAGCGAACCAGGAGAGGGCTACCGTATCCACTAGGTTCTTCAGCGCTACTGATCACCACAGTGATCTACATGAGAGCCTTTGTGGACGGAACTCCCTGACTATCCCTGATTCGCAGATCGCAACGCGCTACGGTAGGTCGAAATGAGGGGCGGTGGCGGGAAACTGAGCGCATAAAAGGCCGCCGACAAGCCTTTCAGGACGTCTTCGAGCCGTGGAGTTCTCCACCCGTCAGCCTTTCTGCTTCGCGACGTCGTCAAGTCACCGCCAGTGGATCTTCTCGGCTGGAGTCTTTTTACGCTGAGCAGTAGCGGGACCTCTCAGCGGTTAAAAATACCGTACTCCTACGGTTACAACGTCCCTGAGGAGGATGTCTGGCAAGAATTGGAACGAAGGAGAGAGGATCGAGCTCACAACCCGAGGAGCATAGCCAAGCAGGTCGAATTCTGCATGACTTTAACTGGGTATCGATGGACATGGGCCCAACGTCGGACGTTAAGGAATCCCTTGATGTCGTCGAACCCTTGTAGCAGCGTCAATCACTCTGTGTGCGAAGGCTTCCAGAATTCCCAGTTTAGATGGCTATCCAGGAGACCAGAGAACGCTTTGCCTCCATAAGGCCGCGTTTATACTTCCGACGCCGAGCGACGCGACGGCATGTAAAGTGGCCGAATTGATCGATCGCGTCGCTCAATCAATATGGCCTCTATACGTGGCGTGGCGTCGCTCGGCGTCGAAGTATAAACGGGACCTAAACTGCTCGAAAATTAGTTGGGTCAGCAACAGCACTGTCCGGAACCTAAAAGTGACG
This sequence comes from Heligmosomoides polygyrus polygyrus, assembly GCA_947396885.1. Lineage (NCBI taxonomy): Eukaryota > Metazoa > Nematoda > Chromadorea > Rhabditida > Heligmosomidae > Heligmosomoides > Heligmosomoides polygyrus. Next base: position 100,389,388 of record OX377204.1, on the reverse strand, counting down.
GAGATTTGTCGAGATGTCAGAGGAGCACCAGAGCGCCTATCAGATACGGTAGTCGCACTTCTTGGCAGGACCTCCTTGGAGCCAGATTCATTAACCGTTTACCGCCCTCTAGCGGTGGAAATACCATCAAACCTGATGCTGATGAATGTCATATCAGGGTTTTTGGCGGTATTTTCATCGTTAGAAGGCGGTAAGCGACTGGTGCATCTGGTCCCAGGGAGGTCCCGCGAAGAAGTGTAACTACCGTATCTGGTAGGCGCTCTGGTGCTCCTCTGACATCTCTACAAATCCGGTCACTTTTAACTTTCGACCAGTGCTTTTCGAAGAGACACTATTGCTGACCCACCTAATTTTCGATAGACTGGCGAAGCGGTCTCTGATCCTAGAACGCCACGCAAACTGGATATTCTGGAATTCTGGAGGCTCACAGAGTGGTTGACGCCGCTACAAGGGTCGACGACATTCGGGGATTCCTTAACGTCCGACGTTGGGTGCAGAATTCGACCTGCTTGGCTAATGCTCCTCGCCGTTATGAGCTCGACCTTCTCGATGCCTACCAGATACTACAGTAGCCGCAGTTCTTCGCGAGACCTCATGAGCGCAAGTGGAGGGGCGGGGGAACGGCCTAGACTACAGAAATGGCCCAAATAGGCATGGTTACCAACGACGTCGTCGTCAAGCCATGATGAGCATTCAGTTCCAGTTGAGACGCTTCGGCGACGTCTTCCAATAAGCTGGCGTATGGATTCAGAAGGCATGCCAGTGCCACCGACGTCACTGCAGAAGAGCATCGCTGAAACTAGCGTAACGCTGCCAGACTAGAAATAGAGGGTCTCCACCGACCAATCGATAAGATCTCGGCGTAGAACAGAGCAAAATCAATGTGTCGATAGATCAATCAATACGAAGAGAAGGTTCGAGAAAGGACTGGTTTGACGAGTGAGGATGACGGTTATCGCCAACGGCGGCGGTGGTCATGGTGACTGGATCAATTTCTGGTCAAGAGGGTAGAGTACGGTAGCCGACAACGGAGTTAACACCACCCGAACGTCGCTGGAGCTCACTCTAATGAGGTGGGAATCGTCCCGACGAAGATTCTCAAGGATTACTCTGCGGGTTCTCCTTGTAGAGTTAAAATTCCTCAAAATTTTGGCGAAAAATCGGGTAAACCAGTGAGGAGCTAGATCTAACCCCTTCTGCAAGGTCCAGTTAGTCGTGAGATGTCGGTAATCCGTCGAAACCGCTAGATCTCTAACCCCTTTGCGGTATAGGTATAGCGCAAAATCGATGTATCGATCAATCGATCGATAACTGGAGAGGGATTGAGGGTCTGGACCTCTGGGTGAGCGGCGGGCGTTCAAAGCGGAGCTGATTGACCGACGGCGGTCATGGCGATTGGATCAATTTCTGGTCAAGAGAGGTAGAGTACGGTAGCCGACAACGGAGGTAAAGTAGTGGCAGAGGGTGGTTAGAGGTCCAAGTCGGGTTCGATTTCCTTTCCATTTGCTGCCTTTTCCGGTACATGTCGCGAAAATGAGCAGCATTGGGAGGTGTGGGCGCACCAGCCAATCAGATGTTGTATCGAATGGGCGCAGTGCCATTCGGAGATATAATATACGATAGGTATCTCGATTAGCTAGGGTGTGTGTTCGGTTGTTGCCCTGCTTAGCTATGATTGGCTGAAGCAACTCCATCCCACAGTGTTGCCCACTTTCGAGACATGAACCTCTTTTTCTGTCATGCAAACGAAGAAGAAAACGAATCCTGACGAAGAATACGGTAACCTACCTGTCTTTAAAATTCTGCCACGTTTTCGATCAGAACGTTACATCTAGACATAATCCTAGTGCGGGGCGTGGGGGTGGGGTTATCACCGGCGAAATCCGCATAGACACACTTTGAAGGAGGCGAATCGTCAGTGAGTATAATTCTAAAGCTCCCAGAGGTGGTGTTGCTTAAAACTAATCCCCTACTGCCGTTTGGATTGCGGGTAGATGTGCAGGTTTGCGGCATACTGTAGCGGGCGCGCGCGGGAACATTCAAACAGCAGTAGGGGATTAGCTATAATTCCTATCCTCTAAAGGACTACCATGGGTTAGCATTCGATGAAATCGACGAGCAACTACTCTTCACATGGGATTCACCGATAGGTGACATGGCTTTTGACTGCTGGTGACTGATCTTCCTCCGGTAGGTACACGTCGCGAAGACGCACCGCGGGGGGTACGAGAACGCACCTTGGCTCCAATCGTAATCGCCGCAAAGAATCATAGTCGTCTTCCATCCATTGTGGCTGAGCAGGTGCGCGATTGGCTGACGCGGTTACGGTAGAGGCAACAGCGCGTTCCCGCACTTCCGTGGTGCGTTTTTGCGACATGCACCCAACAGGATTCTATGCAGGAGCGTTTGCTTCTTCGGAGTTACACCGATTGTGTATCGTACCTTTTGGGTGAGATTTATACTTGGGACGCTGAGTGCGGTTATCAAATCTGCGGCTATCGATTATGCGACACGTTCGATCGATATTGGCCGCTTTCACACGCCCCGTCGCCCGCAACAGAAGCATAAATCCCGCCTCATTCAGCGCGATGAAGCACAGCTGTGGCGGCGACTTCCAAAACTTGTGGCGGTCAACTGCGGGTAAATCTATTGACTGAAGTTCTCCGATAAGTGACACGATTTTCGCCCATCGGTGACCGACTTGACTCCTGTAGTGCAACAGGACTTTAAGTACGAGTGTTCGCAGGGTGACGGATCCGCGATGGTTTTTATACTTCAGACGCCGGGCGGCGGTTCGCGCGTTGTTATGAAATCTACCCCTATCGATTAAGCGACACGTTCGATCGATATTGATCGCTTTCATAACGCCGCACCGCTTCGCAACAGAAGTATAAATCCCGCCTCATTCAGCGCGATGAAGCGCAGCTGTGGTGACGATAATTCCAAAACCTGTGGCGGTCAACTGCGGGTGAACTTATCGACTAAGATTCACCGATAGGTGACACGGTTTTCGCCCAGCGGTGACCGACTTTACGTTGGTAGTTGATTCTTCTCTACTCTAATCCACTGGTTCCATCGTAGTACCTAAGCGCCTATCGCGAAAAAAAAACTTTTTTGAGACTCACGGGAGCCACAGATGTCTCGTTGTCGATGGAGGTGATGTACTTTAGATAGGGCGGATACTGGTACGCCTAGAATGCGACGCGCTTCATTGAAGCTAAAGTTGGTAGTACATTCGGTACTGGTCGCTAATGTGGCCTACATGGTGAGAGATGGTCAGACAAATTAGTTTAGATCGATCATGGGCTTACCAACGAGAGTTTATATAGTCGGCGTCCTGATTGCTAGTGAGTGGCTGGTGTGTCCCCTTTCCCATGTAGGCCACATTAACGACTAGTCCCGTAGATTTTTAAATGGTAAAAGTGACGCAGCAGTGGATACTCTGAGGATGTTTAGACCAGTTAGTTTGCTCCAGCAGGCCGTCTGATCATGCGACCTATACCAATATAGGTACTTATCGGGCAGATGCCGGCGCAGCAAGGAGGGGGAGGGGGAACGCCACCCAGTCGAAGCACCGACAGCATCTGCTATCTAGACACTTTACGTAATCCATGATTGATCATTAAAACCCTCGTTCGCTTTGGCTTGGTAGAAAGCCGGAAAGCTTGCCCAACCCGCCCAGGGCATACACCCGATATGTACCTTGCCGTGTTCAGCCCAACTACGAAAACCCTAGAGCTGTCCAGTGTTCAACTTACAAAAGTAGAGTCGCTGGCTAGTACGCACGGAAGACCTGTGAGCAACGTCAGCCACATAGGGATAGAAATGGTGGAAAAATGAGGCTTAGGTGCCACATGATTCCAATCATTGCTGTTTGAGCTGATAATGATAATTATTGAATAGAAATTATCACTTTTTCTTCAACAGATCTGAAACTTCATCTATATTTTTGGAAAAGCAGTTTGACCATTGGTTAATGCTGTGACATTACTGTGAACGTGTCACACGTTTAAAAATGGCTCAATTGTGTTGCTTCTAAGAGCTGGAATACAGTCGAACTTCTTGGTTTCCATAGAACAAAGGACGTTAGCTTTATAGCCTTTTGCATAAACAGCTTGACCATTGGTTAATGCTGTGACATTACTGTGACGCGTGTCTCATGTGCCAAAATGGCTCAGATTGTATTGCTCCTGAGAGCTGGAATGCAGCCGATCTTCTTGGTCTTCATAGAACGATGGATGTAAGCTTTATAGCCTTCTGTACAAACAGCTTGACCATTGGTTAATGTCGTGACATTACTGTGACACGTGTCTCATGTGCCAAAATGGCTCAGATTGTATTGCTCCTGAGAGCTGGAATGCAGCCCGATCTTCTTGGTCTCGACAGAACAAAGGACGTTGGCTTTCTAGCCTTTTGAACAAACAGCTTGACCGCTGGTTTATGCTGTGACATTACTGTGACGGTCTATCCGTGTCACATGCCAAAATGGCTCAGATTGTGTTGCTTCCGATGAGAGCTGGAATGCAGCTGATCTTCTTGGTCTTCATAGAACGAAGGACGTTAACTTTATAGCCTTCTGTACAAGCAGCCTGACCATTGGTTAATGCTGTGACATTACTGTGACACATGTCACACGTGTCAAAATGGCTCAGATTGTGTTTCTCTCGAGAGCTGGAACACAGTCGAACTTCTTGGTTTTGGTAGAACAAAGTCCGTTGGCTTTCTAGCCTTCTAAACAAACAGCTCGACCATTTTTTAAACTCTGCGACATTACTGTGACACGTGTCACACGTGTTAAAATGGCCCATATTGTGTTTCTCTCGAGAGCTGGAACACATTTGAACTTCTGGGTCTCGGTAGAACTTTCTAGCCTTCTGAATAAGCAGCTTGACCATTGGTTTATGCTGTGACATACCGTGACAGTTTATCCATGTCACGTGCCAAAATAGCTCAAATTGTATCACTTCTCGGAGCTGGAATACAGTCGAACTTCCTGGTCTCGGTGAAACAAGTCGCTCTTCTGCGCTCAAATCTGGCAAGGCTGAGGCGAAAAGAATGTGTAGCACTGGTCGTCAGTTTGGCCTACATGGCTAGCTGGTGTTCGTATCAAATATGCGTGCCAGCCAACGGGCATGTGCTGCTCGTGCTCTGATTGGCTAGCTGGTGTTCGGTCAGTGCTGTGATTGACTGGTGCGCCTCTATCCACACATAGGCCAAATCAGCGACTAGTATCGAATTTTCCTACACAGTGAGCATGGTAACAATGTAGTAGGCAAATGTTTATCAGAGGAGTACAGAGAAGATCTGTTCATTTTGATGAAATTTTTCGAGTAACATCGAGACGTAGGCCATTTCTACGACATGATGAGCTCTTCCTGATCGTCGGTCATGTCGTCTGGATTCGCGTCTCGCTTACCGAACCACATGTTGAACCACTGATACTGATAGAATCCTGGGTATCCGAACTGAAATCACTTTCTTAGACGTTATACTTCCAGGAAGATGGGCGGAGACTCTTACCCACTGCGCTCCGACACCAGACGCTATAACCAGCAGGATCAGAAGAAGAATGTAGTGGCTGAAAATAGCCTAAACATTTAGGACAACTGTGGAGATCATCTGGCTAGACTCGTATAACATGCACCAGGTTGTCGAAAATTAGGTGGGCCAGCCACAATGCGTTAGCACCTGCTGAACGATAGTTCTAAACAACTGTAATTTGAAGAGGGTCAAGAAAACACTCAACCGTCCAGAAAGTTGTTCGTCACTTGAAGCTACGATCCAAAGATATTACGGTCTTTTTGTCCTTGTTGCTAGACTGGGTCACTCTGGCACGTGACAGAAATGAATATAGACCTTGCCAGGGCCGCTTGAGTAAACCGACAATCCTCGAAGATAGACAGTGGAACGGCTATCGTAGCTAAGGGGCTCAGTTTTTTTTTGAGTTGCTCTGGAATGTCGCACCTTCTAAAAGGCGAAGGTTTTTTGATGAAAAAATGGAACTTACAAACTCAGACATTGGTCAGAAAAATGATTTTTATCAACGTCTGAGCTTGAAAAGCTCCCAGAAAATGGGCGTTCTTTGCCCGAGTCAGGGAATACCTATACTTACAACTGGGCCACTCTGGCACGTAACAGGAACAGATACGGGCGTTGCTGCTGCTCACCCAAGCAGTTTGACGATAAACGAAACGACAAGTGGCGCAGGTGAAGTAGCGAAGCCCTTGCATTTCTGACAGGGAAGAGAGGAATTCTGGAGACCGCGAAGGAAGACCCCGTAGAGATGGGAAGGCTTGTCTGCCCTGGGCGGGGTCTGGACAAAGAACCTCGACAGCTGACGCCTCCATCTGTAGGGCTTCCACGCGCCTAGTTCTGTGTTCAAAAGCTCTTCACAATTCCACGAGAAAGGGCAATGCGTGGCGCATTCCCGAAGAAGCTGTCAACGTGCTTCAATCGTTGTTCGGCTCATGTCGCGAAAGTGGGCAGCATTGTGAGGCGGCGCACGCGCCAACCAATCATGGCGAACTCGATCACCGACCAAACACACATAAGCCAATCAGGCTACCGGTCTAACTAACCCTCGCAGAATGCCACTTCCATTCGATGCGGTGCGTTCCCACCTCCCAATGCTGCCCACTTTCGCGACATGGACTCGCTGATCAAGCCCAAGTGGAAAGCAAAGCCGCTCCAGTTTCTAAAAAAAGCCTTCTAAACCGTGAGATGGAGGCAGATACACGCAATTAAAGGTGGGGGAGGTTCTTGCCTTTAGACCAATTGATTCAGGGTTCGAATCTCTGCTAGGACAGTCGGGTCATGGATGCATTCAAGTGGAATGCGTGGCTTATCCCTATGCACGTGCTTTATTCGATGTTCGGTTCATGTAACGAATGTGGGCAGCATTGTGAGTTGGCGCACGCGCCAACCAATCATGGCGAAGTAGAGTACCAACTGAACACACGTCAGCCAATAAGGGTACCGATCGAACAAGTCCTCATAGAATGCCACCTCCATTCGATGTGGTCAGATTGACTGGCGCGTTCCCACCCCGATGCTGCCCACTTTCACGACATCGACTCGCTGATCAAGCTCAAGTGCGAAACAATGCCGCTGCAGCTTCGAAAACCAGCTGCTTCACCTACCTCCCTTAACTGGGACACATCTGCCTCCTTTCCTCTTTAAGGTGAGTAAAGGAGGCAGATGTGACGCAGTTAAGGGAGGCGCGGTTCCTGCCTGTAGACCAATCGATTCAGGGTTCAAGTCTCTGCTAGGACAATCTGGTCATGCATTCATTCAAATGGCTCATAGAAGTGGAATGCGTGGCGTATCCCACTAAGGGCGATTCACTGTTCGAGCACGTCTTGAACCCTTGGTTTCCCAGCCGTTTAGTTGATTAAATGATCTAGAGCTGGAGCGACTTTAGACAGCTTAGCGCCTGTTAATCTAACAAATTTCTTTAAAAAATTAATAAAAAAATCCACTCACATCGCCATAGCCATAGTCGCGATAGTTATGTCGCCACGTGCTTGCCTTTATGAATGCCATATTCGTGTTTATTGACACAATATCTCCGAGTAAACACCACAACCGGAAAACTACTTCGCATACGGTACTCGTCAGCAACAATACGGTCCACTGAAGTCACTTTGCTGCCAAAACACGCCGCATGGACATGGGCAGCAGGACGATGACGATGTCGAAGTGGCACCTGCGAGACCGCGCAGAATTTCGGGTCTATCCTAGTCGGGAGGGGCAGTTGTAGAGTAGCATCTGCATCCGACCCCGGATGTCCCTATACCGGTTTAGCCAATGAAAGGAAGAAGTGCTGCAATCGTCCAGCGCAGCGCCGCCCAGGGAAAACGCCGGCGTAGTTCCATTGCTGTCAACCTTATGGTCATATTTCTCCCAGAAGAGCAGCCTGATCGGCCCTGGGCTCGACTTCGTTCCCAGATTGGTTGCATCTTCTTCACTGCGACGTCCAGTCAATGGAGTCTGACCTGTTTACGCTGACTTTTGCGGTACTGGTCGCTAATGTGGCCTATATGGAAAGGAATAGCGCACCAGACCAATCAATCTGCATAGATTGGGCATGGTACCCGGCCAGAAGGAGCGTGCACACCAATCAGAACACTCAGAGTGTGTTGTAACTGGCTGTGATTGGCCGACCCATCCCCGATATCCCATGTAGGCCACATCAGCTACCAGTACTGGTAGTGCAGAAGTCCAATACGAGACTCATGTGAGGAGATGCTCCCTAAGCTTCAGATGCCCTTGACAATTCAAGGGCGTGGGGAGACGCGTCCGGGCCGTAGATAGGCGCCAACGTCCGCCAGAATCCTTCTCACTGATAGCAGCAGCTCGTTTCGGCGCTTCAGCGGTGCAGCTTATCGCCATCGGTGTTGGTCGCTTCTCGCTGTTGATAAGGAACGATCTGAGGAATTGGTGGAGCTTCTTCACGGGAAGGTTTAGCGCAGCGAATCCCTAGAGCCAGTCCGTACCGTCTTCTGGCGCGTCTGGTTCCCGGCGTGTCACGTTTTTCTCGTCCTAACACTTGAAGAGAGATACGAATTTACAATCAACGGCGCCCGCCACATTGCGTCGCGGTCGCAGTCGGCCGCGACCTATATGAATGTGGTGTAAGTGTTTAATAGGCCGCAGCAGTGGCAACGGGCGAGAGAATCACGGTCGTCGACGCGATTCCTTCGCTCTTTCACACCGTCGAAGAACTGGCCGGGACGTGGCGGCGCCTAGTAGATGGCTACTGCGACTCGGGAGGAGAGACCGTTTGGTTTGTCGAGGCTCTTCCTTATGAAAGGCTTAGGGGCACACGGTAGCTCCAAACTGCCCTTTGGGTCCTGGGTGGAAGTCGCGTCCCGTTCCGGGTCAGCAGGCGCCTTCTTACCAGTTAATGAAGCGTGGAATCTGACCAACGTCGTGTTCAAGTAATGACCCTAATCGAAGGAGGCGGGCGCGGATCCGCGGATGTAGTCCACCACGGTCAGGCGAGCGCGATTTCCAGATTTTTGGAAGGCGACATTCACTCGTCATCATCACCACAACCACGACCACGCCTCGCCTCTCTTACCGGACTCGGAGGCACTCCGGACTGAATCGTCTACAGACCTCTTCTTTTCGGGCGGACGGTTGGCTTCATCAACTTGTCGCTCGCCTCGACCTCAACGCCTCCAGGGTCCAGATTCATCAGCCGCTTACCGGCCGGTAACGGTGAAAAGTACCGCCAAACCTGCTGATGCAGATGAATATCGGTATCAGGGGTATGGCGGTACTTTTCATCATTACCGGCCGGTAAGTGGTTGACGAATCTGGCTTGAGGATGATACCGCCAGGACCTCCTTACCCTCTTTTCAAACTTCGGCTTCTGGAGCTTCAAGAGGGCGTTCTCTAGGAAACAGTAGTACCCTCTTGGACTGGCTCACGTCCTAGTTGAGCTTAGGCATTGGATCCGAATGAATCATTTTCGGATGTCCGTTCCGAAAATCCCGATCAGAATCCCAAAATTCGGGGTCTGCAAAATCACCGTTACCCGAATCATCCAATTGTCCTCAGATTTTCGATCGGATCCCATATATACATGGCTTCATTGGGAGACGATCCCTTGTCGCTTTTTTTCGGACTAGGTGTCAGTATTGCGCCATGAACTCGAAATAACCTACCATCCTACTGAATTCGTTGTCCAACAGGGCTCGGATTCATGAACGCGCCTGGCGGTAAATCCTTCCCCGATTTACCCACGACGTCCACTTACCGGAAACTTACCGGCCACTTACCTCTGTTTCTGACTCATGCCAAAGCAAGGGTTTCGCCTTCTGGGCGCCCTTGTCGAGTATTGATTTGGCGGGTGAGTTGGCAACGGGCCAGGGCCATTGCGTTGGGTCAGAAATTAGCAGGGGAGCAGAACCCTCCTTGTATTGGCGATAAATGTTCCCGGACGCGCTAGCGAAGTAGCATTTACCACGAAACTTACGGTTGATTTTCCCCGCCCCGCGCCTTCATATTTCGCGGGTAAGTGGGGAGTAGCGGTAAATTTCACACTTACCGGCCGGTAAGTCGTTCATGAATCCGGACCCTGGATCTTAATGGTGCAGGAGTTTGAATCCTATACAGGGCCCGGATTCATCAAGCAGAAGGCATGGGTAGAGATATTGTAGGGGAATTGTACCTACTACCGGCAGTGGGTAGTGGGTACGATTCGTATTCATGAAGGGAATCAAGGGTAAGAAGGTAGAGAATTTCTCTCAGAATCTACTCGATTGAATCGACTCACCGGCGATTTATTGATTGATTGAGTCGCGATCGGGGTCTGTTCATAGTCCGCGGCGGCAGCGAGCGCCGAGACTGATCGCCTGGGCAAACCACACATATCGATTTCCGCCGAGCGATCTCGCGGGATCAATCGATTCCTATGTTTCGCAAAGTCGCCGTCGCGCGGGCTATAAAAAACCCTCATGACCAACGAAATTCATATTATGCGACAGTAGGGACTTAAACCGTACGTCCAAAGCATACATATCGATTTTTCCCGACGATCGCCTGACAAAAATCAATACGTACGACTTAGGGCCTGTTCATACTTCGCGACGGGAGCGACGATAGAGGCGGGAGAGACAGGGCAAAGGGTACGTATCGATTAGTTCCGGGTCGTTGCCGGGGAAAATCGATAGGTATGCTTTGCTTTGTCGCTGCTGTCGCTGCCGTCGTTCCCGTTGCGAAGTATGAACAGGTCATAAGCCTCTCGGGAGAACAGCTGATTTCCCTAGAGCGCTGTTTTGTCAATGGGGCGCAGAATTTTCGCGGGTATGCGGATATACCCACGACGAACGTCGAGTATTCTCTACCCACTGGTATACCCATGATGTGGCGGGTAAGGTTTATTGTGCCTCATCATGAGTAGGTCTATCCCTATACCCCGCACACCGCGGTCATAAACGTTGATTAAACCGGCGCCAGGACGTTTTCTGGATCTGTCCTAGTCGGAAGAGAGGGGCATCGCTGAAAAATCAAACTCTAAGTCGGTTTTTCACAGATTTTTCAGGCAATAGACCTTGGCTAATTTTCGTTACTGTGCTTATGTTACATTTTTGTAGTGAATACTGTCTTCAGAAGCCTACCAGGTGACCAAATTTGATGAAAAACAGCTCATGATTCCTTTTCGGAGTCGGTAAACTGATTTCAGACTCGTCTGAGAACGAATAAAGTCTGAATTTTTCATCGGCTGGCCACCGCTGTGTATGACATCCAGACGATCTCCTGTAGAAGCAGAATGCGTGGCGCATCTCACAAGGGGTTAATTGATCCTCAATTTGACGAGAACATTTGCCAGTGAGGGCCATTTCGCGCGAAAGTTTAGGTCGTGATGACCGCCACGCGACCGCTTGCAGAGGTACGCTCCGTTAGAGTACCGTCTTTGGTCAGTACGTCTCCTTTCTGTCCATGTAGGCAACATTAACGACAAGTACCTCTGCCATCCGCATTAGAACCTTTCTTGTAGAAAAGCGCAAAATTCAGAAAATTACTTGGTGGCCTATAATGATAAAAATACATTAATCTGGTATTTTGTTGTAGATCACAATGACCGTGACGCGACCGCTCGCAGGGGTAATCAAGATGACTTGTTCCCACGACATAATCTCTCGAAGGGCGAAAAGTCAATCACATAATGGTTCAGATCCGTCCCAGACGTTGTTCTTGAAGTCATGCGCTTTATCAAATCAGCTGCAAAACACTCCCACCGCACTTGTCGCTAATGTGGCCTACATAGGAGGGGGGGGGGCGGAAACGCACCAGCTAATCACAGCCAATCTGATCACGGATCTAACACGCGCGACTCATCAGTCAGACCGCTCAAAGTAAACGCCCTCTTGGGATGACACCCCGATCTGTGCGGCCTGTGTGGTCTCGTGTGCCCCATTGCTCCCCATGTAGGCCACATTAACGACAAGTACCTCTGCGATTCGCATTAACGCCTTTTTTTCTAGGAAAACGCAGAGTTCAGAAGAATGTTGGGTGGCATGCTGCTACAAAAATACATTAAAACTGGTAAATTCGCGGTAGATCATAATAGACGCGACGCGACCGCTCGCTCGCAAAGTACCTCAAAAGGTGAAAGATCAATCACAGCTAGGCTAGTGGTTCAGATCCCGTCCCAGACGTTCTTTTTGAAGTCATTCGCTTTATCAAATCAGCTGTTAAACTCTAGTTTCCTCCCACGGCACTTGTCGCTAATGTCGCTAATGTGGCCTACATGGGTTGGCGGGGACACGCGAGCTAATCACAGCCAATCAGAGCACGCATCTAACACGCTCGAGCCTGTCAGACCGTTTAAAGTAAACGTCTTCTAAGGATGGCACCCCAGTAGATGCGGCGTGTGCGGTCTAGTGCGCCCCTCTCTCTCCATGTAGGCCACATTAACGACAAGTACCTCTGCCGTTTGCGCTTTCGGCTTCCTTTTTTTAGGAAACAAAATTCAGAACAAGGTTTTGTGGGATAAAAATACATTAAACTAGTAAATGCACAGTAGATCACAGCGACCGCGACGCGACCGCAAGCGCCAGACTGAAGCGGCTTTCTTAGTAGATCCTGACAAGAGAGTGCAAACATGCGGAAAGGGCGGGCTGTCTCAGCGTCCTATGCCTTACCGTGTTTTTTTTATATTTTGAATTTTTGTAATTATTTTGTAATTAATTATTTTTACCAGTATTTTTTTTGAATATTTTTTTCGCACTTGCACTGAACCGCCGCGCGACCGCGCGCGAGTGGTAAATAAAACGATATATCTTCGGGTATTAACCAGCACAGACAAGTTCATCGATGGCTCTTCTGATCATTCCATGAAGCCTTTCATGTTTTAGCGTGTCAGTATTTCGTCATTGAGCGTCGAACCGCGACGCGATCGCAACGCGAGGTGATCATTCTGCATTTTTTTCAGAAAATGATGCGATGGTTGTTCATGGTACTTCTCCTGGTGCTGGCGTTGAGCGCTACAGCGATGTTGAGCATTGATGGAGACGATGTGAGTCGTTCGTTGGTTTTTGGCACTAGTCGTTAATGTGGCCTACATGGGGCGGGGAGGCGTGCCAAACCAATCAGCCGCCGTCGATGGATGTGTCATGAGGATTGGCGTTCGTTTAGCGGGTTGGCGCTCTAACGGCTAGCGCGCGCTCAAGCGATGTTCCGATTGGCTGGCGAGACAGTCAATCCCAAAGCCTATGTAGGCCACATTAGCGACATGTGCTAAAACTTTTGAAAAAAAAATTGGTTTTTTTTGCAGCTGGTGCTCTCCATCGCCGACAGTGCTCCGATCAAGGTCCGTCGTCTCGCTGGTGACCCTTGAACGTCTCCGTGGAATTACTGTTCTTTCGGCTCGTCACTGTAAATATTGGACTTTTGCGTGTGAATAAAGATTTTTGGCTCCAACGGTCCCCGAGTTATTCGGGAAAAATGAGCTGCGACCTTACCCAGCGATGAAATGGCCGCCTTCGACTGTCGTCGACGATCTCCATCGCCCATCGATCATCTCGCTCGTCTCCTATCGATGACCCTATTCGTCTCGGCGGCGGCGACCCCTCTTCTGACGCAACGCGCGCAACTTCATTCCGCGCTTCTCGCTGACGTCGCAGGGCAATCAAACGCCGACTAACTACTCGGCTGCGTGTGTGCTGAGGTCGGCTCCTGGCCACCGTATCTGCTCTTTAATGACCTTGATACGTGCAGCGGACCACCACTAGACTAGGATCGCACGGGTGATAGCGCGGCGCGGTGATATGGCTGGCCAGGTTCATTCCGCAGTTTGAAATGACTTCGTTGTGGCGTCGGAAAGCCTAGGAAATCGAATTTCAATCGTCGTTGCAGTCATGGTTGGGCGAAAATTTTGAAAATTTTCTCAGAAAACAGAAATCAGAATCTTCCACAATTATCGTTTTAGCCATCTTCTGTTTCTAAACATGCATTCTTACCAGCAAATAGGAAGCTTACGAAGGCAGTGTTATTCAGAAGTCTGGATATAGCCGTCACTGAAGGCTCCAGTACTACCTTGAGGAGGTCCTGGAGCAACTGGAGCGGGGGTTTTCAAGAGGCATCGCGGTGTGGAGCAGGGTTGCCCGAACCCATAGGAGTTCCGTTTGTCTAGGGCAGCAGAAAACTCTGATTTTCCTAGCTTCCACCAGCGTAAGGTGGTCCCAGCGGAACAGTCACCTAAAGCTAAGACAGAGTTCTGAATAGAGAAATTCTGGGGAAGGTCTGTTCTGTGGACGTTGACCTTTAAGATCTCCGGCCGCTCAGTTTCCTCGAGAGTAAGGTGGTCTGGGCGGAATAGTCACTTAAAGCTGAGACTTGGATCTTCGGCAAAATTCTCCTGTTGAGAAAGAAGAGATTAGAGAGTTGTTTTTTAAAGATTTTAAAAAATTCTCTTGTTTAAAAGACGTTGTACAGGAGGACTCCGAATTAAGGCTGGATTCTAGGGCTTTAGAAAGCTTCGCGCTCTTTCAAACATTTTCAAACAAGAAGTTTCCAAAGGCAGCGTTGTTCAGAAGACGTTGACAGAAAGGCGTCACCTTTTACAGGCCCATCAGCATAAGGTAGTCCGGATACAGCCGTCACAGAAAGGTGCACTACTAGCTTGAGAAGGTCCTGGAGAAACTGGAGCTGAGGTTTTTAAGAAACATCACGGTGTGGAGTAAGGTTGCCTGGACCTACATGTGGAGCTCGGTTTGTCTCAGGAAGCAGAAAAGTATGATTTTCTTAGCTTCCACCAGCGTAAGGAGGTCCTGACGGAGTAGTCAGCTGAGGCTGAGAGAGTACTGAAGAGATAAATTCTGGAGGTCTGTTCAGAAGACGTTGACTGAAGATCTGCCGCTCAGGTTTCTCGAGCGTAAGGTGGTCTAGGTGGAATACATCAGGGACTTCTTTTAAAATTTTGTTGATTTTTTTTTGCGTTCGGAAGACGTTGCCAGGAAGGTATATATCTCCGAGTGAAATGAGCACGGTGACTGCTACCTACATATTTCTGAAAACTTCTGAAGCCAGGAGTTTTTAGGTGACGTCTTTTTATGCGGAGTAAAGCTGTCAGGAGCTACATGTAGAGCTAGAGTAGCCTAGTGCACTGGAATGGTTCACCTGCGTGAGGTGGTGCTGGCGGAACAGTCACCTAAGGTTGAGACAGTGTTTTGAATAGAGAAATTCTGGAGAGAGTCTGTTCAGAAGACGTTGACAAAAGGATCTCCTATCGCCCAGGTTCCTCGAGCGTAAGGTAGTCTAGGTGGAATAGTCACTTTAGGCTATTTAGATCTTCGGCAAATTTCTCCTTTTGAGTAGGAAGACATTAGGACATTTTTTTTTGAAAATTTTTTGGAATTTTTCCTGTTCAGAAGACAATGACTGGAAGATACCTAGTTTTTAGGTGGAATGATCGACGACTGACAGCTACCAATGTGTTTCTGAAAAAATCTGGCGCCAGGGGTTTTCATGGGAAATGGCGATGTGGAGCAGGGTTATATGGACCCATGAGTAGAGTTCGGTTTGTCTAAGGCGGCAGAAAGGTCTGCTTTGCCTAGCTTCCACTGGCATAAGGTGATTCTGGCGGAACAGTCACCTGAGGCTGAGACAGAGTTCTGAATAGAGAAATTCTGGGGAAGGTTTGTTCTGTGGACGTTGACCTCTAAGACCCCCGGTCGCTCAGTTTGCCGTAAGGTAAGTAAGGTTGTCTGGGTAGAACAGTCATTTGAGGGTAAGACTTGGACCTTCGGCAAAACTCTGCTGTTGAGAAGGAAGACATTGGAGAATTTTTTGTTGAAAATGTTTGGATTTTTTCCACAGAAGACCTTAATGGGAAGGTATGTTGAATGGGCGTAAGGTGGTCTGCGGATAACAGTCACAGAACGGTCCACTGGCGTAAGGCTCTCCGGGTGGAACATTCACCCTGAGGCTGAAACTCAGATCTCCCGAAAAATTCTCTTTAAGTTCAGTAGGAAGACAATAGGGATTCTTTAAAAAAAATTCTGTTCAGAGGACGTTGCCAGGAGGGTATTTGGTCTTCTAGGTCAAATAAGCGACCTGACAGCTACCTGTGCTAGCTGTGTGTTTCTGGAAAATTCTGGAGCCAGTTGCTTTCACTGGAGACCGCGGTATGGAGCAGGGTTACCTGGACCCTTAGCTAGGGTTCCACCAGCCTAAGTCACCAGAATGGTCTGCCTTGCCTAGCTTCCACCAGCGTAAGGTGATTATGGCGGAACAGCCACCGAAGGCTGAGACGTATTTCTGAATACAGAAGTTCTGGGAAGGATCTGTTCGAAAGACGTTGGCCTCTAAGATCTCCGGTCGCTCAGTTTCGTTGAGAGTAAGGTGGTCTGGGCGGAATAGTCACTTAAAGCTGAGACTTAGATTTTCGTCGAAATTCTTCTGTTGAGTAGGAAGACATTGGAGAGTTTTTTGAAGATTTTTGAAAATTCTTATGTTTAGAAGACGTTGGCAGGAAGTTATCTTCTAGTCTTCTTGGTCAAATAAGCGACACCTGACAGCTACTTGTGTGTTTCTGGGAAATTCTGGAGCCATTGGTTTTTACGGGAAACCGCGTTGTGGAGCAGGGTTGTCTACACCCATAGGTAGAGTGCTCCGCTTGTTTACGGCAACAGAAAGGCCTGCTTTGCCCAGCTCCTGCCAGCGTAAGGTGGTCCTGGCGGAACAGTCACTTAAGAATGAAAAGTAGTTCCAGTTCGTCGCTCTAAACTCTCCTGCTCAATCGAGAAATTTTGTGTAAAGTCCGTTGCCAGAAAGATCTCCGGCCGCTCAAGTTCCTTGGTCTGAGACTTAAGACTGAGACTTAGATCTCGGCCTTAAGTCTCAGACCAAAATTCTCCAGTTGAGTAGGAAGGCACTAGGGGATTTTTTTGAAATTGGTTGGATTTTTTCTCTTCAGAAGGTGCTGGCAGGTTTCTCTGTGTTCCAACCTTCCTCGAGCGTAAGGTGGTGTTTGAGCTAAACGGTTACCCAAATGTGATTTCTAGATCTACAGGAATCATCGCTTCCTAAGGAAGATAAAAAACTGAAGACGATCATAGTTCTCATCCAAGTAGAGGCCTAACTGAACATTTCTTTCTTCCTAGGGTCCGCCAGTGTAATGCCATTCCAGCAGAACCTCCGATTTAATGCTGGATCCTAGGACTTTAGGAAGCTTCTCGCTTTTTCAAACAGGATGTTTCCAAAAGCAGCGTTGATCAGAAGATGATCAGAAGACGCTGACAGAAAGGCATCAGTCTTTGTAGGTCCAATGAGCGTAAGGTGGTCCGGACATAGCAGTCACAGAAGGGTCTCCTAGCTAAGTTGTCCAGGCGCAACTGGAGCCAGGGTTTCCACGAGACATCGCGGTATGGAGCAGGGTTACCTAGACCTATAGGTAGAGGAGTTCCGTTTGTCTAAGGCAAAAGGAAGGAACACTTTTTCTAGACTCCACCAGAGTAAGGTGCTCCTAGCGGAACAGTCACCTAAGGCTGAGGAGACTTAGTTTTCCGGCAAAACTCACCTGTCGAATAGAGAAAATCTGTAAAAGATCTGTTCAGAAGACGTTGACAGAAAGATCTCCTACCGATCAGGTTCCTCAACAGTAGAGTGGTCTAGG
The DNA here is from genome assembly GCA_947396885.1 of Heligmosomoides polygyrus polygyrus. Classification (NCBI taxonomy): domain Eukaryota; kingdom Metazoa; phylum Nematoda; class Chromadorea; order Rhabditida; family Heligmosomidae; genus Heligmosomoides; species Heligmosomoides polygyrus. The sequence continues at coordinate 100,371,762 of OX377204.1, read as the reverse complement.
TGGAACAGTCACATTAGGCTGAGACTTAGATCTCCGGTAAATTTCTGTTGAGTAGGAAGACATTAGAGGTTTTTTGAAGACTCTGGAGCAATTTTGCGTTCAGAAGACGTCGACGGAAAGTTGTCTAATCTTCTAGATGGACGGAGCGTAAGGTGGCCCGCATACAAAGTCAGCGAAGGTTCTACTGGCGCAGGGTAAATCCAGGTGGAACCGTCGTCCTAGACTGAAGCCTAGGCCTTTGAGCGTCTTCGCTTCTTGAAGCAGGCAACAGACATTAAAGTATTTACGTCAGTTAAGCTCCAAGCAACTGGTATCGAGGTTGCATGCTGTTATGACCATGTTTTGTTGCGATCAAAATTCTAACGCCTGGCGGGACTCGAACCCGCACCCCCACCTGACCGCGCGGGAATGCTCTACGCGATTACGCCACTAAAAGAAAAAGGCTTTTATCGAGAAGCTAAAAGGAGTATCGATAGATGGATAGAGCTGCCGGAAGCCATAGATAGAGTTGGCCAGTCAGAGCTAAGGAAAAACTACCGGCTTCCTTCATTTCGGAAGCGTAAGGTTCTTCGGGCAGAACAGTCACCCTGGGACTGGAGCCTAGATCTCTGCGAAATTCTCCTGTTAAACAGAAAATTATTTATTTATTTACTTAATACTCTGTACAAAACAGAAATGAAATAAAACGGCAATACAATAAACATCAAAACTAACAACAAAGTAGCTCCTAAATACCGACGCACAAAGAATTCATTTTGTTGCAATGCGTTTGAATTTTGAGGAAGGTCTTCAAAAAATGCTTCCGCCTTCAAGTTCTGTCTAAATCTGCTTGCCTTAGATCCTGCTCTACGCCTGGAATAAATAAATAGAGAAATAAATGATGAAACTCTTAAATCGAAAAAGGCTTCACTTTTGACGTTAATATTTCAACTACAATGGAAATTATTAGGTTATCCGGAAAGTTTTTAGACTAATGTCAGGGAACAATGTGTAGTTAATAATTTTATTAACAACCACTATCATTCAACAATTATTCACCATTATGATCTACCACATATTGCCATCTTTCGGTAGAGAGCGAATACCACGAGCGAAGAACTACGGAGCCTTGGATAGCAAGAAGTTGTTGACACCACTTTTGACTTCCTCCCGATTTGCGGACTCTTTTCCAGCTAAGAAAGACTGCAGCGACCGGAAAACATGGTAGTCACTGGGTGCCAGATCAGATGAGTACGGCGGATGGGGTACCAGTTCAATCCCGAGTTCCTCCAATTTCTTCTGCGTATTCTTTGCTGCGTGAGGTCTGGCGTTATCCATGAGAAGAAGAATTTTTCCTCTACTGGGATTGCGATTACGTGGGATTTCGCTCATTTTCTCCAGCTGGGAGAAGAACACATTCGAGTCTACCATGGGACTTGTAGGAACCGATTCCCAGATTACTGGGCCATGGACGTCTCACCAGAAGGAAAGCAACTCCTCTTTGTCGTGATCAGGACGTTTCGGCTGTGGTTGAGGCAACTCATCGAAGACCACCCAGTGCTTGCGACGCACCAAATTGTCGTAGACGCAGTACTTTCCATCCATCGTGACGATTGAGTCGATCCAAGCAAATGTGCGGCGACGGTTGAGGAGAGAAGTGCAGGTATCAGCACGCTTCCGTTTGTCCTGAGGCGTCAAAGCATGTGGTGCGACTCGAGGCAACTTCGCGACTTTGCCAGAAGACCGAAGAACATCGTGTGCTGTGGACCTAGGAGTATTTGTAAGGTCTGAAAGGTCGCGTACAGAAAGATCAGGTCGAGCACCGCAGGTGGCGAGTACGAGCTGTCCGTTCTGCGTATGTGGTCGACCTGTGCGTCGGGAATCCTCGAGCGATTTGTCACCGTTGTCGAACTTGCGGTACCAATTGAAGCACGTCGCCCGAGAGGGGGGCTTGCTTCTTCATTGTCTCCTGTAGAAAACGATGGGCCTCGTTAGCGCATCGGCCGGAGCGGTGCTGTAGAAGGAGAGCTGGTCGGTAGAGCATCTTCTTGGCGCCACTGGGAACAGGAGACGATATGTCGCACATGCTGCTGTTGGCTACATATACAGGACGTGGATCACAAATTTCCTAAGTCCGGCTCTCTCACAACTTCAGCCGGCAAAGATACGTTGCTTTGAATCTTACCATGCAGTTGGTCTAAAAACTTTCCGGACGACCTAATACAAAGAAAAGACATACAGGTCTATACTGTGGCCCTTCTTATATGTCTTGAAAGACTTTCCAGGAGGCGAAAAAACTACAAGAATGGACCGACTGGCATCCACCGTGAGACGGTTAGGTGGTTGTAATCCCTTCCGAGCTAAAGAACAAGTTTTTTCTCAGCCGGAACTGTCAAAAACTGACTCGACACCCCTTCGTCGATCTACTGCAGCCTTCGCTGACAATCTCAGCGTCGGGAAACAAAACCGTTGCCGTTGCCAATATCCTCCCAGGCACGACCGGCTAATACGCCTCAAGTGGCTGTGGACAGACATCGAGGTCTAATCCGGGCCGTTCACCTTCGGGATTAGTAGCTGCGGCACCATTCCACTCCACGCTCAGAAGGATCCCAGACAAACCCCAATCATTGCGCTAGGAGATGCTAGGACTGAAGAGCCACTGAATATGCAACGAGCTGAACATAGACAATGGTCTCCTCTGTGCTTGGCCGACAGTCATCCACCCCAATCCGCTCCGCTTCTATTCACCCTTTCGAAGTTACTTGGGTCTTCAGCTCAAGCTTACGTACATCAAGGCCTCGGAAAGCTTTCTGACCTTGAGAAAATGCTCGACTAATATTCGAGCGGGGTCCAGATCATCGGACATACCATAAGATGATTGAAAAATAAGTAAAAAGCCTCATTCAGGATTCATTGAGTTCACAGTTACAGCTTGAATAACGTCATCTCCATAAAAACAAAGAATGAGCTGGATGTATCCTGATCGGGAGTGGGGTAGCATCGCATTATTAGCAGTGTTTTCAAACGTCTTAACAAAATTGGCAGCAAAATCGCAATAATGGAAGTCGGTAGACATAGGTTCCTAGAACGCTGTCTCTTTTTCGACGAGACAGGAGTTCCCACTGTCTCTTGAAGGAGTATGCCATGCATTCGTCGTCTATAGAAATTCACATAGCTACTTGGCAAGGTGGTTGGCTGTTGAAGTGTCCTATGAAGACGGTCGTCCTACGGGTCTAAGGAAGCATGTGTATCGCACCTTTTGGACTGATCTGAAAGCTGTTATCCGACTGAATTGTCTCAGAAACCACCTCCTTACTACTGAAACCATCGCGGTCAACTACGGGTGATCTTTCGGCGAACTGGAGCGGCTACTCGTTCACCGACAGTTGACAGAAATTTCACTCGCAGTTGATCGGCCAGTCCAAACAGGATTTCAGGTCGCGGTATCCTAGCCATAGGTGTTCATTACAGGGCGCCCACACTCAGCTAAAAATGGTGATCGCTTGCTGATCTTCTTCACCTCTCCATCATGCGCTTGTCGTTTTTTCTTCGTTTCCATCAGAGGCGCTTCGACTCCTTTCTACTTCAGCATTTTCAGCTACTCAGACACTGGGAGAGGTCACCTGCAGGTGAAAATGACGTATTTTGACGTCACAGGTGACCTGTGGGGGCCGTTTTATGGCGGAGTTTCAGTGAGCAGTCTACTACCGGTTATTTCGCCGCTCGCGTGGTACGCAACGCAATATGTAGGTGAACTACAGGTTCACACGCCCACTACACAATCGATTCGGTCAAGCTGGAGTCGAAATCAGGTCACCTACAGGTGCAATGCTAGTTCACCCATTTTTCACCTGCAGATGACCTCTCCCAGTGTCTGAATAAATGTTTAGGCCTCATGCGCAATGTGGCACTTCCTACGTAATTGCACAAATCACGCACTATTCTACGCCACCATATGAAATCGCTGTCACCGCAAGTTCACCCGTAGTCGACCGCTGGGATTTTCAGGCTATCTCCAGCCAAATATTCCAACGTAACGAATAAGGTGAGACGCATCCTACGCAATTACACACAGTACACGCAGTAGTACGCCACCACATAAAATCACTGTCACCGCAAATTCACCCGTTGTTGACCGCTTGAAGTTACAGAATTTTCTGCTTCTTTCCACATCAGCATTTTCAGCTTAATATTTAGGCTTCACGCATAATGTGGCACTTCCTATGTAACTGCACCAATCACGCGTGATTCTACGACGCCATACGAAATCACCGTCAACGCAAGCTCACCCGCAGTTGACCGGTAGGAGTTTCAGAATCTTCGATTCCTTTCAACTTCAGCATTTCCAGCCAAATATCTAGGCCTCACGCGTAATGTGGCACTTCCTACGTAATTGCACCAATCACGCATGATTCTACGACGCCATAGGGAATCACCGTCAACGCAAGTTCACCCGCAGTTGACCGCTAGGAGTTTCGGAGTTCATTTCCACAACAACGCTCAGTCTCCGCTGTACGATTCCTCCGCAGACCAGTCCCGATGTAAACCTGTACTGAGCCGTGATAATCCCCTGTAAACAATACAGTTTACTGCTCTGAGCAACCTGGCAATTCAGTAGACCCTTCAGAAGACCCCTGATGGTTCAATAGACCGTTCAGAGGAGCTACCCAGAGGTTGACCCTAGGTCCAGTGATTAGGCAAAGACGGGGTGTCTGTCAGCCTCGTCGCTGTGACGCAACACGTAACCTTGTCGAAGGTCGTGCGTGGTATCGTCGGATCGAGCTATTGAAGTTCGACCTCAGACGTCTCTCCTAGTTGGACGAGGCTGTGACCTCGATTAGATATGGCCACCACCACCGTCGCCTTCACGACGACCCCAGGAAGTTTCTGCGTGCAGGTGCTGCTTTACACCCTTCAGGAGTGAAGGACGACGCGAAGGCGAGCAGCATATCAATCTGGGACGTATCGTTCAGTCCGTCGGCCGGCCTGTCGGTCGCTCGGTGTCGGTGCATCGTTATCGCTGCGACTCTTCGCCATCATTTACCGACCGACGAGAATCGATTCGTCGCCTGAAAAACGCCCCAGCGACGGACGACGGCCTCTGCTCGCTGAAATATGGACGAACACACCGGACCCGACACCCCCAGCTCGCTGCTCTACGTGCAGTTCGGAGACAAATTTCTTTAGAGCGAGGTGGAGGTCAGCAGGCTAAGGCAGAGGCTCCCGAACTGCTCGCGGTGCTTCTGTTTGCAGTTGGCAACTTTCCGAGTTGCAATCTGATCCGCCTGCCTCCACCTGTTCGCTCAGCAGAATCCAGCCCAGCTCATCAAACGTAACTCGTCCTCGAGAAGGCGGCAGACGAGCAGATCCTCATTCGAAGACAAGATGGTGGCTCTCGGAGACGGCTGCACCCCGTTCCCTCACCTGGTTGTAAAAATTATGTCGTAAAGACCGAAGGACTTGGCTTGGGAGGGCAGCGTCGAAGAGAGAAGACTGTTTAGCGACGACTTAGAAAGGTGACGGATACACCGCATGGAAAAGATTCGCAACAAACAGAATACAACGCCGGATGTCTTCCATCTCCATCGCTTCTGGTTGAGCAGCACAGCCAACTCTGACATCCACTTACTAAGTCGAATAAAAAAATGGTCACCCGGCACTGTTGTACTACTTTCAAGACTCCAGATATCAAGGAGAGACGGAAAAATTTCGCAAATCTCGTCCAGGGAGGTTATTTGGCGTGCTGAACACCAGAATCTTTGACATCCATTTTCGAAATTTCGGCCGATCACGGTAGGTTACGGTAGTGACTAAGGTCATGCTCACTGATTTCGCCTAAACTTCGTCTATAGGTGCTATTTCGGGTGCTGATCACGAATCTGACTTCCGTGCTTCATACTCTGTTGAGTACGGTAGGTTACGGTAGCTACGGGTAAAGAACGCATCAGAGTGGATTCCTGTAGGGATGTTGAATGTCGGCAGCCGAGCGGGCATGTCCTGCGAGACCGCTTGTACGCCATGTCACTACCGTATCTGTCCATTCTATAAGATGCCAGATGCATGATGAGCACCCCAGATAACCGCCACTGACAAGGTTTGGGCGAAATCGGTGATTATGACCTCGACCGCCTTAGTCACCCGTTCCTACCGTAACCTACCGTAATCGGCCGAATTATCAAAAACAGATGTCAGCTTCGTGATCAGCACGCCAAGTGTCTCCCATTGACGAAGTGAGAATGGAATCGATGACCATAACCTTAGTCACCCGTTCCTACCGTAACCTACCGTAATTTTCAAAAACAGGAGCTGGAGCGCGATCCGAACAATAAACCGATTAGAATGCTCGTGACAGTCGCTGCGAATGCCCGATTTAGGAAATTTGGAAGCTGAGAGGCATTCGGACATTGGCACATATGCGTTTCTTCCTGTAATGAAAAGCTTTTCACTTTTACGCCATAGTTAAAGCAAATTATCCTTATAAAAAGGTCTGTTTCAGGCTTCGGGCCATAGAATCCTCGTTTTCAAGTCTATTCATGTCTAATTCGGCAGGGATTCTGCCTTATTTTCGAAATTCCGGCCGATTACGGTACGTTACGGTGGGTACGGGTGACTAAGACTGACAAGGTCATAATCACCGATTTCGCCCAAACTTCTCACCAGGTGGTTATTTGGGGTGCTGATCGCGAATCTGAGATCAGTCTTCCCTTTTACGCCGGAGTACGGTAAGTTACGGTAGCTACGGGTAACGAACGCTTCAGAGTGGATTCCTGTAGGGACGTTGAATGTCGACGGCCGAGCGGGCATCTCCGCGGGACCGCTTGTACGCCATGTCACCACCGTATCTGCTCACTATATAAGATCCCAGATTCGTGATGAGCACCCCAGATAACCCCATAGGCGAAGTTTGGGCGAAATTGGGGGCGAAATTGGTGATTATGACCTCGACCGTCTTAGACACCCGTACTTACCGTAGCCTACCGTAATCGGCCAAATTATCAAAAACGGATGTCAGCTTCGTGATCAGCACGCCAGGTATCTCCCATTGACGAAGTGAGAACGGAATCAATGACCATGACCTTAGTCACCCGTTCCTACCGTAACCTACCGTAATTTTCAAAAACGAGAGCTGGAGCACGATCCGAACAATAAACCGATTAAGAATGCTCGTAACAGTCGCTGCGAATATTCGATTAAGAAAATTTCGAAGCTGAGAGGCATTCGGACATTGGCACATATACGTTTCTTCCTGTAATGAAAAGCTCTTCACTTTGACACCATAGTTAAAGTAAATTATCCTTATAAAGAGGTCTGTTTCAGGCTTCGGACCGTAGAATCCTCGTTTTAAAGTCCACTCAGATCTAATTCCGAAGAGACTCTGTCATTTCTACTCGACATGAGCTTGCTCCTGGTGTTCATCGGCATTTCCAGACAATAAACGCGTTGTCAGACAGAAGCTTCGGATCCATCCTAGTCGGGAGGGGCAGCACTAGGGTTGGAATTGCGTCCAGCATCCTACAAGGAAGGGAATGGAGAATCCAAACACGACATCTCCGACTAGGGAAGAATACGAAGTTTCACCTATGGAGCATAATATTTTCTTGGGAAAGAAAAGGACCCACTTCTGGAAGCGTAGATGCTCCCTGACCTAGTGATGGCCGGAAAATCGTAGGATAAGCCTTAATCTGTGGATTAGATCGTGAATGAAAAGGCGTTCTGACGAGTCCTTTGCCAGTTCATCCCCCTAATGGAATCTACCAGGGCTCAAAGGTTTCAGAAGGCGACCTTTGTATGTGGTTCTTGCTTGCGATACCAGAAGCCAAACATGGCAGCGCCTGTGTCTGGGTGTCTGTTGGCACCGCCCGACGATCAGTCTAACTTCGACGCATTCCAGAGGAACTGGTTTTGGTCGAGGATTGAGAGACTGTTTGCTCCGATCACATCGGGAAAGTCGAACTTCCCATCCATGACCTCAGGAATGCAGGCCATATTCCAAGACCAGGGGTTGTTCCCGAGCCTAATCTCATCCTGACTGAGCTCAGCGGCATATCCAGAAGAACAAACGGAAGATAAAATAGCGGCAAACCAATCTATTGTGAGATGCGCCACGCATTCTTATCCTACAGGATACGGTGGTGGCAGTTTGAATGCATGGCGCACTCCCACGAATTTGATTCACATCGCGACTGTAGAAGTAAATCCTTTTATTTGCAGTTCAGATTTATCCACACATAACCTAATGGCAGAAAATAGAGAATCCAAGGTCTCCGGCATCGTTAAGAGCTCTTTGGAGTGCGCCATGCATTCTACTTTCACTTCGAACTTGGTGAAATTGCATAAAGGCATTCTTATTCAGTCGAAAGCGACCTACAAAGACGAGTTAAACAAAATACAGTAGGTCATAAAACGAAGGACATCAAGCTAATCGATCCGCGATTGGGATGCGCCAGGCATTCAACGTCTAAGCGACATCCTTGAGGCGGTTGGAAGCATACATACCTGGTCTACAGAGTGACTCACGGTGTCCAGTCGATAAAAAAGTCAGTGTTTTGTTTCTCAGAAAAAAATTTAGTTTCGCTCTATCAACGAGAAAGGAAGGGAAGGCATCGTTATCCTGGGCGGGATCCGAACCAAGAACCTCGACGCGAAGTGCACGCGACTATCGGCGCCTCCTCTGACTGCACTATCACTCGACCAGTAGAAAAAGAGCAGAAAAGCGCAGCTTAATTCTATTCAGGAAAGCCTGGTAAGAAGCTACAGGTTCAAAACTGAAGGGTAGATGGGCTTGAAATTGATTCCTCCTGCCTCGTCACGCGGCGACCTTTACCGCCTGCGCCATGTACAGTAAATCCTGGTTACTTTACTTGGGTTGGTACTAGTCGACAATGTAGCCTGCAATGGGTGATGGAAACGCGATAGCCAATCATAACCCCTCTGAATGTGTCACCCTTGTTCGGAGCTGTTGACACCTGCTCTGATTGGCTCGCGCGTACCCGCTTTCACATGTAGGCCACATTAACGACAAGTGCATTTTGCGCCGACTGACAGAGTTCTATTCGACTACCTTAGAGGATAGCATCAGAGAGACTTACGGTGTCCAGCCGATAGACAGGTCAGTGCCGTGATCCTCCGAGACAAGTCTGGTATCAATTTACCAACCCCGAAGGGATGGAAGACATGGCTGCCTCGGGCGAGACTCGAACCAACAACCTCGATCCGGGGTGCATACCGTGGCCGGCACTTCTTCTAAGAGCACCACCAGTCGTCCAACAAAAAGGCAGCATTAAGCTATGCCACGGCGTCTGCTAAGAGAATAATGTCCGCCACCGACGGATTGACAAATTTTCCGCCAAAACTGATACCTGTAAAGCGGCACCTGCTACCGACTGCGCCATACGGTCGTTAATACTGGTTAAATCGCTTAGCTTGGTGCTGTGAAGAGATGTGGTGGACCCACTAGCCAATCAGGACGCCTCTGAGTGTGTCACCGCTTTCGAAGCTGTTGACATCTACTGTGATTGGCTGACGGCGCACTCCCGCCCTCGCATGCAGGCCACATTCACAACCAGTACCTTTTGCACTGTCGGACAGAGTTCTATTCGACGACCCACGAGGATAGCTTCAAGCAGGGCATAAATTTCAATTTAACGGTCTTCTGAATAGTTTCGTTGCCGTGGCACCGTACACTACATTCCCTCTTCGACGTCTTGCCAGGCTCCTTGGACAAGAACACCACCTCCACCGGTTCCCATGAATCGATGTCGAAGTGCGAGGAATCTCGATGCTGATGTTGGCATTCATTCGTTTGTTGATGCCCCGATGGCTTCGATCAATCTTTGTTTAATATTGAGACGGCGGGGCGAGGCGTCCGGCGGCGGTGGCGGCGGATCGCGGTGGAACGAACGATTTGCATCCATCGATGAGAGCGACGGCGCCCGACGGCGCCCGATGATCCCCGTGTCGCCTCGCCACGGACTGATGACGGTCAGTTTCCGTCGCAACGACGACTATCCTGATGGCTGAAGCGATTGCGAGAACATAGTACGAAATTCCTGCCCAATAACCTCGATTCTAAATTGGGAACCATAGCCCCGCCTACTTGTCGCCGTAGCTCCGCCCACGAGCGGAACAAACGCTTGAACAAATGATGACCTTGTCAACTTCGACGAAATCTGGAAAAATCAATAGAAAGTATCAGATGAGAACTTTTAAAAATCAGTCGAAAAACGTTAGTTGGTAATTTATTTAAAAATCTAGAAATTAAAAGAAAATCAATAAAAATATGTCCGATGACATTTCAAGACGACGTGCAACGGCAACGAACCTATATAGAAGGCAGCGAGATTGAAAGTTACTCCACGTATGATGCTATCCTCTAAGTTCGTCGAATAGAATTCTGTCATCCAACGCAAAATGTACTTGTCGTTAATGTGGCCTACATGTGAAGGAGGGAAGGCGCTAGCCAATCAGAGAGGGCGTCAACTGCTACCGGCTGGCTGAAAGTCCTGATTGGCTTTCGTGTTCCCATCACCCATTGCAGGCCACATTGTCGACTAGTACCAAGCCAACTAAAGCAACCAGCATTTACTATGGTGTCTAAGTAGCACACATGGCGCAGGCGGTAAAGGTCGCCGCGTGACGAGGCAAGAGGAACCAATTTTAAGCCCATCTCCCTTCAGTTTCGAATCTGCAGCTTCTTACCAGATTTTCTGACCAGAATTAAACTGCGCTTTTCTACTTTCTACTGAGCGAGCGATAGTGCAGCCAGAGGAAGCGCCGATTGTTGCGTGAACTTCGCATCGAGGTTCTTGGTTCGGATCCCGGCCAAGACAGCCATGCCTTCCCTTCCTTCCTGCTCGATATAGCGGTGCTAAAATTGTCTTTGAGGAATAAAATACTGACTTGTCTATCGGATGGACACCGTGAGACACTGTGTAGACCAGGTGTGCTTCCAGCCACCTCCAGGAGGTCGCTTAGACACTGAATGCATGGCGCATTCCAAGGGTGGATTGATTAGCTTGCTGCCCTTTGTTTTCTGTCCTAGCGTATTTTATTCAGCTCTACTTTGAGGTCGCTTTCGACTGAATAAGAATCCCTCTATGCAATTTCACAAAATATGAGGTGAAAGTAAAATGCATGGCGCACTCCAAAGACATCCTAACGACGCCACAAACCTCGGTTTTTCTCTATTTTCTGCCTTTTGCCTTTTCCATTGCATATAAAAGACTTGACGTGGACGGTAGGACGGTGGCGATGTAGGTCAAATCTGCGAGAATGCGCCATGCATTCAAACTGCCCCACGATTTCAAGAAAAAGTCGAATGCGTGGCGCACTCCACAATGGATTGATTGTCAGCGTCCTTTATCCCATTGTTCTTTTGCGTATTTATCAGATTGTCGTCGTAAACCATTTTCTACTGAAAACGCATGGCTTTGTAGAATTTTACAAAAATTGAGGTGAAAGTGGAATGCATGGCGCATTCCGGAGAGCCGCAAACGCTGCCGAAGACCTTGGCTTGTCCATCACTCGTCATTGGATTATAAGTGACTAAACTTGCGTCGCATACAAAAGGATTAGCGACGAGAATGGCGACTTCAAACCGACTCTCTGAGTATGCGCCGTGCATTCTACTTCTGTTAGAATTTGCGGATACCTTTTGAAGGTCTGTCTCACCACTTGCGCAATATATATATCCAAGAAATTCGTTGAAATTTCCTTCCAAAGCATCAATTCTGATACAAATCCCTGAACTCCAAACGACTGTAAGGCTCAGCTGGTCCCTCCTCGTTAGTAGCGGTGGTGTCTCTAATTACCGCCGTGCCGACACGACGACACCGTATCCGCCGCTCCCCACGTCGTCGGAGCTGTCCGTCCGGCGAGCGTTTCCGTCGCAGCGGGATGATGATCGGCCTGATTTGGGTGATGGATTCGACTATCGCTGGCTGATTATCTAACCTCGTATCCGATCCGGCCGCTGCACATCATAACGGCCGAGCCGACTCCAAGGACATATTCAGCCGCCGAGTGAGCGGCTCGAACTTCTGAGCTCATCACTAACTGACGTTGGTCTTACAGTAGTCTGAGAAGAGTGAAATTTCCATGAAGCTGCATATATAACAGAAGCAGTCCGTCTCTTTCTCCGTACGTGCATCCTTGCAAAATTAATAGCCCTTGGATGGGCTTCATAAAAGGATATTGACTAGAAGAGCACTGCATATACAACAGAACCGCTCCGTTCGTTTGTGCGCATATGCGTCGTCGCAAAATTAACGGCCGTTGGGCAATCTTGAGAGAATATTGACAGACTAGTCGACATTGATGGATGTTATCTAGTCTTGGTCAGAATTTAAGGAAGCGTCATAAGGAGCTAGCGTCGGAATCTACCTAACCTGACTATCTGTCCGTATGTGCGTCCCCGCAAAATTAATGGTCGTTGGATGGAGTTCTTGAAAAGAATATCGAGAGACTAGTCGATATTCGCGGATGCTGTCTAATCTTGGTCAGGATTTCAGTCAGCATCGTATGGAGCTAGCGTCGGAGTCTACCTAATCTAACTATGTGTCCATACGTGCGTCCTCGCAAAATTAATGGCCGTTGGGCTTCTTAAGAGAATATCGACAGAGTGGTCGGTATTGATTAATGGTCGTTTGGCGATCTGTCGATATTGATGGATGCCATCTAATCTTCGCCAGAATTTCAGCCAGTATCATAAGAAGCTAGCATGGGAGTCTACCTAACCTGACTATCTGTCCGTACGTGCGTCCTCGCAAAATTAATGGCCGATGGGCAATCTTGAGAGAATATCGACACACTAGCCGACATTCACGGATGCCATCGAATCTTGGTCAGAATTTCAGCTAGCTCGGAGTCTACCTAACCTATCTGTCCGTACGTGCGTCCTCGCAAAATTAATGACCGGGCTTCTTAAGAAAATATCGATAGAGTAGTCGACATTGATGGATGCTATCTAATCATGGCCAGAATTTCAGACAGTATCGCCAATGGTATCTATGTACGGCGCGAAATTACTGACCGTTTCTGTGATTTTTAGCTTCTCACCAACTCGACGGTTCACCCTGGGCACCCTTCTACATCTTATAGTCCACGGACAATTGGAGCAGCCATAACAAGGCGATACCTAGCACGATGACCCACTGGTGGATCACGGCCTTGTTCCCTGTTGCGATATAAATGGCCGTTTGTGTACCTTTTCTATCTTGTAATTTCCTACTAATATTCTTCTTTAAAGCCCAGAATTAAAGCTAATTACTTTGCTTTGATTATTATAATTACCTTAAGTTAAATAATACCTTATTCTTGTCAAATAATTCTTCTAATACTCCTATTAATAATTTTGTTAGCCTTCATTACCCGTGGTCATCACTTATTTTATCAATATCCTTATTGGTCATTTTTCAAACTTTTTAAAACTTTCAAAACAAACTATGTCAAACCCCCTTTACTGTTTCCTTAAAAAATCGCCCTTCAGAAAATTCTACGGAGGCTTTTTCGAGTTTTTGGAGACCGAACAAAATGGTGATTATTTCTTATTTATTAATTATTTATTCATTTATTTATTCATTTTATTTATTTAATTATTTCTCACTTGTTCATTTTTTATTGGTTTTCCTTCCCAAAAAGCCTAAAATTATGAGTTGTTCTAGGTTGAATATAGACCCAAAACGGCCATTTAATTTGCGTCAGCACTAATTTCACTAAATTTCTGGGTTTTTAGAAAACCAGCTGCTTCGAGAACCTCTGTCGAATAATTATTTACTCGACATAGTCATTGTGGACTACAGAAAAGGGAGTTTACCTTAGTTTACGCGGCCAGGTTTATTTGTAGAGGAGTTAGAGAGCAGCGGCAAGTTTTTTCGCGACAATCAAACGCACACACATTGGTCGCTCGTCAGTGCGTGTTAAACAAACAGAACCGGCATCGTTGGAGCACGTACGCAACGACATCGTCGTCGTCGACGACGATGCGCTGTTGTGAGAGCAAGTTAAGTGGAGCGAGTGCTCTTAACGGGGTCGGAGAACGTCTCCATGGCTCAGGTAGAGTATGCAGTGGGTCTTCTCAGTATTCTGTGTCTTCGAAGCGGCCACCGTATGCTCTAGTAGTGAAGCACTTCACTGACAACGAGCTCAAAGTGATTTCATTTTACGATAGCGGTGACAGTTCCGCATGGACCACCTTACATACCAGATACTTCGGAAGACCGAGATCTTCTGTTGGCACCTTCTGATGAGCTATTTCTTCAGAAACGCTTCCAAAAGGACAGAAAGGAGTAGGCGTAATCCTTAAGTGTTCCGCCTGGACCTTTTTACGCTGGAGGAGCTCATGAAGAAATGGATGCTTCCAAAGCATATACCCCAGGAAGCAGGCTTAGGACTCCTTACGACTTCTGACGCTGTCCGTATCAACAACTCTTCAACAGGTCATTTTATCCAGAAGGAGAATCTTCCTAGAGGTGTCTCTTCTTAGCGCGAGTCTTCCATCTGGAGCACCTTACGCTGGTGGAGGAACAGGACCATTCTACCCGCTCAGGCGCTCAAAAGCCTACATAAAACTCCAGTGACTCGTGTAGACGTAGCTTTAGACGTCACTGAGAGTCTTTTCGCGTCGGGAGGGGCGGCCATAAAGTGACATTTGGACTTGTCTTCCCAGGCCACACAACCACAATAAAAGGGGACAGCAGCTAAAGCTGTCCTGGAGAGTCAAGTAAGGGATTGGAGACGCAAATCCACTATATGCCCCTCCCCTCCGATCAGGATAGATCCTAAATCCCTAATTTCTCCTTTCGCAACAGGAGAGTTCTGCCAGAGATCTAAGTCTCAGATTCAAATGACTACTTAACCCCATTACTTTCGAGGAGCCTGAGCGGTAGGAGATACTTCTGTCAACATCTTCCGAAGAGATCCTCGCCAGAATTTTTCTATTCAGAACTCCGGGTCTCAGCCCTCAGTGACTGTTCCGCCAGGATCACCTTACGCCAGTGGAAGCTAGGTAAAGCAGACCTTTCTGCCGCCTTAAACAAACCGAACTCCACCCAGGTAACCCTGCTCCACACCACGTTGTCCCATGAAAACCCCTGGCGCCGGAATTTTCTAAAAACACGCTGGTAGCTGTCAGTCGTCGATCATTCCACCTCGAAGACTAGGTCTCCTCCAGACGTCTTCTGAACAGAAAAAAAATTCCAAAAATTTTCAAAAAATCCCTGTCTTCCTACTCAACAGGAGAAATCTGATGGAGATCTAAATAGAGGCTATTCCACCTAGACCACCTTATGCTCGAGGAACCCGATCGGTAGGAGATCCTCCTGTCGACGTGTTCTGAAGAAACCTTCCCAGACACTCTCTATTCAGAGCTTTGTTTCAGCCTTGGGCGACTGTTCCGTCAGGACCACCTTACGCCGGTAGACCACTATTCCGATGCATTAGACTACTGTAGCTCTATATGTAACTCCTGACAGCATTGCTCCACATAAAAAGACGTCACCTAAAAGCACCTGGCTCCAAAATTTTTCAGAAATATGCAGGTAGCTGTCACCGTGCTCATTTCACCTCGGAGACTACACCTTCCTGGCGACGTCTTCCGAACGCAAACAATTTCAAAAAAAAAAATCAAAATAAATCTCTGATGTTTTCCACCTAGACCACCTTACGCTCGAGGAACCTGAGCGGCAGGAGATCTTCAGACAACGCCTTCTGACAGACCTCCAGAATCTCTCTCTTCAGAACACTCTCTCAGCCTCAGGTGACTATTCCGCCACGACCACCTTACAGCGGTGCAGGTTAGGCAAAGCGGGCCTTTCTGGTGGCTTAGGTTGGTGAAACCTACCTATGGGTCCAGATAACCCTGCTCCACACCGCGGTTACCCGTGAAAACCCCTTGCGCCAGAATTTTTCAGAAACACGCTGGTAGCTATCAGTTGCAATCGTTCAACCTAGAAGACTAGATGCCATTCTGTTAACGTCTCCCGAACAGATTTTCTCCAGAATTTCTTAATTCAGAACCCTGTCTCACCTCAGCCTCAGGCGACTGTTCCGCCAGGACCACCTTACCCCAGTGCAGGCTAGGCAAAGTATGCCTGTAGGCCTTTCTGGTGGCTTAGACAAAGGGAACTTTATCCATGGGTCCAGGTAGCCCTGCTCCACACCGCGATGTCCCATGAAAACCTCTGGCACAACAATTTTCCAGAAACACTTTTGAAGCTGCCAGCTGACGCTCATTCGATCTAGATGACTATATACCTTCCTGTTAACGTCCTCTGAACAGAAATTTTTTCAAAAAATCTGATGTGAGGGGAGAATTCTGCCGGAGATCAGGCAAAGGAGGGACTATTCCACCCAGACCACCCTACTCTTGAAGAAACTGAGCGGTAGGAGATCTTATCATTAGAGGACAACGTCTTCTGAACAGAACTTCCCCAGAATTCCTCTGTCTCAGCCTTAGGTGACTGTTCCGCTAGGATCACCTTACGCCGGCTGAGGCTAGGCAAAGCTGATGGAACCCTACCTATGGGTTAGGTAACCCTGCTCCACACCACGGTTTCCCTCGGAAACCGCTGGCGCCAGAATTTTCCAGAATCACGCTGGTAGCCGTTAGTTGTCGCTCATGCAACCTGGAAGACTAGATACCATTCTGTTAACGTCTCCCGAACAGACTTTCTCCAGAATTTCTAAATTCAGAACTCTGTCTCACCCTCAGGCGGCTGTTCCGCCAGGACCACCTTACGCCGATGCAAGTTAGGCAAAGTAGGTCCTTCTGGGGGCTTAGACAAACGGAATCTTTCCCGCGGGTCCAGGTAGGGTAACCCTGCACTGCGTTGTCCCATGAAAACCCCTGGCGCCAGAAATTTCCGGAAACACATATGAAGCTGTCAGCTGACGCTCATTCAACCTAGACGACTAGATACCTTCCTGTTAACGTCTTCTGAACAGAATTTTTTTCAAAAAAATCTCTGATATCAGCGGGAGAATTCTGCCGGAGGTCAGGCTAAAGTAACTATTCCACCCAGACCACCTTACTCTTGATGAGCCTGAGCGGTAGGATATCTTATCGTTAGAGGTCAACGTCTTCTGAACAGAACTTCCCCAGAATTCCTCTGTCTCAGCCTTAGGTGACTGTTCCGCTAGGATCACCTTACGCCGGCTGAGGCTAGGCAAAGCTGACGGAACTCTACCGATGGGTCCAGGTAACCCTGCTCCACATCGCGATGTCCCATGAAAATCCCTGGTGCCAGGATTTTCCAGAATCACGCTGGTAGCTGTCAGTTGTCGCTCATTCAACCTGGAAGACTAAATACCATTCTGTTAACGTCTCCCGAACAGACTTTCTCCAGAATTTCTTAATTCAGAACCCTGTCTCACCTCAGCCTCAGGCGACTGTTCCGCCAGGACCACCTTACCCCAGTGCAGGCTAGGCAAAGTATGCCTGTAGGCCTTTCTGGTGGCTTAGACAAAGGGAACTTTATCCATGGGTCCAGGTAGCCCTGCTCCACACCGCGATGTCCCATGAAAACCTCTGGCACAACAATTTTCCAGAAACACTTTTGAAGCTGCCAGCTGACGCTCATTCGATCTAGATGACTATATACCTTCCTGTTAACGTCCTCTGAACAGAAATTTTTTCAAAAAATCTGATGTGAGGGGAGAATTCTGCCGGAGATCAGGCAAAGGAGGGACTATTCCACCCAGACCACCCTACTCTTGAAGAAACTGAGCGGTAGGAGATCTTATCATTAGAGGACAACGTCTTCTGAACAGAACTTCCCCAGAATTCCTCTGTCTCAGCCTTAGGTGACTGTTCCGCTAGGATCACCTTACGCCGGCTGAGGCTAGGCAAAGCTGATGGAACCCTACCTATGGGTTAGGTAACCCTGCTCCACACCACGGTTTCCCTCGGAAACCGCTGGCGCCAGAATTTTCCAGAATCACGCTGGTAGCCGTTAGTTGTCGCTCATGCAACCTGGAAGACTAGATACCATTCTGTTAACGTCTCCCGAACAGACTTTCTCCAGAATTTCTAAATTCAGAACTCTGTCTCACCCTCAGGCGGCTGTTCCGCCAGGACCACCTTACGCCGATGCAAGTTAGGCAAAGTAGGTCCTTCTGGGGGCTTAGACAAACGGAATCTTTCCCGCGGGTCCAGGTAGGGTAACCCTGCACTGCGTTGTCCCATGAAAACCCCTGGCGCCAGAAATTTCCGGAAACACATATGAAGCTGTCAGCTGACGCTCATTCAACCTAGACGACTAGATACCTTCCTGTTAACGTCTTCTGAACAGAATTTTTTTCAAAAAAATCTCTGATATCAGCGGGAGAATTCTGCCGGAGGTCAGGCTAAAGTAACTATTCCACCCAGACCACCTTACTCTTGATGAGCCTGAGCGGTAGGATATCTTATCGTTAGAGGTCAACGTCTTCTGAACAGAACTTCCCCAGAATTCCTCTGTCTCAGCCTTAGGTGACTGTTCCGCTAGGATCACCTTACGCCGGCTGAGGCTAGGCAAAGCTGACGGAACTCTACCGATGGGTCCAGGTAACCCTGCTCCACATCGCGATGTCCCATGAAAATCCCTGGTGCCAGGATTTTCCAGAATCACGCTGGTAGCTGTCAGTTGTCGCTCATTCAACCTGGAAGACTAAATACCATTCTGTTAACGTCTCCCGAACAGACTTTCTCCAGAATTTCTTAATTAAGAACTCTGTCTCACCTTAGCCTCAGGCGACTGTTACGCCAGGACCACCTTACGCCGGTACAGGTTAAGCAAAGTAGGCCTTTCTGGTGGCTTAGACAAACGGAGCTTTATCCATGGGTCCAGGTAGCCCTGTTCCACACCGCGTTGTCCTATGAAAACCCCTGGCGCCAGAATTTTCCAGAAACACTTTTGAAGCTGTCAGCTGACGCTCATTCGATCTAGATGACTATATATCTTCCTGTTAACGTCCTCTGAACAGAAATTTTTTCAAAAAATCTGCTGTGAGCGGGAGAATTCTGCCGGAGATCAGGCAAAGGGACTATTCCACCCAGACCACCCTACTCTTGAAGAACCTGAGCGGTAGGAGATCTTATCATTAGAGGACAATGTCTTCTGAACAGAACTTCCCCAGAATTCCTCTGTTTCAGCCTTAGGTGACTGTTCCGCTAGGATCACCTTACGCCGGCTGAGGCTAGGCAAAGCTGATGGAACCCTACCTATGGGTTAGGTAACCCTGCTCCACACCACGGTTTCCCTCGGAAACCCCTGGCGCCAGAATTTTCCAGAATCACGCTGGTAGCCGTTAGTTGTCGCTCATGCAACCTGGAAGACTAGATACCATTCTGTTAACGTCTCCCGAACAGACTTTCTCCAGAATTTCTAAATTCAGAACTCTGTCTCACCCTCAGGCGGCTGTTCCGCCAGGACCACCTTACGCCGATGCAAGTTAGGCAAAGTAGGCCCTTCTGGGGGCTTAGACAAACGGAATCTTATCCGTGGGTCCAGGTAGGGTAACCCTGCACCGCGTTGTCCCATGAAAACCCCTGGCGCCAGAAATTTCCAGAAACACATATGAAGCTGTCAGCTGACGCTCATTCGATCTAGACGACTAGATGCCTTCCTGTTAACGTCTTCTGAACAGAATTTTTTTTCAAAAAAAATCTCTGATGTCAGCGGGAGAATTTTGCCGTAGATCAGGCTAAAGTGACTATTCCACCCAGACCACCTTACTCTTGAGGAGCCCGAGCGATAAGAGATCTTATCGTTAGAGGTCAACGTCTTCTGAACAGAACTTCCCCAGAATTCCTCTATTCAGGAGAACTATATCTCAGCCTTAGGTGACTGTTCCGCTAGGACCACCTTACGCCGGTGGAGGCTAGGCAAAGCTGATGGAACCCTACCTATGGGTCTAGGTAACCCAGCTCCACACCACGGCTTCCCTCGAAAACCCCTGGCGCCAGAATTTTCCAGAATCACGCTGGTAGCTGTCAGTCGTCGTCGGAACGGATCGATAGCGCGGGCGGCTATCAGTGCTGCGCCTGTCTGTCGTCGTCGTCCGAGCCGACGTGGCACTGCAGAAACATGCCAGTCGTGTCGTTTTTATGACTGTGCGTTCGACCTGCTCTCACAGCTCGAACTGGCAGGTGGTAAAACAGTCGCCGAGCAGCGCCCTCCGTGCGACGATATTCTTCTGCGTGTCTCTTCCAGCGCTCCCAGTCCTCTCGACCCGTATTGATCGTCTGTCTATTCAGCCCACTCAGGCGACGAGGCTGCGGCGGTGGCGGCGGCGGCGTTCCGACGTGCTCTGGTGGTGGCTGTGGAATGTGGCCGCTGATTAGCATCTGACAGACACAGTCGCCCGCGTTAGCCTCGTCGGCCGACGGCTGGGCACGGAGGTCGAAGTCGCTTCGCAGCCTTACATCGAGGCGTCGCCGCGGCCTTGCCTGGAGAGCTCTGACGACTTCTGGACGACGAAGCCATGATTCATGACGACGTTGGGGCGACCTGTAGATTGCGCTTGGAGATAGGCCGCTAGCCGAGACGGGCAAATAAGCCTAAGCGCATAGGTCAACCTCCTGGGCAGCTAGATCTGGTACTGGGAACTACGGTAGACTTCGGCCCTAGAGCAAGGTTAGCAGCGTAACGTACCTAATCCCATAGCAAAGCTCCTGAATTTCAAGCCTGGAGTACGGTAGACCGTCTGGATAACCCAGCTAGATCAGGCTAGTTCAGTCTCTTACCCCTCCGATGAGGGAGAATTGGAGCGCGACTTGTCCAGATGGAGCAGAAAAACGCCGACCGGCTATCGTGATGAATCCAGATGCGGCCAAACCTAACCAAGGAGCAGAGCCTGAAGCGCTCCATTTTTGAAGAAATAGCATCCGTTTAGTAAGGGCATTTCAGATCAAAATTATTAGCCGGAAAACTGAATGATTCGCCTAGAATTCACCTGGACTCCCTGCATCGGAAGTACTGGGCTCAACTACTCCATAAGCTTTTCAGCCATCAGAAGTTCACCAAGATGCGAGAAAATCATGAAGCAAACCCCGTCTGACGTCAACACCACCCCACGAAAGGGGAGAATGCTGTAGCTTCGGAAGGGTAACCATAACCATACGTAGACCTTAACGATTGAAGAACATTTCTTCTTCCGACGGAAGCATAGGTGGTAGTAGTTGCCCCAGAAGAACATTAGAACCTTCCTTCTATTTATGCTTACAAACCTTTACAGCATATTCTATTGATTTCAGAGGTCATAAAAACCACTAGGCTTTTAAGATGGCCACGTTTTGTAAACTTTTGAGCCATCAGGAGACGAAGAAGACGCCAGAAGGTCACCCTAGAGACCTATGACTCCACTAGAACGAGGTGAGTGGGAGAAAACTGCAGCTGATGAAGGGTTTTGGCTGAAGAATTGGAGCCAGTCACACTCTGACCCCGATCATAGGTAGATCCCAGCCCTGAAGATCCTTCATTTAGGAAATTCGGATCAATTTTTTCACGTTATTTTTGACGAAGGAGAGGCCTTGGTTCCTCTGGAGATATGGGTATCGTCATAGAGGAACATCAGGAACTCCTTTATAATTATCCCCTAAAACCTTTGCATTAACCCCGCAGATTCCAGAAAGCCGTAGCCTTCTGATCTACCCAATTCTTTAATAGTCAGAAGCCCATCGTGATGTCAGAAGACCGTCGAGAAGACGTGGATTTGATCACAAAAGGGTGAAATGGAGAGTGATATAGTTCCAGAAAGATTATGCCTAGGGAATCAGAGCCTCAGGCACTTTTGTCGACCATAGGTCAACCTGGCCCTGAAGAGGAATCCTATAAAAAATACGGATCGATTATTGACACACGAGAAGGGAGGACTTGGTTCCTACGAAAATATCGAGGTAGTCGTCCCGGAAGAGCGAAGGAAACCTCCATTTATTTGGGTAATGTGGATTCGATCATAAGGGAACAATCCCTCGTTTTTCCTCAAACTTGGGTAACTAAACCGCTCTCCATTAGGATAGGGATGCGCTGCCCTGTCGCAGTCCGAGATAGACCTGTCCTGGTTACAGAGTGAATTTGGGGTCTGATAGGATTTCATTTGGGGATTCAAAGTCACAAAATTGATTTTTCGTGCAGAAAATTATTGATGATCTACTGTATTTTCGGCCACCCAGTAAAAAATCCAAAAAATGCTGCCGACTGATTTCTCAGGAAATTGACCGCCTGTTGTACTAACACGGGGAAAGGAGGTAGTTCTAGCGGCTAAACATTCGAGATGAACGGTCCGCAACTTCAGAACGACCATTTTGTTACGGTATTTCCTCCTCAAACTCGGGTAACTAAACCGCTCTCGATCGGAATAGTGATGCGCTGACTTCTGAAAAGGCCAGAGAACTTAGCTGTACGCGTCTTTGGCCAGACATACCTGCCTTCATGAGTAGCGGAATAAGAAGGCTTTGCTAGAAATTCGGTTGCAGATTCAAAGCCCAAAAATTGATTTTTCTGGCGGAAAATTGACAAAGATCTATTTGATTTTCAGTCGCACAGTAAAGATCTCAAAATTAATTTTTTTTCAGCGATTGATTACTCAGAAAGTAGACCAGATGTGGACGAGAGAAAGGGACTGTTATATACATGAGGAAGGCGGCCAAAGCATCAAATGGTGACCACTGCCTCATAGTTTCGCACCTCAAACTTGGGTAAATAAACCACTGCCCATTGGAAATCAGCGATCGACTGCCTTGTGAACGAAGAGGTCAGTGGTTATCGTTCGAGCCCTGAGGTCCGAGACAGAGCTATCTTCGTTACTGTGCGGATTAACAAGGGAAGACTCAGGATCTGGTAGGATTTAAGTAAAAAAAATCAATTTTTCTTGCAGAAAAATCGATCAAGGTCTATAGGAGCTTCGGCTTGATAGTTACTTTTAGAAGCTAGTCGCTGTATAAAGGCGGCCCAGAGTTTCAACGACCACTGGATCATGGTTTTGCACCTCAAACTTGGGTATGTAAACCAGTGCCCATTGGACAAGGAATCGATTGACTTCTAAATTGACTAAGGTGCACATGAGAAATGCAGGTGACACCAACCGTAAAGTAGAACCCAAGCCCTTATCTAATAACCGCAAGCATTTCTTCAGAGTCAGAAGACCATCTGACCACGTCACGGCTGGGAAAGGAGCGCTTCTCAGGTCGGAAACCTTCTGAAGATGCTACTGTCCCTATAGAAGCAGCATAGATTAGTCCTGAAGGGCTACGGCCAGCCAGACCGAAGAGATAAGGAGCGGAAGACTGAAGTCGGACTCATCCGGTCGAGATAACCAAAATAAGCGCATCTGAAGAGTGTGCTTATGGTGATGATCTCAGTCGGACAATGAATCCACTCAATCCAGCAGAACGGGCGGATGGACGACGTGGGTCGAGGGGGACGAAGAGGAATAGGAAGAGACGAAGGAAGGAGGAGAAGGAAGAGAATGAAGAGAGGAACGAGGCCACGAGCGAACAGTACACCAGGAGACAGTCCCGGCGCGGTCGACAGCGCCGGCGGTGGCGGTGCGGCTGCGGCGACTGGTGGTGCTGAGTGTGTGCGTGCACGGGGAGAGGGTGGGGTGGTGTCAGTCGGTGACGACGGCGGTTCCGCAAGATCTTTCGGCCGGCGGCCGGCCCGGCCCGCGTCTTTGCTTGCCGGGGAGATCGTGCGTGTCGTCGGCCGCAATGTAGGAAAGTGACCTTGCCGAGCAGCGAGCGTATCAATGCCGAACAAATCGCCGCAACCGTCGTCTTCCCCGCCGCAGCAGCAGAAGCAGCAGGAGCGGCGATCTCCCGAGGCGGCTGGCTGCGTGTCGGCGTTGTAATAGGCGCTGAAGAAACACACTTCCGTTGAACAAGAAGTATGAGAGGAGCTCAGGACGAGTTTACAGCAGCGGAAGCGTCTTCCCAACGCGCTAGGAGAAGTCGCACCTGGGGTCTGGTGCAGAGGTAGCCGGTAGAAGGGCGTCGGAACTAGCGTACCTTACCTAAACGGAACGGAATGAGATCGTTCTGTGAATGGGAAGTGGATGTGGTCGGCCATAGATGGATCTAAAGAACTTCGGACATAGCCTACCGTACCTAATCGGAACGGAGTAAACTGCCCCTGTCAGCAGAGGTCCAGTCGGTCTGGGCCGTCGGAACTTCGGACATAGTCTACCTTACCTAATCGGAAGAGAACAACCAGGCCCTGTCGTCCGGAATGAGCTTAACTAGGACCTAAGGAGCTTTAGGAACTTCGGACATACTCTACCTTGCCTAATCGGAAACAAAATGGCCAGAAGATCTAGGCCTTAGCAACTTCGGACACAGCCTACCGTACCTAATCGGGAAGGTCCTGTTAGATGACCTACTCGGAAAAGAGCGCTCAGTCTAGATAGATGCCACTAGGCCTGGTTAGGCCCTATGGAGCTTTAGGAACTTCAGATAGTCATCCACCTTACCTAACCGGAACGAGAAATGTCAAGGACCGCTGTGGACAGCTAGGACCGTTCAGATTCTAATGCAACTCAGGAATTTCGGACATAGTCTACCTTACCTCATCGGAACCTCTCTACTAATTAATCTAGGCCTGGTTAGGCCCCTCAGGCATGAATACCGTCTACCGTACCTAGACGGAGCAGAAGAATCATGCCTAGGCAAGCTCCAACGCGCCTTAGGAACTTCGGCCTGTGGCCTACCCGAGCTAATTGGAACGTAATGACCAAGGACTGCACGAAGAGCTTGGACAGAACAAGCTCCAACCAGTCCCAGAGGAACTTCGGACATGGTCTACCTTACCTAGTCGGAACACGACAACCCTGACCAACCAGCTCCTCTGGTAAGGCGATTAGACTCACCTGTAGGAACTCAGCGAGGGAATACGAGACAGCGAATGGCTGAAAGCGCGGAAGACGAAGAGTCTGACGGTAGAGGACAGCGGCGGCCGGCAGCCAGCAGTCCGGCCGAACTGTGCGGTGTGGAATGGCCCGAGTTGGGCTGGGCTGGCTGGGCAGGGCACGGCAGGGCACGGCAGGGCAGGGCAAGGCGTGAAGAGTGAGCGAGGAGCGAGAGGCCGGCCGCCGACCGACCGGCCGGCACGGGACGCACAGGCGAACGAACAGGTTGCCCGGTGGAAGGTGAGTGGCAGACTGATATTAATGGGGGGAGCGGCCGCCCGACGGACGGGGAGAGCGGGCGGTGCTGACGACGCCGCCCGCCGCGCCGCTCCGCTCCCGCTCCGTCGTGACCCCACGAAGAGCGCCGCCATCGGCCGGGCCGGCGATAGGCATCGATCCCTTCAGCCCCCGTCCGTCCTTCTATAATCATAAATCAAGGTCATAAATGTTATCTGAGGCAGCAATGAGACCCCGATGGACACCTTGGCTGCGTTGGGAGACCAGCGGAGAACGCTGGCTATCCTCCTCACAGGGCTAGATGACGATGACGATGACTGGACGGCGTCGTCCGCCGACTTCGGGCTCATCGGATGACACTCATCACAGATCGATCGATAAATAGTATAGTTCTGCTGCTGCCGCTGCTGCTTCTGCAGCTCCGATCGGTCGCGCTCGCTCGCTCGGCGCCACGTTACACTCGCCGGCGCATACACTCTCGACTTCTGGCGCTTTCGGTGAATTAATTCACTGTAGGGCCTGGAAATGAGCCGAAACTGACGGCAGGCAGACTGGTCTGGGTGCACCTGTGGAACGAGCCTGGAGGGGGACAGCAGTGGAACTGTGGATTTAAACCGACCTTTCTTCGGCTTGTAGAGTCAGGAGTCCGCCTTTAGATGGGTTCAGAAGCAGCAGATTCTAAGGAGCTACAGCTGTATCGGTACTTGTCGGGATGTTGCCTGGAGATGCTTTGAGTCTAACCATAAGACTAGTGCTGTAGAGCACAAAGTGAGCAACGGAAGTAACTCCAGGAGCCAGGATGCGGTCTATTTTAGCACGGGAACGTAGGAGGGGCCACATTTCGGAGTACCTTTCAGCATCTGAATGACCCGTTTGGGCTCAGAATAACTAGGCACTGAAAAGAAGAAGCCGTCACTGGTACTTGTCGGGATGCTGCCCAGGGAAGCTTTGGAAGTTCTAGGCTCTGAGCAGGAGAGATCAGTCCGAGCAAGGTAAGGAACTGCGGGATCCAGGATGTGGCCTGAATTTTGATACAGGACCGTTACTCACAGGGCAGAATCTCGCGGATCTTTCCTGGTCGGAGGGGGGCATGCCGCGTTTTGTCTCTCATTCCTTCTCCTGAATTTGTCGGAGTGCTTGAAGTGTCTCTGATTTGGGCTCAGAAAATAGGGTGTCTTATCGTGGAGTTAGCACTGCCCCTCCCGACTAGGATGGATCCTAATCCGCTGAATAGACTGTGTTTCTCCTCAAATTCCCTGTCTGAAGGATCTACTGAGCCACGGATCCGCTGCGCTTCTTCGTAAGGCGGTTTCAGAAGAGGTGTGTACTCATCTACAACTATGTAGGTACTTGTGGAGATGTTGCCCTGGGATGCTTTGGTTCTAAGCTTACCTCAGGGAAGCACAAAGTGAGTAATGGAAGCAACTTCAGGAGCCAGATGCGGTCAATTTTAGCACAGGAGCGTAGAATCGGGCACATTTCGGGGTGCCTTTCAGTACCTGAACGACACCTTTGGGCTCTAAATAAGTATTACTGAAAAGAAGAAGCCGTTACTGGTACTTGTCGGGGTGTTGCCCAGGGAGGTGTTTGCCTTAGTCTCTGAGCACTAGAGGTCTCATCGAGCAAAATAAGGACTCTAGAATCTAAGATGTGTCGATTTCTGACAAAGGCGCTTCAGATGGTGTCTTCTAGACGCTCACTGGTCTATCATCTCGATAAGTACAGTGTTCCTCCACAAAATCACCAAATGAAGGGCCTTTGTTGGACTTACTAGCCAAGGAGCACACAGAGCGCCTTCATGTTCATTCAGAATGAGTAGACACTCGGAAGAAGACATCGGTTTGGTACTTGTCGGGACGTTGGCCCGGAAATCTTGGAGAAGGAAAGCACAGAGTGAACAACGGAGGGAGCCTCGCTAGGTGGGCCATTTTGGCAGAGCTGCAAGCATCATCTCGCCAGGCTCCCCGTTCCTTCTCAAATTTCCCATCTGAAGGCCTTTAAAGGGCCTACTGGCTGACGACTACGCAGCGCACCTCCAGATTGGTTCAGAACAGTAAGAAGAAGCCGTGTACGTACTTGTCGGGATGTTGGCCTGGGTAAAAAAGTGCTTGGTTCTAAGTTTGGAGCAGGAGAGATCAGATTGAGGAAGGGAAGGAACACCAAGATGTGGTCAATTCTCGAAAGAAGGACCATATCTCAGAGTTTCTTATACACTAGCTAAGGATACCGTATTCCTACCGTATTCCTCTTCAATTTCCATGTGAGAGTTGCCTTTGAAGGACCTATCAGGTCAGGAAGAAGTCTGTCGTGCGTCTTCAAATCGTTTCTGAAGAGGTACATACGTGCCGGAAAGGAGAAACAAACCGCTTTGGTACTTGTCGGGATGTTGCCCAGGCTCAGAACAGAAGAGCGCAGTCTGAACGACGAAATGAAGACCGCTAAGTGGGCCATTTTGGCACAGCTTCGTAAGATGGGCCACATCTCAGAGTTTCTTATATCTTCGTGGAGAGGAGAGGCCTGTAAAAAGCCTACTGGCTGACGACTCCGCAACGCACCTCCAGATTGCTTCAGAATAGTAGGAAGAAGAAGAAGTGTAGGTACTTGTCGGGATATTGCCCTGGGTAAAGTGCTCGGTCCTAAGCACAGAGCAGAAGAGCACCATGTGAGCAACGGAATGAGCTCCGCTATGTGGACCATTTCCATAGAATTTCATAAGACGTGGCCCACACCAGTGAATTTTTCATGAAGTGCGTATAAAATTTACATGGCCATTCCTAAATTTGTAAATTTTGCTTTTTTACGACATTTCGCGTTCCACTGAATTCGCCACGGTCGAAGACCATACCTGAAAATGCATAGGAGACCTCCCTCGAATACAAAAATTTCAGAAAAATTCATTGGTTCTCCACCCATTGAGAGGTTTATTGGCCCAGGAGTCGGCAGAGCGCCTTCAGATTGCTTCAGAATAAGTAGGTAGTGGCAAGGAGAATCCGAGTCGGTACTTGTCGGGGTATTGCCCAGGAGGCTTTGGATCTAGGCTCTGAGCAGGAGCGATCAGACTGAGCAAAAGAAGGAACTTCAGAGTCAGTGTGTGGCCAATTCCGTCACTGGCTGGGCTACATCCCGCCAAGTACCCCGGGTTCCTCCATGATTTCTTCGCCTGAATGGCCTTTGAAGAACCTCTCTTAGGTCAGGAGTTCGTAGTCTTCAAATGAGTTCAGAAGGGCAGCTATGTCAGTACTTGTCGGGGAGTTGCCCAGGGATGCTCTGAGTTCCTTTCAGGTTGGGGGCCATTTTGATACCAAATGGGCCTGCCCAATGCTTTGGAGGTTTTTAGACGCTCAGCGGCTACCTCTCGCCATGTACACCACATTCCTCCACACTTTCTTCGCCTGAATGGCCTTTAAAGGGAAGTGAGTCATCCGCCTTCGTTGCCTTTTGTATCGGCCTTCAACGCTCCAGACGTCTTTTCAAAGAAATGAAAGCACTGGGGTGGGAAACACCTAGGGAGGGGCTTCCTCACGAGCCTTCTTTTCCAGTGTTACTTCCCATCTGGTATATGAGATGGCCTAAATGCTTTGGAAGCCCTATTCTGATACGAAACTCATCTGCGTACCCACTTCAGTAAAAGAGAAAGAGTCAAATGTCGGTACATGTCGCGAATATGGGCAGCATTGGGAGTGGGAGTGCGCCATCGAATCAGATCTCTTCAAACTGACGCGCCATTCATAGAGGACTTGTGCGGCCGGCATCCTGATTGGCTGGCGTCTAATCGACGGGTATTCTGCTTGGTTATGATTGGATGGCGTGCTACTACTTCCTGACGCTGCCCATATTCGCGACATGTACCGGAGCCGATGTTGCTGTTGTTCTTTAAGGAAGAAGTAGTACAAAAAGAAGTAGAAGAAGAGGATGAGATACAGAACATAAGGCTGAGACCGGTTTGAATGGAACTTGTTGTAGTACAACGTATCTGACAGATCTGCCGCCTGAATGGCCGCTGAAGGAAATTCACGTCTGAGTCATACAACGCTGTCGGCCGACCACATTCCAGACGACATCCCATCGAAACGGAGGCACTGCGGCGGCGAATGTATAGAGAAGGTCCAATCGGACTGGAGTGTAGCCCGAAATGCTAGGCAGAGATCGATGTGGCTATGTCATTATGGGCCTAGAGGGGCCTAAAGAACTTTGGACATAGCCTACTGCACCTAATAGGAACAGAATGAACTGCCACTATCAGTGGAGGTCCAGCTGGTCTGGTCCGTCGGAGCTTCGGACATAGTCTACCTTACCTAATCAGATCCGAACAACCAGGCCCTATCAACGGAAATAAGCCTTAGTACCTATAGAGCTTTAGGAACTTCGGACATACCCTACCTTGCCTAATCAGGACGATACGTCCAGAAGCTTCGCGTAGTTCTAGGCCTTAGGAACTTCGGACGCAGCCTACCGTAGCTAATAGGAACAGAACGAACTACTCCTATCAGTGGAGGTCCTGTTGGAATGGCCCATCGGAACTTCGGACACAGTCTACCTTACCTAATCGGAAAGCTTCTGTTAGTTGGAATAGGCCTGATCAGGCCCCATTGTGCCTAGATATAGTCTACTTTATCTACTCGGAGGAGAACGTCAGGTGCTGAAGATGTGATAGATGTGAATAGGCCTGGTTAGGCCCCCTAGGTCCCCCCTGGGGAGTTAGGAAGTTCAGATGGTCCATCACCTTACCTAACCGGAATGAGAAAATCCAGGGAACTATGTAGACAGCTAGGACCGTTCACATACTAACTGGACTTGGAAACTCAAAAATTCAGACATAGTCTACCTTACTCAATCGGAATCTCTCTACTAATTAATCTAGGCCTGATAAGGCCCTCTTGGGCATGAATACAGTGTACCCTACCCGAACAATCAGACCCTATTAGTACAGTTAGGCGTAGTTAGGCTCCTGCGCTCCTTAAGAACCGCCTAAAGTAGTCCACCTTATCCAAAGCAAAACGCCTGTTAATGAGCTTTAGAAGTTTTAGAAGTAGCTTT
Organism: Heligmosomoides polygyrus polygyrus; assembly: GCA_947396885.1. Taxonomy (NCBI): domain Eukaryota; kingdom Metazoa; phylum Nematoda; class Chromadorea; order Rhabditida; family Heligmosomidae; genus Heligmosomoides; species Heligmosomoides polygyrus. The sequence continues at coordinate 100,341,630 of OX377204.1, read as the reverse complement.
CCCTACCTAATCGGAACGTAATGGGCGATGTCTGGGCGAAGAGCTAGGGCTGACCAAGCTCCAATTGCCCCATAGAAACTTCGGGCATAGTCTACCTTACCTAGTCGGAACAGAACAACCCTGGCGAACCAGCTCCTATGGTAAGGCGATCAAACTCACCTGTAGGAACTCCGCGAAAGAATAGGACAGCTGCACATAGATTTAGGCCTTAGAAACTTCGGACGCAGTCTACCGTACCTAATCGGAACGGAAATAACTGCCCCTATCGGTGGTGGTCCAGCTGGTTTGGTCCGTCGGAACACCTCGGACATGGTCTACCTTACCTAATGAGATCCGAACAACCAGGTTCTGTCAGACGGAGTAAGCCTAGTTAGGACCTGTGGGGGTTTAGAAACTTCTGACATACCCTACCTTGTCTAATCGGAACGATACAGCCAGAAGATCGAGGCCTTAGGAACTTCGGACACAGCCTGCCGTTCCTAATCGGAACGGAACGAACTGCCCCTTTCAGTGGAGGTCCAGTTGGTCTATTCCGTCGGAACTTCGGATGTAATCGGACCAGAACAACCGGGTCCTGTCAGTCGGAGTAAGCCTAGTTAGGACCTAGAGAGCTTTAGGAGCTCCGGAATCCTCTACCTTGCCTAATTGGAACGATATGGCCGGAGGATCTAGGTCTTAGGAACTTCAGACAAAGCGTTTTGTACCTAATCGAAACGGAAATAACTGCCACTATCAGTGGAGGTCCGGTTGGTTTGTTCCGTCGGAACTTCGGACACCGTCTACCTTACCTAATGGGATCCGAACAACCAGGCTCTGTCAGTCGCCTAGTTAGGACCTATAGAGCTTTAGGAGCTTCGGACCTACCCTACGTTGCCTAATAAGGAAGATACGTCCAGAAGCATCGCGTAGTTCTAGGCCTAAGGAACTTCGGACGCAGCCTACCGTAGCTAATCGGAAGAGAACGAACTGCCCCTACAGCTGGTTCCGTCGGAACTTTGAACATAGTCTACCTTACCTAATAAGATCCGAACAACCAGGCGCTATCAGTCGCCTAGTAGAGGACTTATAGGGCTTTAAAAACTTCGGTCATATCCTATCTTGCCTAATCGGAACGATACGTCAGAAGATCGAGGCCTTAGGAACGTTGGACACAGCTTACCGTACCTAATCGGAACGGAACGAACTGCCACTATCAGTGGAGGTCCGGTTAGTTTGTTCCGTCGGAACTTCGGACATACTCTACCTTACCTAATCGGATCGGCACAACCAGGCCCTGGCCTTAGGAAATTCGAACTTAGTCGGAAAAAGCCTACTTAAGACCTATTGAGCTTTAGGAAGTACTCTACCTTGCCTAATCAAAACGAAATTGTCAGAAGCTTCCCACAGATCTAGGCCTTAGGAACTTCGGACACAGTCCTATTCCTGAATGGCCACTGAAGGCAATTCACGTGTGAGTCATCCAGCGCTGCCGCCTGTTGCCGGCCGACAACATTCCAGACGACTTCTCATCAAAGCGAAGGCGCTGAGGCGGCGAATGTCAGGGAATGACTAGTCAGGCAGGAGTGTAGCCCGAAATGGTAGGGGATTCGGGACAGAATGCGGCTTTAAATGCACTCCCTAGAGCAACTCTCGCAATTAGATAAAAGCTTAGAGGGTGATTTTTGGTCCACGACCGAAGTCCGTATGGATTTCGGCTTCTAAGTCGTGACAGTTTGGGCTCAAATGGCCATAATGGTTAAGGTTCTGAGCACAGAGGCGTTTGTTCGAGGAGTTATTGGGCTCGAACGGTTTTCCATAGATTTCACCTGGCGGCATTCATCTTTGGAAGAAGAAGGTCTAGCTCGGGGAGGGGATGCTGGAAGCGCTAAGATCAGAGATGCACACAAAATTCCAGGCGATAAAGTTTTTAACGACTTTTAGTGGAGATTTTTCATTGGATTTCGGGTAAACTGCGTTGAAAGCTGCAAAAAATTATTTCAAAAAAGGAAAAAAATCAGGAAAAGCTAAGGTTAAGTCGTTAAGCTAGATTTTCACGGAGAAATGCCGTTGATTCGTCCGTTAAATGTGCACCCGGTGGCGGTGCGTGTTCCGAAATATCATCATGCAAAGAAGCGGTTCATCTAAGAGTTCAGAGACCCGGCCGTTAGCCGCTAGACCCCGAAGGATTACGCCAGCGCTCACGCCGCTTATTCTCTCGATTGACACCACTCCAGAAGCCCTTCACGCATTCAATTAGCCCCGACGCGGTTACGCAACGCGAACGCATGGCGCAGTCCGCTGGAGTGGAGTGGCTGGGCCCTTGGTGTGCTCCGTATGCTCGTTCCGTTCGCATAATTGAAGTTGACACTGTGTGTGTGTGTGTGACCACCGGTGGTGCTCGTTCGGTTCGTGCACGGCCAGCTGAGGCATACATAAGCCTCTTCGAACGAGCAAACAGTGGACAGCGGCCGCCGGAGCAGCCCTGGGTGAGCTTCACTTCGTCAGCCAAGGGAGAGCGTCTCTTGGCTGACGAAGTGAAGACGAGAAGAGAGCTGAGAAGACGTGGAAGGACCTTAGATCTTGGGGTGTTCGCCTAGCTGTAGCAAGAGAGGTTGCGTAGGTTCTGGTAAGGAAAAGGATAAAGGACGACGTTGCTCAATCCCTTTTGGATGCGCCACGCATTCTACTTCTACGGATGTCGTGGAGGCGATTTGAATGCGTATTTGGCCATACAATTACTTGCAGTGGCCAGCCGATGAACAATTCAGCGCTTTATCCTTCCCAGACAAGTCTGGTACCAATTCACCGATCCCGGAGGGATGGAAGGCTTGGTTGGCTTGGGCGGGAAATCCGAACCAGGAACTGGTATAGGATGCAGGCGACTGCGCGCCCCATAGTTTCTGATAATGAAGGAAAATAAGGAGATGCATGGAAGTAAGAAAGAGAAGAGAACAGTAAAGTGGGAATTCAGTAAAAATTAAACAAAAAATATACATTTATACCACCTTCACGTTAGATTGGACACTCTTCTAAACAAGCCTAACGCTTTCGAAGTTAAACTGAACTCTTGCAAATCAGTTCGAACTTCTTCCAGTTGAACTAGAGACTCTCCAAATAAGGATAAGGATAAAGGATAAAGGACGGCGCTACTCAATCCTCTTTGGGATGCGCCACGCATTCTACTTCTACGGGATGTCGTGGAGGCGAGTGGAATGCGTATTTGGCCATACAATGACTTGCGGTGGCCAGCCGATGAACAAGTCAGCGCTCTATCCTTCCCAGACAAGTCTGGTACCAATTCACCGACCCCGGAGGAATGGAAGGCTTGGTTGGTCTGGGCGGGAAATCCGAACCAGGAACCTGGTACAAGCGGGTGCAAGCGGCAGCCGGCGCCTCCTCCGACTGCGCTCCACGCGCCCAACTCTCCAAATAGGCTAGAATAATTTTTTTGACAGAAAAATCTAGTATAACTTCCTTGAGAATTCTGAATTCAGCTGTCGCCGTGGGCGCATGAAGCGCAGTCGGAGGAGGCGCCGAGGATCGCGTGCACCCGAAACCAGGTTCACGGTTCGGATTTTCCACCCAGGCCAGCCAAACCTTCCATCGCTCCGGATTCGGTGAATTGATACCAGACGTGTCTGAGAAGGGTAAAGCGCTGACTTGTTCATCGCCTGGCCATCGCAACTCATTATAAGGCCAGATACGCATTCAAATCGCCTCCACGACATCCCGAAGAAGTAGAATGCGTGGCGCATCCCAAGGGAATTTGGTAGCGTCGTCCTTTACCTTTTTCACCTGTCCCGGTAAGTGAATATAACGTTTGCAATCTTTTGAAATTCGTATTTCGCAACGATAACCTGGTCTGAAGCACATTTTCGAGAGCGAGAAGACGGTCACTTATTTTAGTGGTAAAAGCAAAGAATAAGCCACGCCCTCGTCCAGTACGTCGCGATTTTTACTTGATTGATGACAAAATTTCTGCTTTGTTGTCATGCTTGGAAACGATACTACAAAGACAACTCTGAAGAACACACACATATATCCTCGTTTTGATGCTTCATACAAGCCGCATTTATGCTATCAATCAGATAAAAATCGCCATGAGCTTTTCGAGTACATGGCGCGATCTTTGGTTTCACCAAATCAATCAATACTACCTTGCTGCGGTTTAAACGAAAATTTAACTTCATTCTCACTACTTTTACTTTTACTTTTACTATTACTCTACTTACTTTTTTCTCAAAATTTTTAAAAATAAACTTATTACACTCGTTTGGACGGCTGAACTGAAAATTTTCAAAAAAAAAAAATCACACCTGGGGTTGACGGATTTTCACTGCTGAATCCGGTCACTACTGTTTTCTTTCCTCATTTTCTAATTATTTCCAATTTTACTTTCGTTAGAAGTCTGACGTATTGCAACGATTTTCAGGCGCACCCTTTACAGTGTATAAATAAATAAATAAATAAATAAATGAATAAATAAATAAATAAATAAATAAATAAATAAATAAAAATACTCAATTTTCCTTGAACAAGACATGATTTCAATCTTGGAGAGCGTGGGTTTAATCTGTGAGAAGCTCGTTTTTGATTTGGAAGATGTACACTTTGACTTCAGAAGCACCAAGCTTGTTAAGAAGAGTGTCCAACAAGTCGAGAAAAGTAATCAATTTGATCTGAAAAGTGTCCAGATTGACGTGAAAATGGAATATGTAGCTTCTACAGCGAAGCGTTACTTTCTCGCATTTCTTGGATTGCTTTCAGCGGAAAAATCTCACCGTGTACAAGAGCGGCGCAAAAATGTCAAAGATACCTCAAACTTGGGTAATTAAACCAAAATTTAATGTGCAAATACAGTACATATTAGAGCGTCCTAACAACATGAGCTCTAAGTGTCGAATTGTTTGCAGCTTTAGCATTACTACTAGTAGGTTTTATTGGCAGCGATACTCCAGCGTCCGAATTCATCAAACGGAAGGTTTGGCTAGAAGCACCGGAGGATAAGACTACCACTCTCCCGCGACGGGTATAGGGTATGGTTCGTGCCCATCAAGCGAATCGAGGGTAAGGCAGAAGAACCTCAACAGACGTCAAGAAAATTATTTGGTGCAATTGCAGAAATAATTTTTTGGACGCTAAGGTCAATCGATAATGAGGTGGCCACTAATGAGATGAAAAACTTGGTCAAGTTAGAAAGAAGGAGGACGAATAAGGAGGTCACATTCGCAGAATTCTCTCACCGGTTGCAAAAAAATACTGAAAAATCCGCTAAATTAGCCGGAGATTCCTCTTGGAGTTTCGGGTTACTCCTCGTAATTTTGTATATTTCCTTGATGACGTACTTTCAGGAGACTTTATAAGTCTAGTTTCAGGAAAAGAAGCGGCTCACAGGACCTCGTGAGAACAGATGATCTCAGTGGAGCGTATTTTTGTAAATGGGGCGCGAAATGGTATCGGGTTTGCGGATATACCCGCGACGATCGATGGGTTTTCTTGAGCCATTGATATACCCATGAAATGGCAGGTAAGGTTTACCATGAACGCCACGTAGGTACGTCCATATTCTCTACCCCGAATACCCGCGGATATAGGCGGTGATGAATCCGGCCGCAGATGTAGCGGTTTTTACCCTAACTGAACGGCTAACAATGAACGATCACTTGAAGTTAGACGATTTCCCTATTCACTACCATTTACCCTATAAGCTAGATTTCTCGATGGTTCAGAATATATCCTTTGTTACACACATAGACCAGTTGTTCGACGCCGTTTACCTCAAACTTGGGTAATTAAACCAAAATTTTAATGTGCAAATACAGTACACATTAGAGCGTCCTAAAAACATCCCACAAAAGAATGAAGAATAGAAAGAAACGGAACATGAGAAGAGCGCCATGTGAATTTTCCCATATGACTCTTTTATAGGGAGTTTTTTGTTTGCATAGCTGCAGAATCTGATAAATCTCTAAGCGACATCACTTGAAGTTAGACGATTTCCCTATTCAATGCCATTTACCCTACAAGCTCGATTTTTCGTTGGTTCAGAATATGTCTTATCCAGTTGTTCGACACAGTTTACCTCAAACTTGGGTAATCAAACCAAATTTTTAATGTGCAAATACAGTACACATTAGAGCGTCCTAAAAACATCCCACAAAAGAATGAAGAATAGAAAGAAACGAAGCATGAGAAGAGCGCCATGTGAATTTTCCCATATGACTCTTTTATAGGGAGTTTTTTGTTTGCATAGCTGCAGAATCTGATAAATCTCTAAGCGACATCACTTGAAGTTAGACGATTTCCCTATTCAATGACATTTACCCTATAAGCTAGATTTTTCGGTGGTTCAGAATATGTCCTGTCCAGTTGTTCGACACATTTCACCTCAAACTTGGGCAATTAAACCAAAATTTTTATGTACAAATACAGTACACATTAGAGCGTCCTAAAAACATCCTACAAAAGAATGAAGAATAGAAAGAAATGGAGCATGAGAAGAGCGCCATGTGAATTTTCCCATATGACTCTTTTATAGGGAGTTTTTTGTTTGCATAGCTGCAGAATCTGATAAATCTCTAAGCGACATCACTTGAAGTTAGACGATTTCCCTATTCAATGCCATTTACCCTATAAGCTAGATTTGTCGGTGGTTGAGAATATGTCTTGTCCAGTTGTTCGACACAGTTTACCTCAAACTTGGGTAATCAAACCAAATTTTTAATGTGCAAATACAGTACACATTAGAGCGTCCTAAAACCATCCTACAAAAGAATGAATAATAGAAAGAAATGGAACATGAGAAGAGCGCCATGTGAATTTTCCCATATGACTCTTTTATAGGGAGTTTTTTGTTTGCATAGCTGCAGAATCTGATAAATCTCTAAGCGACATCACTTGAAGTTAGACGATTTCCCTATTCAATGCCATTTACCCTATAAGCTAGATTTGTCGGTGGTTGAGAATATGTCTTGTCCAGTTGTTCGACACAGTTTACCTCAAACTTGGGTAATCAAACCAAATTTTTAATGTGCAAATACAGTACACATTAGAGCGTCCTAAAACCATCCTACAAAAGAATGAATAATAGAAAGAAATGGAACATGAGAAGAGCGCCATGTGAATTTTCCCATATGACTCTTTTATAGGGAGTTTTTTGTTTGCATAGCTGCAGAATCTGATAAATCTCTAAGCGACATCACCTGAAGTTAGACGATTTCCCTATTCAATGCCATTTACCCTATAAGCTAGATTTGTCGGTGGTTGAGAATATGTCTTGTCCAGTTGTTCGACACAGTTTACCTCAAACTTGGGTAATCAAACCAAATTTTTAATGTGCAAATACAGTACACATTAGAGCGTCCTAAAACCATCCTACAAAAGAATGAATAATAGAAAGAAATGGAACATGAGAAGAGCGCCATGTGAATTTTCCCATATGACTCTTTTATAGGGAGTTTTTTGTTTGCATAGCTGCAGAATCTGATAAATCTCTAAGCGACATCACTTGAAGTTAGACGATTTCCCTATTCAATGCCATTTACCCTATAAGCTAGATTTGTCGGTGGTTGAGAATATGTCTTGTCCAGTTGTTCGACACAGTTTACCTCAAACTTGGGTAATCAAACCAAATTTTTAATGTGCAAATACAGTACACATTAGAGCGTCCTAAAACCATCCTACAAAAGAATGAATAATAGAAAGAAATGGAACATGAGAAGAGCGCCATGTGAATTTTCCCATATGACTCTTTTATAGGGAGTTTTTTGTTTGCATAGCTGCAGAATCTGATAAATCTCTAAGCGACATCACTTGAAGTTAGACGATTTCCCTATTCAATGCCATTTACCCTATAAGCTAGATTTGTCGGTGGTTGAGAATATGTCTTGTCCAGTTGTTCGACACAGTTTACCTCAAACTTGGGTAATCAAACCAAATTTTTAATGTGCAAATACAGTACACATTAGAGCGTCCTAAAACCATCCTACAAAAGAATGAATAATAGAAAGAAATGGAACATGAGAAGAGCGCCATGTGAATTTTCCCATATGACTCTTTTATAGGGAGTTTTTTGTTTGCATAGCTGCAGAATCTGATAAATCTCTAAGCGACATCACTTGAAGTTAGACGATTTCCCTATTCAATGCCATTTACCCTATAAGCTAGATTTGTCGGTGGTTGAGAATATGTCTTGTCCAGTTGTTCGACACAGTTTACCTCAAACTTGGGTAATCAAACCAAATTTTTAATGTGCAAATACAGTACACATTAGAGCGTCCTAAAACCATCCTACAAAAGAATGAATAATAGAAAGAAATGGAAAATGAGAAGAGCGCCATGTGAATTTTCCCATATGACTCTTTTATAGGGAGTTTTTTGTTTGCATAGCTGCAGAATCTGATAAATCTCTAAGCGACATCACCTGAAGTTAGACGATTTCCCTATTCAATGCCATTTACTATAAGCTAGATTTTTCGGTGGTTCAGAATATGTCCTTCGGTGCACACATACACCAGTTGTTCGACGCCGTTTACCTCAAACTTGGGTAATTAAAGCAAAATTTTAATGTACAAATACAGTGCACATTAGAGCGTCCTAAAAAACATCCCACAAAAGAATGAAGAATAGAAAGAAATGGAACATGAGAAGAGCGCCATGTGAATTTTCCCATTTGACTCTTTTAGGCCCCGTTTATACTTCGTCGCGGCGCGATGCGATGGCCACGCAATGAAGCCAAATTGATTGATCGCGTCGCACAATCAATACGGCTACTATGCGCGGCGTCGCGTCGCGCGGCGACGAAGTATAAACGGGGTCTTATAGGGAGTTTTTTGTTTGCATAGCTGCAGAATCTGATAAATCTCTAAGCGACATTCCTCAGAATATTCCACGAAATGGTCGTATGATGGCGAGAATGTCGCGATACCCTACAGTTTTCGAACCTGGACGACCTTACACGGCGCCATCTTCCACTTGGCTATCGGCGCAGCGTCCGATCCATCCCGTCATCCGTCAACCTCGCCGGCCAATCTGGTCGAGAATCCACCCGCTCGTCTACTCGTACGCCCCATCTCGGACTTGTTCCACCGACGGTCGTCCATTCAATCTCTGTCCAATGCTGTCACTGTCGGCCAGCCTGCCCCTCACGGTCGCCCTCCTCGTCGTCGTCCTGTTCGACTCCACTTCTGGATGGAAACGTTACGGTAAGGAGACCCACCTCGTTGTCGCTAATGAGCCTCGCACCGCTTCAGAAAACCGTGTGTCGTGCCCATTCAGAGAAACGCGTTCTGGACTGCGCTAATGTGAACGCGACGACGTGTAGCATGGAGACGCCGAGCGGGGAGAAGCGCACTGTGAGGTGTGTGGGTTTCGGGGAGGTCTTCTGGAGCTTGAAGAACGGAGGAATGATCCGGAGAGAGAGCAGCCTGGTCAGAGAATGAATGGACCCGAAGCATAGTTAGAAGGACTTCTGGAGGAACATCCGCCTCAAGGCCTTGTTTTCTATCCATCTGCTTTCCTACAGTATCCTTTCCTACAAGGCATAGTTTCAGCTGTCGTCGGGAGCCTATTCCTTTAGCGGATCACACGAAACTCAACAGTAACGCCACACATCGCCTGGCTTGCCCCGTCGGATGCAAAATCCACGTAAGAACATTCTCATGCTCGATTTTTGGGCTTTTAATTTTTCTAAATTGTGTGACCTACTCGGTTGTTAGAGCTACAAGTTAGCTGTAGATCTTTCAAAGAGAAAATTTCAAGAAAAATACCTATTTTAATGTTTTTTTACAAACTTCAATGCTCTGTTGCATTGGAGAACTTCCTACGCTGAACTCTGTAAGGTAGGGTATAATTTGTCGATCCATGTCGCGAATATGGGCAGCATCGTGATTAATCAGAACACCGACTCAACATGTACTTGGCAGTTTGAGTGCCGATCCTCTCTGACTGCTGCGCTCGTTTGGTGCCGCCTGGTTGCCATGTGAGCGTACCCACCTCCCAATGCTGCTCACATTCGCGACTAGTACCAATTTGTCCTACATTCGCATTAATGTGAAAAAGTACAGGGCGTGTCGCATCCCGACCCCACTGAGCGCAGAAAGTTCATGTTAAGAGACGCTTTGGCTTAGGTCAGGTTGTCGCAAATTAGGTGGGCCAGTCATCTCGTGGACATCCGCTAGCAATAACCACATGATGCCAAGGAAACGCTAAGATGCCCAAAACGCGCCCAAAGAGCATCTTCGATATAAACGCAGGCGTAACTCGAGTGAGCACGGCCTAGTGGGTCACTCTGGCACGCAACAAGTATGAGTGAATAAATTGTCCTTAGGCTAACTCGATCATGCACTGGAATACAGGCGGTTTCGGATGATTAGGCGGTACACCTCTTTGATGAGGTTTATGACTGAGTGGGTCATTCTGGCACGGGACAAGGACGAATGGTGGAGCTGCCCCCTAGCGATTCGGCAATCAGCTAATGACCTGTTCATACTTCACGACATCAGCGACTGGAGCGACAGCGCCGGCGCTCGAGTATGAGCACTTTTCGGCGGCGCGCGGTCGATTTGCATGTTTTGCACGGGCGACGGGCGCGACGAAAACACAACGCGCGGAAGTATGAACAGGCGACAGTAGCGACTGGAGCGATTGAAGCGACAAGAACGGCTTGAGCAACAGCGCCGGCGCGCGATCGGTTTTAATCGATATGCATGTTTTGCACGGCCGACGAGTCGCTCGTGTCGCGAAGTATGAACAGGCCCTAACCGAAAATCGATTTAAGAATCGACTGACCCCCTCTCAGACCAAGCAGGTCTTCCTCGCTTCGGAAATTGACTCCAAACGTGTCCCAGAGGGACGACGACGTCTCTAGGCAGCTAACCTGCTCGTTTGTTAGCCAACGCACGTGCTTGTATAGGCTACGATATGAATTAGAAATGCAATGCATGGCGCATTCCAAGGGAAATCGCCATCAACTCGCCCGTAATGCTTACCCTTGCTCCATTGGCTAAAACCGTGATCAACGATGATCAATACCTGTGGCTTAATGAGGACTGAATAAACGTTTTGGTTTACACCGTGCATTCAACATTTCATCGCTTGCGTGAGCCATCTCTTTGGGCCGCAGTGGTAGTTGCGAAAATGGTGGCCGTCGGATTTTTTATGCGCTTTTAATCCTGCCAACGCTTAGCCGGTTCATATAGAAGGAAGCCAGGCTCAGAAGAACCTGGTGAAGCTGATCAGCCGAAACTGGGAGGCGCTCTACTGTCGATGTCGTCCTTAAGAATAGTGGGATTCACATCTCGACCGACACTGTCGTTGATCTCTCTGAGCGCTGCAAACAGACTTCATAACAAGCAAACGTTATCGATCGATTTTATCGATTTTTGTTCAGAGTCAAATATCTGAGGAATAGCTAAGAAGTGGAGCCAACTTTTGGATTATAGCCTAGCCGTGCTGCAGTATCTGCGGGATAACATTACAAACGAATGTCGTAGAAACATTGCGTCTTAAGTTAAACTAGTCAAGCCACCACCACCAAGCGACCTTGTTGTGTGCCAAAATGACCCGGTTGACATTTCACATCAAAGGGGTACTCTGTTGTAGAGTGCCACTTCGTGATTTCAGATCGTCCAGCAAGCTCACGCCGTGAATCGGAAATGTCTCAGCTTCTCCACCTTTGGAAAGTACTTCGACGTCGAGGCACAGGACTGGTAGGCCTAATCGTAGGCCCTTCAAGGTGCAATCCCTTGTCTAAGCACATTGTTCTTCAGGTACATCTGGTTCTGCGAGCCGTGTCAAGCCGTCTTCTCGACGAATTGTGAATTTGAGAAATAAATAAATGCGTCATTTTCGCCTTAGAAGCACGTTGTATTGGAAGTGGAGGCATGGTGCAGATGGCAGAAGGGCATTTCGTACATGTTGCGAAGAAGCAATGTAGGGGTGCGGGAACGCGCCGATGCTCGACCGAAGAAAATATTTATTGTGAAATTCTGGCAATAACTGCACAAATATTGTAGTTATAAAGCAAAAAGGGTAAAAAATTAAGCTGGAAAAGCAGGTCCAACCTCCGGTCACTGGATAGACTCGAGCACGTCACGCATTCTGACAAGAAACTTCTGAAAGAGAGCTTCGTTTCGGCGGACATTTCCGTGTAGCGAACTCAGGATGCCTACCGAGTAGAGCCTGATGGCTTCGCCGATGCTCTTCGTGCCCATCATCTCCCGAACGGACTTCTTCGCCAGTTGAGCACAGCCGACATCACCGGCGAGCATGCCGAGCTTGGCGGCCACACCAGGCGCAAGCGAACCGCCGTCTTGCTTATCTCCGACGGAGAGCGTCTGTAGAAATATAAGAAGTCGTTCGTTGGATTCTGAACGCTCAGAATCCAACGAGCGACTCCTGAAATCAACCTGTAGCGGAACATCGGCCTCGGCGGCGATCTGCTTCAGCACAGCATGCGATATACCCGTCGTGGCGTAGGATTGATTCGCGCTGATGGCGACCACAGGCCCACCATGCAGCGAGATGCCTTCCTTGAACTGGTGATTTTTATTTGCAACGTTGGAACTGGTCGTTAATGTGGCCTACATGGTGGGGCGGGAATGCGCTAGCCAATCACAACCAATAGGAGCACCGTCCGAACACGCGTCACAAAATCAGGGCTCCGACTGTACGCGTCATCGTGGGTGAGGCTGTCACTCGTTGTGGTCTGACTTGGTACAACACCTCAATGTAGGCCACATTAGCGACTAGAGCCAAACCCGCTTTCTTAATGAAAAATGAAAAAGAAAGTGTTCATTTCCCGACCTCGGTACAAGTCGTGAATGTGGCCTACATGGATTGGCGGGCTCAAGATAACCAATCATGGCCGATAGGGCGTTGACCAAACACGCGCCGGCCAATCATAGTAGACAGAGGATCAGATGTGAAGGATCTTATTGATCTAACATTTTATAGAATCTTTTCTAAGTAAGCAATGGAAGAAACCACTTGGCTGGGCTACATTGGCACGAAACGGAGTGAGACGGAAGCACTGTTGGCTTCCCTAAAGCAAATTGACGACATTTGGGGCAGGATAGACGAGATACGTGCTAGAGAGCAAGGTTATAGCGCACGAGTATATTTCTTATGTTCTTTCGGTACTTGTCGTTAATCTGGCCTACATGAGAAGACGGAAATGCAAAAGCCCATGCCAACCAATCCAAGCATCGACCGCACCAGCCAATCAGAGCGCAGACCATACACGCCCGTTTCGATAGGGCACCGATTCAATGCAATTGGTTAGTTGCGTCCCTTCCTCGCCTCTAGGTGTAGGTCAAATTAACGACCAGTACCGCAACGCCTTCTGCAGTGCTTTTCGAGTCGCCCACGTCGGAATACATATCCAAGCAGGTTTTCTAGAATTGAATTTTTTAAAGGGAATGTCCAGTTCCTGATGTACTGACGGGTATTCAGATGTAACGGATTGAATTCATTCACAATTCTTCACAATTCGCATTCTTTCTTGAGCAGATTCTAGGAGAAGCCACTGGATCACTTTGGCACGCGATAGAATAGAATGCAAGCGTTTGGCGCCCGCAAATCAACGACACAAATTGAATAAACACAAATCGACGGAAGCTATCCATGCAGCAGGTGACATACAATCTCTCTTTCACAAAGGTACTGGCTGAATTTCATATTTTTTAACAGATATAATGTCCAATTAGTAAAAAAGACAAGGTGCTTATGCAACGTAAAAAACAAGGTGTGGCTAGGGCATTTTGGATCACTTTGCGGCCAACTGCAGATGATCTTTAAGTGAACTGCTAGCGTAACTAGTTTTGATATCAATTTGACCGACAGGTGACAAGAATTTCGTTCATTGGGCCCAAAATCGCTACCTCAGATTTACCTAACCGACTACTTGTCAGAAAGGCCCTTGTGACTTCACAAAGGAGGCGGTGAAAGATGCCGCGCATGCGTTCAACTACACTTAGGACCTGTTCATACTTCGCGACAAGAGCGACTAGAGCAACAAGAGCGACAAGAGAGACTGAAGCGACGGATGTAGTGTGGTCTACGTAAATAATTACGCATTTCACACTACATTCGTCGCGCACGGAGTGTGGAGTACGAAATTATTTACGCACACCACACTACATATGTCCGTCACCCCAGTCGCTCCAGTCGCTCTTATCGCAATTGTCGCGAAGTATGAACAGGCCCTTATCAGCGCGCCCAACTCATCGCTACTAGGTCAGACGTTAGCAGTAGAGCATTACCGGTACTTCGCCGCGTCGTTTGCCAGATGTTATAGTCGGGTAACCGTTACAAATTTTTTTTCACCCTACCACGCTGCGCGTTGAAGAATCGCGGTACGTAGCGGTTTCGCGATAAATTCCATCGTTACTGGCCGGTAAATCGTTGATTAAAACGGACCGTGGTAGCCGGCAGTTCAGTGTGAATTGAAACAGGAGCGTTCTTTATTTGCTGCGCGCGCATTGTTGAGCCTTTGGCGTGCAGTGGAAAGAGGAAGTACAGGGTGGTCCACATGAAGTGTTACGGTCTACAGAAAGTCCATTTTTGGAAATATCTCTTACATTTTATGCTTTGCTTTGGTGTTATCCGTTTTCTCCGTATCTTTTAGTCCACCTATGGTCAGTCTTATTCTCCGTTTTTAGGTAAACATGGTTTCGCTTGAGGATCGTTCAGCAGTAGTCGCTATGTTCAAACGCGCGTCGTCCGTTTCCACGATTTCAAAGATGCTCAAACTGCATCGGATGCAAGTACACCGCGTCATCAAACTTTTCGAAGAGACTGGAGGGATTGAAAATCGTCTGAGAGGAAGACTACTCGAAAGGCCGTCAAAGACAAGTTACACCGAAATCCTGCAAGAAACATCAGGAAACTAGCTAAGGAGCACAACGTAGGTCGTTCTGCTATAAAAGGACTGACCAGGGATGATCTGCGATTGTATTCCTACAAATTCACAAAAGAACAGCACTTCACTGAGGAAATGAAGGCTTCAAAATTGGAGAAATGCAGAAAGATGAAGGTCTTTACACGCGGTGACAAGCGCGACCGAGTTCTCTTTACAGACGATAAGATATTTACCGCCAAACCACAAAAGGCGCAGAATCAAGGAAAACTGCGGCCAGAAGGTTCCGCAAAAGCCGCCAACGTCGGATAAGCTCATTTTCCATAGTCTTTGATGGTATAGGCTGGAGTATCGGGCGTGAGCAAGATCAAGCTTGTTTTTATTCAAAAACGAGTCAAGATCAATGCCGAAATCTACGAGAAGCAAATCCTGGAGAACGGTGTAATACCTTAGCACAAGAGAATGCTAAGGACATAGACTGGGCCTTCCAGCAAGATTGGGAATCAGCTCACGGTGGCAAGAATATTCTGGAGTGGTGTGAGGCCAATCTCCCGGATTTGTGAACGAAGGAGGTTTTGCTTTCAAACTCGCCCGATCTCAACCCTATGGATTTCGCCATCTGGTCAGTCCTGGAGCAAAGGGTTTGCTTTTTCAGTAACAGTTCACTGGATTCGCTGAAAAGGGCTCTGGAAAAGGCATGGGACGAAATTTCACCGGAAGTGATCGCGCGCATCCTCAAGAATTTCCGAAAGAGATTGGGCGCCTGCATTGAAGCCAAAGGAGCACATTTTGAATGTAATGTATGGTATTTTATGTGGAATTTTCTTGTCTTTCGAATGGTTGTACATTTTTCTTATTTGTGTTTGTTTGCACAAAGTTGTATATAGTTTTCTGTGTAACATTTCATGTGGACCACCCTGTAGAATGTTGTTTGAATAGTCGGTAATTGCTCTTAGATGAGGACGGCATTATTCGCATGATTTTATTCCGTTTATGTCGTTCAGTGTTCACGCTCAGTGTTTATATGGAGGAATGCACCACATCCGAGATATGTTAGTGTTTTTAGATTATTGTGATGCAATACGGTGCAGTAACCTGCAACATCCACCTATGATATGCCAGATCGCATCCTCGTGGATCAAGAATAGTAAAGCAGGAGTGGAAAACAACGAATATGTAAAGCAATTATGGACTAAAACTCACCCAGCCGCCTCCGCAGCTGCCCTGGTTTCGGATTTGAAGGGCTTAGCCGCCCAATCAAGCGGGCTCTCGTCGCGTATCTTATTGTATAAGCACGACAGCTCGCCGTTACAATCGCACGAGAGCCCTGCTCGAATTGGATCTGGCCTACTGCAAGTTTGCACGTACGAATAGTCGCGAGCCTACAGTATAACGCGCGAAAACGTAGCTATTGGGCCATTGCGGTGGTGCGCAAAGCAGCCACGCCATTCCTTAAGACCCCCGCAGACTTCTGCGGCCAGCGGCGGGCGGCGGACGGCGAAATCGATGAGTCGCTCAACGGCGGCTGCCGTCCGGCCAGCGGCGACGGCGAGGTACTGTAGTCTTTCTAGGCGGGACCAACTGGTGACGCGTCTGTTTCCGCTCTGGATCTCCGCCGCGAAAGGGCAGAGCGCAGACAGACTCTCCCGGAGCCGCTGGAGTGGCGCCGTCTCGTATGATTCAAATCATTCTCGCTCCAGCGGCGCCGCTGGCGGCGAGCTCTGCGTCCCTGCTCTATGATGAAGGATAGGGCAGCGGCAACGCCGCAGAAGTCTCCGGGGGCCTTTAGGCGTTTATGGCAAACGTTTGCTTTTACTTTGTTTTATTTATTCATTGTGAATGAAGTAGTGAACCAGGAAAGAAGAGAAGAGGAAGATTGGTAGGGAGGAGGGCGGTAAGGCAAACTGGATATTGCACCCCACCCCTACTCTCTACTGCATTTCATTTTGTACTGCGCCTTATTTGTAAATGAATGCAAATTCTAACGACAGGTCCACTAACCGGTGATGCTGCGAGATAGTTCGGATGCGTGGCGTTCATCTGATCGACCATCAGCATCATGCTGCGACCAACTGCCAGTTCGAAAGCGGTCGGGTGCTCCGGATGAGACGACAAGCGTCTCAGGACATGTTCGAAGAACGCCGACTTGGCCCCCATCTCGGTGGTGCCTCCAACCTGAACGCGCCCTTTGAACGGTATACTAACCTTTGGAAGCCACCAGCATGCCAAACCATCCGCTCACATTGTCGGAGTCGAAGCAGGCCACCATTCTTATATTCGTCTCCCCTGTAAGGTCACAGTCATCCGCCAAAGAGTCGATGAGGCCTTTTATGGTAGTATAGGTGCCAACGAGGTTGTCCAGACGAGCACCGGTGATGAACTCCTTGTTAATGCCGCCTATTCTCTTAAGTAAAATGGCTTCCAAGCGTAACTTTGAGTGCGCAATAGTGAAGCTTGACTTGGTCAATTCTTTATTGACAACGTTTCGGGCTTTAAGCCCTTCTTCAGGTCTAAAAACAGTACCGTTGCACATCACTACAACAATACTTTACACACAAATAGCGAACTATCCAGACAGACCTGGGAATCACAGTAAGTTGTATGTGGTATAGTAAGCCGGCATCTCTGCCATCCTACGTATATGAAACAGAATATTTTTCATCATACGATAGCCACGTCTACTGCGCTGACATCTACGAACTCTAGAGAAGTCGATCATGAAGTGAGAAAAGATCTGCGGCAAAACGGATATGGCTCAAGAGAATGTAGTTGTTGGAAACCTCAACGATCACCTGGCGGCTCTCCTTTAATCATACCTTTCATCACTGATTCCTTCGCTTTGGACGTGATCCACATTGTAAAACGCTCTCGACTCCCTATAAGCCTCATTTTCCGACCACGTCCGTCTCTACGTCGCCTACTTACAGCTTTGCGTCTATATGAGAATCAGTGTGAAAGGACAGATTGTTTGATCTGTGAAGGAGAACACAAAATGTGCAACATTAGTGGTGTGGTTGTCGAAGTGGTCTGCACATCCTGCAAAGAATTCTACATTGGCGTAAAGAAAAGTCACTAGGAAAGAGAATGGATGAACATCGAGAGCTCTGCGTAGCCCTCAAAGCTACCCAGACAATCCATTCTCGGAACACCGCACCCTAAAGCACACACCTGATCCGCTGCCGAACTGCGAGTTTCTATACTCCACAGGAATCTGACAGATCCGGTGGAGAGGAAGATCAAGGAAGCGCTGGAGATAAAGCATTGGGAACTACCAATAAATCGGAGAGATGAAATGAAGAATGCAATGAGGCTTATCACCCTATAAGGGTACGCGGCGTGACCGGCTGACAATGATGGCGACATGGAAATATGAGAGAGCGGTCACTGCCCACTAAGATATATAAGTAGCCCTAGGACTATTGCGCTTCATTTCCGGCCAAGCGCAACACTGAACATCCCTGGCCTCTCACCCTCCCTGTGATTCCCAGGCCTGTCTAGAAAGTTCGCTATTTGTGTGTAAAGTGTTGTTGTAGAGATGTGCAACGTTAGTGTTTTTAGACCTGAAGAAGGGCTTAAAGCCCGAAATGTTGTCAATAAATAATTGACCAAGTGTAGATTCACTATCGCAAAGTCAAAGTTACACACATGAAGCTCAGGGAGCCAACGATTTTAAGAAGACTTCCAAATGCTTCAAGTTATGTACATCTACATCCACCGGCTACTTACTGCTTCCTCAGCGTCGTAGACATATAGGTCCATGTCCACGATCTGATCAGGTGATGTCTGAGCAGCTTCAGCTACGAGCTTCAAGAAGTTTGGGTGGTGCTGCGAGAGAATATTGGTAGGATCCAAGTTGTTTCCGCCCTTTAACAAGCTCAATGTCTTTCTTTATACGATGGTTATGATATGCAGCTGCTACTCACCATAGCTGGTCTACCCTTTCTGGGGTCGCTGCCGCTGCCCGCGGCCTCGACCGTCTCAAAGATAGCTCTAAAATCGGTCTCCTTGTTGTAGTGGAAAGGATTGACGCCTCTCATTAGATGTATGGCCAAGCTTGGCACATAGAGAATAGGCTTGTTAATGTTTATGAGACGTCGAGAGAAGCCGTCACCCTGAAGAGCTTGTTTGAGTTCAGCAAAGGTGTCCTATTGTTAGAAGAGGTCATCGTATGAATCTGGTGAGATACCGTCTTTATAACGACTTCTCCTGCCATCGCCAGATCGCGGTCAAACCAAGTGTGCCAAAGGCCTCTGGCCCATGTCATCAGTCCAACCTGTAAAGGAAAATATTGTACCGAAATCGAATCTGCAAAAGCTTTCGCCTCCTTGGTAACGGTAATCAATCAATAATCAATCAATCAATCAACGAGGTACTTCCAAGCTGCATCAGATCACTGCACAGTGTAAAAAGCAAGTAATGGAGCAGTTCCAGCTCATGAACACCATCAAGATGCCCGGTAGTAACGTAGACGTCGTAACAGAGATGGCACCGTTACCTACATTCAAGGTAACTGACCCGGTTGGCTTCCGCTTAAAGATTGATGTAGAAATCTCCCTGTTCTACTTGTCCACTACGGTAATGGCACGCTGCGGGTGCTGAGTGTGCCTAACAATAAGCCTAAAGTGTCTGCTAAAAAGAAATAAGGTGGCCTAGTTGTTGTTATAAACCACCCAGGGCCCGGATTTATGTGTGACTTACCGCCTGGTAAGTTTGAAATCTACCGCCACTCAAAAATTACCCGCGATTCATGAACGCGCGGCAAGAAAAATCAGCGGTAATTTCGAGGAAAATGCTACCTCGATAGCGCGTCCTGGGACATTTACCGCCAAAGCAAGGGTTTCGCTTCCCTGCTAATCTCTGACCCAAAGCGACGACCCTGGTCTGTTGCTAACTCAGGGAAGCAAAACCCTTGCTTTGGCGGTAATGAATCAGAAACAGAGGTAAGCGCTCGGTAAGTATCCGGTAAGTGGTCGTCGTGGATTTACAGCCGGCCACGTTCATGAATCCGGGCCCAGAAATCTAGGAGCCCAGTTATCACAGATCTACTCAAAAAATAGGTCGGGTTTAGGTTTCTCAATCAATAGCTGCCCAATGTTTCCTTCTACCAAGGTTGATATTTATTTATCACAACTCTTTTATCAAAACGGCGCTAACAAGAATCTTCGTGCTTCTTTTGAGCAGAGTTCAGCGTTCTTGTTTGGATCCCCCTCAATGAGAACGGTCCATTTCTCATGACTTCTTTTGTACTTGTCCCTATGTATCTTGCGATGTCGTCCAACCATCTTGTTCTCAGTCTTCCTTTACTTCGCTTTTTTTTTCAGGTATCCAATCGGATGCAATGAATGCCCATAAACATTCGGTTCCGTAGAGCTTATCATTTGTGAACAACCACTTCCTTTTTAGAGCATAGCGACTTTTTTTGAGAGAGTGATCGCCCTAGCAAATAACTGTATTTTATCGCCTAAACGAACACCATACACCAGTATTGTTAATCTCACCTGATTGTAGCCTTCCGAAGTGAGCTTGGATATTGGTTTCACTCGCAGACAAGGAGAATCAGTGTTCGCAACGAGAATGTTGAAGCCATTTCCAGGCCTGTACTGCCCACCGATGGCGAACGCGATAATTGCGGTACGATTCCTTTGATAACAGCATTGTTAGATATAATTACAGTACAGAAATATAATATCTGCAGAATTCAGTTTTTGAATTACTTTAGATACAAATTTATAAAGATGCGGCAGGGCATGATATTAGGGTGTCCCATAATTTTCTGGGCTATCATACCATCTTTATTAAAAGTTATTACAACAGGATAATGATCAAGGGTGGTCAAATGATATATTTTCCATCTGTGGCCACAACCTTTCTCCAACGATTGGGCAGAGAGTTGTTTGCATTCTACCAGAAAGAAGCAGCATAGCCACAAGGGCTGATATCTGGTGAATACGCAGGATGTGCCGCAATTTAGATAGACTCCTTTCCCACCGCCTCCTGCGTTCGTTTCGCTCGATGCGGTCGCGCATTAGACACTAACACACGAATAGTACCGAATCTTGGGTATTCTCAAGCAGCTTACGCTTCGGGTCCAGCATATCTTCAATGAACAAATCTGCTGTAATCGCCTGCCCATCCGGCAAAAGCGAGTAGTGCAGGACTTCCCGACTCGTGAACCAAAATGAAAGCAAAATCTTCTTCCCATGTGGTGACGGCTTCGGAATTCGTTCTGGTCTTGTGTGCTTCAGAAGCCACTGGATCACCGGTGTGGTGTTATCGTACATGCGCCACTTCTCGTCCTGTGCCACAATCGTGTTCAACCACGCAGTCGTTCTTGCGCGGTTGAGATTATTCTGACAGGTGACCACTCACTCTCACCTCTGAGACGGAGTCAGTGCATACGGGATCCATCCTGGCAAGGCTGCCCTTCTTCCGCTTTGTTTCAGGTAACGATGTGCCACGTGGAGTATTGATAGCCTTAGATATCGTCCTTACGCTTCTGGCAGGTCGCCTCCTGACTGCTGCAAACACTCGCCGTTCATTCGGTCCGATCGCTCTTCCAGTATGCCTCTTGTCTGTAATGCTGTACATTCCATTCCGGAAATGATTGAGCCAAGTTTCACACGTGAACTTGCTGCGCACGTCAGGACCTAACAAAGCAACGATACTTTTGTGAGCAGCGTACGCAGACTGTCCAGAACGGAAGTGATGAAGAAACAAGTCGCGATGCGTCGATTTCTGCTCCATTTTTGAGAAATTGCCAAAGTGCGGGCAGCAGGCCGATAGAGGTAATCAATATCCTATTGCGAAACATATTCAAATCGCCTTCTTCTGCCAAGAGAACATCCCGTTTGGATCTTGTATAAAGAAGTTATAACGCGCTAAACACTTATGGTTCAAATAGGCCAGAAAATTATGGGACACCCTATAAAAAAGTAATAGGTGAAGTATGATGCTGTAAATAACATATGGTAATGGTGTATGTGCGCGTGTAGCGCAGTCGGATGAGGCGCGACTGTTGCGTGCACCCGATACCAGGTTCCTGGTTCGGATTTCCCGCCCAGGCCAACCAAGCCTTCCGTCCCTCCGGGGTCGGTGAATTGGTACCAGACTTGTCTGGGAAGGATAGAGCGCTGAGTTGTTCATCGGCTGGCCACCGCAAGTCATTGTATGGCCAAATACGCATTCATGTCGCCTCCACGACATCCCGTAGAAGTAGAATGCGCTGGCGCATCCCAGAAGGGATTGAGTAACGCCGTCCTTTATCCTTTATCCTAATGGTGTATGTGATGATATCTGAAGAAATATGCTGTTACTAAACACGGTTTTGATAAGAAATATATCGTCGGCTATTAACCATAAATGAACGCTGCACGTGTAACAAAGGACAAAATCTACCTTGTCACAAAGAATTTGCCGTTTGGCTCTATGTCCCATGGTTCTGATTCGTGTAGCTCTTGGAATCCCTCTTGAAGCAACAGTTGTTTGCACTCATCGACGGCTAAAGTAGACATTAAGCCATTTTTGTAGAGCTGACTTTTAGATCATGACAAAAATTCTGATCATAAATGAAGAAGCTCACCATGGTAAGGTGTTACGGCTCGGTTGAGGAACTCGACAAAGTCCTCTTCTGGATTGCGCTGCTCTCGCTGGTAGGACACCTGGTAACGTGTGGCGTCTAAAATGTTTTGAGGATCAGATTTGATTGGTCGCAGAGCGATTATGCCGGCTTTAAAGCTTTGTCATCGTCAGCTGCTGAGTTTGTTTTATTGTTTAATTCAACAAACACTTGACGAACTTCTTTTGTTCCATTTTCTTCCTTTTTTGGGAAGAAACCTTTGTCGAAAGTACACACTCAAACCGCATTCCCGACGGTAACGTTAAGCTAAGTACTTATATACAATTCTTAACAGAAAGACAGCAAAAAAAGAGCTTTCTACAGTTTGCTGAAGGAACACACTATAATGACAAAATTTTGCGAGAATGTGTATCGCCTTCCTTGAGCTTTTAGTGATATTTACAGGGGCGAAAAAAATCATCTCGAGAGCCCACCGATTTTCTGCGGGGCCACATTTTCTAAACAGTCATGGACTGCCCTATGTTTGTCATTTAGGATCTTCATTTTATACGCTATCGTGGATTTCGCAGAAAAATCGCCACATCGACGCTTACACGACTTATGGGGACTGTTATACTCATGAGAACCGGAGGAGACTCAGGGGCCTCCGCTCGCCATAGACGGTCACAGCCTTCCACCACATTATCTACTACTGGAGCAACTGTAATATACTTGCGCTAGGACATTAGCCGGAGATTCAACCAAAATGACTATTTCATAAAATTTACCTGCATGGCATGACACAATTGCAACAATATCCATATATGATATTCTACCAAAGAAATGGGTACCCGATGCCTGAAGGGGAAGGTTAGGACCCCATAAAAGAGCCCTGAGCCATCCGTTAGCTAACCCAATACCAATACCTTTACAACTACCGCTACCCACTTTGGTACTATAACAGTTATAGGGTGAGGGAAATGTAGAGGAAGCCCGAAGCATAAGGGAGTTACAGCTGCTGCCTTCTCGAGAAAGAACTCCAGCTCTTTACGTCCATAGAAGAAGCAGCCGCTCTCTCCTTGCCTACGTAGGAAGCAGCCGTTGTCTTTATTCGCTCACAATGTTGCTATTTATACGACACTTCAAGGTCTTGATTACATCGATAAACTTGTTAACCAGCGGTGTTCGGATCGTTGGCTACCGCCAGGACTGCTTACACCCACCACACAACTGTGGATTCTTCTTTACTCCACATGGTGGTAAGTCACGTAACACTCACATTATCTTGTTTCTTGCTTTTCAGTCCAACTCGAATGTCCCCCCCCCTCTCCCAGTTACCCTTATGAGTAATCATTCTAATGTTTCCGTAAACTGTTTTGAACCGTCATGTTTTATTGACTGAGCAATGTGCTCGACTCTCCAAAAATGACCTGTACTCCAAACGTCACATGGATAAAGGCGGATACCAAATAACAAGAGAACAATTACATGAATATAAATAACATAAGAACAGTATTGATACTCATAAACTTCGTAATGTGGAGACCAAAGAAGACATGAACTCGGAGATGTGGTAGAACATGAGCAATGTGAGAACATGAGTAGTTCATATAAATAATAGCGAACGAACGTAAGAGGACTGCTCCAGAACACCGCATTTTAATAAGAAAACGAGGCAAGAAGCATTAATTGTTCCAATACTGCCCCACCCCTCAAGCAAGTGCTTCGCCAAGAACAGCTGTTAGCAAAAACACAGCACACAACGTTTTAAAACCACGTTTTCCAAAACGTCGGTTAATCTTGATGCGGTCGCGTGTGACGAGCGACACGTACGTGAACTTGCAAGTTACCTAAACGGGAGACTCCTTATGATCAACTTAAAACTCCTGCAGGCTGCCCTTCAGGTTAGTTAACCGCGATAAATTACTCGAAGATACTTTGTTTTGGAGGTACACACGATGAAGTAACCTATTTTGGTGCTTGGGCGCAGTGAGGGCGCAAGAAACTTGTTCAAAATTTTCTGAGAAACCACCGTGACAGGGGTGCGTATGGTCTCAGCTAACATCAGCACGACATACCGTTTTGTGTGTTTATGCGAGGCCTATGGGGATCAACTTCGGGAGCAAGACACGTGTTCTTCTTGCATGTACAAACTGAAATAAACAAGTTGAATATTTCATAACTCAACCGTCGTCTGCTGTTGATTTTATACTCAACAGTTTCGTAAGAATGTATAGTTCATGTAAATCAAAGGTCGTAGCCTACAAACTAACCCTTCATGTCGTTCGGCTTTCGGCGAAGTTTAATCGTTTTGAGAAAGGAAGAAATCGTTAAGCTGAAATTTGGTTAAATAATCTGATGCTTTTGCCTAGTTGTGAAGCATAAGTGCTGGGACATAGACGCCATTCCGTCTGATCTTTGCTTTTATGTATTTTCATAGCATAACATTGGTATTCTGGGAAAGCAACAATTCATCGAAATTCAATCTGTATTCAAATTCGTTGCATGGAATTCTGAAACAACGAGTTTTAGATACAAAAAAAAACAATGGTACGGTTGTGCATTAGTATTCGTCATAAAGATGCGAATTCATTCAATGCAACAACAGAAATTTAGATAGTCTTTTCTTCAGTCACACAAAAGGTTATTTTTCAAGCATTGTTTTCTATTCGAGAAACCCCCTTAAGTTCAGTGTTTTTTCAAATTGTATGCTCTACGGCGCGCTTAGAAAAAAACGCACATCGCGATTGTGACAAACTTCGATCGGGCTGCGGAGACAGAAAAAAAGAAACTAAGCAGATGATAGCAGGAACATGCTATACTATAAAGCTTGAAAGCTTTAAGAAAACAGACAGTACGTATAGAAAGAAACCTAGAGACAACAGAACGACAATACGAATAGAATGAAATGTAGAGGCAGTCGATGCCTTCTCCATATGGTGCGAGCGGAAGATTGCAACAATAAGGGGCTCTACGCAGGGAGAGACGTAAAACTCGCCAGTTGCATTTAGCACGATGAGAACAAGGTGACAGGAGCAGGTAAGAAATCTTTACCTTTTATAGCGGTATTTCACCAGTGCTGAAGATCTTGCTGGTGTGAGTAATCCCTGCTGGTTGTCAAAGTCAGATCACTCTGGTTCAATGTCGTTGCACAAATCACGTGATTACGAAATGTATACTGGAAAAATCACGCAGTTTATTTTTGTTCAAGTGCTGTCATAGAGACGGTCTCGAACGGTTCACCCATATTCCGTCCAGCTAGTGTGATGGCGGACCCTTCTGTCCATATCCGAGGTTTTGAAGAAGGCTAAACGCCGCAATGCTATAAAGACTTATATCAATCTTGTTCACGCTGAAGAAAATACTCTTACAACGTCGAAGATTTTTATTGTAGCTGCTTGTTCCCTTGTTCCCATTTCGTGTCCTCTTTCGTGTACTCGATTAGGTTCGTTTTGCCGAAATTATGTTTAGATTCTTCCATGTCGTTATACAGCTTTCTATCCACGCAAAACTGTACCATCCTTATTTATTTTACTTATTTATTTTCAAAGCGTAGACAATGAGTCTTGCCGTTGCAAGCAAACAAGAAAGTGAACAGCACAAAACAAGACAAAAACCGCTGTCATATGTTAGCTGCTCAGCTAGAAACCAATTCTTATGCTACTTCTAGTGACCGACGTTTCGGCAAAATGACTTTTAAACGGCCTATATGAAGAAGAACCTCATCAAAACTGAATGGTGACATGCTTCAGTAAATTTTCTCAGTAAATTGTCGTGCCATTCAAGGCATTCGAAAAACTAACCGCAACAGCCAAAAACCACGTTAGGATAGATCGTTATGCTAGTTGTTTGCTGTTCACAGATGTTCAAACTGAACAATTTTTCTGTTTGAAATGGGCTTATGTAATAGCTAAGTATGTTCACTTCTTAGATGAGTGATAATGTTCAAAATCCCACTCAATTAAACATTCTTGATCCCAACTGTTACCAGGTGACAACTGGAGAAACATCTAGGGCCAAATGCAGTGCAAGAATGGTATTTCTAAGCAATCGTGTGGAATGTATCGAACCCGATATATTCTGCGTGTTGCTCGTTAATAGTAAGGGCTGGCGAAACATATCCCGCGGAGCATTAGAGACGTGCTCTCAGCGACGGCTCTCAGCGTTAACCATATTCGGTGGGGAGACAAGGAAGAAACGGTGACCATGCTCGTGGAAATGCCCATAAAAAGCCCTCCCCAGTAGATATTCTACGCTTATTTTCCTCTGACCGCACTCCCTCTTTGTTCTATATAAGTACCATTTGTTGCTCTCTAATAACCTTGTGCTCACAAATATTCTTACTCATCCACGTATTATTTTCTTGTGAGTACTAGATATCGGAACCGATATCCGTACAGTAATCGTATCGATTACAACCGACGATGCCTACTGTACAATCGTACTGTCACTGAATTCTTATAGTTCTCCAAGAAAAAACTTTATCAAACACAATAAGGTTACTAACGATAAGAACACTAGTTGACCGAATCTCCAAGAGGATTCCTAAGAGTTTACGCGTTTTTAGACTTGCTGATTTTTGTGTGCTGTCTGAAGTATTGAATGTTCTGCCATTGTTTACTAAACCTTCAGCTGGTTTGAAATTGTTTGTTGCTTCTTTATTTGCTTCTTCATATCTGTGTATTAAATAAATGAATAAGTAGCTTTGAAAATGAGATTGGATGCATGTCAATTTAGAGCTGTCAGATATCCTGTGCTAATATTATTCTAATTATTATGTTTGAAAATCGCAACACTTTACTAAAATATTCTACCACAAAAATAAATGCATGGTTTATATAGATATATAATGCGAGTGCTGCTAAAGCGGTATGTTCATCTTTCATTCGTCTCCACCGCATTTCACTTGAAGGATGAGAGAACAGACTTCATATGTTCGTAGAATGCCTAGAATCCGAGCAGACGATGCAAGATCTCTGTAAGAAAGTAATGAATTTTCAGAATTTACCGCATATAAGCGAACACTTTGACCAATGCCGTTGGTACACTCCATAGAGCGAACAGAATGTGCAGCTAGCTCAACACATCCGACATCAACGGCAAGCACTGGTAGACCAGCAGACATTGTCCTCGCATAAGTGCTTCCGGCTGACCAGTCATTGCGATCTACTATAATCTTAAAAAGCTATCTCTTGTCATGAGGCAGTTCATTAGAATAAACTCGTAACTTCAGGCAACCTGTAAAGGGACGTTCACTTGGGCAGCAATTTGCTTCATCACCGAATGTGATGAAGCTGTGGTGGAGAAGGTTTCACCGACACTGATTGTTGGACCTCCATTCATTGCAGGCTTGTGGTTTTTCTGCAATAATATTTCAAGAAAATGCATTGAAAGCAATAGTTCATACCCCGAATTCAATCAATAACGCTCATACTGCAATAAAATGAGAATATCACAGGTTGTAAAAAAAAAGTTCTGTCAGTTTTCGCGTTTTTAATGCTTTCGCGCTCTAATTTTGAACGGCTAAACAACTGACCGAAATCTCGTGCTTCCTAGATTAGGAAATACTTATTCTCCCTACACAATTGCTTTTCTTATAGTTGCTCAACATTCCTGATTCATTGCGAATTTTAATTACAGCAATGATAAGCGATGATCTCCGCGAGCGCCACATAGCTATACTGCGAAAAGCTGTTAGAACTGGTCCGCTTCGTACAGCACGACGTGAAATAGCCTATATCCGTCGTCCTTTGACCACTCTTTTCCGAGACCCGAGAAATCCTCCTACTAACTGCAGCGACCCACTTGTCGAAACTGTAGAAGCAATTCGATCATTCTACAATGACCTATACCGATCACACCATGGCCCACAAACCCCTCCCGCTGGCCCCATTGACCTCCACTTCCTGCCCAAAGAAGTTGATGATGCGCTGAAGAGCAGCAAAGCACTTTCTCCTCCCGGCTCTGATTAAGTACAGTCGACCGCACTACCCCCTCTCTCCAGGATGCTCGCCAATCGTTTGTGCCAGTTTCTCAACTCCATGCTCTCCACAATAAACGTGCTAAGAGAATTAGCCTTCTCCGATGCCATCCTACTCTATAAAAGGAAACGCGTTAGATGTTGCGAATTACCGATCAATCTCACTACTATCAACGATATACAAGGTTCAGGCGTTAGCCAATAGAAGGACTGTTTGAGCACCTGATCGATAACTGAATTTTAAAAAATACCTCATAATGGTCCTTAAATACAGGGTGCATTGCGTGCGCTTGATCAACGCAGGCCAACATGCTACGACTGAGTGCTAGTTCATAGGCATCAGTAGTTCCACAGAATGAAAGTCGTTTCAGCACATGATTCAAGAAGGTGGAGTTTGCTCCTCTTTCAGTATCGGAGAAAATCTTAATGCACTTTTATGGAAGACGTCACATGCCCTCAGAAAATTCGTGCACTCGCCTCTTCACTGTCGAACGTAGCAGCGACACGAATGTTTTCGTCGAGCTTCAATCTATTTTCGTTTTCCAACGACTTTACAAGTGCTTTGAACACTGTGTATGTTCCAGTGATGTTGTCAGTACGTCCTCCAGTTATGAATTCATCGTGGATACCGCCTATTTTCTGAATGGGTTCTGTGTTCTTTTTTGAAGAATGTAGGACATTTTGACAGGATAAATAATATTTTTTTCACATTCTCAAAAAATGTTTGATGTCTACTCGAGCAAAAATTTCAAAGTATCGGTTGGAATTTCAAAGTTATACCAAATTTTCCTTGAGCGAAAAATTCTTTAACCGCCTTGGAAAAACCATAGCCTAACCTATAAAAGAAACAATTTGATCTGGAAGAAAGATTTCGTGTAAAATAGAAAAGAAAAATTGTAAAGAAAGGAAAGAAAAAGATAAGAATAAAGATTACCTACCGCTGAGTGAACATCATACACGTACAGATCCATGTCAACGATCTGATCCACCGTCACACGTGCAGCTTCAGCGACAACCTTCATAAAGCTTGGGTGGTATTTGGACAGAAGGTTCACCGCTTTGTCGGCAGTACCACCCTTAAACAGCAATTTCTTTGGAAAAAACCAAAGGCTGCAAAGAATGATGAAAATTCGAGAACCTTTCTCCTGCTATCCGTTGGTACCATTTCAATGATTGGTCGAAAACTCGTATGTTCGTCGTATTCAAATGAATTGGAGGGAACGCCGTCGCTGAACGCCAAACTGGGAATGTACAGAATAGGTCGTTGCACCCTGACGAGGCGTCTAGAGACGTTGTCGCCCTCAACGCGTTGTTTTAAAATGTAACTTTTTTGAAAAGAAACACATTATTGTGAATGAACGACCTCTCACCGATTTCACAGTTACCTGTCCAGCTACCGACATGTCGCGATCAAACCATAGGTAGTAATGTGACTCAGCATAGGTTGACAGCTCCAGCTTTAACAACGAATTTCTAAGAAGAACGCAATGCATGTGCAGATGAATGCGCTGCTCTAATGTCTCACCTGATTGTAGAATGCGGTACGGAGATTTGAAGGTTTTACCTTGAAGCCAACGCTGTCAGAATGTGCAGCGGTGATTGCAAAGCCATTTCCCGGTTTATATCTTCCACCGACAACAAATGCAACAATAGCCGTTCCACTCCTTTAAATGTAATGACAATATTCATTCTGGTTGAAAGTAAAAGCAAAATTTTACTTTTCTTTGTTAACCCATGTATCAGATCTATGAAGGGCAATGAATTGGGAATGAAGTGGAGCAGGAGATATCGTTGGATAGACCTCGACTTTCCGAGCGATATGGTTACAATATCCGGAAATAAGGATGCAGCATGCCACTTCAAACCTTGCGAATGAAATGAAGAAGGTTTGATCACGACTAGACCTAGACAAATCGAAAGTCGCGAGGACAGGGAAAACATATGAGTGCAGATCTCAACATCGAGGCATCGCAGCTTCAAACTGTTCACAAGTTCACACATCTTGGAAGAACTGTGTCGTGCGAAGGGAATGTAGGATCGGAAATAGTAGCGAGGATCATTAAGGTGGCATCTGTGTTCCGAACGCCTGATCCAATCTGATGCTTATCATCCATCACGCTGCATATCAAGGCGCGGCTTTGCCACTCAGTTGTCGCCTCTGTGCCTACGTAGGTGGTAATGTCTGTGAAGTGAAGCAAAAAGCTGCCTTCTACGAGAGATGACTTCGAGGGATATTGGGAGTGGGATACACAAAGATCGTCAATAACAGCAAAGTCCTAAACCGAAGCGGGTCAAATTGTCTCTCCACAGTAGTCGCACAAAGACGTCTTCGCCTCGGAGGACACGTCCTGCGAATGTCCGAGCACCGATATCCTCAAGTGGCCATGATTTGGAATTATTTCCTGAAGATGGTAGCAAAGCTCTCAGTCGTCCAAGAAACACATGGAGGTAAACATTCGAAAAAGACCTTCGATCACTAAACATTTCCAGAGACGGAGGTGAAGAATTGGAACAAAACAGGCGGCAAACCAAACAAACAGTAAGTCTCGTCACCCAACATGCTTAACAGCTGGAAGGGCATAAGAATATGTCTAATCTTTGTAAAGCATAAATTAAGTAATCTTATAGTCTTCCTTTAAAGTAACGTTGTCATACGAAGTGATGTACGTCTCGGGTATTGTTTATGTACTGTTTTTCAAACGCTGAACTATCCAATGTTGCAGCACAGGAGGGGTAAGGCTCCACTTATACTACAATCGCTGCGCGGCGCGTCATCGCGGAGCCTAGGCCTCCTTCCAATTTTGAATATTATGTTGCGGTTCTCCCTCAATTGTCGTCTCTATTATTGCCTACGCGAGTGATACATAGACGATGTCTGTGAACTGCACCAAAAAGCTAAATGCCTTTCATCAGAGATGTCTTTGACGGATACAGAGACCGCATGACTAACAGCGAAGTCCTTAATCGAGGCGGGTCAATATCCTCTATACATTAATCGCGCAAAGACGTCGTTGTCTCGAAGGACACATCTTGCGAATGCGCCAGCATCGATTTCCTCGAGTGTCAATGTAGTGGAATCATGAAAGTGGTATCGGAGCTCGGGAGGGTCCGAGAAACACATGGAGGCGAACATTCGAAAAGGATCTTGAACAACTTAGTATTTCCAGAAACTGGGTGAAAAATTAACGCAGGACAGACATCAGTAGAGTAATCTCGTATGTCTTTGTAAGCCATAATTTAAGGTCCGATTAGTCTTCCTTTGAAGAGAATTGTTACACGAAGTGCTATACGTCTCGTGAGTTGTTTATATACTGTTTTTAAAACGCTAAACATCGCATTTGCACAGCGGGAGGTGTAGAGCACAGCTTATCCTCCAACCGCCGCGCGGCGAGTCATTATGAGAATTACCAATATTGATTAGGCCACCTTCCAAATCGATATTGGTCTTTCCCATTATCACTCACCGCACTCTCGTCGGTTGTAACAAAAACATGTCGTAACAGGTGGAAAATGATTGGATAATATAATAACCTCGACTGATTATAATATCCTATAATAGAATGAAACAGAACTTTACGACAAAATATCTTCCAAGAGACGAGATATTCCAGGGTTCGAATTCCGACAGTTCTTTGAAGTCGTGTTCAGCTAACATCTTCTTGCATTCATTCACCACTGAAAGCATACAACTTCTATAATTTTCTTCATTTAAACGAGTAAACTGAATCAAGGTGTATCAAAGCAGTTCTTTGTATAAATTTAAGATCGGAACTGAGCGATAAATTAAACTGGCAGGGTGAAGACTTCAGAAGTGACAACTCACCATGGTACGGAGACACGGCGTTGTTCAAAAACTCAACAAAATCCTCTGCTTCTTTTCGATCATCATCTTAAAGAACAAGAACATGAACGAAGAATTGATTATGTGCAATGTTCACATCTATGTTTACCTATTAGTTTTTGAGTCGCATAACGACTGACGAACTTAATGGCCATTTCCAGCGATCAGCAATGAGATCAATGAGCTTCACGAAGAAAGTAAGACTTGAAAATTTGAAATGGTAAATATCTCACAACTGCGCTAGTATTTCAGCTAAGCGTTCCTTTTTATTTGTTTCAGGCACGAATTTACAATCAATCACATAATAAGAAAACATAGACAGAAAAATATAAAAATATACAGCTAAGCTTTTTTACATTCTTAGGGCCAAAGGATGCATAAGCTGTTAACAAAGCCTGATTTGCCGATGGTCTTGTTGAGCTCCCTAACACAATCACGGCGAGAGCGTTTTCGCGCCCAATGCTCGCGATGAATGGCTGCTTTTTTTGGCGCGCGCACGGGTGTACACTCGGGTGAATTGTGTGGACATCGTCCACGCGAGGTGTTACTATCAGTAAGTACATTTTAAACGATCTTTAAAACGAATATTTGAACATTGAATTTGTATTATAACTTACGAATTTGAAAAGAAAATCGAACAAAGACATCAATAAGGGAAGTTCTCCCAAAAATTCCCCCGTCCACTCAAATGAGTGGACATCGTTACGAATGTGTTACAGCTCCGGTAAATGAGGCAGTTACACCCGTCTTGTGACCATGGAACTCTGAGATACAACTTAAGCCTTCCACCTCTGGTTCTTGTTAATGGTACAGCATAAAACTTCATGATTCCGGCAGAAAATCTTTTTATACAAATTTCAAGAAGTATAACCTTGTTGACTACTTTTCTAATAATATTTCGTAAACTGGGTAATCCAAGTGCTTCGCCCGCTCGACTCTAATTCCTGCGCTTGCCCATAGTTTAAACCCATAGTTTAAACGATCTTTGCAAGTACAACATTCCCCCATAGTTTAAACGATCTTTGCAAGTACAACATTCGATGTCACTTGGCCGCTGTTAGAATGAGTAGTTTTCAAGAAAGATTTTTAAACATTGCGGCGGCAGGATACCTAAAGCGCATATGAGACTTTTTATTTTTACAGCTTCGAGAATACAAGGATTTTAAAAGCGCAGTAGTGGAGAAAATGAGACGAGAAGCAAAGATATTCACGCAATCAGCGATATGTGATTGGTATTCATAATATCGAATATCGTTTTTGTTACCAATATAGAAACATTCCATGTAACACTCGGTTTTTTCTGGCATCTGTATTCGTTGTGAGGAATGTCAAGGAGCAATGTCGTTTGTATATGCGCAACGTGTTTCGAATACTATGAGAATGCAATTCAGGAACGGGGAAGCGGGAAAGAAAAAATTGAAGCTCCCACATTTGCAGAAATGATGAATGTAATAAAATATTGTGAAAATAGAGCGCAACTAAAAAACCAGTTACAATTTTGGCCCGTAGTATCTGCCTTTATGACGGCCACTAGCAATATTAGAATTCCGGTCTCAAGGTGTGCAGTGAAATTTCCTTGTCTTCCAAAGTCATTATTGCTCATCACATCTGCTCATTTGCTCGCCAATAAGGATAGGTAATGTCTTCATACTTAATGTTAAGCATACTTGATAGAGAGTATAAAGAGAAGACGACTGTAGATACTATGCAGTTTATTAATTAATTAATTTATTTAAAGCATGCATTCAACACGCAACAATATATTATACAATGAAAACATCCGAAACGAAATAAACCTTGCAAAAAAAACGAGAAGATTTATGCGGATCGAAGGTGACGTTTCGCATAACGAACGTTTTAAATGCACTTTTCGACAAACCCTGTAAATGATGAAACATGATCTAATCCGTGTTCTAGCAACCGAGACGTACAGCATTGTTTTTCCTCTCCTACTTCTTGACAGTGGATGAACAAAAAGAATGTTATTGGGTCTATAGACACTTTCCCAGTGAGAATTTTGTAAATCATTAAGAGGTCAGTTAGCTTCCTTCTTTTGTAAAGTGTTGAGAGACCAAGAGTTTTAGATCTGTCAATCCCTCCGGGTATATAAAAAATATGTATAATCCATTCCGTAGCACCTCATAAATAACTTTCGTGTAAAACTGTTTTGTACACTTTCAAGAAGGCAAATGTCCTTTTTCTTATATGGATTGAAGATAGGTGTTCCTGACTCTACAATTGGCCGCACATATGTTTTGTAAGCACGCAGCAGCACTTGGGGGTCGTTGGTCTTCAAAATTTTGAAAAGATTGTAGATTCGATGATTTGCCTTGTTTGCCAACATCTTATAATGTTTACTGAAATTCCACTTGTTAGTTATCATAAAGCCTAAATATCGTGCATCATCTACCAATTTAAGCTCAGTGTCTCGAAGACTCCGAATCAGGGACCTATTCCCTGATTTTGTTCCAATGCGAAGGTAGCAAGATTTTTCGGCATTAAGCAGTAGTCCCCATTTGTCGGCCCGTTCACTTATGAAATCGATAGCTTTTTGGATATTTTGATAATCGTCATAATTTTCTTCTGTACTGTACATATATCTTAACATCGTCAGCATACATATTACATCTCACTCTTAACCTAACAGCAATAAGGAGACATTCTAGTAATGAAAAAACTCGAACCTGTATTTTGTGGTAGTTAGAGTTTTAATGTCAAGACGTCAAGCCTAGGGTATTTTGTTATTTTATTATTTTGTTATTATATTATTATTATTTTATTATTATACGCTCGAGCAAGTCGATGATCAACGGGACGACAGGTGTTACAGGTGATTACTATATAAAAACCAACGTTTTTTGGTTTAGAATAATATATGGAACATATAATATTGCACTGCCTATTCCTTTTTCATAATTGCATCTCCCTGTCCAAAAATAATGTACAAACTAATATCTACATGCCGTAGGATCTCGTGTAAAGTTGTTGAGCCAAGATTGGTGTACTCTTTTATTCGGCTTATGTTTCGGCGTAACCGCCTTATTCAGAACCTGGAGAAGACAAAAGGAGCGTGAAAATACTTGCCCAAGGATCATTTCAAGTACAGAAGCTCCAGCAGCAAGTGATAAAATGGGGCGAAAAGGGGAAATGTCAACCCGACTGACCTTATGGAGACAGCCGAGAGACTGCTAAGTCACTCTCGGATGGAGAAAGACGTGGATGAATGAGACTCTCCCTTCGGGCCACATTTTCAGGGACCTTCTGGTTGGCGTCCTCCTGGGTGAAGGCCACAGAGGTCGACAAATGGGGCCAGCTCCTGGATTACGGCCACCCGCTCCTCTTTTCTGTTTATTGCGGGGTTCTTGAACGCAATCCACAACGCCTCCAGGGTCTTCCGCGCTGCGATATCAAACTCGCGTGCTAAGATCTGCACCCTTTTTCTGAGAAGAGGTCAGTGCTGTTATAATTTTCTTCGAACAGTAATATTTTTCATACTTTCGCACGTTATTCTACCGCAAAAGACAGCGATATCATGTGAACCTCTTGCTTTCCGTTCTTCTTAAAATTGATTTTTATTGGTTGAGTAGGCTTCCTAACTTTAATCGTTTCATAGTTTTAACGACCTAGTTGGTATGGAGCAAGAATTGGCATTGTCGGTTAATTATCGGATATAAAATATTCACATTTATTCGCTCTTGTCCATTGTACCTCTTCCAAACTTCGTTGCTCGTGATATACATGTGTGATTGTTTTGATTTGTGAAAAGCGGTGTCCAACGCTAAACGGTAACCTCCTCGCTAACCAAAGCCTTATAAGAAGTCGTTTAGTGTGCACGCGACGAGTGACAGAAAGGGTGCCAGACGCGATACGGTCATCATCAGTTTCAATGCATCACTGTCGTTTGGGCGTACTTCCATCGCCGTATTAGGTTTATAGGTTCGCGCGGCCGAATAGTCAAAGGAAACTTCACAGCGGCCGCACCAATGTGGTGAGCGGCATGTGCGATGGCTTCCCGCGTTCATCGCGGGAATGGTGCACTTCCTCTCGCCGCGCGCGGCGTTTAGCGTTGGTCCTGCGTAGATCGCCGTCGCTCTCCCTTGCAGAGCGATCAGCGATGCGACGAGCTCTGAGAACTCCACATCCTTTCGCGTCTGCAAAAGCCATCGAGCTGATCTCGTTACACGGTTGACGCGTTCCGTACTAAGGCCTTTGGTATGCTCCCGCTGTGACGTCGGCGACAGAGCAACCAATTGACACTGATGCAGGTGAGAGTACGGTGATTTCCACGGGGAATCCCACTTTCGTTGCAGTCGTAAACGGCGCAGCGCGGAGGTGCTTTGGTTGCGGGGAATGTTGTACCCCGAGATAGGAAAAAATACTTCAGCACAGAACCCTCGCTCGTCGCCGAGCAGTGATCGCGAAGGAGAGTAGGGCTGGCTGGTCATTGATTGCATCAGCCCAATTCGTGTCTTCTCTTCGCGTCACCATCGTCGTGCTATTTCACGTCTCTGACGCGGACGGGTGTGTACCATGCACTTAAACTACGCGCGATGCGAGTTCGCGAAGCGAATTATTGATTTTTCATACTTTGCACGTCGCGCCTCGCATGCACACTGAACGATCCCTGACATCTTTGAACTTTTAAATAACTGCGACATTTCTGACAAATTCTTGATGTCGGTAATCACGTTATTGCTTAGTTCAACTCTCAAACCAAAGCTGTTTTCCCATTTTTAAATGTGTTTTTAAATGTAAAGAAGTGTTAGTAGGCAACGTATATTTACTCTATACATATTGTTTATTACAGGTGAACGAGAAAATGCGTGGTTAATTATGTAGTAAGCGTATAGCAAATATTTAGCACTGCATAACGACCGTAAAGCGACCAAAAGGAAACATCGTGGAATATATAATTGGCTGTAGTCTCTTTATGGTTGTGCCAGAAACGATGATAGTGCAAAGCGCATCCTGTTGAAGAACACCTGAAAGCAACCCTGTAAGAACTCTGTGAAATTTTGTATGCTTGGTTAATTTTCTTTTCTCACTTCTAGATATATTTATTTATTTATTTATTTATAACTGCACCTTAGCGCTATCATAAAACAGGCAAGTGACAAACAAAGCAATCCTGCACAACACTGGTAACCTAACGAGGAAACAACAATGTATTAGGGGGGGCCAAAAGTAATGAGACACCCCACGCCGTGTCCATATATCTCGTGGCTGGAGTCTGGTTTCGTGCTTGTTGTATTTGTATGTTTGTATGCTACTTACTGAAGCCCATCTGAAAAGTTACCACTTCCGCTCTTTCCAGAAGCATGCCAAAAACCCCAGCCTGTCTCATGCCGAAACCCCAGTCTGACGAGTCGACCTGTGTCGCTCAAATCTCCCCCAATTCCCAACCCCGAGCAGCCTGGGCTCAATATTCACGCAGGATGAGAAGTACGTCTTCTACCTTAACCCTGCCAAGCAGCGAGTCTGGGTGAGGCCTGGTGACCTGTTACCGACCTTCCTTCGGCGAGATGTTCACGGCGAGAAGCACCTTTGGAGCTTTTGGGTCTGCGCCCATGGATCGGTTTACCGGAGGCTGTTTCCCAAGAGCTCCGCGATGAACTCCAAGGCCATGGTGAACGAAATAGAGGAGATGGGCGGGCGACTCGCTCTTATTCATTCGCAGCGCTTCAAGAAGGTTCTCCTCTTCGACAACGCCGCACCCCATCGGGAACAAGTAAGCACGGATAAGCTTGGCCAGTTGGGCTACGTTTACATGCCTCACCCACCGTATTCGCTGGACATCTCTCCATGCAACTACCACTACTACTTGAGCCTACAGGACTTCCTAGTCGGAAGGGACACAAAAACCCAAGCAGTCCTTGACAACCATATCGAGCAGTTGATCAACACCAGGCTCGAGCAGTTCTGGAAGGATGGGATCAGGAAGTTGGCTGAGCGATGGCAGCAAGGTCCTTGCCCTTAATGGCAAATACACTCCTCAGCATCGTTGAGTTGTAATTGAGTTATAAGGAGATAAAGTTTTTTTTTTCATTTTGTCTCATTACTTTTGCCCCCCCCCCTAATAAAACGAGCGTAGTATCACTATGCCCTGCAATTTCGTTATTTTTAAGTGTTCTGCAGCATTCAGAAGCTCAGATACAGGGAGCCCGACCCAAAGAATGGTAACAACATGTGAATGACACAAATAAGTAATTTAATTTAATGTAGTTTACGCAGTTAACTTGATCGTGGTATAACGGTGCAGAGGTCGGCTATCCGCTCAGTATAGCTATGGCTCTGTGATTCCGGTTGGATGATAAAAATCACTTTCGAGCAGCATATAAGAAGGAAGCACTTAGGAGTGCAGTGTTAGATCCGGTCATACCTAGGCCTTCATTACGCTTCGATTAGATGCTGCTTCCATAGGAACTGAATTAGCCTAACTGACTAGATTGTTCACAGCAGCGCTACTCAACGTCATTGCTGCCTGGCAGAACCTGTTCTGTTTTCTAGTTTCTTAAGTACTGGTGTTCTTTTACCTTGTCCGAGAAGTTTTAAGACAAAAGCCGTGATGAGGTGAATGTCATATATCTTTGCCAACTGAAGTAATAAGCCGAGAGGGCTTTAACTGTTTGTTTTCATGTCCTGAATATGTTATCTGTCAACAACAAGTAGAGCTGTTGTCAGTGGTACCCTCACGATGAACTGGAAGCACATGCTCTTCTGGCTAGCTTCCAGCCTAACGCTCTTTACGACGTGCACGATCGATTGAAGCACGACGAACCTACTGTGCGAAGTGCTTCAACCGGTACCATAAATTCGACAATGGTGACGAATTGCTTGAAGAATCTCCTTGAACCAGACGATTACGCACGCAGTAGAGACAGCTCGTAGTCGCCGTATGTGACGACTGAGGTAGTCTGCCAGAAAATTGTAGCATTTACATTCTCTTCAGTATCCTCCGTACACGAGGTTCTTCGCGCTACAGGGAAAGCTGTCTCAAGTTCTTTCTCGTGCGTTAACGTGTCCTGTAAAGCTGAAGCGCGGTGATGTGTGGACATTTTTCCTCAAGGTTGCTCGGACCCAATTTTGCGAATGGTTTTACTCTGCTCTGCTGTGTACTCGAACATGAGTCGTTTTATTGTTGTGTATAGCTTCTAAGTAGTAATTGCTCATTTGCTTTTTCAAATGATTGAGACACGTAATTATTATTGTTTCAGTACATTGGCGAAATAACACACAAGCTAAGAAGCCCTGAGTTTATGGCCGCGACTTTCATATATCAGTGAAGGTTGAATCTACGGGGGACATCCCGTTTAACTGATTACTGAAGCGCATCAAAAAGTCAAATCCCGGTTGAGCTGGTCACATACTTCGAGAGTTAGCCAACTCGTAGACCTGCACGCTATGCAGGAACTCCTTAGACCTATGTATAACCTATTAATATATAACTCATCTGTCCGATTAGGCTAGGGTCTAATATGTATCAAAGCATTTATGTTATATAGATAAGGAACCTAGTAAACCCAACTTTTGTCGTTGTTTAACATCATAATAGGAAGAAAGGCAAGCTATTTTTCCTTTTTCAAGTATCTTTCTCATTGTCGAAAATATTATAATATATTGTTCTGTACTTTACTAACAACTAAGTTAAATAAGCTAGTTAGTTGCCTTTTCACTGATGATCCTTTAGGTAATTAATTTTAAACATGTTCTGAATGAGAATGGAGGCGAAATAAAATATCCCAAACAACAAAACCAGTCCCGGTGAAATATGCCGGGACCGGCATATTCTGTAAGTGCTCGTTAAGAGCTTGAGGTGGTGGAACGTATCCAGGAGAGGTTTACGACCTGCTCCTGCGGATATGCCAGTGACGGCCCCAGACCATAAAATCGTAGCGGGCGGACAGTCCTAGGAGCTCACGTTAGACACGCCTACAGGAGAGTCCATAAAAGCGCCCAGATCTAAGCAACTAAGTTCAGTCTTGGCTTGGCTCTCACCTAGTCTCCTCTTTGCTCCTTGTTCTAGATTTACTTGCCAAAACCTTCCGATTTTGCCTAAAATAACTTGTATTCCGTGCTCGAACCATAGTAGCGCTGGATATCGGACCCGATTCCACCTACAGTAATCGGAAAGACTACTACGACGACAGGAAGACACTAGACCTGCCCGACTATTACCCTACTATTTGTAATGGGGTAGTGTGTGTGTCTGTGTGTGTGTGTGTGTTTTCATCCTTCCGTCCGTCCGTCACAACTGCATAACTGTAGCGGGGACACGGCGCGTTGACAATACTCAACGATTGATAGGGACCCGAAACTTGAGCTCAGGAGGTATTCGAGGTCTTCGAACACGAATCTGAAGGTCGTTTCGAAGTATCGATCGCCATAAATCGATGTAGATCAAATTATCGATTTTTTGTGGATGTCACTCAAGAGGCTCGGAACTTTAGCCCTAGGGGTAACAGAAGTCGCTGAACACGAATCATGTTTGTTTCGAGGTTTCGATCGCCATCAATCGATATTGATCAAATTATCGATTTTCTGTGGTGCTGTTCAAACGGTCAGAGACTTTAGCCCTGGGGTTACCAAGGTCGCTGAACACGAATCTGAAACTTGTTTTTTAAGTATCGATTGCCATCAATCGATATTGATCAAATAATAGTTTTTTGTTGGATGTCGCTCATTTTTCGATTTTTTCGAACTTGCCCCAATCGACGTAGTTAAGATGTTCTTCCTGAGGAAACCATGACATAGGTGGCAGCTTCAATTGATGATGAGAAGTTATTGCTACGACGAAGCCGTTGAAAAGCTATCAATGCGGCCATGAGGTCGCACTGATGGCTGGTAATATTACATAGAAATCAGAGGAATGTTTGCTTATAGATTTGTATATAATTTTACCAAGATTAAGAAGGGAACTAACCGAAAAAAGACGAACTCCCATGATCACACCGTACGAGTAGGTTAATGAGCGAGCTGAATGCATCGCCAACTCGCTACAACCGCTGGCATCCACTGTCAGAATGCCAAGGCCATGTGCCATTGCCGCACTCATCGTTCCGCCAACGCCGAGATTATTCCGAGGAATAAGTATCTTAAGGAGCAGTTCACATAATCTACGTGTACATGGCGAGGGAGAACACTGCGCTCACCTGTAGAGGTACCTTCGCTTCTGCGGCTAATTTTTTGAGTATCGCAATTGATGTCGCCGTGGTGCCGAATCCTACCCCAATAGATGAAACAGGCCCGCCATTTATTTTCACATGATGATTTACCTGCAATTCACCATGCGCAAGGAAGTTCCAATAGCCATAACCATGACAAGTACGAAAGAGCAGGGGATCAGCTAAGTATGTCCGTAGTTAGTTCGGTATGAAGCTACCTCATGCTTGTCCGGAAAGTTTGGATGAACCGCATGGGTTTGGTCGACGGTGATCAGCATACTACGACTGATTGCCAGCTCATATGCATTTTGAGGTCCTCCAACCGTCAAACGCTTTAGCACATGTTTTATGAACGAAGACGCTGCTCCCATCTCGCTCACATTTCCAATCTTAAAGAAAACATCTTTGAGACAAAACTTC
This sequence comes from Heligmosomoides polygyrus polygyrus, assembly GCA_947396885.1. Classification (NCBI taxonomy): domain Eukaryota; kingdom Metazoa; phylum Nematoda; class Chromadorea; order Rhabditida; family Heligmosomidae; genus Heligmosomoides; species Heligmosomoides polygyrus. The sequence goes on along the minus strand of OX377204.1, from coordinate 100,299,837 downwards.
CGACATTTTCAGTGGAAGTACTGTTTCCAAAGTCAATTTTGCAGGAAGACTCACCTCCTCGCTATCACAACAGACCAGCACTCGAACATTTTCGTCGTTTTTCAGTTCATCTTCGTTCTCCAACGAATCCAGAAGAGCTTTCATGCAGAGGTACGTTCCGACTTTGTTGTCGGTACCTCCCCCGGTTATGAACTCATTGTGGACGCCACCAATCCTCTAAAAGTTGTATACGTAAACTTTAGTGATACACATGATCATATTTTCAAGTCACCGACAATGACGGCGGAAGGAATTACTAGCCATTGAAATAAGAAGAAAATCTTCACCGCTTGATTGGTGTCATAGAGGAATAAATCCATGTCAACAATATTTTCTGGTGTAGTGTTTGCAGCATCGGCGATAAGTTCTATGAAACGTCTGGGTTGACCGAGAATCCTGCTTCCGAATTCATTTGGTGCACCCTGTAACATCAGAAGAGCAAGGCAGCTAGCGGGCTGCGACCCAGTTCCCTTTCACTTGCCTTTGAAACGCCTAATTTGTGCCAAGAAGTATTGCAGAAATTACCTTCATAAATCTCCTCGAACTCCGCTCTTCCATCGCTCTTGACTCAAAAATTGGATCATACTGCCTTTCACTCTTGGCATCAGAGGAATCTTTTGGATACACGGAACCCTCATGAACGCTAGGAATGTAGAGGATAGGGTGCTCAATTCTTACAAGCCTTCGCGACATTGTTTGTCCCTGAAAACATTCCTCTAAGTCACTGCTAGATAAAACTGACATTTGTGAACAGAAATCTGCAAAACAACAGAAATCTACAAAAGACGTCTAAACTCTTATATCGTAGTATTCTCTGTAATCTTCTTTGGTGTATGACAATTACGGGCATAGCTTCTTTCTACTGTGCTGCAGTAGCTCAGTCGCGACTCTCGCCAATCCACTTTTCAGGGATCATATTGGAGTGAGTGAGGTGGATCCTAGCATGTCAGAGACGCAAAATATTCACGGCTTCCTCTAGCCTGCTAGGAGCAGAACAGCAATATTATTGACGTAAGTTACTGCACCGGCGCTGCACAGGAAAATGTGAACAAGTTACTTGCGAACTGGAATTAAGCAATGAATTGCTTCAAATAGATCAATTGTGTGCTGCTGTAAGGTATCACAATGACCTCGCATGTAACGTACAGGAGACCGCAGTAAGTCATAGGTAACCTAGGTTGCCAGTATAAGCCTAATTCGCATGCAGCCCACGTATTAACCCCAAGTCACGCATTAACATTAGATAGAGGAACCTTAAAAAAAAGCTAAAAGTCACCTATAGATTAATTTTAGTTCAAATGGTTCTTTATGAAGTTTAAATAGTAGTCGGAGTGCTCGACATACTCAAATGTCCTCCCTCTTTATTACCCGCATGAGTAATCAGTTGTAATATTTTCGTGAACTGTTTTGAATCTTCATGTTTTATTGCGTGAGCCATGTGAACTGCAAATGACACATGGGTAAAGACAAGGCGAACACTAAATAATAAGAAAGTGCTGCGCCACAATCATGCTTAACCACACAGACGTTCTTGAACGGTTGAGATTATTCTGGCAGGTGACCACTCGCTGTCGCTTCTGAGAGGAAGTCAGTGCATGCGGGACGCATCCTGGCAACACTGCCCTTCTTCCGCTTCGTTTTAGGTAACGATGAACAGTGCTACGTGGTGTGCGAATAGCCTTTGAGATCACCCTTATGCTTCTGGCAGGTTGCCTCCTGACTGCTGCAAGCACTCGCCGTTTGTTCGGTTCGATCGGTCTTCCAGAATCCTTCGTGTCCGTAATGCTGTAGATCCTTTTCCGGAAAGATTGAACCAAATTTCACACGTTGACTTGCTGCAGGCGTCAAGACCTAACAAATCAGCGATAGCTTTTTGAGCAGTGTACCCAGAACGAAAGTGATGAAAAAGCAAGTCGCGGTACGTCGATTTCCGCTTCATCTTCAAGAAACTGCCAATGTGCATGCACTAGGCCGATAAAGTGAAGCTACATGCTATTGCAAAGCATATTCCAATCCCCTTGTATTGATAAGATAACATCACTTTTGGATCTTGTATAAAGAAGTTGTAACGCGCCAAATACTCATCTTTCAAATAGCCCAGAAAATTATGGGACACCTCAATACTAGCAGAACTGGATTCCGAGCTCCATATTGGAGTATGTTATACACTTATACCATATGCATTCCAAGTTTGAGCTCATGAATGCCTACGGAGCGGTAATGGCAAAGCGAAATCCGAAACGATCGGCATTCATCTGCCTGCAGCTTTCTGGTCGCGGCGCTGTTTTTACCGCCAATGTCTTCAATGTTCCTCGACGAACGGTGTATGATGCCATAAAACGATACAAGGAGCTTGGTGGTACTTTATCAGACATGACTGGATGAGGTAGGAAATTGACTGCTATTACTCCGGAGACGGTAAAAATGTTCGCGAGCGGATTCGTCGAAATTCTCGCAGTTCGATGCGAAGAAGTCAATATTTCTACAAGCAGTGGTAGAGCCATCGTTAGGAACAAGTTTAAGATGTATCCATATTGCATTCAACGTGTTCACATGATATCTGAGAGAATGAAATATCAGCGACAACGAAGATGCAAGAACTTGCTGAAGCGGTTCGCGAATGGCACGCACCGCACGATCGTTTTTTCTTATGAGGAAGTCTTCACCCTGGAACTCACGGTGAATCGTCAAAACGATCGCATTCTCTCACAGAATGTTGGAGGTGCTATTCGCGTCGGGAAACTGGTCGGTAGAACGGCACCTCCGGCTTCAGTTATGGTTTGGGGTTCGTTTACTTCGAACAGCAAGTCCCCATTAGTCTTTGTCGAATCCGGCGTCAAAATTAACAAGGACAACTACCAGAAAACGACTTTGGAGGACCTGTTGCAGCCCTGGGTCGATCCGCACTTCGGTAATGATATGTGGTGCTTCCAGCAAGACTCTGGCCCGCACACAAGGCGAGGACAACGCAGCAGTGGTGTAAATGTGAACTCCCTGATTTTATTGCGCAGGAAGTCTGGCCTTCAAACTCACCGGATTTGAATCCTCTCGATTTCTCTTTCTGGTCAGTTATTGAGAGCAAAGTTTACTCCACGCGACACGCAAGTTTGGTTTTTCTGGAAGCTTCTCTGACTGAAGCATGGAACGAAATGGGCGACGACTACCCCCCGTGCCACGTGTGATGCTTTCATCACTCGTATAAGGACTTGTGTTCGTGTGAAAGACGACCATTTCGAATGACTCTGATTTGTTTCCGTCAGCAAGAGAATAGAGTTCTTAAGTTTTATGTCTCGCTGTCAAAACCGCATTTGTGTTGAAGTTACAATATGATATCATTGTGCGGGTAATTCGTGCGTACTCTGTATATCTCCGAGTTCTTATCTTTTTTGGACTCGGTATTACGAAGTTGTTAGGTCTCGAAACTGTTCTTATGTTATTTGAACTCATGTTATTTGTTCTCTTGTTATTTGGTCTCCGCCTTACTTCACCCATGTGACATTTGCAGTTCAGGCCATTTTTTGGCGAGTCAGCACATTGCTCAAGTTACATCACAGAAAAACATCGTTATGATAGATTACATCCTCATTACCTGCCATTTGAAGTTGAAAGAAAACAAATTGGTCGAGTAAGTATTGTGGATTATGTTATGGGATACCAGTGGGTGAATTGCCTACATGAACTGGTATGCTTATCTATTAGGTTGTAACGAAATAAATGGCACTGAACCACTGCAAATTTCAACAGTTAATATCTCGGCTTGTAGGCAAGTTTATTAATCGAAATAAAAACCTTCTGATTCTGCACATCTTTGCCAACGTGACACAAGCTTTTTTATCCCAGTAGCATAAAAATCAGAAGTTCTGGAATTGACGAAATCTTCGAAGGCACTTTCGGCATCCTGTTGGTATTTAAATATTTTCCCTACCAAGAAGTCGCCAAGATGCTTGAAGAAATGGTAGTCTGTTGGGGAGAGGTCGGGAGAAAACGGAGGATGTGGTAGAGTTTCAATGCTCAGCTCATTCAATTTCTGCAACGTCATTCATGCTACATGGGGGCGAGCATTGTAGTGCAGAAGGAGAACTCGCCTTCGGTTTACCAAGGCCGGCCGGATATCCTTCAACTTTTTCATCATTTCTTCAATTCCAATGCAGTACTTCTCTGCCGTGATGGATTCACCGGGAGGGAGGAAGCTGTGGTGAATAATTCCCAGCGAACACCACCATACTGTCACCATTACTTTCTTTTGGTGCAATTCCGGCTTCGCAAAAACCTTGGGGCTCTCATGGCTGTCCACCCACTGTGCCGATCGTCGCCTGTTGTCGTACATTATCCATTTCTCGTCACAGGTTGCGATGCGATCAAGGAATGGGTCCGTTTCGTTCCGTAGAAGCAGTGCGGACGAGATCTCATATCGTCGGCTTCTTTGCTCCTCAGACAGCTCGTGAGGCACCCATCTTTCCAGCTTTTTGGTCCTTCCAATTTCCTTCAGATGCCGGGCAGCTGTATTGTGACTGACGCCAAGAACCTTCGCTATCTCCCTGGTACCTTTGTGTGGATCCTCCTCTACCGCATCTCTCACCTTGTCCTCATCAACATCACTATGCCTCCCACGACCTTCATGTCCTTCCAAGCTCTCATCTCCATTCCGGAACTTCTGATACCAACGATACGTCATCCGAATTGTGGAACATCCTTGACCGAATGCGGCGTTGATCTTCTCGTCCGCCTCCTTAGTTGTAGTGCCCAGCTTGAATTCATACAAGTAAATGCCTCGGATTATCCTTTTGTCCATCTGCAAAAAAGTCAATAGAACTCTAAAGTTTTCCCACTTTTACATAGAAAATTTGGCACTCACCGGTAGAGCAAAGTTTGCGCTTCTAAATGATATGCCAAACGTTACGGTGTGTTCTTGATCAAACGCGTAAAGACGCGCCAAAAAATGGCGCGAGCCAGTGCCATTTAATTCGTTACAACCTAATAATATCTATATCTATATCTATATCTATATCTATCTATCTGCACATAGTTGCGTTGATTCTTAACTGCGTACCGTTTTAACAATGACTTGTCCGGCCACTGAAAAATCGCGATCGAACCACTTGAACATTTCATCTCCTCCACCATATCTCAACACGGCGAGCTTGAACGAACAACGATGTCTCTTACAACATAATCTTCGTTAGTATTAACTGAGAGTCACTCCACCTGATTGTACATCCCTGAATGTAGGCGAGAAGTCGGCTTCACTCGAGGAGCTAGAGAGTCAGTGTGGCTGCCGATGATTGCGAAACCATTTCCTGGCTTATACTTCCCACCGACGGCGAATGCCATGATGGTTGTGTTGTTCCTGTAATTTTAGGAGGAAATCTTGCATGGGTATCTTTGGAGAATTATAGCCGCAATTAAATTTGGAGATAGCAATCGGTTTTGTGCGTTGTTTGAATAAACCTCTTGAACACCTACGTATTCTCTTTTCGAAAATCTAACGAAAAAATTAGGTAGACCCTCTCTTGTTTTAATCAAAGTTTTGAATTATCTGGAAACAGAATTTTGAAAATATAGAAAAAATCGCACTTAGTGACGAAGTATCTTCCGAGAGGACTTATTCTCCATGGACTTGCATCGGACAATTCCTCAAAGTTCTCATCAAATAGCCGTCCTGCGATCTCTTCCACAACTGAATTCATGCATATCATTAGAATCAGTGAGGATATGTCAACAGATTCTTCTCTCTAATGCGTCGATCTAAGTGAATCTTCAAATCTCACCGTGGAATGGAGAGACGGCTTTGTGGAGAAAACTCACACAATCCTCAGCCACATCCAAAGCTGCCGCTGCAATAACTTCTACAGTGGGTTTCAAAAGTATAAGGCCACCCCTAATTTTTTAAATTCCCCCTTTTCATGACATTTTACGGTAAGCGGCTGCTTCCACTTAGTTCGCCGTGGTCGAAAACCATACATGAAAATGAATCAGAAACCTCCTTTAGATACAAAACTTTTAAGAAGAAATCATTGGTTTTGCACTGTTTCAAAAGTATAAGACCCTAACGATGCTGGCTTGGTATATCTGTAATTTTTTGCTCGGTCAAACCAACACTGCCCTAAATTGACTTTACTATTATCTACTATCCTAATACCAACATATCGCGTGGTACCCGGCTGTCCGTCGAGGAACAAGCTCAATTTCGAACTCTATACCTGGCAGAACCCTCCAGTCGTGAAATCGCTGCCCAACCGAAATCGAGATGCGCTGTGTCCAACTATCTGAAAGATCCTGTTAGCTATGGAGGAAAGTCAGCGTCTGGAATACCTACTGTATTCTCTGGACAAAATGTTCGACACATTCAGCGACTCTTATCGAACTCGACGGCTTCGATCAGCCATTTAAGGTGGACTTATCCTTGGATGCATTGAGGACGGCCATCTGAAGAGCAGCCAGACAGAGCGGCAACATTGTCCGTGAGTCGATGGAGAGGGCTCCGAGGCTGACTGGTCGCCACAAGGCCGAACGACGTTATCAATTTGCGTTTAGAAATATCAGGGCCGATTGGAGCACGGTTCGCCATTTTTCACTATGAAATTCCTCCCACTTGAACGAGTTCGATGCTTTCAGGTAGTCTTCTCCGACGAAAATAAGTTCAATTTGGACGGCTCCGATGGATCTAACTGTTACTGGCGGGATCTGCGAAAGGATCGACTCATCTTCAGCAGACGTAATTTCGGTAGTGGCTCCCAGACTATCTGAGGTGCCTTCTGTAGCTCTGTTGCTCTTAGGCTTGCATTTACCACGAGTCGAATGAACTCACAGTACTATCAGAATATTCTTCAAGATCATCTCTTCGCGAATATCGTGCACAGGAACTCATTTTTATGCAGGACAATGTTTCGGTACATGCCAGTAGATTAAACATCCTGTTGTTGAACTCCAAAAATACCCGCGTGCTAGACTGGCCAGGTTGTTCACCGGACCTGAACCCGATTGAGACCATCTGGGAAATCATTGTGCAACAGATATATGCCAATGGAAAGCAATTCAACAAGGTCGAGGAACTGCGCAGAGCGATCGAAGAGGCGTGAACCCTCATATTCTGAAGAACCTGCCTGAAACTTTGCTAGACAGAATTTTTAAACTTATTTCCAATCACGGCGGACCGGTCAATTATTAATTTGTAGTTGTATTTGTAACTGCTGATTATTGATTGTAATAAAATTGAAGTGTCTTTGTGATGACCTGATACTTTTCAAACAGTGAAAACCAATAATTTCTTCTTAAAAAGATTGGTATCAAAGAGAGGTTTCTGATTCATTTTCAGGTATGGTTTTCGACCATGGCGAATTCAGTGGAAGAAGCCTTTTACCGAAAAATTCGTAAAAAGGCAAAATTTCCAAAATTAGAGGTGGCCTTATAATTTTGAAACGCACTGTATTATGCTCATGACTAAGGCCTTTATGGAGTAACAAAACCTTATATTTAGACAAAATTTCAAACTGTGAATTATGCTGGCAGATCTACGGAGATAAAGTTGTCGTTTCGTCATTTCCAATTTGTCTCACGAACGCCTAAAGATTTGACCATGCCCTCAGGGCTCCGTTCGCAGGAGCATCTGACTGCTCCTCCTTGAGAGATATCTGTCAATAATTTTCCCGTCTTATCCATTGTGCAGTTCTCTTCGTGCTCTAATTGGTATCCGTCTATTGGAGGAATCGAGGAACTGATTTCACTTCTTGTCACGACTACATGTTCCATTACCCTCTATCCCGTCTCATATTTTCCCCGCTGTGCAGCGATAACGATGCTTCTGGCGCTAAATAGCTTTTGCTTGCTCCTGTGCCTGTAGTTGGCATACATTTGCTGTGGCTCGCGAACAGAGATTAATAATCCATTTCGTGTGCACTGCAAATTCAAAGGCACAAACATAAAACCAGGGGCCAGATTCATTAACCGCTTACCGCCCTCTAACGGTGAAAATACCCCCATATGACATTCATTCAGCATTAGTCCTGCTGGTATTTTATGAAGCATGGGCTCAGTAATATAAGAGAAAGATGAAAACAGCACTCACAATTCATTTCTTTTCACGGGAATTTCGATTGGAGACGACAGCTAGAGAATCGCAACCTCTGAAGCTCAGTGCTTCATTGTTATCTCACGTTAAACAAAAATTATGCATGGTAATTAAAAACGATATATAAGTAGACACAATTATAATATACAATATACAATTAAAAGATAAAGGAAAGAATCGTTCAAAGCTGTCTGATCCGAGATTTAAAACCCAAAGACATTGAAGGTTTTCATGATCCGCCAAGGCCGAAAATTTCAATCCAACTAGGGTGCAAGTGACAGCCTACGACGGTGCTGCATGTTCTCACTAGATATAAAACGGTAAAGACATAGTTTAATAGTATATCGGGAGCAATTTCAGGAAAATTATGGTTCTTTCATTAAAAAATCGATGGCTATTGTAAGACAATGCGAGCTTTGAAGCCAAAACTCACAGGCCACACAGCCCTCAATGTTATCGCAATGCTAAACATCTATTAGGTGGCTTACAGCCCAGAATATAACTTTTGGAACGATAAATGAGTAAAGCCATATAATTGTGATAGTTTAATTATGAAAGTATGGAAAACAAAGAATTGGTTTGGTTTTCGTTTCGCACGGGCCCTTATACGAAAACCAAACAGACAGAGTATCCTTCCCCTTGTGCTAATCAGTGAGGGAGGGGAAGGAAGAAGGAGTTGCTGCTGCAAACTAACCTGAGCTCCTCTTGTTGGCGTTGGACCTAGCAAACAACAATAAACGTAAATAAGCAAGTTTAAGATGTTATAGAAAATTGATGCTATAAAAATACCACCAGAAAAGAATAAACCTTGAATGAAAGGCATTAAGGTGATGTAGGAAGGGTAGCAGTAAATAAGAATAGATAGAACAACCCGCAGCAGTGGCACGGAGAGCGCAGCGTGGCTAAATGAGAACATCCACCAGGGGAAGGTTAGTTAAGGAGAAGGAGGAAATAATGAAGAGGTGGACCTCCACGCCGAACCATCAAATGCCTTCCAATCCACTACCTCGAGCACAATAAGTTAAGGAGTATGTTTTTATAGTTTATGCACTAGGATTTAAAACGTAACAGAATTGTTTAGAAAACCGTGTTCATTCACACCGCAGGTAATTTGCATCTAGATGACCGCAGAGAAATCAAAGAAAATGGTTGGCGCTTGCACTATTCTCTGAACAGTTATGTAGCGCTTTTATACGAAACATTTCTTTCCCTTCGTATTCCACGCTATGGAATCCGTAATGGATGCTCAGTTCTAGAATTTTAGTGTTTAATTCATACTCGTTTCATACGAACAAATTCGGTAAGGACAAGTGGGATGTGGTATTCGCGGCTCCTTTCAATGTGTTGTGAGACAGTCCGAATATGGTACATGCAGGAGAAATCCTTGCGAAACCCTGTATACCTGATAGGGAGAGAAAGGTTCATTGTCCCGCTAGAGCGCGATACATGCCCGCAGAAGATTTTAGACAGGTGAAATGTACCAAAGATGGCGATACTCGAGTCATGAGGCAAAATTCTGCTGCGCAGGAGGGACTATCTCTCGGACATAGTCAACAAGGAGCTTCTCAGCCCCCTATATATTGCGCCAAAACCATCGTCGAGCCAATGCTTCCAATTCTGTAGAATAAAGCTGCTACAGCGAGATGAAATAAGGGACGGTACTAAAGATCACCATTCTTATACCTAATTAATGTGGATCTGTAAAAGGTTGCAGTACCACCAGTGTCATGCATGCCGTGTCCCGCAGGTCCGCTGCATCGATGGAACTCAATCCGGCATCTCTGCCAGGCCACATACCTGTGAGGCCGTAGCACAACCGGGGTCACCTGCACGCTGCGGTGATCTGTCTTAGTTAGTTACTTAGTTCCTTCCGTGCTGTTGAGCGCATAAGGCGACGAAATCTTTCCACAGCTGACTGTCTTGAGCTATTTCTTCGCATACCTGCCTAGAAATATTCACAACTTTCAAGTCATTCATGAGCGTGTGACGCCACCTGTTTCTTTGGCGTCCTCTAGTTCGCTTTCCTGGTCCATTGCATGGCTGATCTCGGCAGGCCTGCTCCGGCATACACAGGATGTGTCCGGCCAGGCGGAGTCGACGTAGCGGAATGGTTTCGTAGAGGCAACTTCCGTCGGATGATGGTAGTTGGCGCTTTCCATGTTTCGCTAGTGTATATTGCGGATGGGACGACTATCGACGAATACAAACGCAGCTTTACGTTATTTGAAATAGAGGAGGACGTCCACAATAGCTTGAGCCTCCGGAATATTGTTGTCGCTTCCGCGATCCTACAACGCAAGTCGGTCTCATCATCCCTTCACTGACGATCGTACTTCCCAAGTAGGTGAAGCTGATCACTAACAAGCGGTCGATCCTACAAAGATGCCGTCCTTGGGCTCGTAATTCCTACGTGCATGACCTTTGACTTTTCGGGACTATTTTGGAGACTACTGTTGCCTGCTTCTTGGCTAAGGCGTTCTGTAATTCTTTGTAACTTATCCTTGTCCTCAGCGAATACAGTGATGTCATCCATAAGGCGTCCGCTAAAGCAAGGAATGCCTTTTTGTACTTCGGCTGTCGTTCTTTTCATTACGAAGTCGAGTGCGACGTTGAATAGAAACGGTGAGAGAACACACCCTGTCTGACTCCTGTGGTGACCTCAAAACAACTTGTATCTCTAACAGTTATCCTCACGCAACACACGGAGTTTTGATATAGACTTCTAAATATCTCGACGAATGTTGCAGGGACTCCATAGAGCCTGAATATTTCCCACAGTGACTCACGGTGGACACTATCAAAAGCCTTCTTAAAATCGACGAAATTTACGTGGAGCGGGTAGCGGTATTCCAGGCACTGTTCGATTTTGTTGCGTAGCGTGAAAATCTGATCGCAACACGATCTTCCATTTCTGAATCCAGCTTGTTCCTACCGCAGTCGATCGTCAATTGCATCACGAAGCCGCCAGAAGCCGTCAGAAGTGATCTGTTTGCCTTTGCGAAATAAAGAATTGGCTCTTTCTCCGACTAAGGTCACACCTTGCAGCAACGAGAACGCTCTTCAGCAATCTTCCCGGGATTACCCGTGAAAACCATACCCCCTCCCGCCCCCCGTCTACCTTCACGTTGCTTGCATGCTAGTGAACTTCACTCCACTGCCCCGCGCCGTGATGCTCAATAAACATGTCTACCCTGTTCCGACACTGCGCTGCATAATGATTCTTATACGAGAAATATGGAACACCAACAAAGAACAGTGCAAGTGCTACGAGCTAAGGTTGAGAGCTCGTTCCAGTGACCTACGAATGTCCTAGCACCACCTGTTGTACCTACCTGGCTCTCTCTGACTTGGTAGGTAGTGTGTGCTCATGCGAGTGGTGGCCAGGCTCCGCCACTGCGGTCTCCTTTGGCCTTCTGAACCGGTGCGCGGTCACCAGGATCGAAGTCTTTGTCAGTGCGCGATGCAGCTGAGCCATATGGTCGTGGTCGAGTGGCAGCGGAAGACACGGCACAGTCGACAGGATATTAGAATAGAACAGTGGCGGCGGCAGGTGCCCGATGACGGCCGTTCGAGGCTTGCGCGGAAAAGCGCTCAGAGTGCGTCGCGCAGTTTACGCTACTCGGTCACGTCGGAACCAAACGGCAGCCCTTTCGCGTTAGGACCAGTGGACCTCGGTCCTGGAAGGAGTCTTTTTGAGCAACATAGAAGAGGAAAAGGAAGCCAAAGTAAAACCTGGTTCTCAAGGCGTTTGCGAAAAGCAGGATGTGGTTCTGAAACAGCTCCCGGCCCATCGACTACCAGTTACACCTAGCATACTACTAACAAGAACTATAATACAACTATAATACAAGAAGGCTGAATTTGTTGGCTGTTAGCCGAACCTTACCAGAAAACCGCTGCCCAATTTTTTGTGATCATTTGCAGTCGGGACCGGCAGAGGGTAATTCGGCCTTGTTCCATTCGTGCTGCTTCAGCCTGTTCGATATTCGATACTGAACCAATAGCCAACATACGAAACCAATTCTGACCTGAAACCTTACTCTCGTTAATCTTGTTCGCGATGAGCGCCCAACCCTAGGGTTCATTTATACTTCGACGCCGAGCAACGCGACGCGACGTATTGTGGTCACATTGATCGAGCAACGCGACGGATCAATTTGGACACTATATACGTGGCGTCGCGTCACTCCAGGTCGGAGGTATAAACAGGGCCTTACACCCTCTTGAGGGGTGTATAAAAAGCCGTACTACAATTCGAAATTTTAAATATTCGGGAAGATAGCAGCAGACTCTCGGATATACTGCTGTATAGCATGAGATTCGAAAACACAATATTTATTTACACAAAAGGAGAATATAACGAAAGAACAAAACACATTTTAGGCACACTTCAGCGAACGATCAACACTGTATACCCAGTTGCAAAATGAATGACGTCACAACTCTCACACCACTAGTACTGGAACCGAAATACTCTTCTTCAAACAGAGAACGGCTAAGGAGATTTATCTCGAAGTACATGGAAATCTGGGACACAAGAACAAGTATGCATTTGTAAGACGGACATAATCGGTCCGCTTTTGTACAAATTGAATATGCCAAATGGTGAAGAGACGCCGGACACGATGATGATTCAGATAGGAGCTCTAGAAAAAATCCGCTTGAAAATCGTTCACCAAAGCTCTCCATGGCTGCGCTGCCTTACAGTTTACCAATGTGGTGTGAAGGTTCGCTCGGCTCGCTCGAACTGTGAGATGATCTGGCCGAGTTTTCTGCGGATCTTCTTCTGATCGTCAGCGGTGCACTCAATCAGCTGAATTTAGAAAAAATCAGCTGTCAACAATGGGAATTGTCTAGTGACCAAATGGGTGTCACAGGTGGCTAGACTCACTTGTGCCTGGAATCTCTGATCGATCGGACCGTCAGGTTGGTCGGGATTGCAGGCATTTAGATAGCGCCGAACGGCCTAAACCACGTGGATGTATCTGTATATTGGATGGCATGAAAACCTATCTATAACCGTCTACACTACTGACACGTCAAAAGACAAAAATAACGTCACTTTTGTGTCATGTATCCACTGATCACGGTCGACCTAAAAAAGCGCTGTTCCATTTTCTGAGAGCGGGAACTCGCTACATTAAGTAGATTCTTCAAAGCTCTATGCGCTCATCTAATCCTATATGGAAGAAAGTAGCAGCTTTTCATACTTAGACGAATCTATTGAAGCATAAACCTTGTCCTTGAATGCTACGTTAGTTCTAGGCGAGGTAATGTCCCGTTTATACTTCGACGCCGAGCAACGCCACGCCACGTATTTGGGACCTTTAATGCGATGGCATACTTCCATCTCCTCAGTTCATGGCCATTCCGCCGCACACGGTCGAACAGTCAAAGGAAACTTCGCCGCGGCTGCCGTAATAGTGGCGATCGGAATGCGCGATGGCTTCCCGCGCCCATCACGGGCATGGGATATTTTTTCGCGCCGCGCGCGGTGTTTAACGTTGGTCCTGGAGTCGTCGTCACGCTCGCTTGCAGAGCGATGGCGATGCGACGAGCAAGTGAGAAGTTCAAATTCATTCGCGTCGCTCTGCAAAACTCATCGCCGCGATTCCATCGAGCGACGCGACAATCAAAGTTGGCCACTATACATGCCGTCACGTCGCTCGGCGTCGGAAGTATAATCGGGGCCTAAGACTGGCAATCTCTTTCAAGCGTGGCGTACCCCATCCTGCTCCTAAATCTGGTCATCTAGAGTTAGCTGACCTCTTTTCCAGCGTTCATATCCTCTTGCATCTTCTCCACTACCGTTTCGATGAGATTATTCACAGATGACAAAGCGCGTTCCTGTTCAGCACTTCGTGGGGTGTTCACGCTCACCTAAATCGATCAATTGTGAGTGCTAGCGTCAATAATAAATGTAGAGCAGTAAAAGCAAATGTAGTAGTATTCGCTTGAAAAGAAAACTAAAAACAAACAATGCTTTGCAATTGCTAATGTGGGAGGTATGTCCAAATAACTCACATCGACCGTTTTTGTTCTAGCAGCAAGACGATTCGTAATGGCGGTAATATCTTCACGATCTCCTGAAATTATACATTCCGACTATTTCTTGCTATTCGTAAACTGACTCAAGGAGCAATATGAAAGCTCATGGTTGGCGTGTGAGGCCTATGTTATACTTCGGGGACGCTGTTGTCGGCGACGTCGGCGGCAGCGTTGAGCGGGTGCTAGCAGTGCATGGCACAACACTGTCGTCGACAACAGCGTCGCCGAAGTATAACATAGGCCTAAAGGCCCCCACAGAGTTCTGCGGCAACGCCGCTCGCTGCAATGGTTAAGGATAGGGCAGGGACGCCGCCGGCGGCGAGCTCTGCGTCTCTGCCCTATGGTTAAGCATAGGGCCGCGGCGCTGCCGCAGAACTCTGTGGGAGCCTGGCTGCGGGACATTATGTACGAATGGTCGCCGCGGACGCGGCGACTCGCGCGGCAGAAGGCATCGCAATTGGGTGACTTCAACGGCCAGTGATATCTAGACCTGCATCAAAACTTGCACATCGAGTGTTAGAAAGTGTATACAAGCTCAGTTTCACTGCGATAATGTGTCATATTTTCAGCTTTTCCTGAAGAAGCACCATATAAAAATGAGCATTAGAACGTTGCTTAGTTTTATAACTCGAACTCAATTTCTGAACCAGAGCATGTTTTCCCCCAGCTCCTGCAACAGCAGAAAGGGATATCAACAACTCAATCCTAGCGTCTGCAGCAAGTCATGAGTCACAGCTCCCACGACCGCAGCAGAGCTCATCGCGCACGCGGCAGTCGTCGTCGCGGGCGCGGTGTCCATTCGTACATAAAGACCGCCCCTCGGGGGCCTTAAGTGTTCGCGCCCACACGAGTTTGAATTTAAACATGCCGCGAAATGGCGCGCAAAATGCCGCGGGGGCGAGGGGAAAGGGAGGGTCCAACCGCTGCCCAGCCTTCATGTGGTCAACGTCTTCCTGTCAATAAACGTCTCAACTTCACAATTCATGATGACGATCTTGCTTTTCCCGTTTATGCTTTCATCACCGGATGAGGCTATTCGAGCGGAGCGATGCGTTCTATAACGTCGCACTGTTTCGAATGATGATGAGCACTCCGAACAGCCGGGAACGCTGTCACGCGATTACGCACAATTGCGCACTTGTACTCACGCAAATTTGCAAACATTTCTGAGTCCACTGCAAAGGACAGTTTAAGCACCAATAGTCTCCAGTCTGCCGCGATCAATCACATCGCGCCGATTTCGAAAGCGGCGCGTTCTAAGGCCTATGGTATTCTCCCGCGTCGCTCCAGCGACGGGCGCGGGGCAACTGTCAACGGCGCGTCTTCGCTGCAGTGGCGGACGGCGCAGTGGGGCGCGATTGTCAGTTGGCGCGCCATCGCTCCCGCGATGCGTCGCAGAGGGGTGTTATACCTCCGCGTCGCGGGAGTGAAACATAGGCCTATGTTATACTTCGGCGACGCGTCGGCGACGCTGTGCTGGGCGGACTGCTACGTATTGCGTAGCAACCCGTGTAACACTGCCGCCGACGTCGCCGACAACACCGTCGCCGAAGTATAACATAGGCCATACTCCCGTGCGACGGGCTGTGATGGTCGCGGAGGGAGAGCGCTTGTCGTGCCCTATTCTCACTTATTTCTTTCGTGTGCACTTCCGCTCACTTATTTCGACACTTCTTTGGTTCGTGACCATACCACAGCTAGTGTCCAGTAGTGTCAGTGTCCATCGCAACCCTTTCTTTGAACTGTGCGACCCTAGCAGTATTGCATCTCATGCGGGGTTAGGGTATTGCGACACTGCCACTGCTTTTGCTTTTTGTGCTCTAATACGGGTTGTCTCGAAAAAACTCATGCGCTTTCTGTGAGGTCAAATAATCTTGTTCTGTTACATCAAAAATCTATGTAAACTCGTTTTGAGAAAGGAAAGACTGGATGTCCGACGGCGATTAAGGCATTTGATTCCTTTTCCTATACCTCCCGCCCCCCGCTGCATTTGTCTGAACATTCCTGCAGCACAATGTTCTCAGTTAGTCTAACTGGGCTCTTGAGCGAATTCACAATAGGTCTCACTGTGGATGTGATGAACAAAGCACGATTTCGTCACTGCACTGGATCAGCTGATTCGCTAAAATTCTGCAAAAGTCTCCGTCTGCAGAACTGCGTGAACTATGTCAGCCTCGGCGATGGCGACGGCTTGCGACTTGCATCGCGAGCCGTCGCGTCGCTGTGCACTCCCGCGTCGCTGCAGCGGACGGGAGTATGCCATAGGCCTAATCCTCAGCGGCGCGATTGTCTACGGATTTACGCAATCCGCCCAGCCGACCGGCATCGACGCGATCAACCAATTTGACTTCAATGCGTCGCCATTGCGTCGCTCGGCGTTGAAGTATAAACGAGACTTTATGGATCCGAACAGTGGGTACTTCTGAAAGCTGACTTCCAGAGGCTGGAATAAAGACTTCCAAATGTGCTCTAACTATGAATTAATCTTAAAATCAGTTGAGAGATAAAACTTTATTGCACCAAAACCTCTACCATTTCTTCAAAGCCAAGAAACAGCGCCACTTCTACCGGCAAAGACCACTTGGAGGGTTAAAAATAAGAGCAAATGCAACAGCTTGATGCTAGTCAGGACTAGAGACACGCCATACATTCCCCTCTTCACCTTTAAGGACGTGCCTGCCGAAAATAGCATCATGAAAGCGGTCAAGACCCCCACACTTTTGCGGCCCTATCCTTAACCATGGGGCAGGGATCTGCGTGATTTGCTTGATGACGATTCACATTCACATCCATCATTGCGCCGCCGCTGATTTCCCGCCAATTTCCTGTCGTCAGAGACTGCGCCCAAGCCTTTCGCGATCGAGAACGGCCAGAGCACGAACAGAAGACGACGGGAAAGCGAATAGCAGCCTAGGTCCCGACTAGAAATACAGTACCTCGCCACTCCGTGCCGCCTCCGCTTGCCGCCAGCAAGATTCGAGTGCGGGCGAGCAGCGCGCTTCACGAGTTTTGTTGCATGCCGCCCGCTTCAAAAGTGTGCGGAGGCCTTCAGTCGATGGATAAATCACTATACTTAGCGTTCTGCCCTCCTATCTACAAACTCATCGATAACGGAGTAATAAAAGGCTTTTGTCACTTGGCTTCAAGCTAAACCTACGGAAATAGGGTAGAAATCCTTAATGGGGCTTAAGTGATGGAGGCGACATCAGGCTGCATCGAACGGGCCTGTCACATATAGGGACATGTACAGACGGTGCTCTGATTGGCTGGCGCGTTGCGCCTCCCCTTGTAGGCCACATTAACGACATATACCGTAGGGCATTATGGATGGTAAATCCAGTTCAAGGGTTGGTCACTATGTTAGAGGAAGCATGATGTCTTTGGCTTATGCCCCTCACACTAGAATACCTGTGGTACTTGCGTGGACACCTTAGGCCGAGTATATCCGGGAACAAATGTCCAAAATAAGCCAGCTCTTCTGGAACGCATTCTACCCTGTTTATAGTAGCACGGATCTTTCAACAAACCTTGTCCGAGACGAAGAAGCTCGGTGTTCACACTGACGCTGTTGAGCATGTCCAGAATCTGCTCCTTCTCCTGCTCCAGCATGGAGGCTGCTTCTCTGAAAGAATTGGAGATTCAAAAGGAAAATCTCTTTAAAAGAGGTTCACCCGGACCAGACGTACCTGAGCTGTTCGACACGCTTCTCCACCTCGTCGAGCATGTTGACAACTTGCTCGTTAAAGTCGTCAATGCTTCTGTTTCGCATCAGCGACAACGAAGCTGTACGTGGATTCGCCGCCATCTGAAATCGACCTCATTAGGTTCTGAGTGGAGCTATCGATCAATGCGACTCGATGATGTGCGACAAATCGATAATAATCGATCGCATACAAGAGCGTATAGTCACGAACAACACCTCATGCATGCATGCAATGCGTTGAAGCCTGTTCGAGCGTTAGTACAGTTAGAAGAAGCTGCGAAAACGTTCGTTCAAACCTCGTCGACGCTGTTCGTGGTGGAGGTGTTCGACGGCGGCGGCGGTGACGGCGATACTGCCGAGGACGGCGGTGGCGCCGGAGACGCCTTCTCGCTGCTGACACTCGGAGCCGCTGATGCCTCCGTTGTTCGTTGAATGGTGATGGGAATGATTCTGGCCGCCATCTAGAGCACGCCTGATGAGTAGTGGACGACGACGACGAGCAGTAGGACGACGTGGACGACGTGAAAGCGAGGAATGTACTCGTGGTGCACTGGTGAATGGCACAAGCGGATGATGTGGAAGTGGAGCGCCGGCCGCAACGGACGGATGATGGGCAGAGTGTGACGACCGACCGACGGGCTTTTGGGGACGGCACCGAGGAGGCCTATTCACAAAACGGGCCGCATTTTTACGATGAATGACATCGAACTGGATGAATCACGGGGCAGCAAACAGAAAAATCGTGCCCTGATAAGGTGTGGTAGCCGGCTCGCTATCAACAAATTTGCCGAATTCCAGAATTAATTGATCAGACATCAGACAACGGCTTAATCAGCTAGAAGAATTCCAGCGCTCCGTAGCAAAATTTCTGAGCACGTCATAGGGAATACGAGGAGAATAAATCCTTTGGTCAGACAGTGACGTAACTAGTGGTGCTCGCTTACCATACATTTACTGCACTACCAAATTATTTTCTAACCATTTTCAATTATTTATTGATTTTTTTCAACTGAGAAAGGTGTCACTAGTGCATCTGTTCGTACCAGGGATAGAAAATAACTGTTTGAACATCCCGCTTCCCTATGAGAACCCTTCCCGGGTTCGGATTCATCACCCAATGGGTAGGAGATACCGTAAGGGAACCGTACCCATTACCCGCAGTGGGCAGCGGGTACGAGTCGTATTCATGAAAAGAATCTAGGGTTAGGTAGAAGTCTTTCGCATAAACAGACCGGATTCATCAACGCGCATACCCACGGGAATGCTGGGTATAGGGCCGGACATACCCACGATTTATGATAAACCTTACCCTCCAAATCGTGGCTATATCAGCTGGTAGAGAAAACCCTCCGATCATCGCGGGTACATCCGTATACCCGCAACTCGTTCGCGCCCCATTGAGAAAATGGCGCTCCAGTGAGATCAGGGGCCGAATTCATCAGCGACTAACCCGTGGGTGTAGGGGGTAGAGATACCCACGATGAAGCCTGCGTCTCTGACTCTCATCCTATCTCTATCTGACTCTTATCTTATCTCTACCCCTGATATGCCGCATACCCACGGGTTTAATTTTTGATGAATCCGGCCCCAGCTGTTCTCGCAAGAGGCCTAGTTCTACCTTATCCTTGATTCATTTCATGAATACGATTCGTACCCATTACCCATTGCTGGTTGTGGGTATGACTCCCTTACAGTATCTCTACCTATACCCATTGCTTGATGAATCCGGGCTCCGGATTTCCCGGAGGGTAAGGTACAACTAGGCCTTTCGCAAAAACAGATGATCTTACTGGAGCGCAATTTTGTCAATGGGGCGCGAATGAGTCGCGGGTATACGGATGTACCCACAACGACCGGCGGACTTTCTCTACCCACTGATATACCCACGATTTGGCGGGTAAGGTTTATCATGAAACGTGGGTATATCCACATCTTGGGTATGTCTACCCCCTATACCCAGCATACCCATGGGTATAGGCATTGATAAATCCGGCCCCAGCTGTTCTCGCGATGCCTAGTTGTACCTAACCCTTGGTTCCTTTCATGAATAGGAATCATACCTACTACCCACTCTTGGTACTCCCTTACGGTACCTCCACCTCTAACCATGGCTTGATGAAACCGGGCCCTGATCTCACTGGAGCGCCGTTTCGTCAATGGGGCGCGAGTATGTGGATATACCCACGACGATCGTCGAGTATTCTCTACCCACTGATATACCTACGATGTGGTTGGTAAGGTTTATCATGAATGTTCCATCGTGGGTATGTCCACCCCTTATACCTCGCATACCGGCAGGTATAAGCGTTGATGAATTCGGCCCCAGGATGATTTGGGAGTCAGGGCCTAAATTTTGGGGAGTTTTGCAGATTTCAGGAATGTCCCGCGTCCGCCTTCTCTTTAATCTGGAGAGATTTTCATCGTTCGACCCCAGGTGGTGCCAGCCAAGCCTCAGGATCATACCCCGTATCGTACAGGAGTGTTCACACTCTACTCCTTTGCCTTCCATTGCTCTGTAGCTGTGAATTCTTTTTGAAACGTGATGTCTTACTGTAGTTTGCAGTTGTATTTCAAGGGAATCTGGCTACCTTATTCTCGCGTGAACCCGATATCAGGTTCCTGATTCGGAGTTCCCGCCAGGCGCTGGCTTGTCCATCGGCTGGCAATGGTAAATCATTGTGTGGCCACATAGGCATTCCAATCGCCTCCACGACATCCCGTAAAAGTAGAATGCGTGGCGTATCCCACAAGGAATTATGTAACGGCGTCCTTCATCCTTTCTTATCCTTTTTTTTACATATACGTTGCTTTGTTCCTAAAAATTCTCGAATGTTCATTAAAAAAAGGTTGAAACCATTGTACTTAATCCTCTTACGAAACAATTTAAGCAATAAATATCAAATAAAACGGCCAACCGACTTATTCCTCATATGGGATTCCGAAATTGGTTACATACTCGTCTGAATATGATACCTGGCGCATGTACACAGTGTAGAACGCGCGTGGAGCGCAGTCGGAGGAGGCGCCGGCTGTCGCGTGCACCCGATTCCAGGTTCCTGGTTCGGATTCCCCAGGCCAACCAAGCCTTCCATCCCTCCGTGGTCCGTGAATTGGTACCACCAGACTTGTTGGAAGGCTGAAGCGCTGGCTTGTCCATCGGTAGGCCAAGTCAGTGTATGGCCACATAGGCATTCAAATCGCCTCCGTGCAATGCCGTAGAAGTGGAATGCGTGGCGCATCCCACAAAAGGAATGAGTAACGCCGTACTTTCCTTTATCCTTTATTCTTCATTTTCAAGTATTTACTTATTCAGCAATTTTTGTCGAATCAAACTAGTCTGATTTCAATTTAAAAGTAAAATCAATTTAGCAGTGACAGATCTATTCTAAGCAGTCAATATTTTTCTCACACCGTGTACGTACCGAACCGTAAGGCCCCGTCTGTACTTCCGACGCTGAGCGACGCGATAGCATGTATGTATAGTGGCCAAATTGATCGATCGCGTCACCCGATCAATATGGCTACAAAACATGGCGTCGTGTCGCTCTGCATCGATAAACGGGCCCTAACGGTAGACCCGCATTCAATTCCTTGAAAAAGGAATGCATGGCGCGTTCTGAAGAAATCCACGACATGCGCTCGATTTTCAAAGCGTTCCTTGGAATGTGTTTGGAATTACAGCATAGGTGCATTAGCTGCCTTCAAAACGGCGACAGCAATCGTTGCCACCTGGAATGCGCCATGCATCCGTCTTATCATCGATATCTTGGAGACTGGCTCACTGCACACCTTCTTGACGAAATCGTCAATTAAGCTAGCCGATAGATCTATGCCGAGCGTTGAACTAAAACTGCGAAATTCCCTTTGAACGCGCCAGAAATGAAAGATTTCTTCCACAGCGCAAGACATTCGAATCGAGGAAACAGAAAAGAATTCAAGGCACTGCGCAACCATGAAGATCTTCACCTATAGCAGCTAAGATCGAGCTAAGAAAGGAAAAAATTCGCCATCAATCGATCACTAATTGACCTGGACACTAATCGGTTTTTAAAAAATCGATATGGGCGATTTCATTCACTGCGCCACATACGACCTTTGAACCATGTATTGAACCATGTACTATAATGCTCAAAAAACTACTATTTAAGACGAAGGACAAATCGTAATTTAGTGATCCCTTAGTGGGATACGCCATACATTCTACTTCTACGGGATATCGTGGGCAGAATGACCCACATTTGGCCCATACAGTGGATTGCGATGGCCAGTCGATGCACCATACATCAGCGTCTTATATTTCCAGGAAAAATTACCATTTCAAATTAACAAAACTGATTAATTAAATTCTAAATTTAAAAGCCAATCGATACACATTGACACAACAACAACATAAACATTTGATAAACATGACAATAATAATTAAAATTAAGGAATAAAGCACAGAGTATGGCGTTAGTCGATCCTTTTTGGGATGCGCCATGTATTCTACTTCTTCTACGTCGTGAAGCATATGGGCGCGTATTTGGCCCATACAATGAGGGGGTACAAGTCGTTAATGTGGACTACATGTGGAGATGGAAACGCACCTTCCCAGTCAGGCGTCACCATACGGGCTTGCCACCAGAAGCGGCGACGTGTGCGGTCAACGCCCTGATTGGCAGGCCCGTGTTCGGTCAGTGCTCTGATTGGCTGGCGAGTTCTCTCTTCACATGTATGCCTCAAAAAGGACCTGGGGCCGGATTCATCAACGACTAACTCACGGGTACAGGGGGTAGAGACATCCACGACAATATCAACGTCGCTGATTCTTACCTTATCTCTACCTGAATCTTATCTTACCTCTACCCCTCAAACCGCGCATACCCACAGGTTTAATTGTTGATGAATCCGGCCCCTGCACTGCGTTCGAGGATGCGCCATGTTATCGCATTTTATATGGTTTATCCCTGAGGCACTTTTTGCTAGAACTTTATGGAATTCTGCGCCCTTGTGCAGCTAACCTGGCCGGTAACGCATGAGACATAAATGGGGATAAAAAATAGTCGACGTCGTTAGTCAATCCATTTAGGAATGCGCTATACATTCTACTTTCGCAAGAGACCGTGGAGGCCATTTGAATGCGCATTTATTTATTTATCTCTGCTTTATCTTTTAACTTTCACTAATTATTATCAACCTTGTCAAATGTTTGTGTTATGTGTCAATATTTATCTATTAATTCTTAAATTTAAATTTAGCTTAAATAATTTTGTTAATTTGGAAATGTAATTTGTGTAGAAATTATGAGACCATGATGTATTAGTCGGCATATGGTGACAAGCGGACAAATAAAGGCTTTGTCCTTCCCAGGCAAGTCCGGCACCCATTCCCCAACTCCTAGGGATGGTTTGCTCGCTTCTCCCGGGCGGGAAACCCGAACCACGAACCTGGAACCGGGTGCATGTACAGTCAACGCCACCTCCGACTGCGCTACCACGCGCCCAAGAGAGACAAACTTCACAAGAACAGATGAAGGAGCTCATCTACTACAAGCTGCCAGTACAATAGACGTCTTACTCTTCTGGGAGAAGCGGAAGGAAGCCGACCGGAACAGCAGGTTCTTCTCTCGCGGAACGACCTCTTGTGCTCATAAGCCCCGCCCACGCGTTTGCTGGATGTTTTTCAAGTGCCACCCACCCACAAGCGTTTCGACAAACATCGCTGATAGCCGTTGCGCGGTAGGTGGTTCCGCTTACACGACAGGGCGAAGGGCACTTCTGCTGAGGTGCGGGAGGGGTTCGACGGCATGCGTTGGCAGATAGAAGCTCGCAAAGAAGCTCCAGGAGGTGGTAAGATGCATAGGAAGGGCCTAAGCGGTCCAGAAATGGCAAGGGCTGGAAGCAGCTGAATCTGAATGAAGCACCTCTCCTTCAGGTACAGAATGTCAAGAACCTCCGAAGTGAGCCAAGAAGGCAATGTCGGCAAGAAGTCGTCGCAACGACGTGAAAAACCCGCAACTGCAGCAGCAGCAGCCCCGTGTGCAACAAATGGCGCCCCCAACCCCGCCCATTGGCGGCGGCGACGGAGACGCGTGGGACTCGTCGTGGGGATTCCCGAGATTCCAGGCCGCCGACCGGATCTGCTGCTGGATCAGGACGAAAAGGGCGGGGCGGAGCCGGGACGAACGCGCATTCTTCGACGCAGACCACCTTCCTCCTTAATCAGATGACGACGATGATGACTAGAGGGCGTGGCTGTTTCACACGGGAGATTAGTCATCGCACGGGGAACACATGCACTGAATGATCAGACGGATGAGTAAGACGATGTTCATGGGCTAGTACAGTAGCCCATGGGTATATGTCGCGAATACGAGCAGCATTGAGAGATGGGAACTCCATCCAATCAGATCGCATTCAATCGGCTGGTGTATGTTCTGTCTGTGCTCTGCTTTGTTATTATTGGCTGGCGCTCCCCCACCTACCAATGCTGCTTGTTTTCGCGACATGAACCTTTTATAATTATACTTTCCCATATTTTTGTATTTATTTCAATTTTTATTGATTTGAATTCTAAATATTGTAAATAATATTTTTGTTGAAATGTTAAAGTCACTTTCTTTAGGCCACAAGCGGCTGCTTCTGACGTTTTAAACCGTCATGACGATGTTTTGCTGCGAACAAAACTCTTGCACCAGGCGGGACTCGAACCCGCACCGCCTGCTGATCGGGTAGGATCCTCTACGCCACTACACCATCGGGACGCAATTTGAAATTTGAATGCGTTTTTGGTCGGTAGGTTCAGTAACTGAAGGACCGGCCCTTTGCATCCTGTTCTCCAAACGACGACGGGGTGCTAGGCGTGGCGGCCGTTGGACGGAATCGAACCCCGATCGATTTGAGCTCGCGTATACAGCGCCGCTACCAACTGCGCCACACGTAAAGCCTTCTCCGTAAGGGTCTTATTGCTCTAGAAATAGCATGACAAACATCCACTCCGCCTGTCTCCGCTATTCACCTCGTTGTGGCCGATCTGATCTTTCATTCTTCCTTGATCCAATCCTGCGGGAATGCGCCATGCACTCAACTTATTGAGCCCCAGTAACTGGAGGTAATTTCAATGCGTACTTGTCCTATACAATCTCATTTGAAAAAGTAATAAAAAATATTTTAAAATATCTAAAAATTAATTTAAAATTAATCTAAGCTAATCTTAATGTGATCGAACGTTCATTTGTAGGTGATCCAATATCGATTATTTTGTGAACACTTTTAATAACGATTTCTTTTAGGAGGACAAACCTATAGGTTATTTCTTTCTGCAAAGTGTTTCTGTCGAAATCTCCTCCTCTTGTCTGTTCAAACAGTCCGTGGGTCTGAGATTACACATGAAAAATCGATAAAATCGATCGATAATAGTAATCCAATCAATACTGCTCATACAATGTGAAGCCCACCTTCCAACCAACATATGATGAACCCTGAGCAAGACTCGATCATGTCGACCGAGAAATCACGAAAACCGCCCAGAAGTCTTTGGACTTGTTCGGACACACGGACAGACGGTCAGACGCTAGCTGACAGCTTTATTGAGCCGTAGCCCTATACCGATCGGCTTAAAGGAGCTAGCATCTGTCCGTCTGTCCGTGTGTCCGACCGCGTCTGTCGACTTCATGACATCTCGATCGACATTATCGATTGTTGTTGAGGGTTCACCATATCCTGGCTAGTAGGTAGGCTTCAAGTTGTATGATGAACAGTATCGATTGGATTACTATTATCGATCGATTTTATCGATTTTCCGCGTTTGACTCGATCGACATTATCGATTGCTGTTGACGGTTTATCATATGTTGACTGGTAGGGAGGCTTCATGAATAGTATCGATAAACTATTGGATGACCATTATCGATCGATTTTATCGATTTTTTGTGCGTTGACTATCAAACCCAGCAACGGATAGGGGAAGGAGATTTCGCCAGAAACACTTTGCAAAGAGAGATTACTGATGGCTTGTCCTCCCGAAAGAAATCGTTATCAAAATTCAATTCCAAACACAGTTTTATCGATTCCTAATCTTGTATCGATCGATTTACAAAGGCAACACTTGCGATTGCCCGTCCATGGACATGTCAATAATTTAAGACAACTCCGACACCAACTCACCGATCCGAGAAGGAGGAAGGCTCGAATGACCTGAGCGGGACCCGAACCATGGACAAATTCAGGGATCACATAAGAGCCGACGCCGTTTCGCACTGCGCTATAATCGCTTAAGTAAAAAACTGGTAAAGTTTACTCTATTTTGTGGTGTCAGCTGTACCTCAACCCAGCCGTTGCCAACCAAAACTTTTACCAGTCGACTTTTCTCATAAACGGCGCGCGGTAGCGCAGTCGGAGGAGGCGCCTAGGTTCTTGGTTCGGATCCGCCCGGGTTAAAGAAAAACTTTCTTCCCTCCTTGGTATGGGAGGAATAAATGGGAGATTTGGCCATCGGCTGAGCACTGTAAGTCACTGCATAGGCAAGATACGCACTCCATCGCCAATACGACATCCTGCAGAAGCAGAATGCATGGCGCATCCCAGACTGGATGGTCCGATGCCGTACTTCATTCCTTCTCCCATGAGAGATCCCATTCCCACGAGCAGCAGCCCGGTACATATCGAGAGTTCGCATCTCTGAAGTTCTTTATGAAGCGCTGATGAAACGGTAAATTTTTTCAAATAATTTTCAAATATTAATTTTGCAGAAACGGACAAAATGGTGCAACTAGCAGGTCATCAGTGTGCCTCCACGACATCCAGTAGAAAAGAAGAATGCACGGCGCATCCCAAAAACCTTCTTTTGCGGGATGTCGTGGAGGCAAATTGACACGACCTTCTAATTGCATCATTTTGCCCGTTTTTTTTTCAAAATAAATAATCGATAATTATTTGAAGAACTTCACATCAGCGCTTGATAGGGAAAAAGTGTTTTTTGCATTTTATAAAAATAAAAATTTATTCGAACAGTCCCAGACTTGAAGTAGATAGTCCTAAGTATTCTCTATACGTCACGTAGGTAGGACACCGCTCGAAGCTGGGCGTGGTCGAATGCGTGCCGTATTCCATACAAGGATGGTTATTCGTGTAGTATGAGAGGGCTCAACGGCTAATGGACATCAGGAGAGCGTGGAAAAGGAGAAGAGGATTCCATACGTCTACACACAAAAGAGGCAACGACATGACGTTTGACAACGACGACGCTGTAAAGTCGCTGAAAAACAGTTTCGTCGTGACGACTACAACAGGCCATGCGAGGTATCGAGAAGTGAGGCACGACGTGATGACGGTGGTGGAGGTGTTGGCGACCGTAGCGGCATTATCAGCGAGTCGTTTGCTCTCTCCCTCTCTCTCCCTTTCGTCTAATCATCGCGGAATCAATCTCCGCCCGCCGGACGGCGACGACAGACAGCGGCGTCGACGGGCACCACGCCCGACGTCGACGCGACGACGGGCGTCGGTCGGGAGCGCGTATTGATCCGACGCATGGATTATCGACAGCTTAGCGGACCGTATCCGCATCAGCGGAGGATCTAGACGTCCGGGAACGACCGGGCCGCAGATGATTGACAAAGGTGAAGCCCTTCTGAAGCAGTGGACGCCAGAAGGATCATGGAAGCCTCGTCCATGATCCTTCTGGGGAAGGCGAGTTTAAAGTGATGGGTTTGTCTAGTACGGTATTTTTGTCAAAAAGTCGAATATCGCAGAGCAAAGCCCAATGCGCAGCTCTTTCGGCCCATGTCGTTAATGTGGCCTGCATGTTGAGGGTGGTAACGCACCTGCCCAATCAGAGTGCACTGAACGGGCCTGCCACCGGAGGACCGGGCCCTGATTGGCTGACCCCCTGTACAGTCCGTGCTCTGATTGGCTAGCGCGTTTCTGTGTCCTGTCCATGCCGCACATAAGGCTTGTGGCGTTTTGGGGGATGCGCCATGTATCCTAACTTCTGCGATTTCTCGCTGGAGCACTTTTCGCTAGAACTTTATGAAAGTCTCCATTCTTCGTTCCGCTAACCATGCCAGTTGAGCATGAGGCGTAAATGAGGGTAAAAAATAAACGCGATGTTAGTCAATCCCTCCTCTTCGGTACAAGTCGCTAATATGGCCTACATGAGGAGGGGAATACGCAGCTGGCGAATCAGGCCGCATAAACGGGCTTACCACCCATAAGGGAGGGGGGGGGGGGTGTAGGGTCAATGGTCGGATTGGCTGACTTGTGCTAGGTCCGTGCTCTGATTGGCTGGTGCGTTCCGACCTCCCTTGTATGCCACACCAAGGATCCGCACCTCTTTTGGGGATGTGCCGTGTATTCTACTTCTCTATGGTTCTTGCTAGAATTAGGAAAATGGAAGTCTCCACCCATCCGTAGCTAACCTCGTCGGTCAAGCATGAGGCATAAATATTCGCCATAATCAAAGGCACTGGTATGCGCCATGCACTCAATCACAGTGTGATATGAGCGATTCTTGGCCAGAATTAAGGTTGCGAAGGATAAGGGACGGTTTTGGTCAATCTATCTGGGATGCGCCACGCATTTTACTTTCACAGGATGTCGTGGAAGCAAATCGAATGCGTTTCCCACACAGCCAACGAAAGGTGGAGTGCTTTGTTTCGCTGTGCAAGACACGAACCATGAGGATAACGCTGAAGCTAGCAATTGCAGGATGCCGACGCTGGCTGTGGCATTTCCTCTTGCACGAAGGGCTTAAAGATGAACCAGCTGGATCGCGCAAGAGAACCCCAAGGCCATACGGTAGGCCAAAGAAGCTACATAACTCCTAACGTGGCCCAAGGTTCTGAGAAAGCCGTCCAATCACGCAAAAGGAGCAAGAAAAGGGGAACTTTTCAGCTTTTCAAACTAAAGGACGTATGTTCGTTGAAAACGGTAGCCTTATCGGAGCAAATGTTTAAAAAATGAACAACTAACTCTGTAAAGCCCGACATTTCCGGTCTAACCTCTGATCTCGGCTGGCTGTCGCTCCGTTCCCCTCGGCTTAGCACCTGGGTGTACACAATCGGGACGTGAGCGTGTGATGGAGGAGGGAGGCGGTGTCAAATTTCAGGCAAAGCGCTGACAACGAGGAAAAATCCATGGAAATCAGCCCGTTTCTAGGAAATGTTGCTTTTGCTAAGGAACAGGACGTGTCCGAGTCGCTGTGAACTCCTGGAAGAATCCCATTGTGTGATTTGCTGAGCTCGATTCCAAACCTTAGCCAGGCAAGCCTTCGATACCTTCTAGAAGGGTGGATAGGCATCAAACTGTTAAAAGGAAGAGAGAATACTGACTTCATTACCAGTTAAGCTCTTTAAGGTACTGCACTCCCAGGAAAAGCCGCATAATTAGAGAGCACGGCGCATTCCAGAAGAGGCGGTCAAAAGATCTACACTTGGCACAATACCAATTTGGCTATAGGGAGCGTTAATACTACATCGATCGATTTAAATGAGCAAGCGTCTGCCCGTCTGTATGTCAGACCGTGCGTCCGACCAAGTCTGAGCGGCTTCTCCACATCACGATCGATATTGTCGCTCGATATTGAGGGCTCACCATTTAAACGGGAATCACAATAACATTTTGACGGGAGGTAGACTTCACATCCATGACCAATATCGATTGGATGACTATTATCGATCGATTTTATCGATTTTTGTGTGATAGCCGTCAAACCCATTGGCTGCTGAAACGGATGAAGGAGGGATATTTGGCAAACCACATCCTACAGAGAGAAAGCGCCTAAAGGTTCCCCCAAATGAATAATTATTAAATAATATCAGGAATAATCGATAATGATCTACTAACAGTAAAACGGCCAGAGAGAGGAAGACCTAGGGGCAGAATGTCCAGAGCTCCCTTATGAACGTCGTGTAAATAGACAGCATGGCGTAATCCAAACAGACTGGTCAACAACTACTCTTGGCGTTCAATTCCTAAGACAGTTTTGTGGAGGCGTAACCCTATATCGATCGATTTAAAGGAGCAGGCGTCTGCTGTTTGTTCGTGCGTCCGACCAAGTCTAACGACTTCTGAGCCGAACATTATCGATTATTCTTGAGGTTTCGTCATATCTTGCCTAGTAGGTGGGCTTCACGTTGTATGAGCAGTGTCGATTGGATTACCATTATCGATCGATTTTATCGATTTTCCGCGTTTAATTACACACCCATGGGGGGTTGGAACAGGTAAGGGAGGGAAATTTCGCCAGAAACACTTTGCAAACAGAAATAACCTGTAGGTTATTTCTCCCGAAAGAAATTGCCACTAAAAATGTTTACAAAACGATCGATAATGGACGACCTACAATGAAAGGCCGATAAAGGAAGACCTAGAAAACAGTAGGTCCGAAGTTCCTCTATGAAAAGGGGTGAAAGCAGATAGCATGGCGCATACCAGAAAAGCTTGTCAACAGCTACCCTTGGCGTTCAATTGTTAAGACAGTTTCATATAGCCATTCGGAAACGCTCTTTTTACATTATTTAATTAGGCCTATAGTCAGTGCGGTGGAATCACCTTGACGTTTTTGCTGAAAACTTCACTTGATGGCGGCAATGGTGCCAAGGTGTCGTAATTTTTAGCCCATGGATTTGCGACGGCCTTCTGGTCCTTTGGAGGTTGGATAATTTTTGCTGTCCTAACGGAGGTCCTGTTTCCCGATGCTTTCGCTCTTTGCTGTCCTGGCTGCGCGTTTGGTGTGCCAGGTGTCATTGATGGAGCGTTGGTCATCCTTCCATCCAAAGTTTTTTGAGGTATCGCCGGAAACTGAATCGAGAGAAGGGCACCCATCACTGCATTGTTGTTATTCCAGAGGATCTATATAATAAGCCGCTAACGTCTGTACGGGGCGGAGCGTCTGTACGGGGCGGAGCGTCTGTACGGGGGAGAGCGTCTGTACGGGGGAGAGCGTCTGTACGGGGCGGAGTGTCTGTCCAGGGGGGGATCAGTGACGGTCTGCCTGGCCATCTGGGTGCTGAACTGTGAGGGGGAATCGTGGGGGGAGGGGGGTTGCAGTTGTGCAACGTGCCTGGCGACTCAGTAGACGTGCCGAACACGTTGCCCAACGTGCCTGGCGAGTCAGTAGACGTGCCGAACACGCTGCCAAACGTGCCTGGAGATGCGGTGCTGGAGTCCTGTAAGGGGGAATCGTCGGAGGAGGGGGGTTGCAGTTGTGCAACGTGCCTGGCGACTCAGTAGACGTGCCGAACACGTTGCCCAACGTGCCTGGCGAGTCAGTAGACGTGCCGAACACGCTGCCAAACGTGCCTGGAGATGCGGTGTTGGAGTAGAGAGAGGGGGGTGTAGGGGGGGGGGGTGTATTTCGTTCAAGCGGTCCGAAACTTTAGCCTTGGGGGTAATCGAGGTCGCTGAACACGAATCTGAAGTTGATCAATCGATATCGATCGATAATATCGATTTTTCGTGTATTTCGTTCAAGCGGTCCGAAACTTTAGCCTTGGGGGTAATCGAGGTCGCTGAACACGAATCTAAAGTTGATCAATCGATATCGATCGATAATATCGATTTTTCGTGTATTTCGTTCAAGCGGTCCGAAACTTTAGCCTTGGGGGTAATCGAGGTCGCTGAACACGAATCTGAAGTTGATCAATCGATATCGATCGATAATATCGATTTTTCGTGTATTTCGTTAAAGCGGTCCGAAACTTTAGCCTTGGGGGTAATCGAGGTCGCTGAACACGAATCTGAAGTTGATCAATCGATATCGATCGATAATATCGATTTTTCGTGTATTTCGTCCAAGCGGTCCGAAACTTTAGCCTTGGGGGTAATCGAGGTCGCTGAACACGAATCTGAAGTTGATCAATCGATATCGATCGATAATATCGATTTTTCGTTTTTCTAATATAATAAGCCGCTAACGTCTGTACGGGGCGGAGCGTCTGTACGGGGCGGAGCGTCTGTACGGGGGAGAGCGTCTGTACGGGGCGGAGTGTCTGTCCAGGGGGGGATCAGTGACGGTCTGCCTGGCCATCCGGTGCTGAACTGTGATGGGGAATCGTGGGGGGAGGGGGGTTGTAGTTGTGCAACGTGCCTGGCGACTCAGTAGACGTGCCGAACACGCTGCCAAACGTGCCTGGAGATGCGGTGCTAGAGTCCTGTAAGGGGGAATCGTCGGAGGAGGGGGGTTGCAGTTGTGCAACGTGCCTGGCGACTCAGTAGACGTGCCGAACACGTTGCCCAACGTGCCTGGCGAGTCAGTAGACGTGCCGAACACGCTGCCAAACGTGCCTGGAGATGCGGTGCTGGAGTAGTGAGAGAGGGGGGTGTGTAGGGGGGGGGGGGGTAGTAGTTGTGCAACGTGCCTGGCGACTCAGTAGACGTGCCGAACACGTTGCCCAACGTGCCTGGCGAGTCAGTAGACGTGCCGAACACGCTGCCAAACGTGCCTGGAGTCCTGTAAGGGGGAGTCGTCGGAGGAGGGGGGTTGCAGTTGTGCAACGTGCCTGGCGACTCAGTAGACGTGCTGAACACGTTGCCCAACGTGCCTGGCGAGTCAGTAGACGTGCCGAACACGCTGCCAAACGTGCCTGGAGATGCGGTGTTGGAGTCCTGTAAGGGGGAGTCGTCGGAGGAGGGGGGTTGCAGTTGTGCAACGTGCCTGGCGACTCAGTAGACGTGCCGAACACGTTGCCCAACGTGCCTGGCGAGTCAGTAGACGTGCCGAACACGCTGCCAAACGTGCCTGGAGATGCGGTGCTGGAGTAGAGAGAGGGGGGGTGTATTTCGTTCAAGCGGTCCGAAACTTTAGCCTTGGGGGTAATCGAGGTCGCTGAACACGAATCTGAAGTTGATCAATCGATATCGATCGATAATATCGATTTTTCGTGTATTTCGTTTAAGCGGTCCGAAACTTTAGCCTTGGGGGTAATCGAGGTCGCTGAACACGAATCTGAAGTTGATCAATCGATATCGGTCGATATTATCGATCTTTTGTGGATGCCATTCAAGCGGTGTGAAATTTAAGGCGTGTAGGTGGTGGAGGTCATCATCATCCTTCTTCCTTCTATATAATAAGCCGCTAAGTGGAGTGTAACTTCTGTCAGTCTGTACGGGATGCCGTGTCAGTCCAGGGCGACGTGTTTGTCCTGTCTGTCCAGGAGGGGTCCAGTAACGATATGCCTCTATCCGGTGTTGGAGGAGTGCGAGAGAAGTGTGAGGGGAAAATCGGTGACGATGACATCGACAGCCTTAGTCACCGTTACCTACCGTACCCTACCATAATCGGCTGAAATTGTAAAGAAGGATGTTAGATTCGTGATCAGCACGCTAATTAACCACCCCCCCCCCTAGGCGAAGTGTGGGCGAAGTTTTTTTCGTAGCTCTACTCTACCTCTGGAGTGAGCGATCTCTAAGCAGGAGGGTGCAGACACTGCACTCTACTTCCCTTCAGTGCTTTTTCTCAAGAATTATTGACTTGACGTTTTGAATTTAAAATTACGCGGGTGTTTTGAATCTAGGCGGGACCTAATCGAAGCGCAGTGGCGCTCTCTGACTTTGCCGACGGATTCATTTTCTCCTAATCAAAGCGCTGGCGCTCTCTGACGTCTTCGACGGATTCATTTTCTATTTCGAGGAGTTTGACTTGCTTTTTGGGTGTTTCGCTTTTGATTAGCCTCATTGATTACGCTGCGATCCGTTGAACAGCTGAAGGAGGCATCCTGATATCGCTGATGAAGGGGGGGGGGGTGAGACAACGGCTCGATGATTCGTTTCAGTCAGAGGCTGAGTCATTTTATCAGCGAAATCGCTCCGAAGAAATCAAACTGTTGAAAAAGTACGGGTGAAATGGTTAGAAGTTCGAGCGTGAGTGTCTTCTGTTGTTTTTGATCGTTTCTGATGTTCGGCTCGCGTCTTCTGACGTCTTCGACGGATTCATTTTCTATTTCGAGGAGTTTGACTTGCTCTTTGGGTGTTTCGCTTTTGATTAGCCTCATTGATTACGCTGCGATCAGGTGAACAGCTGAAGGAGGCATCTTGATATCGGCAGATATCAAGATGCCTCCTTCATCGAGCCGTTGTCTCACCCCCCCCCCTTCATCAGCGATATCTGGAGGAGTGCGAGGGAAGTGTGAGGGGAAAATCGGTGACGATGACATCGACAGCCTTAGTCACCGTTACCTACCGTACCCTACCATAATCGGCTGAAATTGTAAAGAAGGATGTTAGATTCGTGATCAGCACGCTAATTAACCACCCCCCCCCCCCTAGGCGAAGTGTGGGCGAAGTTTTTTTCGTAGCTCTACTCTACCTCTGGAGTGAGCGATCTCTAAGCAGGAGGGTGCAGACACTGCACTCTACTTCCCTTCAGTGCTTTTTCTCAAGAATTATTGACTTGACGTTTTGAATTTAAAATTACGCGGGTGTTTTGAATCTAGGCGGGACCTAATCGAAGCGCAGTGGCGCTCTCTGACTTTGCCGACGGATTCATTTTCTCCTAATCAAAGCGCGGTGCCGCTCTCTGACGTCTTCAACGGATTCATTTTCTATTTCGAGGAGTTTGACCTGCTTTTTGGGTGTTTCGCTTTTGATTAGCCTCATTGATTACGCTGCGATCCGGTGAACAGCGGAAGGAGGCATCGTGATATCGCTGATGAAGGGGGGGGGGGT
This sequence comes from Heligmosomoides polygyrus polygyrus, assembly GCA_947396885.1. Classification (NCBI taxonomy): domain Eukaryota; kingdom Metazoa; phylum Nematoda; class Chromadorea; order Rhabditida; family Heligmosomidae; genus Heligmosomoides; species Heligmosomoides polygyrus. Next base: position 100,265,339 of record OX377204.1, on the reverse strand, counting down.
GAGACAACGGCTCGATGATTCGTTTCAGTCAGAGGCTGAGTCATTTTATCCGCGAAATCGCTCCGAAGAAAACAAACTGTTGAAAAAGTTCGGGTGAAAGGATTAGAAGTTCGAGCGTGAGTATCTTCTGTTGTTTTTGATCGTTTCTGATGTTTGGATTGCGTCTTCCGTCTTCTGACGTCTTCGACGGATTCATTTTCTATTTCGAGGAGTTTGACTTGCTCTTTGGGTGTTTCGCTTTTGATTAGCCTCATTGATTACGCTGCGATCCGGTGAACAGCGGAAGGAGGCATCGTGATATCGCTGATGGGGGGGGGGGGGTGAGACAACGGCTCAATGATTCGTTCAGCTTGAACTTTTTCGACAGTTTGACCTGTTCTGTAATGTTTTTATAGAATGATCTGAATGTTTGGTGACCGTTTTAGTTATAATGTGACTGTAAATGTTCGGAGTGAGCCATTTCACTCAAGATTTCCCATAGTTCGTCTCCTTATTGGGATTTTCCCACGGAAATGACTGAAGGCTTGAGGTGATTCATTTTTCTCACAGAGTTCCATGATTGGACATCTTCGTTGCTGAGTCATTTCATGAACAAAATCGCCCGGAGAAATCAAACTGTTGAAAAAGTCTTATAATTGCCATGTAGGAGGGCTCAGAAAAATCAATAATGAAAGAAATCTGGCTTTTCACATATTAAAATACTGCTAAATTGACTGCAGTAAGGTAATTTTATTTGACGAATTTACCGAACTTACCGATTTTAACGCAAACATTTTTCGTTAAAAAATGGTCGTTAAAAATTTACAGTAAAAAAAATTAACGCACACCCCTGGCCCGAGCCTCAAAAGACTGCCGAAGACGTCTCTCAACGTGTTTGGGGATTCAGGTAGACGTACCGAAGCCGTCATCCGCTAAGCGGGATCATTGAGGGGAACCAGTACCAGTAATGGAAGACCGTATCACTAAGGGTAGAACAGTAATGAGGGACCAATAGATCGCCCTATCATACTATATACTGTACGTGCTGCGAGCCTTTTGTACTCCTAAGTAGGGAAGTATACAAGTAGAGCAGCAAGCTTGATGTGATTGTCCTTAGCTTAGTGATACTGCAACATCGCGCGAAGCGCGCAAGTGCGAGGCACGCCGATAGGCGTGACGGAGCACTTGTTAGAAAAATCAGCCATGATTCTATATCAATCGATTTGAAGGGTCTAGCGTCTGTCCGTCTGTCCGTGCGTCCGACCAAGTCTAACTACTTCTGAGCCGGCTTCATGTCACCTCGATCGACATTATCGATTTTTTCATAGGAAGGCTAGACACTATGAACAGTATCGATTGGATTACTATTATCGATCGAATTTATCAATTTTCGTTCCGAGATCAACACAGAAAAATCGATAAAATCAATCGATAATTGTGATCCAATCGGGAACAGATAAGGGAGGGAGATTTCGTCTGGCACCGCTTGGAAACTAAAGTTTTATCCTCCCAAAAATTAATTATTAAAAAATATTCAGAAAATAATCGATAATGGACCACCAAATGTGAAAATGCGAACAGGAAGAGCTGTCAAACAGCACCTCGACGACAATAGTTGCACAGCTGCCCGATAGCCGAACGATACGAGTTCTCGAGCACACAACGAGCAGAACAGCCCCGTAGTTCGTACCAGGCGTGATAGTACGCGAGAGGGCAAGGGAGGGAACGATGGAGGTAGGAGCAGGCAGTCGTTGTCGGTGGTGGTGTAAAACCAAGGGAAACGCCCTTTGTACTCTGATTTTATGGCCACGACGACGTTTTCTGCCTCCTTCTCGTTTCGATCAGTGAACGACAAGCGCTCGTTTTGGAGATTCAGAGAGGTATTCTGGTTCACGTGGTTTGTGCTGCCTTCTAGTCGAATAGAAGAGGTGCTAGGTCGCGGGAGAATGTGAACAATGCGCTCCATTCGGTCAACAACAACGGTCCGCATGATGCTAATCCTCGAAACATCGACGCAAACAAAGGGATTAACATCGGTGTTCCGGTTGGTATTCAGAATTCGTCTAGGGTTGTTCTGACCGCGTAGGCAGCAGACGACAAGAAATGGTCCTAAAGACTGTCGCAGAAGCAGCTCGGAAGCTTCCAAAAGCTCCGTTTATACTTCCGACGCCGAGCGACGCGATGGTATGCATAGTGGCTAAATTCATCGATCGCAGGTCTCGATCGATATGGCCACTATACCTGGCGTCGCGTCGCTCGGTGTCGATGTACGAACGGGCTCAAAAAGAGCGACTTTCGCCACGACTCTTTAAAGGACGCAGCGTCTCTGCGACCATGTGGGTCCCGCCGCGCACCAGTCGACGCGCGCGATCGACACACCGCAAGCGACTATGAACGCGTGCGCGCGCGCGTTCTTCAATCTCCGGTCTGCCGTCGCCGTCTTGCCGACGTCGCCGTCCAGTGGAGCGACCTTCGGATGGATTCGATGGAGTTGTTCGTTGTCTTGGCACAGTTGAAGATACTTCAGAGGCAGCTTGAGTACTTACTTGACCCGTATGATGCCTTGCGGCCAGTAGACACTTTATTCTTTTTTCTAGTTTTATTTTTATTCTTTATTTTATTTTTATTTGCTTTTTATTTATTTATTTTATATTTTATTCTATTTTCTCGTGGTCAGAATAAAAAACCGTGGCCGACTATTGGTCAGCATCCGTCGTGCTTCTGTAAATGCACCAACGTTTTTTCTGGTATAATCCTGGGTATCTATACCTATTAACCCTCAAGCTAGATGTAGATGAGATGAATGTCAGATCATCTCTTTGGCCGATCGCGTCGCTCAATCAATATGGCCACCACACTCGGCGTCGCGTCGATCGGCGTCGAAGTATAAACGGGGCCTTTACCCTACATCCACTTTAGGTATGATTACCTTAGGGTGTAGAAGAGTAAGGGAAGTCGTTGACTAACCGACTTTATCCTTATCCTAACCTATTAATATGAAGCAATGCCTTTTAGATAGCAAATGTTAACAAAGATCACTTCAACTGTCCAGTTCTTAGCAGCTTCGGTTCATGTCGCGAATTCGGGCAGCATTGGGGGCGGGTGACACGGTGCATAACCAATCAGGGCACGGGCCGAATACCAGCCAACGACAGTAGCACCGATGTGGTAGATGTCTTGTTTGCTGGTACGCCCACGCCATGTCGCCTCCCAGTGCTGCCCACATTCGCGACATGAACCGAAGCCTTCAAGAATTGGAAAGTTGAAGTCATCGCTGTTAACGTTTGTTATTTAGCAGACATTGTTACCGTATTAATAGGTTGAGACAAGGATAGAAGTCGACCTTAGTCAATCACTTTGTGCGGGATGCGCCACGCATTTCACTTGAAAGACATGTCGTGGAGGCGATTTAAATGCGTATTTGGCCCGGTTTGGATAGGCTACCAACGACCTGTAAGCAAGCGAACGTTCCGAAAGCTCGGAATTTCCAGGTTTTTCAGCTGTTTTTCTGTTCATCAAATCCAGACTCGCCTCTCGAGGGTATTCCAGGATCGCTATAGGCGTTTGTTGTTGTTCTGCCCCGCTGTTTCCGCCAATTCACATCCTCATAACAAATGGAAGTGGGGACAGATGCCAACGAAAGGCACCACCACAACACGCAGCGAGTCGATAAAAACAAAATTAGCTGCTGATACGCCTGATGAATGTGCGTGCCCAAGGCGGGCGGGGAAAAAGTGAGAGGAGTAGTCGTGTGGCGGCATGCGGTGGGAAGCACTCATAGGACAAAAAAGAGACGAACGGCCAGGAATTGCGTGGAGCAGTGGGAAGAAGCGCTGCTAGGGAGCGAACGAAATGATCGAGCACCGTTTTCTTCCGATTATTCGATCCCAATGGGCCTAGGGATCTTCAGAAGAGGCGGTGCTCTTGAATGGACTTCGGGTTCTTGTCCCGCCCCGGCCAACCAAGCTGTCTACCCTTTCGAATTGGTGACAGACTTGTTTTTCGGCCTATCCAGACAAAACACGCTTTCAAATTGCCTCCACGATATCCCTTAGGAGTAGAGTGCGTGGCGCATCCCACGAAGAGGTCAAGTAACGCTCACTTTTCTCCTTATTTTATCCCTTTAAGGCACACTGCGCTTGGGCGAGGATGCCACGTAGTCAGAGGGCAACGTACGCACTTGGGGAAGAACGCTACGCAGGCAGAAGAAACTGTAGGTGGTCGGGGGAGAACGGAGCGCAATCTGAAGATATTGTACTCGCTTGGGGAAGAACGTTACGCAGGCTGAAGAATCTGTACTTGCTTTGAGGTGAAGCCACGCAACCAAAGGGCACAGTACTCACTTGGTAACAATGCTAGGCAGGCAGAAGAAACTGTTCGTGGTCGGGGAAGAACGCACCGCAGCCTGAGGATACTGTTTCTACTCGGGAAACGCTACATAGGCTGAATAAGTGGTACTTTTTTGGGAGGTAGCGTAACGCAATACGTAACGCAGCCTGAGGACACTGTACGCAGTAGGGGAAGAGCGCAGCGCAGCCTTAGGATACTGTATCTACTTGGGGAGTAACGCTACGCAGCCTCAGGGTACTGTATCTAGTAAAATAGGTGCAGAACACTACGCAGTCTGAAGGCACTGTACTCACGTGGGAGAAGAATGCTGTACAGGCTGAAGACGCTGTACGTGGCGGGAGAGAACGCAACGCAGTCTGGGGATGCTGTACCTAGGGAGAGAAAGCTATGCAGACTGAAGGATCTGTACTTGTTTTAGGGAGAACGTAACGCAGTCTGAGGATACTGCACCAACTGGGGAGAGAACGCTACGCAGCCTGAAGACACTGTGCTTGCTTGAAGGTGAATACCACGCAATCAGAAGACACAGTACTCACTTGGGAAGAACACCACGCAGGCAAAAGAAACGGTGCGTGGTCGGGGGAGAACGCAGCGCAGCCTGAGGATACTGTATGTACTTGAATGAGAACGCTACACAGACTGAAGCAACGGTACTTGTTTCGGAGGTAGCGGAATACAGCCTGAGGATACTGTATCTGCTTGGGGAAGAACGCCACGCAGGCTGAAGTATCTGTACCCGTTTCGGAGAGAACGTAACGCAGTCAGAAGACACTGCACTCACTTAGGAAGAACATTATGCACACTGAAGATACTGTGGGGCTCGCCTAGGAAACGCAGCACAGGTTGAGGATACTGTATCTGCTTGGGTGAGAACGCTAAACGGTCTGAGGACACTGTACACACTTGGAGAAGATGTCTACGCAGGATGAAGAAACTGTGCTCGTTTTCGAGAGAACGTAACGCAGCCTGAAGATATTGTAAGTAGTAGGTGTAGAACGCAACGTACTTGAGAATACTGTATCTAGTTGGGGGAGAATGCAACGCAGTCTGACGATACCGTATCTGTTTGGGGAAGAACGCAACGCAGGCTGAAGAAACTGTACTTGTCTCGGGGAGAACGTTACGCAATCTGAAGATACTGAATGTAGTAGTAGGGAAAGAACACTACACAGGTTGAGGATACTGTACCTACTGGGGGAGAACGCAGCGCAAGCTAAAGCTATACTTGAACGTGACGCAGTCTGAAGATACTGCACATAGTAGGGGAAGAACGCAGTTCAGCCCTAAGATACTGTATCTACCTGGGGATGAAGGCTACGCAGTATAAAGATATACTGTACATAATAGGGGAGAACGCAGCGCAGCCGGAGCATGCTGTATCTACTTTGGAAACGCTACACAGGCTGGAGAAACGGTACTTGTTTCGGGAGTAACATAGCGCAGTCTGAAGATACTGTATGTAGTAGTAGGGGAGAATTCTACGAAGTCTGTAGATACCGTACTCACTTGAGGATTAACGCTATGCGGGCTGAAGAAACCACGTAGTAGGTGTAGAACGCAACGCAACCTGAGGATACTGTATCCAGTTGGTGGAGAACGCTACGCAGTCTGAACATACCATACATGCTCGGTGGAGAACGCGACGTAGCCTGAGGATAGTGTATCTGGTTAAGGGAGAACGCTACGCATTCTGAAGGCTCTGCACTTGCATAACGTTCTTAAGTTAACCATTCCATTCCTAGGGTACTCACTATACCGTAATATACAGAGGAGTCGTTTTCACCACGTCGAAGCTTCTTCTGCAAACACTGAACGTCATCAAGACTCAGCGGTGCTAATACGGTAAGCTTCGGCGAACTTGGGGGGGGGTGCCTTCGAGAGGTTATAATGTTCAATAGGCGGCATGGAGGATCCGTAGATCACCGGAGTGGGTCCCTTAGACGAGAGAAGTCCCTGAAAATCGCCACGGGAGGATCTAGCGATAGAAACATCCTACTATCAGGGGAGACAAGGACAGAACTCGACTTATTACCGGGGTTGGGAATTCCTTTGTTTCTTTGAGGCATGTATATCGTAGATGACATCTAGAAGAACGACATTAGTCATTGGAACTCTGTTCTGCGGCTCTGAACACTCAGCCATCCGGCTAGAGAATGCATTTTGTAAATATTTCTTTGTAGAAGGAAAAATCCGGCAAAAAGAAGACTTCTGATGGCCACAATGGGTAGAAGCTAGGCAAGGATGGGTTAAATAGGCACGACGAAGTTAGTAACGCACTCAGAGTATGCACCACCACCACCGCGACGTGGTTAGAAGCATTAGGAGGTGCCAATGAACTCGGCCAGTAGGCGTGGAACGTTCGAGAATCGCTTGCGAAACAACGACGGGCTGACTAAGAACAATAGTTCCGACGTCGAATGAAACATCAGCGGGTTTCCGGAGACTCAGACACGCTTCCGCACGACGATTGCTGTTTGAAGATGGGATTTCACTCGAACCGGTTGCCGAGCACACGCCTTCGTGACTCTTGGCCTCCGCGCGTGACACACCACAGAAGTGGCGCGTAAGGAGCTTCCAGCCAGACTCCTTCGCATGCACAACTTCTGGCGCAACGACGGTCGGGGACTCGTAGGGCATAAAGTGGTGACCGAATCCGACTCGTCGCTCCGTCCGTCCGCCCGTCCGTCGTCGCGTTCACAAAGCTTTCTATGACGCCCGTCGGTGCGACACGTCGGGAAAACCGGTCCCACGACCACCACGCTCGACCGCAGAAGGAAGGCGCTGCGCTGCAGCAGTGTCTCGCCGTGCAAGAAACGAGGCGCGAAAATAATGGCCGTTATCGATTTGCTTGAAGTCAGGCGAATCACCTTGAAGTCAGTCGTCCTCTACCGAAGAAAAGTGGTTAGTGCTCACACTTACAACAGGACCTTCTTCTTCCAGGCGCACAAACATCGGCTTAATGAGGCCCGACGTCTTCTCAAGTGGATGCTTATCAAGGCAGAATTGCTTCTGGATTCCTCCACACAGGAAGTTCTCGCCAGGAATTACCTAGTTAAGTTCAGCGGGTGTGAGAGAAGTCCACTGGCTAACCTCACAGGAAAATCGCTGAGTTCTTGAGCTCTCCAGGAAGATGCGAAAATAATGGCCGTTATCTACTGATCAATAATGGCCATGGAATCAGTAGAATCACGCTGAAGTCAGCCATTCTGTAACGAAGATAAGAATTCATCGTTGACGTCGAGGAAAACACCTGTTTCTTCCAGGAGCATAAACTTCGTCTTATTGAGTCTGACGTCTTCTCAAGGCTCAGGACGCGTATCGAGCCAGTACAGGATTCCTGGGAAGTTTTCTGAGGATGTTCAGCGGGACTGACTTTTTGACCTCTTCAGAAAGACGCAAAAATAATGGCCGTCGTTGACTCCTTGTCTCGGAACTCATCGAACCACCTTGCCGTCATCCAATCCATTCCGAAGACACGTAGTCAACGTGTACACCGGTAATAGCTATTTCTTCTAAGAGCATCGACTTCGGCTTACTGAGGCCGCCGACTTCTTCTAAGGACGTGAATCGAGTCAGAAATGCTTCTGAATTCCTTTTCACGGAAGTTTTCCACAGGAATTCTCTAAGGAAGTTCAGAGGTCGCGAAAGTAGTCCATTGACCATGACCATGTTTCAGGAAGGTTCAGCGTTGACTCAGCTCACAGGAAAATCGCTGACTTTTTCATCTCTTTGGAAAGACGAGAATATAATGATCGTTATTGATTTATCGATTCAACCTTTATCGATTTTATCGATTTATCGATTGAACAGAAGATAAAAAGTCATCGTTACATCGAGGAAAATAAGTGCTTCTTCCAGGAGCATAAACGTCGCCGTATAGAGGTCGATGTCCTCTCAGGACGCGTATCGAGTCAGAATTGCTCCTGGATTCCTATTCACGGGAAATTTTCCCCACAAATTACCCAGGAAAATTCAGCGGTCAGAAGAGAAGTCCGTTTACTACGGCCTTGCTTTAGGAAGATTCAATTGATTGATTGATTTGATGAGGTGGTTATCCTACCTCGCAAGAAAATCGATGAGTTTTTGACATTTGCAGAAAGACGCGGAAATAATGGCCGTTATCGATTCCATGCCTCGCAAGTCATTGAATCACTATAACGTCAACCATTCCGTTCTGAAGATAAGAATTCATCGTCTACACCGAGAAAAAGAGCTGTTTCTTCTAAGAGCATAGCACTTCGGCTAGTTGAGGCCGACGTCTTCTCAGGCAGGATGCGTATCGAGTCAGAATTTATTCCGGATTCCTACCCACCGGGAGTTTTCCCCATTAATTAATTGTCCTAGAAGACTCAGCGTGTGGAAGAGTTCTACTGACCAACTTTAGGTGTATTCAACGTCGTCTCACGTCGACTGGCCGTTGGAAGACGCGAAAACAATGGCCGTTGTGGATCCATAGCTCCAGAAACTCCACATAAGCCTTCCACCTCAGCTATAGCTAATCAAATACGACGCGGTTGCCAATAGTCAATCACTTTGTGGAGTGGGCCACGCATTCTACTTCTACGAAATATCGTGGATACACTTAGAATGCGGTTTTGGCCTAGAAAATGACCTTCGACGCGTAACCAAACGGACAAAATGATTCTGCTACCAAATCGCCGACCTTGAAGAGATGGAGAGGATCGGTTCCCGGCGTGACTCGAAACATGAATCGATTCGGTGTGCACACCACAGCCAGCGCCTACTTCAACTTCACAGCACGCGCGGGAATCAGCAGCGCTATGGGATTTCCACCACAGAATCCCTTGATGCAACCGTCGATGAAGTGGTTGGCAATGTGACAGAAATCACAAAGGTGAATCATCATCGCCTGGATCTGTCCTATTCGGGAGGGGTAAACACGACGTGGTAACTCTGTGTCGCGGTTTCTAGCGATTTACGCAATCCCGTCGTTTACATGAGTTTTCTGGATCCGAAAGGCTTCACCTCATCAACCTCCTGGACTCTCGTACAAATCCAAGGGAGTCAGAGATGCGGAAAGTACCGTGCGTCCCTCTCAATTAGGATTGCTCTCAAAGTCCGGAGTCAATATACACCCGCGCCCATATGCTAGCGTATTAGAGAATGGAGGGCGCGTGTAGCGCAGCCGGAGGAGGCGCCGACTGTCACCTGCACCCGATACCAGGTTCCTGGTTCGGATTTCCCGCCCAGGCCAACTTAGCCTTCAATCCCTCCGGGGTCGGTGAATTGGTGGCAAATTTGTCTGGAAAGGATAAGGCACTGAATTGTCCATTGGCTGGCCACCGCAAGTCATTGTATGGCTAGATACGCATTCAAAGCGTATAATGCGTGGAGCATTCCAAAAGGGGTTGAATAACACCGTCCTTTTCTTCTCATCTTTAAAACTGTAAACGCTCCCAAGGCTCTGAACGCTACCACGCCAAATAAACACTAAACAATCACCACTACTCTCGAGAAGATTCGGTTTAATTACCCAAGTTTGAGGCTCAGAAGTCTTTGTCTGGGAGGATAAAGCGCTGACTTGTTCATCGGCTGGCCACCGCAATCATTATATGGCCAAACACGCATTCAAATCGCCTCCACGACATCCCGTAGAAGTAAATTGCGTGGCACATCCCAAAAGGGATTGAGTAACGCCGTCCTTTATCCTTTATCCTTTATTAGAGAACGGAAATTCAACCTAGATGAGATCGAGCAACTATTAGCAGAGTAGGTGGTACGCTGCCTAGAGCTCGAAGAGGCGATCGAGAATTCCTATCCCTCTTTTTATAAGAGAAGACTGGCTGGCGACCTTCAACCCAACCGTGTCAAGTACGGCCTTCGCTTTTTGGAGTACTTCCGTCGGTGACTGAACAAGCGCTGACGAACAGCTATTGCTGCTACAAGACGGAACAAAAGAGACCATTAGAATATGTCGTTCCTTTCGCTAAATGACTGGAGACGTGCAAAAACGCGTTTTTAAGCCACTATCAGCTGCAAAAGGGGCACATATGCTGTTTAGAAGAAGTGGAGATAGCTTACACCAAGAATTTGGTTATGTCTGGATTCTATTTTGGTGTCAAAGGGTATGCATATGCCAAAGACAACTTCGTGAAGCCTCCAACAACAAAATTTCACGTCCAAGTAGAATGCATGGCGCATCCTGGAAAGACAGGGATCTCCTGTGACTGAGCCCAATAACACGCCTACCGTCTACTGACGATGTCGCTTTTAGGGTACACTAAACGATTGGTGTGGAATAAAGCCGTTAGGAAGAAGGGATGGAGGTGTCGCGAAAGTGGACAGCATTGAGAGGTGGGAACGCGTTGGCCAATCAGGCCGCATCAAATAGACATAACCATTCAGACAGGGCTTTTACGGTCAGTATCCGAACATTGGCTATTGGCTTGCGGTGAGTTCGATCACTGGTCTGCTTGGCCATGATTGGCTAACGAGATTTCGTCTCCCGATGCTGCTCACATTCACGACATGGACCAAGCAAATTTCATTTATAATATTTATGTCTACATTCCTTTTTGTTATTCTTATTCATGTATCTGATATTTGATATTGAATATATTATATTTCATTTTATACTATATTTTCCCATAAAAATAATGGAAAACAGATCATAGTTAGTTTATTTACTTAAAAAAATCTGGAAAAATGGAATATGTACCATGTACATCAGTTAGTTCACCAAAAAATTACCGTAATCATTGGGGTAATCGGTGGGAGTATAATTACCAGCATAGAAACACGATACGCAGTGCTAATTAACGACCATATGGGCTCCACGATGGTAATTGAGTTGAATACCAGTAGCCGAGCGGGCATTTGGGGACCATCTGATGAAAAACAACGGTTTTGAATGGGTCCTTAAAAGGAGCGGGGCAGCGAAGGGACTTGGACAGAGAAGAGCAAGCCTTCTGAATTAAAAGTGAACGAAATTACATCAAATGATCGCAAAAAATCACCTTCCCTTGTGATCTACTTTTGCAGCGGCAAAAATTTTTGAACTTAAGCCGACGGTAGGTCAAGTTGCACTTTCTACCTAATATACCTCATTTTGACTTCTAATTCATTTTATATTTATTCATTAAAATTATTTGTTAGTTTATATATTTATTGTTTACTTATTTACTTGTTCATTACTCAATTTATTTTTATTGATCTATTTTTGCTTTGAACTTATTATTATCATTATTCTCATTATTATCATTATTATTGCTATAATATTATCAACATTATCATCATTATTTTTATTTATTTATTTTTATTTATTTATTTACTATTTTATATTTATTTTTTATTTTTATCAACATTATTATCATGATTATTATCATTATCGTTGTCTATTTATTTTATTTATTTTGTTACTTTTTTAAATTTCGACTTCTTTTAATTTTGATTTCTTTAATTTAATTTAACTTAATTTTAATTTCAAGTTGCACTTTCTATCTAATATACCTCATTTTGAATTTTAATAAAATTATTTTTTATTTATTTAAAGGCGTAGAATGCGATAACACGTGTGAAATTAAGATACCAAATAAAAATAAACATAAACAAATAACGACACAGTAATGCCTAGAACAAATAAGTACAAAGTTATTTTATATTTATTCATTATTTTATTTGTTATTTTATGTATTGATTGTTTACCTATTTACTTATTCATTATTTATTTTATTTTTATCAACTTATTTTCATTTTGTAGTTTTTATAAACATTATTCTCATTATTGTCATCATTCTTTTAATTTTGATTTCTTTAATTTAATTTAATTTAATTTAAATTTCAAGTTGCACTTTCTACCTAATACACCCCATTTTGAATTTCATTTAATTTATTTGTTTATTTATTTAAAGACGTAGAATGTGATCACACGTGTAAAATTAAGAAACCAAACAAAAATAAACACAAGCAAATAACAACACAGTAATGTCTGGACGAATAATGAGCGAATAACTACAAAGTCATTCTATGTTTATTCAATATTTTTATTTGTTATTTTATGTATTTATTGTTTACTGACTTACTTATTAATTATTTAGTATAATTTTATTGATTTATTTTTATTTTGTACCTATTAGTATCATTATTTCATTATTATCATCATTATTATCATATTATCATCATGAACGTAAGGCACAGCGGCAGCTTGTACTCTCGCGACACTTCGATGAGCTTCGTAATGGTGTGTATGTGGTCGATCGTGCTGAATCCTCTCCGAAATCCTGCTTGTTCGCATGGCTGTCCTTCGTCCAGCGTTCTACTAATCCTATTCAGGATGACTCGAGTGAACAGCTTGTAGACTACGGACAGCAGGCAGATCGGGCGATAGTTGCCAATGTCGTGCACGTCTCCCTTCTTGTACAGCAAGACGGTTCTGCTGGTCTTCCACTGAGATGGAACCTTGCATTCGGACAGGTAGCGTGTGAAGAGCCGCGCCAGGGTGTTGATGAGCGTAGGCGGGAGGTTCTTCAGGTGTTCGGGTCTGATCCTGTCGGGACCGGGTGCTGTACGTTTCTTCACCGACGAGATGGCGACGAAGAAGGCATTCGACTCCGTCGAGACTGAAGCGGTCATGGAAGCCCTGCTCACCCAGGGCGTTCCTACTCAGTACATCAGAGTTCTTCGAGAGTTGTACAGTGGATTCACGACCAAGATCTCACCATTCTACAACGACGTCGTCATTGACGTGAAGAGAGGGGTTCGACAAGGGGATACCATATCCCCGAAGCTCTTCAGCGCCACCCTCGAAAACGTCATGCGCGAACTAGAATGGGAAGACATGGGAGTGAAGGTCGACGGCCGGCAACTACATCATCTTTGCTTCGCTGACGACATCGTGCTCATAACACCGAGCATCAGCCAGGCGGAGCGAATGCTGGCCGACTTCGATCGTGTATGTGGGAACGTTGGACTGCAGCTGAATCTTACGAAGACGATGTTCATGAAGAACGGATGGGTTTCTGATGCCCCATTCTCGCTCAACGGAACGAACATCTCCGAATGCTCCAGCTATGTGTATCTGGGTCGCGAAGTCAACATGACCAACGACCTAGCACCAGAGCTGAGCAGAAGGAAACGAGCGGCTTGGGGAGCTTTCAAGAGCGTCGAAGAAGTCGTGAAGAAAACGAAGAACGTCCGACTCCGTGCCCACCTATTCGACTCCACTGTTCTTCCTGCCCTAACATACGCCTCAGAGACCTGGGCTATACGAAAGCAGGATGAACACGCGATCAGCGTCGCGCAGCGTGGAATCGAGAGGGCGATGCTCGGAGTGACACGACTCACGCAAGTGAGAGAAGGCCTCCGGAGTTCCGAGCTTCGCCGACGTTCGAAGATCAGAGACGCTGTCGCATGGGCCAAGTCGTCGAAAATTAGGTGGGCCGGCCACGTAATGCGATTCGCAGACACCCGCTGGACGAGAGCCGTCACAGATTGGATTCCGCGGGATGTCAAAAGAACACCAGGACGCCCACCAACGCGTTGGTCGGACTTCTTCGTGAAAGCCCTGAACGACCGATATGACGCTCTTCGTGTCCCTCGAGCGAGGAGGATCCATTGGACCACTCTGGCACGCGACAGGGACGAATGGAGACGCTGCTGGCGCCCGCTCGAGCAAGTCGATGATCAACGGGACGACAGGTGATACAGGTGATCATCATGATCAGCATTATTATCTTATTATTGTTATCATTATTATCACCAGTATCATAATTATAATTAGCATTATTTATTTTATTTTATTTATTTATTTTATTTGTTTACTTTCATTTTGATTTCCTTCAATTTTGACCAAATATAATGCCAACGGTACAAATCGGGTGTTTGCCCAATCATGTGCACTGCATCGGCTACCTATTCACTTCGCGCACCGCTGATCCACTCTACTATTAACATCCGCTTTGGTTCTGACTCAATTTTAGGACCGGATTCGCCAATCTCGAGGTAGAGGTAAAGAAACCCTCGTGGGTATATGAAGATACCCAGGAGTGTCGTCGATTATCCTCCATCTAGCACTATACCTTATCCGGCTGGGTATGTTGCTCCCTAGCTGTCGTATACCTTTGGGTTTAATCGTGGATGGATCGTATGCGCGGACCTTCTAGATGTGCACGACTTTTTCTGTTGATTAGTTCACAGCTTCCTCCATAAAACACCGCAAACGTGGGTAGTTAAACCAGATGTGATCTAGAGCCGTTAAAATGAAAAAATTTGAATTGAACCATTGTATAGGGATATCGCAGCAACTGCCATACCCTAGAATGATTTGGTTATCCTCTCCCAGCCCATGCGTTCGAGAAAGCCACTTTTAATGGTAAGATCCAGAAGCGCCTTCAAACTGCAGGTCAGGCGCGCCAGTAGCTAATGGGCCAGATCGCTGCCGCGATTCTCGCGATCGTCTTCGGAAAGCAATAAAGATCAGCGCCGTCGGAACGGGTTTTTTCCTCCGCCGCAATGTCACAGAGAGCGCTTTCTAGGGTCTCCCCGCTGCGGAGTGTAACAGTGTTCACGTCGTCAGACGATGAGCGCTTCTGCCATTGCGATCGTCGGAGAACAAAAGAAGTGACCAGATGTTCTTCAAATGTGCAGTGTAAAGCAGGAAAAGCGTTGAAAATTTGAGAAAAGCTGAAGAGCCCAAGTTCTGCCGAGGTTTTCTAAGCATTTCCCTCAAGTCGTTAATGTGGACGACATGTGAAGGCAGCCAATCAGAGCACCACCCCTAAAAGTAGCCTCTGGACGGCACGTCTTTTCGATGCGGCCCGACTGGTCTAGTGTATTTTCAGCCGACATGTAGGCCACATTCACAACTTGTAGCGGAAATGCTCAAAAAAGAAGACGGTGATGACGGTGATCATGATGAAGAAGAAGACGATGATAGTGATGAAGAAAATAATGATGAAGAAGAAGAGGAGGAAGAATAAGCAAAAGACGATGATGGTGAAGTGAAAGAAGATGATAGTGATGATTATGATGATGATTACGATGACGATGATGATGATGATGGCAATGGTAATGATAGTGATGAAAGAGAAGATGACGATGATGATGCTGCTGATGATGATGATGATGTGGTGGTGGTGGTGGTGATGGTGATGAAGATGATGAAGATGAGGATGCCGATGTATAAGAAGTAGAAGATGAGGAAGAAGAAGAAGGTGATGAACATGAAGATGATGATGATGAAGGACGATGATAACGAGGATGAGGATGAGGATGAAGAAGATGATGATGAAGAAGAAGATGATGCTGATGATGGTGATCAAGATGGTGGTGGTGACGAAGAAGAAGATGATGATGGTCATGGTGATGAAGACGAAGATGAGGAAGAAGAAGAAGAAGAAGAAGATGATGATGATGATGCCGACACAGAAGAAGATGAATAAGAAGAAGACGAAGAAGAAGAAGAAGAAGAAGAAGAAGATGATGATGATGATGCCGACACAGAAGAAGATGAATAAGAAGGAGAAGAAGATGAAGATGATGAAGAAGAAGAGAAGGAAGAAGAAGAAGAAGAAGAAGATGATGATGATGGTGGTGATGAAGACGAAGATGAGGAAGAAGAAGGAGAAGATGAAGAAGAAGATGATGATGATGCCGACATAGAAGAGGAAGAAGAAGGAGATGATGATGACGACGATGATCACGGTGATGGTGACGAAGTAGAAGATCCTGATATAGAAGAAGAAGATTATGATGATGAAGACGAAGATGAGGAAGAAGAAGAAGAAGAAGAAGATGATGATGGTGGTGATGAATACGAAGATGAAGATGAAGAAGATGATGATGATGAAGAAGGAGATGATGCTGATGATGATGATCAAGATGGTGGTGGTGACGAAGAAGAAGATGATGATGATCATGGTGATGAAGACGAAGATGAGAAGAAGAAGAAGAAGAAGATGATGATGATGATGATGCCGACACAGAAGAAGATGAATAAGAAGGAGAAGATGATGATGATGAAGTAGAAGATGCCGATAGAGAAGAAGATGAAGATGATAAAGAAGAAGAAGAGGAAGATGATGATGATGATGATGATGATGATGATGATGATGATGATGATGATGATGATGATAATGAAGATGGTGATAGTCAGAAGAAGATGATGATGACGACGATGATCACGGTGATGGTGATGAAGTAGAAGATCCTAATATAGAAGAAGAAGAGGATGATGACGAAGACGAAGATGAGGAAGAAGAAGAAGAACAAGAAGATGATGATGATGGTGGTGATGAAGACGAAGATGAGGAAGAAGAAGGAGAAGAAGAAGAAGAAGATGATGATGATGCCGACATAGAAGAGGAAGAAGAAGATGATGATGATGATGACGATCATCATCATGATCGTGATGATGAAGTAGAAGATCCCGATATAGAAGATGAAGATGATGATGATGACGATGATGATGACGATGAAAATGATGATAAAAATGATGAACAATGCTAAATGGACTGACTCGACTAAGGCTCCCGCAGACGGTGAATCGAATGGTATCCCAGAAGGATGACCATACCCCAGAATCATCATTCATTTCGCCATCCAAAGCTGAGGGAATACATGACGCAAGTAAACGATGACAAATCGTCAATCAGCCCACCTGGAGTGCGCCAGGCATTCAACTTCAAGGGGATGTGGAGGCAAACTGAAGCCCAACGTGGCTTGTTCGTTCGTTCACTGACGGACATCTTACATGCTTCGTAACCCTCGAGCGAAAGCGTTCCGTTGGAGCACTTTTTCACACGCCGCAGTGACAGATGGAGACGTTTCGAACGTCCGTCCTAAGAGCACGATAACCGGCAGAAGGACCGATGATACTTGTGCTATACAATGACGTATGGTAGCCAGCAGATGGACGACCGGATAGGATCTAATTCCTGGCTGGAAAGTTTTGTAGCTGTTCAGTAACCCCGGGAGGATGGATGCCTCGATTAGCCTGGACGTGACCTGATCCAACCTCGAATCGGCTGCAGACTACAGCCAGCGCCTCCTCGGACTGCGCTACCACGTGCAAAACCTATACACTTGAACTGGCCTTGATCTACTACAGTGTGTTACCGTAGTAAAGGACTAAGGTGGAACACCTGAGCTCGAATGAGGACGAAGACGGACCCAGGTGGTCAATCAGTATGTACATCAGCCGTAGAGCTCGAAGATCATGCAGTTTTTCCGAGATAAGCATCGGAGGTCCAGAACCTATTACGTTGACGGACACAGGTGTTGGCTTGTTACACAGCCTATGTTGGAGGTGGCTGGAGGTAAACCGAGGGGAAGTATTTTCCGAGAGACCGCCAAATTAGCCACACTCGGAAACACTCGCCTTGACGGCCACTTCCTAAAGAATGGCTATAGCTCACAACAAACACTGCCAGAAAAGCAATGCCGGAAAACAGACGAAAGCTCGCCATGCAGAAGCGACTAGAAACTCTAGCAGAAGCAGAAGCCGTCTACTAGAAGCGAATAAGGGTTGAAAGGCTGAAACCGGGGAGGCGCTCGACGACGCAGGTGCGTGCGCGGCGGCGACGGCTCCCTGGTGGGTGCGTCTGAGTCAGCAGCCATGCGCGACAGACGGTTTCTTCCGAAAGTTCCGAAAGGTTGACGGAGAATGGGTGTGGTTCCGCCGCGTGCGCCGCGTCCTCGCCGTCACCGTCGCCACCTCTGCGTTACACTCTCGTCCTCTACATGCTGCCTCCGTCCACTTTTCGCCACGAACCGACGGCGAATGGAGGTGAGGAATCCTCGAGAACGAAGGTGGTCGCAACGGCTGGAATTCATTGGGGCTGGTGGATTCGTCACGGCTGTCGTGTGGAGCTTTGGATGTTCCTCAGTACTATTTCGAAGCTCTTCTGAGCTATGAATTTGTTAATTGGAATATTTCTATCCATGACCTGACGTATTGACCCTATAGTCGTCTTTCAAGATCTAAAAATGGCGGTATTTTCATCGTTAGAGGGCGGTAAGCGATGGATGGATCTGACCAGAGCAGTGAATCGTGTTGTCAATGCAGACACGACGAAATTCCTCACTGTTAGGCCCCATTTATACTTCAGATGCCGAGCGGCGCGACGCCACGTATGGTGGAGAAATTGATCGATCGCGCGGCGCGGCACCACAGTCGGAACAGATATCGATCGAGCTTCGCGAAAAATCGATATCTATCGCGACCTCTATGCCGCGTCGCGTGACGGCGCACGCACTAGGGCCTACAGGGTGTCTCAAAAAATGTACACACTGTTTGAAAGGCGATAACTTTGTTCATAGTAAAGGTACTGAAGAACTAAGGGCTCATAGGAAAGATTAAGAAAATAGAAATTTTCTGACGTGTGAGCGGCATAGAATGCGCCATGCACTCGTTTGAAAGTTTACATTTTACACAAGATTGATTGCGCTTCGCTTGAATAAAGAATAAAGAATAAAGGACGGCGTTACTCAATCCCTTCTGGGATGCGCCAGCGCATTCTACTTCTACGGGATGTCGTGGAGGCGACATGAATGCGTATTTGGCCATACAATGACTTGCGGTGGCCAGCCGATGAACAAGTCAGCGCTTTATCCTTCCCAGACGAGTCTGGTACCAATTCACCGACCCCGAAGAGATGGAAGGCTTGGTTGGCCTGGGCGAGAAATCCGAACCAGGAACCTGGTATCGGGTGCACGCGACAGTCGCGCCTCCTCCGACTGCGCCACACGCGCCCACTGCGCCACACGCGCCTTCGCTTGAATACATGTCATAATTTCTTCACAAAGTGGTCGTATCGATCGATATGTGCTTTTGTTAGGGTTTAAAGCTTAAAAACACACTACGGCTTGCGAAAAATTCAGGGTACCTCAAAAATGCGGATACTGTTTAAAAGGTTTTAACACTGCTGCTAGTAAAGCTTTTGAGGCTGTTTGAGACTCAATGAAAGCACAGGGTAAGGAGATTCTGCGACGTGTGAATAGTCAAGATTGCGCCATGCCCCCTCCTGAAACCTTGCATTTCAGACTCGATTGATTGTGCATGGGCTGGATGCTTGTTACAGTTTTGTTACTACTTCGCCAGATTAACCAGTGCTGTGCTTCTTTTGATGTTTAAAACTGAAAAATCACGTGAAAGACACGTGACATGTAATTTTGCTGATCGCACAACTTAAATGTCAGCAGGAGCCTCATTTTTCGTGACGGATTGATGAAGCAGCATTCATGCTGCATGGAGAGGTTAATCGGCACAATTGCAGCTACTGGGCGACGAAAAACGTTAAAAGAAGCACAGTACAGGTTAATCTGACCATGTAGTAACAAGGTTGAAACAAGCATTCAGCCCTTGCCCAATCAATCGAGTCTGAAATGCAAGGTTTCACGTAGGACATGGCGCAATCTTGTCTATTTGCACCCCACAAAAATCTCATTGCTCTGTGCTTTCACATGGGTCTCAAACATCTTCAAAAACTTCATCTGCAGCCATGTTAGGACCTTTCAAACCGTACCTGCACTTTTAAGATACCCTGTATTTTTCGCGAGCCGTAGTGTGTTTTTAAGTTTTAAACCTTAAAAAAGCACAAAACATTCGATACGACGACTTTGTGAAGAAATTATAACAAGTATTCAAGCGAAGCAAATCAATCGAGCGTAAAACGCAACATATCAGAAGAATGCATGGCGCATTCCATACCGCTCATGTGTCATAAAATTTCTATTTTCTTAAGTTTTCATAGGAGCCCTTAGATTCTTCAGTAGCTTCAGTGTGAGCAAATTTATCACCTTTCAAACAGTGTATACATTTTTATGAGACACCCTGGACTGTCATAACAGTGAGGGCAGTGGTGCCCCCTTGTCGTTTCATAGCTCGCAGAGTGTAATGAGTGTAGGCATCTATTTGGGATCAGCTCTCAAGTGTCTTCAGCATGTTGCAACAACGGCAGCCGTTGTTTCGTTAACATGCTGAATGATATAAAAGAATCTCTACAAATGCTTCGGGGCTCGTACTGTCTGAACGCCGGCCGTTTAGTATCGGCTGTGGCGCCTTCCCGCCCTTGAGGAGTTCCTTCTCTCACCCCCCCCCCCCCCCTCCCCCACCAGCCTTACATCCGATCCGTAGCCCCTTCTTACCGTCCATATGCGCCTTTATTGTTAATAAAATTGTTATGTTACCTGTGTTTTGTTATGTAAGGGCCCAAGAGGACGCGTGACCTACGCTACGGAGCTACTCGTGAATAAACCTGAGGGCACAGGTTTATTACAAGAGAGGTGCAAACTGCAGAAGATCCTCCATGATGGACAAATCCTTGTTGCGGTTGTTCATAACTGGTATCTTGCTAGATATTCAGAACGATTCGAACGATTTTCTTACCAGGGAATGCCGTCAGCTTCCCATGGAACTTCGGGATGAGACCTATATCACGTGAAAGAGCTCGAGACGCTGATCACAGATATGTAGACCAAATTTGCTAAATGGATCTCCTAAGCGAGTTATGGCCGGCGGAAGCCGCCGTGTCTTCCATGTGTTAGGCGCGCTCAATGGGCGCAGTAATGCGCGGTAATCAGCGGTTCGGCTACTAGCGCCGCCAGCAGCGGCGGCGCTAATAGCCGAACCGCTGATTACCGCGCATTACTGCGCTCATTGAGCGCGCCTAACACATGGAAGACACGGCGGCTTTCGCCGGCCATAACTCGCTTAGGAGATCCACTTAGCAAATTTGGTCTACATATCTGCGATCAGCGTCTCGAGCTCTTTCACGTGATATAGGTCTCATCCCGAAGTTCCATGGGAAGCTGACGGCATTCCCTGGTTAGTGAAATCTCTGTCTAGTACGCCAAAATCTTAGCACTGGATATCATAATCATTACCGCCATGAACGTCGACTCTATTAATTTATTTATTTATTCATGACGTGAGCTAAGGCCACACGTGAAAATACAATGTTAGAATAAAAACGCATAAACTCAATCAAAAACAAACGAATACAACCGAAGGCACTCATTGCATACGCAAAAACAGCTTGTTGAAACCGTGCAAGGATAGACCTAAGACTTCTCCATTTGTGCTCAAAATGTGGTTAAACTTCTTTAAATTTCTGCAGGTGAAAAAGCTTGCTCGGGCTCGCGATTTTGCCACCGAAACATAAAGTCTGAGTTTCCCTCTTATGTTTCTTGTCAGCCTAGTGCCAAAAAAGTTGAGTGGGTTTATAGAAACCCTATCAGTGAATATCTTAAACATCATGAGGAGGTCAGCTCTTTTCATTCTTATAAAAAGGCTTGGTAATCCTAACATCTCCGCTCTTTTGGCACCATTTGGGATCTGATAATAGTTACTCCCGTAGCACCTCATCATCAGCTTGCAAGTGAAACTATTCTGAACATTTTCTAGAAGAAGAATGTCTTTTTTCTTCGAAGGATTAAAAACTGTTGTTCCACACTCTACCATGGGTCTCACATATGTCTTAAACGCCTGCAGAAGGATTTTAGGATCTTTGCTCTTCAGTGCTTTAAAAAGGTTGTAGATGCGGTAGTTAGCTTTCTTGGCAAATGCTTTATGATGCAAGTCAAAGCTGAGGTCTTTAGATATTAGGAAGCCAAGACCACGAATGTCAGCAGTTGTTTCTAATGTGACACCTCTTAGCTTGTAAGATGGAGTTTCGACAATGCGATTGTTTCCAACGACAAAGCATTTAGATTTTTCTGCTGGTAGAGGTAGTTCCCATTTCTCAGCCCAGGAATCTATGTAGTTCACTGCTTCTTGAACTGCATATAAATCATCTGTATTTTCAATGGTTTTATAGATCTTGATATCGTCAGCATACATTTTACAAATAACTCCAAATCGAGACTCTGGCAATTCGTGGGTACAGAGCAGGAAGAGCAGAGGGGAAAGAACTCCTCCTGCGGTACTCTAGGCCTACCAAGTGATGTAAGAACGTTACAGCGTCGTTTATCAGCTAGTTGTTCGTTGATGCGAACTGCCAGTGGCTACAAAATGTAGGACAATTTACGAGATTAAGTGCAATGAATGAAGCAGTGTATATATTGTGAAAACTGAAAAGCCACTAGGAGTTCGTATCAATGAATAAATAAATGAGTTGAAGGAGAGTTACTACAGTGCAAGAAGCCTTTAAATAGGAGATAGTGTTATATCCTATTTCATCTCTAAGCCCTATACAGGATATATTTACTAAAAAGGAAGAAAAAAGACTCACTCTTGGAGTATCATCAGAAGGGCAGGGAGTGATTGCAATGCTGGACATGAATGTATAGAGTTTATATACCTACGAAGTTTGGTCAAACGGAGCGTATCTTTGCCATAGGGAAGGCCAATAGACGAAAAAGGCGGGAGCAAAACAATATCGGCGGTAGATTCCCTGTTGTAATATCTATATATTCAAATAGTCACTATGGCCTAAGAGGATGTATCTAGTCAATAAATGTTATGCATCATATATATATACATAAATAAATACATACACATATATAGGAGGTCTTAGAGGTAAGAGAACTTACTGAAAGGATATTGCAGTCACTTTGATAACTGGTCTATAAGTTGGCCTATGAAACTATAAGTATCTTTGAATGAATAAGTAAATCCATATTTATAAACAATATTTTTAGTATTAAGCATGCATTTTACTATTGAATGAAGAATTAGAATTTTTTACTATTGAATGAAGAATTAGAATTTTTTACCATACTGTAGGTGAAAGAGAGAGGTAATTAGGTTAGTAAGTCTACTAATAAAGTCTTCTTTTTTAGTACAATTTCGCGAAATACGGAGAGTTTCAGTATTAATTATTCCAATTTTTAGATAGTGGCTAATATACAAAGTGTTGTGGGGAAATCTAATTACATTAATTGAGAAATAATCAGTTTTATTGTATTGTTCAATTCAAATGTTATTATCAACAATAGTAATAGTTTTATTAAAAAATTACATAGATGTACAGTACCGCCGCTAAACATTCAACCAAACGACGTTTGCGACGCAAAAACGCGTTTTTTGCGTCGCATCATGATAACTTTGTTCAAAATAAAGGCTTTCTCACCAAAATTTACAAGGGCTCCTATCATCACCCTGCCTACCAGTGAGCATGCAACCGCCATTAAAAAGTGGATAGAAGCATGAAAACCAGTGCCGCAATTAAGGAGGGTCCTAATTACTGTGACCTGACCTAACACCGTCGCCGAGTCTCAATTAACTATGTCCCCAGGCGCAAATAGTGCTGCCCAGTTCAATTTTAAAATTCTTAAACCTTAAAATTTAATTTTATTTTCCTGCTGTTTATGACCTTCTCCTTGCTGCGACAATTCATTTGGTACCAAATTTGGCAGGAAAATGTGCATGAGTCTGCAGCTGCTTCAACCGATTTTGTTTATTTCAACGGAAGCCTTCTCAGTCTAAAGCTTGTATTGTAGCCTGCAATCTTCTCATCTTTAAGGAGGGAAAATGGCATAAAAAAATTTACGTTTCGAGTTCACTTTGGGCATTTGTATGTTGGTTGCAATTCGTCAAAACTGCAAGTGAACCTTGGTAAAGAGCACTTCCTGTCGCCGATTTTGGCTGCGAATATCTACGTCCTAAGCAAATGAGTAGGTCCAAAAATATGTCGGCCAATCGTGCGTAATGTAGAGACTGCAAGTATCAAATATCGAGAAACCAGGTGATAAGATGGCCGAATTTCGGCTGGTTAAAGTGGAGACTTCTTTCAAAAGCTAGGCTGAGCTTCTACAGCGTTTCATGCTCAGTCTTTGCAGAATGGATGCTGAGAAGCCCAGCATTCATATTAAGTATTTTTTCGCTCAAAATTTTCAACCAGCCCAGACGCCAATATTTTTACGCACCAGATCGAGCGTCGATGTAGAGGTCTTCTTCGACCATAATTGCACTGACCTGACATGCCCTACAGAGACATTGCACTCGGCTGCATGACCAACGAATCCCTCACTTCTCTTTCTCGTAATTACGGGCCTATTCGACTTTATGCAGCTCACCAATATCGATCCATGCTGCCAAATCTCGATGGGTTTTTGGGTTTTCGGGATTGCGTAGATCACAC